>VZQC01006419.1:2997029-3719235 GCA_009823505.1 Rhizomys pruinosus
AGGAATATAGTCTGGACACCTGATTGATCAACATGCCTGTGCATACAAGCTTCTCCAACTGGACTATGGGAACCTTGGGTTGTTCAAAATTTGGACATAGATACTTGCAAAATGCACCAATTACTTAATTGTATGACATACTGAGTAACATCATTGTTATCTGCAAACAACTGTGTTGTTTTTTAAGAATCCCTTAAAAATAAAAATTAAAAATTAAAAAAATAAATAAATTAAAAAAAAATATATATATATAAAAAAAAAGAAAAATGTTTTTGCCAGGTGTGGTGGTGCACGCCTTTAATCCCAGCACTCTGGAGGCAGAGGCAGACATATCTCTGTGAGTTCAAGGCCAGCCTGGTCTACAGAGCAAGTTCCAGGCCAGCTGGGGCTACAGGGAAACAGTCTCAAAAAGACCAAAAAAAAAAAAAAAAGTTTTGTTCTTGTTCTTCCCTCTGCTCCAAACATTCTTCTCCCTAGTATCTATCTGGCTGGACAATCACACCTGCTACAATAACACCTCCTGATCCTCTGTAAGAAGGTGAAATCTCTCTTCTACCTCTACCTCTCCTCTGCAGTATTTCTTCCCAGACAGTTTTCATTTCATAGATTCTAATACACTGGAGTTATTTCATTAATTTAATGTCCCTCTCCTCCCATGAGAGAATAGCTTCGGAGAAGAGAGCTGGGGTTGTTTACTTCACTCTTCATTCTTTTCCAAGCATCTAGAACATTGCATAAAATAGCAAAATGAAACTAACCATAGAAAATATAAAATTATGAAACAAATGGAACGAACATACTCCATATTTCACTGTATTCTGCAATGGATGACTAACACAGGAAACTTTTTTTCTTTTAGGCTTATTGTTTTTATTTTCACTTATGTATGTGTGGTGAGGTATAGGTGTGTGTTTATGATTTCAGTGTCCTCAGAGGTCAGAAGAGGATTCTCTGGAGACATGGATGGTTATGCACCACCCTGAATGGATGCTGGAAACCAAGCCCTCTTCCTCTGTAAGAGCAGCAAATGTTCTTAATTCTGAGCCATTTCCCCAGACCTAAGAAATATTTATTGACATGAAAAGTAGTAGACAGGGAAATGGGCCAAAGTCAAAATGAGAAAAAGAACAGTGGTGACAAACGGAGGGCAAATCTAACACAATTATGCTCTTCCCAGGTCTTCTGGTCTGATTTAGAGAAAGGAAAATCATTTTGGACATCTTATATTAATCCTTTATTTTAGCACAGGCATTGAATTTTCTCATTCATTTTCAAGCTCCCTGCTGCCCACTTTGCCCATGTTTGTAAATAACAACAACTCAGCCTTTAGTTGGCTGTGTCAACAGTGCTGACCCCTCTTCCTGTCTTATTTTGCTCTTTGAGCCACTCTACCGTGCTGGGGAGACATTCAGATTTTCATCTCTGTTAAACAAGTCAAAAACAATGTCTCTTTCAGAAGAGACTGCATTTTGTTCTCCAAGAATAAAAAAGTATTTGGTTGTTAGTGGAAACATAACCTATTTCTTTCCAACTTTTATAAATATATGGTGTATAGCTTTTGTCTTTTTTTTTTTCCCCATGGTGGATGTGTGTGGTCAACTTTCTGCTACTGGAATAGCAGAAATCATTTCTGGATTCCATAAGAATCCAGTAAGTTGTTGTCAGATTCCATTACTGATTATAAGAGTTTGTGGGTGGTCCACTGAAATTTGTGGGGCCCATTGAATCCCAGGACGATCCATGTGGGAAACATGCACAAGAAATCACAGCACTTGGATGCATGTTAAGGTCCAAATGCAGAGAAAGATTTTATTGCAAAATTGTCTGGTTATATATCGATCATGACTCAAATCTCAGGGCCAAATCCTAAATCTTTTCGTCACTATATCCCACCTCATGGATGTGGCCAGGGAGGTCCCATTGGTGTAGAATGCAACCCATCTTAACTAAGTTTTCCCATATCTCACCCTTTAAATTTTATTTTTTTAATTTTTCTGAGAGGCAGGGGTGCCCATGGGAGAGCCAACAATACAAAGGAAACTGATTTTTGAATAGCCAGCTGCTCAAGCCTGTTTTGAGTGCTAGGCAGTGGGGGGCAGGTCAGACCTGAAACTTTATTTTCACACTAAGGCCAATTAATATAAAAAAATCCAACCATGAAGTGAACCAATTGTTAAGCATAAGCAATGAATGTAAGTAACATTCATGTAAAACCAATTAGCAAGTATCTATGCCCAAATTTTGAACAACCCAAGGTTCTCATAGTACAATTGGAGAAGCTTGTATGCACAAGCATGTTGATCAAATAAGAGTCCAGTCTATACTGCTGTAGTCTCACGATTCACCCCAATCTCTCTGTAGCCCTTATACTCTACCACACCTCCTCTTCTGCAAGCTGTTCCCTAGGCTTTGGGAAAGGAGCACAAGTGGGTGAGAAGCAAAATGGTCTATTTTCTCTGGAGATGTCATTTTTGGACTTTAGTCTGTTCAGGTTGTTTCTCTTCATGGGTTGACAGCTTATTCAGGAGTACCTTTTTAATCCTACTAACAAAGCACAAGCAATTAGATGTATAGGCATTTAAACAGTACTAATTATTATGGCAAGCTAAGCTGTGAGCATAGACACAGATGCTTGGATGGTATGCTAATCCACAAACTGTGCTTTCTCTATAAAGGGTGACAAGTTCTTACTGTGGCTTATATCATTTCCTAACCACTAGAGGATGTAAGCTTGTGGCATCAGCTGTGAATTATTCCTCCAAGGAGAGAGCTAATAGCCAATTAGATTTTGGGATATATATAATATATATAGAATATATATATAATATATATATATACACATGCTGCCCCACTGGTTGCACGTATCTTCCAGCAGGAGGTGTAGCTGATACTGACAGAGGAGTCTTGCTTTACTCAAGGAAACCAATATTTTGCTTTATTGATTTAGTGGCTTTTGTTAATGCTCTCTAGCATTTCAGAGGCCAACTGTACATTAGCAAGTGACATCTCAAAACATTTTTCCATGCTTACACCAGGTCTTTGACAACAAGGACTTACCACCTTTCTCCTTGCAGATATCCCACTTATAGGCAAAAGGCCTTTATAATTTTGGGGGCTTGGATCCCCTAGCCAACATCGCCTAGGCAGAATAATCCATTGCTGATATCAGAGCTCTCTTATATTAATATATTTTGCTTAATTACACAGTTTATAAAGACATTACTTTTATAATTGTCTCTAAATAGAGAATTATCCTTTCACAGTTCCTATGTCTGTCAATTAAAGAAGGTAGTTATATGTGTTTTATAAGAAATTACCACTATAACAGTTGGCTCTAATTTACAGTTAGGGAATAACTTCATTTCCATCACGTTTTTCTTTTTCCTACAAAAGGGAGAGATAGGAAGGTTTCTTAGCATCTGGAAGGTAAACTTCATTAGGGTACAATATAAAGAGTTATCCCAAATAGAATTCAGAGAGATGCTCAGTGTCTGTGACTCAGGCAGTCTGAGGTTCCGCTTTCTTTAATGTTCAGATGGGTCAACCTCTCTGCTGGCATTTCCCAGTCCATCCTGCACAGCCAAAAGTTGTATGATTTCAGGCATTTAGATTGGTGTTTTTACCTGTGGGAACATACAGATCTCTTCCCATTGTTAGTTTCAAGATCTCAAAATTGAAAATTTATCAAAAGGTTTAGAATACAGAGTTTTCCATTTGTATCCCAGAAGGAATATTATACCATCTCCCTCTTTTTGTTTTTTTTTTTTTAATTTTTATGTTTTGACGTATAGATGCCTAAGTTGTATTACATATACCTATAAACAGGCACTGAGGCATAAGTTTTTATCAAATTCACTCAAACAGTTTATCATTGACTGTATGCTATTTACTTGGGAAGTAAACTTAAACGTAATTCCTTTAAATTATCCTACAAGTAAAAGAAAGTGTTACAAGGTGATGCTGTATAACACAGAAAAATATAGAGACCATTTGTGTACTTTAATCCCAAAGTTATTTTTGCAAATTCAATACAAATTATAAATAAATCAGTTAACATTTTGTATTCCCAATTAGTTCAACTGTATTACCATTTTCACCAAAACCTTCAACCAAATTTAACTAATCTAAACATTTTTACTAAGTCTTAAAATATCCTATAATATGTAGACAAATTTTGGACAAAGTTGAATACCTGCCAAATAAATTTTAATCAAATATACACTTTGTTCTTTATTTATTTATGTATTTATTTATTATATTTTTATGTGTATGAATGTACTGTCTGCATGTAGTTTTGTGCACCCGTGTTATGCACTGTCACGGAGGTCAGAAGAGGGCATCAGATTACTGTGGATCTGGAGTTAAAGACGGTTCTCAGCCGCCATGTGGTGCTGGGGATCAAACCTGGGTCCTCTGCAAGAGCAGTTGGCACTCTTAACTGCTAGGCCATCTCTCCAGGACAGGAATTTCACACCAGCTACCCAGGTTGATGGTCCGCAAAGGGAGCCTTTTTCCAAATAACTGGCCATCCAAATGAAATGCAGGCCTGAACACCAGCTACCCACTGGCCATCTGAATGAAATTCAGGCTTGTCTTAGCCTGTATGCATGCAATAATTTAAAAAAAATGGCAGCTGTGAATTCCACAATGATGTTAATGGGAATTCACATTTTTTTATTTTCTAAATTTTTGTACTTTTTATTTCTTATTTTTTATTCCCAAATACCCCCAAACTTATTAACACTTTTATACAATGAAAACCTTGTTGCATCTTTGTTTCAGATGTTGAAAAGGCATAACCAGTAGGTGGCTGTGTAGGTCCATTATTTTAAAATTTTTAATAGATAACCCATAACCTTTGTTGAAATTGAATTATGTGTTGGCTGGTTAATATAAATTTGCATCTTGAGAAGGAAGGACCACCTTCCAACTCAGAGGCAATGTTTTTACTGGTATTATAGCTGTTAACATCAAAATATACTTAGAACACAAGTACACACATCTATACACATGTGTGTGCACATACATACATACATACATACATACGAAAGATTTGTTAGGTTGACCTGCAAGAGAGGAAAACCATATTGTTTGATGTTCAATGAGAAACATGAAATTATAATTTGTTATAGGGTTATTTTACATAATTAGAATAAGTGTCCTAGTGACACACAAAATAGCTGAGATCCATATGCCACCTCTTAGGCCCATTCCCAACCATTTGCCTTCAATGAACTATCCCTAAAGTCTACTCCTATTCTTTCCCTATCCTGTCCCTTCTGGTTAACTATCCCTAAGCTGTCCCTCTGCTAAGCCTAACTGTCCTTATGCTATTTACAAAACTAAAGATTGAGAAGGATGCCCCAAAGTAGACAGGCCAAAGTTGTTTGTAGTCTTGGACTGATCCATCTTGTCTTATTATTCAGGACTTTGGAAGAATAATAATTATCCATAATCACAACAACCACAATAAGTATAACCATTATTAATCATTATCAATTATCAGTAATTATTATTAACCATTATTAGTCACAACAATCATTAATAATTATTATGAATAATAATTGTCAATAATAATAGCCAATGACAGTGAACAATTTATCATTAGACTGAATTCTTATAAATTATTATTAATAATTATATTTAATACCAATAACTGTAACTATTAATAACAATTACTAACAATAATCAACAATTTATCATTAAACTGAATAATATGCATACTATAAACTCAATTAAAAATTGTTAACACTAAGAGGTATAAAACAAAAATTCTTTATGAGTTGAATCTATCTTTGTTTCTAGTCAGCTCCTAATTAGATTTAACCCTGTAGGAGTATACTGAATTAAAAGCAGTAACTTGCATTCACTTATACATATACACAGCTTGAAGATAGGCTTAAAGAAACACAAAACAGTTTTATTCAAAAAATTTCTTATTTAAATTGAACCAAAATATCAATTCATGTTGTTAAAGAGACTTTTACCAATGGTCCTTTAAAAAAGACAATTTATTGGAGCAAGTTTGTTTTGTTAGAACTCCAGGGCCTGTAAATTCTCCTAGAAATCCATCTATCTTGTTTCCAAAATGCTGAAATCAAAAGACTGTTACCTAAAATCAAATTTTAAAGGGCATGATTTAGATACCACATGTTCAGTCTGGCAGCTGTTATGCATGCACTGCAGGCAGGCTGATGGTGCCAGAGCTCAAACCACGTGTGATCAAGAACTCTGTGGAAAAAAATTTGAGATAAAACACATTTTAAAAAGATGAAGATAAAATTAAATTAACCAATTAATTTTAATTGTACACTCAAAAAATATCTAGGGTACCCAGGGGTAGATTAAAAATATTACTTTTTAAGTTAAGCATGCTGAAATGGATTTGAATTACTTAAGTGATACAGCTAGCTAAATCCCAATTTTGAATCCACAAATAGCTGGCAGGTTTAGGTAGGAAGAGTTGGATTTAGAAATAGTTATGAAAGAAACCCAAAAGAAGACAAGAGAGCAATAAAGGGCAAAATTTAAGAAAAAGGTATCAAGTGGCCAAGGTTTAAAATTATCTGGAAAAAGCTGCTCTTGGTAGGGTGGTTCCCATGAAAAGCCTTAATTTGCATCAGAAAGAAGTGGGCTCAGTTCTAGGAGTAAGGCCCTGCTGTCAAAGACCTGACGTTAACATGGGAAAGATGTATTGAGACTACACATGCAAGTGTACAGATGGCCTCTGGAATACCAGAGAGTGTTACCAAAGGCCACTAAACCAACAAAGCAAATATGGGTCTCCTTGAGTCAAGCAAGACTCCTCCATCAGCACCAGCTACATCTCACCTGCATGGAAATACTGTGCAGCAGAGGCAGCCATATGCCTAGATATCCCAAATCTAATTGGCTATTGGCTCTCTCCTTGGAGGAATAACCCACAGCTGATGCCACAAGCTTACATCCTCTAATAGGAGATGTTGTAAGCCACAGTAAGACTCTGTCATATTTAACGGAAAAAAATGTAATTCGTGGATTAACATACCATCCAAACATCTGTGTCTATACCAAAGTAACCTACCATAACAATTAGTACTGTTTAAATACCTATATATCTAATTGCTTGTGCTTCATTAGTAGGATCGAAAGGTCATTCCTGGACAAACTGTCAGCCCATGAAAGAAAACAGCCAGAATTGACCAGAGTCCAAGACAACAGCTCCAGAGAAAGTAGACACTGTTTTGCTTCTCATCCACCTGTGCCCCTTTTCTAAGCCTAGGGAACAATTTGCGGAAGAGGGAGCATGGTAGAATGTAAGGGCTGCGATTGGGGTGAATGGTGAAACTACAGCAATATAGCCTGGACACTCATTTGATCAACTTGATTGAACATATAACACGCCCCCCATGCTGGATGGTGGGACCAAGGGGCTGTGTGGGTTTGGGCACAACTGCTTGCAAATTGGTTTTACGTGAAGGATGCTTGTACTAAAAAATTATCACTTATTGCTAAAAAATGAAAAAAAAACTGAGAGAAAGATGCAGGACAGTTATAGCAGAATGCATGATCTGGGATGGGGTGGGGTGAGGTGGGGGGAAGGGAAAGGGAAATATGCTTGAACTGAATTGGAAAATGATGTATGAAATACACAAAGCATCAATAAAAAGAAAGAAAGAAAGAAAGAAAGAAAGAAAGAAAGAAAGAAAGAAAGAAAGAAAGAAAGAAAGAAAGAAAGAAAGAAAGAAAGAAGTGGGCTCAGGTCTAGGAGAGCTACTTGGAGAAAATTTACATATGAACAATTTAAGGTTGGAGCTGAACTTGAAGAACAGATTCTTCCCAGTAGGAGATGAAGACTTTCTTTGAGGGGGGGATTAAAGCCAGAAAGTTTTTCAGACCTGTAGAATTATGAAAAATGGTTTCAAGGCCAAGCATGGCTACTAAGCCTTGGTATTAAACTCAGCCTTGTTCACTGGCTTTTATAGCCTGCAGGAATGGCCATGCCAGGAGACATATGCCTGAAGGCATTGGGTGCTCCCTCTGAGCCAAATTAGAGCCAGGCTGCTCTCCTCCACGTGTACAAAGTCACAAGTTCTCAGATCATTGTCCTGTCCACTGAAACCAGCAGGAAAGATGGGTCCACCACAATAATCAGGAGAGAGAGAATAAAGAGAAGAAAAAGGCAAGATTTAGGGGTATGCATACCTAAGTTGTCAAGGTTTCCTCCTACCCCACGTATGGGCACCAATTGTAGGTGGTCCACCAAGATTTGGGGGACCCATTAAATCCCAGGATGATCCATGTGGGAAACATGCACAGGAAAGCACACCACATGGATGCATGTTAAGGTCCAAATGCAGAGAGAGATTTTATTGCAAAATGTCTGGTTATATATAGATCATGACTCAAATCTCAGGACCAAATCCTAAATCTTTTCGTCACTATATCCCACCCCATGGTTGTGGCCAGGGAGGTCCCATTGGTTTAGAATGCAAACCATCTTAACTAAGTTTTCACACAAGAGTTGAACTTCCTTTTCAGTCCCCTGACTCGAATGCAGTGGGAATTACGTGACTAGACATTCTTGGACAATGTTTAGATGTGCTAAATGAGATCATAAAATTATTGGTACCACATTTTTTCTTTTGTAATAAATCTTCTAGTTTTCTAATTGAATAATCATTTTACATTAGTCAGGTTAAGTTAGGAATATTTCCAAATATTTTTCTTCACTAAAGTCAGTGGAGAATGTTGACACAGTGCAATGGGTGAAGCAGTCACCTATGCCAGCTCACTGTGATTTTCATAGTGAATTATGAATGTGATGCCTATTCCTCTTGTTCTAGGCATATTTAGTGCAGACTTCTTTTTTCAGCTGCTACACAATTCACTGAAATTTCTAAAATCCATTACTCGCCACTTCATGACAATTTTAGAGGCTGCCTAAGCATAAGCAAAAATCACTATTCAATCAACGGCCATTTCACAAGCACCACCCCTTTCCTGGGAGAGCAAAGGATCCAAAAAAATAAATAGAGATCACCCTGAGAATATTCATAGACCATCAATATGGATCATGGGGATGAAAGCTAGTCTGCCTACAAGTGGTCATGGAAATGGCTGCCTCTAACCGCTATGGAGATGGTATGTGGCTTATTTCTATTGAGCAGGAAGTTAGAGATAAAAACCAATGAAGTTTTAAAAAACAGTGAAGAGGGGCTGAAGAGATGGCCTAGTGGTTAAGAGCGCCGACCGCTCTTACAGAGGACCCGGGTTCGATCCCCAGCACCCACATGGCGGCTGAGAACCGTCTGCAACTCAAATTCCAGAAGAACTCCAGTTCCAGGGGAATACGACACCCTCACCTGACCTCTGCGGCATTGCACGACACGAGTGCACAAACTTGCATGCTGACAGTACATTGATACACATACAGAAATAAATAAATGCCGGGCGTGGTGGCGCACGCCTTTAATCCTAGCACTTGGGAGGCAGAGGCATGCAGATCTCTGTGAGTTCGAGGCCAAGCTGGTCTACAGAGTGAGTTCCAGGACAGCCAGAGCTACTGGGAGACCCTGTCTCAGAAAGACCAAAAAAAAAAAAAAAACAGTGAAGAGAAACACTTTGTTGAGTGTGTTTTGTTTTTTGCTATTTGTTTGTTTGTTGCTAGCATGGTGGGAGAGCTTCCACTGTCGACTGGATAGAAAGTAGAATTACTTAAGAAGACAGTCTCAAGAAGAGCTTGCCTAGCCAGGCTGGCCTGTGGTCATGACTGTAGGGATTGTCTTGATCATGTTAACTGGCATGTGAAGTACTGTCTCAATGTGGGTGGAACCATTCCTAGGCTTTGGTACTGAATTGTTCAAGAGTGGAGAATGTGAGCTGAGTACTAAGCTTGCATTCATCCATTTCTCTTGCTTGTGGATTGTAGATGTGAAGTGACCGGCTGCTTCAAGTTCCTGCCTTTACTTCCCCTTTATGATGACTATAACCTGGAATTGTAAGCTACAATAAATGCTGTGTACCATGAGTTAAATTTTGCCAGGGTATTTATTATCAAAGAAACAACAACAAAAATATTAAGATGCACAGGGATTAAAAAACAGAAGCTAGGGATGAGGGTGCATGCCAACCCCCTTCGACGGGAATGATGTCTAGTGTTTCTCAGCCAGTAGAGCCTGACATGGAAGTCTGAACAAGGTTAAGCAAAGTCAAGGATACACTGTGATTAAGAGCCTGAAGGAGACAATGACAGCCTGTATTGATTAGAAATAAACAGGCTGTAGCTCTTTAGAGAGCACCCTACTGTTGAGGAGGGAAAATCACATGAAGGACTGACCTCTCCAGAGTTGTTAGATGCCTCCTTGCAGAAATTTCCTTCCAGCTTTTGGGAACTATGATTTGCAGTTTGGAAGTTACAAGATTCCAACGATTCTGTAGAACATGGAACTCTGCTTACTTCTTTTTCTTTGCTGGGTTTTCTCCTAATCAGTTTGGGAAAAACATCTTCATAGCTGGGTGGAGACCACCTCAGAAATAAGGACCCAGAAATGATACTAAAGAGACTTATTTTTAATTTTCTTTGAGAATTTCATACAAGGGTATTGTATTTTCATTATTTCCACCCTTCACAGGTCCCCTCCAACTCCGCCCATAACCTCAAATTTTCTCGTCACATTATTTGATTTTTTTTTTTTTTTGGTGTTTTCGAGACAGTGTCTCCCTGTAGCCCCAGCTGTCCTGGAACTCACTCTGTAGACCAGGCTGGTCTTGAACTCACAAAGATCCACCTGCCTCTGCCTCCCAAGCGCTAGGATTAATTAAAGGCATGCGCCACCATGCCAGGCTGACATTCTTTGATTTTTATTGTTACATATGCATACATGCACACACACACACAGACACACACACACACACACACACATTAAAATTGTACTTATTGACCCAATGCTACCTGTTCCATTAGAATCTGACCCCTGGCCCCTATCTCCTCCCCATCTAATCTTCCTGTGGTCTCTAGTCACCTCATCACTAGCTTCACTGTAAATCTTCTTCCACTGTATTGAACATTGTCAATAATTTCACAGCTTTCTCTTCTATGAGTCTCCTAACCAAAACTTGCCCCACTTTACAGTCTTTATTTCTATTCTCTTTCCTCTTTATCCTTTGAGTATTGTTATTACCATTGTTTCTGTTATCATTCTCAAAGATTTATATATTTACTTTTGTATGCACTTTTATTTTTTTAATTTTTATTTTTTTTATTATGTGTATGAATGTACTGTCTGCATGTAGATTTGTGCACCCATGTCGTGCAATGCCGCAGAGGTCAGAAGAGGGCTTCAGATTCCCCTGGAACTGGAGTTAAAGATGGTCCTCAGGTGCCATCTCTCCAGCTCCTAAAGCAAAAATCTTTTAAGTTGCTGCTCATCATGGGTTTGAACAAAGCAATGAGAAAAGTGACTAATCCACTAGGGAATATATCAAGGAAAATACATGCAGATATATGGGACTATCAATAGCTTTGGAAATGCCATACCAATGTTTTTCTAGTCAGATGATGTTGAGTAACAGCTGAGAGAGATCTGACAAAGGGAGTTTAGCTCCCATGAGCCATAATGAAAATACTTTCACATGACTCTTCTGTTTTTAATGAGGCATATATTAACAGTATCATTGGGCAGAATCAAGTTCAGAAAATCACAGACGATAACAGTATCTCCAAAGGATTCCTCCATATGTATGCACTGGGATTCATTAATGTGAACTGGAGAGGCTGATCAGTTGGTAAAGTGCCTTCTGTATAAGCCCAAGGACCTGAGTTCAGATCCCAGCACCCCCATAGAAAAAATAATAATCTCAGTAGAGTTGCTCATGTCTGTAGCCATAGCACAGGCTGCAGAGAGAGTTGGTCCCCAGAGCTCACTCTAGTCAGTCCGCCGTGAGTGCTGGGTGCAGTGACCAAACTGTCTTAAAAGATAAGGTGGACGGGGCTGGAGAGATGGCTCAGCAGTTAAGAATGCCGACTGCTCTTGCAGAGGACCTGGGTTCGATTCCCAGCATCCAGATGGTAGCTAGGAACCATCTTTAACTCCAGTTCCAGGGGAATCTGAAACCGTCTTCTGACCTCTGCGGCATTGCACGACACAGGTGCACAGACCTACATGCAGAAGGTGGAATGCAACCCAGGACGGCAGCCTACACTGTCACACACACACACACACACACACACACACACACACACACACGCTAGTGTGTGCAGGAGCAGGTGCAGGCATACTGAAGCATAAACAGGGCAATAATGTACTAGAATGCTTTAGCAACCCAAGTGGGAAGGCTACCACGCCCCTGTTGTCTTGGAAATTAAGGCTGGCTAGTTTTAGTGACAAAGGAAAAGAGAAGCCTGCAGCCAGGAGGCATGTGGAGAATAGGAGATGGTGCTAGGATTTGAACATTTTCCGAACTTCAGAAAAATTCCAGGTGTCTGCAGCAAAAGCAATAACATCCCAGACAACTGAAAGATTAAATAACACCATTTTTCTGGACCATTAATTGAAAAAGAAAAGAAATCTAAAGTTTGGCAAGCTAATGGAAAAAAAAAACTTTCTGAAATATATATATATATATATCTTCCCCATCTCATCTAAAATCTCTGAAAAAATAAAGCCACTCCTTTCCTTTATAAACAACTTTATTACCTTTCACAAATGAGAAGGCTATATCTACCCAATTGCAAAGAGAGAATTCTAGTTTCAAAAGATAATTGAATTTGTGTGATTATGGCCATATAACAAGTCTTTCTTTTCTTTTTTTAATGGTGTGATTAGTAATAGGGAAATGAGGGAACAAAATTGAATTTTAGCTGGGATATGAAAAGTTCAGTCATAAAAACGTGATATCTTGCCCAACTTCCACCTGGAGAGAAAACTTTCTAAAGTCATGGAAAGTTCTTTGAGGCTGATATTTCTGACATCTTGGAAAAAGCTTAAATATGAATACAATGTTCTTATTGAGGAACAAGCCTAGGATGTTGCACTTGGTAGGCAAGCACTCTATACTACAGAGCCTCACCTCCTACCCGTCTTCTATGGTTAGACACAGGGGGCAGGTTGCCCAGGCTGACTGGGAACTTTCTCTGTAACCACGGCAGTCAGGACTATGTGATCATACCACTTCACTCAACCAGCTTGGAATGCAGACCCAACTATCAGACCCAGCTAGAAAATCTCCCGCTTTCAATGCTGGAACAAACCTTTAAAAAGCTTAAAGAAATTTCATTTACATTGACAAAGAAATACAATTTTAATAGCATCCTTTAAGATATTTATTCCAGACATATATACAGTGAAGATGTATCTTAAAAATCAGCTACACCTCACCTGCCTGGAAGTACTGGGCAGCAGTGGCAGCCAAATGTCTGTATATCCCAAATCTAATTGGCTATTAGCTCTCTCCTTGGAGGAATAATTCAAGGCTGATGCCACAAGCTTAAGTCCTCTAGTAGTTAGGAGATGTTATAAGCCACAGTAAGACCTTGTCAGCTTTTACAGAAATGCTATAGTCCATGGATTAGCATACCATCCAAACATCTGTGTCTATACCAATGTAACCTACCATAATAATTAGTACTGTTTAAATGCCTGTATATCTTAATTGCTTGTGCTTCTTCAGTAGGAGTAAAAGGTTATTCCTGGATAAACTGCCAACCCATGAAAGGAAACAGCCTGAATTGATCAGAGTCCAAAACGATATCTCCAGAGAAAGTAAACTGCTTTGCTTCTGGCCCACTGTGTCCCTTTTCTAAAGTCTAGGGAACAATCTGCAGAAAAGGGGGCATGGTAGAATGTAAGGGCTGTGATTGGGGTGAACTATGAAACTACAGAAATATAGACTGGACTCTTATTTGATCAACGTGATAGTGCATACAAGCCACTCCAGCTGGACAATGAGGGCCTCGATTGTATAAGTTTGGGCATAACTACTTGCAAATTGGTTTTACATGAAGGATGCTTGCGTTCATTACTTATTACCTATCATTAAAAAATAAATAAAAAAATGTTTATATCTTTGAAAAAATGACCCATTTCAAACTATTCAAGTATCTTTTACTATTATATTATATTATATAATTAATAATATTATGTAATTGATTTCATAAGTAATATTATATAATTAATTTCTTCTTATGAGAAAGTACCTTACGGGGCTGGAGAGATGGCCTAGCAGTTAAGAGCACTGACCGCTCTTACAGAGGACCCGGGTTCGATCCCCAGCACCCACATGGCGGCCGAGAACCGTCTGAAACTCCAATTCCAGGAGAACTCCAGTTCCAGGGGAATCCGAGACCCTCTTCTGACCTCTGCAGCATTGCACGACACGGGTGCACAGGCTTGCATGCAGACAGTACATTCATACACATACAGAAATAAATAAAAATTAATAAAAAAAATTTAAAAAAAGAGAAAGTACCTTACATATATTTTTAAAATATATTGGATAAGATTATTTTATTTTTTATAGCATATACATATGATTTTTATATTGATTGCTGACAATGGCATTCAAGAAGTATGTAGTTGACTATGTAAAAATTTTGCAGTATTTTAAAAGTTTAAATTTTTACATAAAATATGATTCACCGTCATCTGAAAATCTGACCAGACTGATACCAAAGGGCAGGCCACATCTCTAGATCCCTTAGGGAGCACCGCTCTGTGCATCAGCTGTCCTTGTTCCTGGTTTAGTTCTTCAGTGTCACACTCTGGGTTAAACTATCACATCCTACCCATCACTTCAAAAACCACCCCTTCTCTCAAGCACAGACCCTGGGATTCAAAATGGAGAAGAACATCTTGGACAATGTACCCCTTCCCTGCTGACATTTCCTCTGGTCCCATCTCCTACACACACACATGTGTGAGGAGACAATTTAAAAAATAATCATCTGCAGGCCAGGCAGTGAGATACCTCAACTGATAGAAACACCTGCTTCCAGTCCTGATTATCTGAGTTCTGTGGGAATAGGAGTTTGCTTGGCTGGAAGCAGGAGAACTGCAGAAATCTGCCCCAGGTGGCCTCTTCCTGAGGTCAGGGCAGGCAGTTTTCCTGCCTCGCCTACTTCTGCAAATTCCTAAACCCATCAGCCTCTTCCTTTGATGTAATTGAGCAAAGATGTCACACCTCCAGCTTCCTGTTTACACAAACAGTAGCTTCGATAGCTTGGTCAACCGGGTAGGAGCCAAGATGGCTCCACTTCCCTTCTCCTCATTTCACACCCTCCTGCCTCCATTTCCTTGCCCAGAGCACAGTAGCCCTCAATATATAGACCTTACTGACAGAAATAAAATGGAGTTTCTTCCTCACAGCTCTCCTCTTGTGTGAGTCTGCTCATTTTTCTTATGGGTGATCTCCTGCAGTTTTCCTTTCCCCCTTTCTTGTGAGAGCAAAGCCTAGAGACTGTTGGCCTGCAGGCAGGAGACAAGTCCTGGAGCTGAGCCAAGAAGGGAAGAAGAGCATGTGGAATGCAATGTGATCATGTGTGACTCAAAGACATTGAACAACAACTGGTGCCAACAATGTGGGGCTCAACTTTCCACCAAAGGAAAAAGGAAACAAGGTATTTCTCGGACTCTCTCTTAGCCCTTGATTTCCCCCACATGAGGGAAATCTCAGAGGGTTTTACCATAGAGACAGGGAGATACCCCCCCAATCAGAGTAGTCATGGCCAGCTCAGCACATCTCCATGGAATTCTCTCTTCCAGGGAGATTAGTCTTTATACTGACTCTTTCCCTAACCACTAGCATTTCCTATCTCTCTTTATCAGTCTCCGTCCTCTATATGGCCAGATTGGCACACCTCTGTGGAATTTAACTCTTTTTCTATGAGAGATTAGTCTTTGAATCTGCTTTTATTCTGTTTCCTCTACACAGCCAGCTTGGCATATCTCCATGGAATTCTCTCTTCCCGTGAGGTCAGTCTTTTTTTTTTAAATTTTTTTTTTATTATTTTATTATTTATTTATTTTTGTATGTGTATGAATGTACTGTCTGCATGCAGGTCTGTGCACCCGTGTCGTGCAATGCCGCGGAGGTCAGAAGAGGGTCTCGGATTCCCCTGGAACTGGAGTTCTCCTGGAATTGGAGTTACAGACGGTTCTTAGCCGCCATGTGGGTGCTGGGGATCGAACCCGGGTCCTCTGCAAGAGCATCGGCGCTCTCAACCGCTAGGCCATCTCTCCAGCCCCGAGGTCAGTCTTTTTAAACTGTCTCTTTCCTTAACTACTAGAATTTCCTATCTCTCTTTATCATGAGTAACAAACAGACCTGCCTAAAAGACACACGGGCTAAGAAAATAAAAATGCTCCTCAAGAGTTGAGGAGTTAAAATTTCCATGCAGGAAGCTGCCTCCTTTTGGAGTGAGACTTAATATTGCCCCATGGATGTCCCCTGCAGACTTATGGAATTCAGAATCCTAGATGCATGTGGCACAGAACTCTAGACAGCAAGAAAATGCTCCAGCATCTCTCACGTTCTTGCCACTATTGGCTGTGGTGAGACAATGCTTATGGGCCTTCTCACCGACCCTCACCAGGAAAAGAAAACAATAAATTAAATTGCAGACCCCCTCCTCCCAAGAACCTGCTAAAACTCCCCTTGAGAGCCCCAATAAAATTCCCTCTGAAAGCCCCCAAGCTCCAGACCCAATAAAAGTAGAACAGGATAATCAAAACATCCAAGCTAATCTTTCCCCTAATCATCAGCCACTCCCTCTCAAGGGGAGAGAAACACCTTCACCTTCAACCTCTTCCCTCTCCACTACAGAAAAACTGTGCCAGATTTGGGACAACCCAAATAGCCAGTTACAGGCATTCCCTGTTAATATAGATCTGACTCCGGGTTGTCCTATAAACTGGTACCACTGGTACCAGGCAAGTGAGTTAAAAGAACTCAGGCAAGCAGTCAGAGAATATGGTGTCCAGGGCCATGGACAATGTCCATTCTCCAGAGCTTTTGTGCTTCTCTTAACACTCCCCAGGACTGGAGAGATATATGTAGATCTTCACCTCCAGGTCTGCTATTTTTACAGTGGGAAGCACTGTACAGAGACAAATGTCTCCAGCAGGTTCAGAGAAATCAAGGACAACCTAATATAGACTGGGGTTATGAACAGCTCTTTGGAGAAGGAGATTTTAGCACAGGGACACAGAGGCCAGCCTGGCCCCAGGGTACTTTGACCAGGTTCACCTTTGTGCCCTACAGGCCTGGGATTGAATTACATCACCCACTGAATCCCAGGCCAGTTCCTCATTATTTCCTAGGCAAAAACCTGAGGAACCCCTGTCTGACCTTATCTTAAGAACTAAAAGCAGTCTAGAAAGAAAGATCCCCAACTCTGCAGCCAGAGAGATACTCCTTAGAAATATTGTTTGGGAGGGAATGAATTTGGAATGCAAGAAAGCATGCCAGGGCTTAAAAGATGACCATTATGGGGGGATGGAGAGATAGCCTAGTGGTTAAGAGGGCCAATTGTGGGGCTGGAGAGATGGCCTAGCGGTTAAGAGCGCCGACCACTCTTACAGAGGACCCAGGTTCTATCCCCGGCACCCACATGGCGGCCTAGAGCCGTCTGAAACTCCAATTCCAGGAGAACTCCAGCTCCAGGGGAATCCGAGACCCTCTTCTGACCTCCGCGGCATTGCACGACACGGGTGCACAGACCTGCATGCAGACAGTACATTGATACACATACAGAAATAAATAAAACTTCCGGTGCTCTTTGAGAGATGTGACCCTCGGCCTGCTGCTCCAGATGCAGCTGCCACGCCTCCCACCACAATGGAACTCTAATTCCCTGGAACTGTCAACTAAGCTCAAATAAACTCTTCTTTTATAGTTCTGGTCGTGGGTGTTTTATCAACAGCACGAAAAGTGACTATACAGTTTTGGTACCAGAGTGGGCTGTTGCTTTGAAGAACCTGACCAGTAGGTGTTTGGAGAAGTGTGGAAGACTTTGGACTTGGGCTGGAAGGGCTGTTGACATTGTAACAGAGCTTAAGGGCATTCTAGTGGAGGCCTGGAAGAAAGCATGGCTGCAAAAGAGTGGTTCCAGGGGAATAAAGACTTAGGCAGCAACCGGGAATTTTGATAAAGAGTCGGGCAGCAGTTTCCCACAGCACAAATGCTTGCTGTGCTAAGTTGAAAAGTGTTGGACTGATGTCTTTGGTGAAGGATATTTCAAGACAGCCTAGTGGGGAAATGTGGTGTGGCTTTTGTAGGTGACTTGTGCGATCTACAGTGAAGAAGAGCAGATGGGGCAGAAAGAAATGCAGAATGTACGTTGGATCTGAACATAATGCACTAGGAAGATTAAAGTGGGGCCAAGGCATGTGAAGGAGAAGGCTCCCCTTTCAAAGGAGATTAAAGCAATTAAGGAAGGCCTCGAGATTTACAGTAAACAAAAGATCAGTACCTTCAGGGCAAGACCACACCCAGTTATCCTCCAGCAAGTCCAGGGCAGAGAAAAGTTGCAAATGTGGTTGAAATGGGCCAGGGTCCTGTCCCGAACTTGCAGCCAGATTGGCAATTTCATTCACGTGGTGACTGGCTTTAGAGGCATGACGTTCCAAAGTGAAGGGTCATCAGTTCGTTCGTCCATGGTTTCAGAGAGCCAAAGAAGCCAGGCAGAGTACAGAGGGGTGTCCCTGAATAAAGAAAGGCCATGATGGCCATTTGTTAAGCTGTGAATGTGAAGGCCTTGGGGGCATCGGAGACCCAAGAAGACATTAGAGATGCAAGAGCTCTGAGATAATTGCCAAGGAGAGTGCATACAGGGAGTGTTACCGCCTAAGAAAGAGATGTATGTTGCAAGCAAATTTGGAAGAGCTGAGCCATCTAAGCCCTTTGGAAGTCAAGTCCCAGAAGTTGCACATGTGAGCTACAGGACTTGGCATTTGCCCGGCTGGTTTTCGGTCTTGTTTTGGTCCAGTGTTTTCCTCACTATGCCTCTATTCCTCCTTTTTTTTGGAATGGGAATGTTATTCAGTTCCACTGTATGTTGGGAGTTTGTAATTTGTCTTTGTGATTTTACAGGAGCTTACAGTTTGGGAGATTGGCCTGAGTCTCAGAGGAGACTTTGGACTGTGTGACTTTTGAAGTGCCTTGATCTAGGTGACTGTGGAACTTTTAAGTTGGACTAAATGCTTTTGCATTATATGGCCTAGCCTATGGGGCCAGGGACTGGAATGTAGTGGTTTGCATGAGTGTCCCCCATTGGCTGTAAGTATTCAGACATTTGTCTCAAGTTGGTGGCATTTTTTTGGAGGTCTTAGAAGGTGTGGCCATGCTGGGGGAAGTGTGTCACTGGGGCAGGCTTAGTGAGTTTTAACAAGCCTCGTGGTCTACAGTTGCCCTCTCTGTTTCCTGTGCTCTTCATGAGATGTGACCCTTAGCCTGCTACTTCAGATCCAACCGCCATGCCTCCCACCACAATGGACTCTAATTCCCTGGAACCATCAATCATAAGCTCAAATAAACTTTCCTTTTATAAGTTTCTTGGTCGTGGTGCTTTATCACAGCAACAGAAAAGTGAACTAATACAGGGGTGCTTCTTGCTGAGATGATGGAGGCTTCTCCTCACCCCCCCCCCCCAGTTAAATTNTGTCCTGGGAGCAAGGGCCAGTTAGGGGGTATTTCTTGTTGTTTTATAATGGTTCTATCTGCCCCTGTATCAAACATTTAAAAGCCTCCCCCCAATTTTAATCCAAGTGCAGGATGTGAGCCTTCTGAAATAGGCACTGCCCAGAGGGTGTGCACTGACTCTTTCCCCCCCCCCCTTTTTTTCCATGGGCTAGAGGTTGCCCATCTAGGAGTTTAAAAGTGGCAATTTTTTGCCATCTTTATCATAGTTTGAGTGCAATCTTTCCTCCAATGATATCCTCTTTTACACCGGGGGCAGAGGATACATAGTTTGCATGAGTGTCCCCATAGGCTTTAAGTATTCAGATTTTGTCTCCAGTTGTGTGATTTTTTGGAGGCTTAGAAGGTGTGGCCATGCGGGGGAAGTGTGTCACTGGGGGCGGCTTAGTGAGTTTACAAGCCTCTGTGGTCTACAGTTGCCCTCTCTGTTTCCTGTGCTCTTTGAGAGATGTGACCCTCGGCCTGCTGCTCCAGATGCAGCTGCCACGCCTCCCACCACAATGGACTCTAATCCCTGGAACTGTCAATCATAAGCTCAAATAAACTCTTCCTTTTAAGTTCCTGGTCGTGGGTGCTTTTATCACAGACAGAAAAGTGACTAATACAGTTTTGGTACCAGAGTGGGCTGGGCTTTGAAGAACCTGACCATGTGTATGTTTGGAGAAGTGTGGAAGACTTTGGAACTTGGGCTGGAAAGGCTGTTGACATTGTAAGCAGAGCTTAAGGCCATTCTAGTGGAGGCCTGGAAGAAAGCATGGCTGCAAAAGATGTGGTTCCAGGGAAAATAAAGACTTAGGCAGAACGGGATATTTTGATAAAGTCTGGCAGCAGTTTGCCCACAGCCAAAATGCTTGCCTGTTGCTAAGTTGAAAAGGGTGGACTGATGTCTTTGGTGGAGGATATTTCAAGACAGCCTAGTGTGGAAATGTGGTGTGGCTTTTAATGGTGAATCATTGTGCAGATCTACAGTGAAGAAGAGCAGATGGGGCAGAAGAGAAATGCAGAATGTACAGTTGGATCTGCGTAATGCACTAGGAAGATTAAAGAGTGGGCCAAGGCATGTGAAGGAGGAGGCTCCCTTTCATAAGGAGATTAAAGCAATTAAGGAAGGCCTCGAGATTTACAGTAAACAAAAGATCAGTACCTTCAGGGCAAGACCACACCCAGTTAATCCTCCAGCAAGTCCAGGGCAGAGAAAAGTTGCAAATGTGTTGAAATGGGCCAGGGTCTGTCCCGAACTTGCAGCCAGATTGGCAATTTCATTCACGTGGTGCTGGCTTTAGAGGCATGACGTTCGCAAAGTGAAGGGTCATCAGTTTTTCTCGTCCATGTTTCAGAGAGCCAAAGAGGCCAGGCAGAGTACAGCAGGGGTGTCCCTGAATAAAGAAGGCCCTTGATCGGCCATTTGTTAAGCTGTGAATGTGAAGCCTTGGTTGCAGTAGGAGACCCAAGAAGACATTAGAGATGCCAGAGCTGTGAGATAATTGCCAAGGAGAGCTGCATACAGGGAGTGTACCGCCTAAGAAGAGAGTGTATGTTGCAAGCAAAGTTGGAAGAGCTGAGCCATCTAAGCCCTTTGGAAGTCAAGTCCCAGAAGTTGCACATGTGGAGCTACAGGACTTGGCATTTGCCCTGCTGGTTTTCGGTCTTGTTTTGGTCCAGTGTTTCCCACTATGCCTCTATTTCCTCCATTTTTGGAATGGGAATGTTATTCAGTTCCACTGTATGTTGGGAGTTTGTAATTTGTCTTTTGATTTTACAGGAGCTTACAGTTTGGGAGATTGGCCTGAGTCTCAGCGGAGACTTTGGACGTGTGGACTTTTGAATGGCATTGAGCTGTACAGACTGGGGACTTTAAGGTTGACTAACATGCATTTTGCATTTTATATGGTCTATAGCCTATGGGGCCAGGGACTGGAATGTAGTGGTTTGCATGAGTGTCCCCCATTGGCTGTAAGTATTCAGACATTTGTCTCAAGTTGGTGGCACTGTTTTTGGAGGTCTTAGAAGGTGTGGCCATGCTGGGGGAAGTGTGTCACTGGGGGCAGGCTTAGTGAGTTTTAACAAGCCTCTGTGGTCTACAGTTGCCCTCTCTGTTTCCTGTGCTCTTCATGAGATGTGACCCTTAGCCTGCTACTTCAGATCCAACCGCCATGCCTCCCACCACAATGGACTCTAATTCCCTGGAACCATCAATCATAAGCTCAAATAAACTCTTCCTTTTATAAGTTTCTTGGTCGTGGTGCTTTATCACAGCAACAGAAAAGTGACTAATACAGGGGTGCTTCTTGCTGAGATGATGGAGGCATTCTCTCACCCCCCCCCCCAGTTAAATGATCTGTCTGGGCATGGTTGGTCTCATTTGGAGTTGCAATAACCACATCCAAAGCCTCTAAAATATCGCCCTAGAGATGATATTAGTGGTGCTATTAATGGGCAATCTGACCCATGTTTCCATCAGAGTCCCCAGGTAGTAAACATTTTTAGTTATGTAAGACGTGAGGGCACCTCCTATTCCTAGAAGCTTAGGTCCTGGAAGCAAGGCCAGTCAGGGGGTATTCCTTGTGTTTTATAATGGTTCATCTGCCCCTGTATCTATCAAACATTTAAAAGACTTCCCCCCAATTTTAATCGTCAGTGCAGGATGTGGAGCCTTTTGAAATAGGCACTGCCCAGAGTGTGCACTGACTCTTTTCCCCCCTTTTTTTCCCTGGGCTAGAGGTTGCCCACTAGGAGTTTAAAGGTGGCAAATTTTGCCATCTTATCATAGTTTGAGTGGCAATCTTTCCTCCAATGATGTCCTCTTTTACACTGGGGGCAGAGGATGCATGGGGGGCATTCGGAAGGCCCTCCGGGAGAGACTTGTGCTTTTGAGCACTGTCTTTTCCAATGACCTCTGTCCCCACAGTTAAAACATTTTTCATTTGTGGTGACAACAGCTGCAAAGACTTGAGCTAGGTAATTGGCTTTGTGGGAGGCTGTGTCCATGTCCTGAATTGTCACTATTCAACTGTCATAATGGTCATCTTTTAAAAAAATTTTTTAAATTTATTTTCATATGTGTATGAATGTATTGTCTGCATGTAGGTTGGTGCACCCATGTCATGCAATGTTGTGGAGGTCAGAAGAGGGCATTGGATTCCCCTAGAACTGGAGTTAAAGACAGTTTTCAGCCACCATGTGGGTGCTGGGGATAGAACCTGGGTCCTCTGCAAGAACAATTGGCCCTCTTTTTTTTTTTTTCAACTTTAACAGAGAGGGCAACTGTAGACCACAGAGGCTTGTTAAAACTCACTAAGCCTGCCCCCAGTGACACACTTCCCCCAGCATGGCCACACCTTCTAAGACCTCCAAAAACAGCGCCACCAACTGGAGACAAATGTCTGAATACTTACAGCCTATGGGGGACACTCATGCAAACTATGTATCCTCTGCCCCCGGTGTAAAAGAGGATATCATTGGAGGAAAGATTGCCACTCAAACTATGACAAAGATGGCAAAAAATTGCCACCTTTAAACTCCTAGATGGGCAACCTCTAGCCCATGGAAAAAAAGGGGGGGGGGGAAGAGTCAGTGCACACCCTCTGGGCAGTGCCTATTTCAGAAGGCTCACATCCTGCACTGACGATTAAAATTGGGGGGAAGTCTTTTAAATGTTTGACAGATACAGGGGCAGATAGAACCATTATAAAACAACAAGAAATACCCCCTGACTGGCCCTTGCTTCCAGGACCTAAGCTTCTAGGAATAGGAGGGCCCTCACAGTCTTACATAACAAAAAAAATGTTTATACCTGGGAGGACTCTGATGGAAACATGGGTCAGATTCACCCATTAATAGCACCCACTAATATCAATCTGCTAGGGCAAGATATTTTGGAGGCTTTGGATGTAGTTATTGCAACTCCAAATGAGACCAACCATGCCCAGACAGACCATTTAACTGGGGGGTGGGAGAATGCCTCCATCATGTCAGCAAGAAGCACCCCCAATCCTGAGAGTCACTGTAGCGTATTCTCCCCCTCGTCTGGACTGGAAGTCAGATGATCCAGTCTGGATTGAGCAGTAGCCCTTACCAGGGGAGAAATTACAAGCTTTCCAAGACTTAGTCAAAGGAACAATTTTCTTTTTTTATTTTTTTAATTTATTTATTTTTTATGTGTATGAATGTACTGTCTGCATGTAGGTTTGTGCACCCGTGTTATGCAATGCCACGGAGGTCAGAAGAGGGTCTCCGATTCCCCTGGAACTGGAGTTCTCCTGGAATTGGAGTTACAGACAGTTCTCAGCCACCATGTGGGTGCTGGGGATCGAACCCGGGTCCTCTGCCAGAGCAGTCTGCACTCTTAACTGCTAGGCTATCTCTCCAGCCCCAGGAACAATTTTCATTGGGACACATCTGTCCATGTCTAAGTCCCTGGAACATCCCTGTGTTTGTCATAATAAAAAGCAACAAGAGGTTGGTGTCTCTTACAAGATCTGCGAGCCATTAACAGAACTATGCATATATGGGCATTTCTGCAGAGGGGTCTTCCGCTTGCCTCTGCTATCCCAGCTAATACCCCTCTGCTAGCCTCGGATATCAAAGACTGTTTCTTTTCAATTCCCCTCCATTCTGAGGATTGCAAGCGATTTGCTTTCTCAGTTCCTGCAATTAACAACTCAGATCCAGCAACTCATTATAAGTGGACTGTCCTGCCACAAAGCATAGCCAACAGCCCAATGCTCTGCCAAGAGGCAGTAGTGGCAGCCCTTAAACCTCATATGGAACAAGGTCTGCAAGTCTTCCATTATATGGATGATATTTTAGTTTGGGACAAATTATCAACTGACCCGTCAACTTTAAAGGACAGGCTTGTACCATCCTTAGAAGCTTTTGGATTTAAAATAGCCCATGCTAAGATTCAAATGATTCCCCCAATTCGTTTACTACGCACTGAAATTTCTCTCACAGCAGCGAGGCCACTCAAACCTGTACTCTCCCTTCCTCCCACACTCACACTAGCATCCCTTCAGTCCTTCCTAGGAAATCTTAACTGGCTTTGCCCATGGCTGTCAATCCCCAGGACAATGCTACAGCCTCTCTTTGATCTTCTGCTAGGTGACAGAAACCAAGCTTCTAAGGAAAAGCTCACAACAGAAGCCTCAGAAGTCCTAGCTGAAGTCAACCGAGCTCTCCAGAGCATAGCTTTAGCACATTTTACACCCTCCCTTCCTGTACAGTTGCTTACTTTTAACACTACCCCCATGCTCGTAGGGGCCCTTTACCAATACAGGGGAGTACTGGAGTGGCTGGACAGGTCCATAGGGGGAACTCCCCGACTGTTAACTGAAATGGATTCTTTGGCCGCTATGATAAGAAATGGGAGGGAGCATTCCATGCAAACACTGGGGAAGGAGCCTGATGTCATAGTGACACACTTCTCCCTCCTGGATATGGAGTGGAGTGGCTGATGCCAAATCATGTTCATATAGCTGTAAGCCTCATGGGATTTCAAGGACAGATAGAAAATCACTACCCTAGGGGCTGGAGAGATGGCCTAGCGGTTAAGAGCGCCGACTGCTCTTGCAGAGGACCCGGGTTCAATCCCCAGCACCCACATGGCGGCTGAGAACCATCTTTAACTCCAGTTCCAGGGGAACTCGACACCCGCTTCCGACCTCCGCGGCATTGCACGACACGGGTGCACAGACCTGCATGCAGACAGTACACGCATACACATAAAAAATAAAATAAAATAAAATATTAAAAAAAAAAAAGAAAATCACTACCCTAACAACAGGTGGGTCTCTGCTCTTCCATTGTTAAACTGGCTATCCCCCCATCTTTTCCAAGATGCCCCTATAAGGCAGGCCATGTCTGTTTTCATGGATGGAGGGAAGTGAGGGGCTGCAACCATCATTTATGACACGCCTCAGATCCTATTTCACCCGCTCCCTGACCATTCTTCACAGTACAAAGAACTCTATGCTGTTTATCTAGCTCTCAAGGAAACCAACAGGCCTCTTACTCTCTTCTCAGAGAGTATCTATGCAATCAATCTGCTGCCCTGGCTATCCAGATCCATTGTCCGATTAGATAAAAATCCCCTCTCCCTGCTGCTCATTGCAGTTTCATCCCTCTTACAGAATAGGAGCCAACCTCTCTTCATACAGCACATCTGTGCCCACAGCCTCCTACTAGGACCTCTCTCTGAAGGCAACTCTCTTGCAGACTGAGTCTCCTCTATGAGGGTTTATGTCCTGTCCCTCTCTGAAGCAGAAAAATTCCACTCCATCACCCATGTTAACTTAAAAGTCCTTCAAACTCACTTTCCTGATATCCCCTCCACCCAACTGCAGCGGCTCCTAAAATTTGTTCCTCCTGTTCTGCTCTAATTAAAACACCTGTGCTACAGGTTTTGGGAATTAACCCCAGGGGATTAAAAGCCAATGCTCTGTGGCAAATTGATGTTACATGCATAGTTTCCTTTGGAAGACAAAAATATGTCTTTGTCGCTGTGGACACTTTTTCCAAATTCACTTGGGCTATGGCCCATACAGGAGAGAGGGCCAAGGACCTCACTGCCCACCTCCTGTCTACCTTTGCTACCATGGGCATTCCCAAACAGATTAAAATGGACAATGGGCCAGCATTTGCTAGCTCTCGCTTTAAATCATTTTGTCAGTTATGTAATATTACACATCATACATGTATCCCTCATAACCCACAGGAACAAGGCATCATATAATGGACCCATCAGGTCCTAAAAAATCAGTTATTAAAACAAAAGGCAGGGAAATATCCTCCTAACATCCAGCTGGCCATGGCATTAGCAACTCTAAACCTCTTTAACATCTATGGGGATTCAAAATGTCCAGCCATAGTCAGACATTGGCAGACACTGAGCATGATTCCTCAAATACTTGTCAGATGGAAAGACCCCTTAGACAATTGATGGAAAGGACCTGATCCACTGTTAACAACTGGGAGGGGCTTTGCTTGCATCTTCCCACAAGATTGTCCAAGACCCATTTGGAGTCCAGCCGGAAATGTCAGATTTATCTCCACTGACCAAAAAGATGGCACACCTGTCACTTGTGGATGGAAAGAAGAGGAGAAAGAGGAGATGACACTCCCAGAACCTAAATGACATAACATGGAAGAAACTTGACCAACTCCTTGCTTCTGCCAAGTCCATGTGTCCCCCCAGCACCCCTGTCTACCATCCTTTTGGCTGCTCTCATAATAGTTCAAACTAACTCTGCCTCTGCCCAGCCTGTGAACAGACCTCTGACTTGGATCCATGTCTGGCATTTTTTTCTCAGAGAAACTTAGGAAGGATGGAATCAGGTAATTGGAACCAAGGACTGCCCCCTACAAGGCTGCAGCAAGGCAGTCATAATCGCTGTGTTTCCAAATTCCACATCTACCTCTCAGGCCCCCTTTATGTGCTTCCCCCATCATAACAAAGGACAATGTTTACAGGAAGTTCACACCTATAGAGGTTGCAGATTCTGGTCTTGCAGGTTGGAAAACATTCAATGCCCAAGGAGTCTGCTCTGGATTCAAAATAATAGATTTGAAATTTACATACAGGACCCCTGGAGTCACTGCTGGAAGGCTGGAGTAGAGGGGAAACTCTACTCTTACAATAATGGCAGGTACCCTGCTGCAGACATCCACATCTCCCACCAGCTTGTCTTAGCTCCTCAGCCCATTCTCACTCAATCCCACATTCTGTTACGGTAATCCAAAATGGAAGGAAAGCTACAGTCTACTGTAACGTGGCCCCATACAATGAATATGCCTGAGATCTCCTTAACTACACCAGCCAGCCCAATGTCTCCCAATGTTTTTTTTCTGTGCTTCTCTCCCATGCCCCCTTCTCACTGCCATTCCTTCTAACACCTCTTTACAGGAATCAGTCCCCGCTTTTTTACAGGAATCAGCTCCAGTGGAGACAAAGCCAATGTTTCATGGTATTTCTCTCTTTGACTGACTCACTACACTTCCTATTTGTTTAGTGAGAGCTGCAGCAGCCCCAGACCCCAGGTGCCTCCAAAGTGTTCCTCTCAACAGGACCCTGTGTGTCAAATCCCCATTCTTTCTCTGGTGTCATGGCACTGCATCCCTCTGTGCAAATGCTACTGGTTCTGGAATTTGTTTGCCTGTAATTATCACTCCCCATCTCTTCCGTTATGAAAAGGAGGAAGTCACTTGGATGCTACAACCAGACCTGGACCATCAAAAGAGAGAGATATTCATCCCGCTTCTGGTCATCTTAGGCATCATTCTCTCTACAGCAACTGTGGGCAGAGCCCTAACAAGTGTTTACAACATGGAAGTGGACTTCCAAACTAAGCTTGATGAAGCAATGCCATCCACAAGGAACAGCATTGAATGGCTCCAGAGACAGATAACTTCTCTGGCCTAGGTGGTGTTGACTGTAGAAAATGGGGGAACTTGTGTGTTCCTGTTGGAGGAATGCTGTTTTTATTTAAACGAGTCTGGTATTGTTGAGCAAACTGTCAAAACTCTGAAAGACCACAGGAAAGAACTCTGTGAAAGATAATCCCCACAAGTTTCTGTCCTGTGGTTTTCCAACCCCCTAACTTCCTGGTTGCTCCCTTTGCTGGGACCCATTTTCACCCTAGGAGTTCTTCTGACCATTGCACCCAGTGTTCTCCGGTTTATAAAAAAACAAATCAGTACACTCAGCGCAGCCAAGACTTTTCTAGTTCAATATCAGGCCATCCCTGAGACTCTTCCAGAGGACTGTAACAATCCTGCTCCATTTTAATTAAAAACAAAGGAGGAGATGTGGGAATAGGAGTTTGCTTGGCTGGAAGCAGGAGAACTGCAGAAATCTGCAGGATTCCCAGGAGCTTCAGTAGCTTGGTCATCCGGTAGGAGCCAAGATGGCTTGCACTTCCCTTCTCCTCATTTCACACCCTTCTGCCCCCATTTCCTTGCCCAGAGCACAGTAGCCCTCAATATATAGACCTCACTGACAGAAATAAAATGGAGTTTCTTCCTCCTGGCTCTCCTCGTGTGTGTGTGTGTGTGTGTGTGTGTGTGTGTGTGTGTGTGCTCATTTTTCCTATGGGAGATCTCCTGCAGTTTTCCCTCCCCCCTTTCTTGTGAGAGTGAAGCCTAGAGACTGTCGGCCTGCAGGCAGGAGGCAAGTCCTGGAGCTGATCTGAGAAGGGAAGAACAGCATGTGGAATGCGATCACATGTGACTCAAAGACATTGAACAACAAAGTTCCATTCCCAGACTCCCACAAGCTGCCATCCAACATCTCTCTGTACACGTACTGTGATATACAAATGCACACACACACATTTGTGTGCATAAACACACACTGAATAAAAATATAAGGTTTTTTTTTTAATAGCAAAGAGCAACTTGGTACTTAAGATACTCTTATGGTGGGGGAGTGGTCATCTTGGGGGAGAGACAAGGCCATCTACCTCTCTAGTATTCCTTCTACTGATTCTACCCCCAAATCCACCTCCCTATCTGATCATGAATGCAACGTGCTCTATAACTAGGACACAATGGAGCACCACTTATCCTTATTGATAATTCAAGCTGACCAGTGACATTGCATAGTGACACTGAGGCACATCTACAAATCTCATTTAAGGGAAGAAGTTTCCACTCACAAGTGTCTTTGCTCTCTTTCCCTCATCTCCCCAGTACAACACTGGGGTTGAATGTGAGGTCACAAGCAGAAGGAGATTCCTATATGAGACAAATCCCCAAGAAAGCCTTAGGGCAGCAACAGTAGAAGTGGACAATTTGCTAAACAAGAACAACCAAATAAAAATAAATCAACTCTAAAGAAAAATGAAATGAAGTTTTCTGGTAAATAAACTGGAAAACATTACAGTCAATGATATAACTCAGACATTGAAAGACAAATGCCACATGGACATGTCCACATATTATGTGGATCCCAGCTCTGAATCCGTAGATATGAAGTAGCCACAGAAACAGAGACAGAGAAAGGGCCTATGGAGGGAGGAGGAGGAGACGGCATCTACAAAGAGGGATGATAGTAGGCACAGACACTATCTAGTAGAAATCCAGAAATGGAGGATGGGGCTTTAACTAAGGAGAATAGAGAGACTTGAAATAGAGGGAGAGGAAGGAAGGAGCAGTAAGGAGTACAAGGATCCCTGAAAAAGACATAGGGAATGTGTAATGTTGCAAGCTTACTTAAAAATGCATATAGCCAGGCCTTGTGGTGCTCACCTTTAATCCTAACACCTGGGAGGCAGAGGCAGGGGGATCTTTGTGAGTTCAAGTCTACAGAGTGAGTTCCAGGACAGCTGGGGCTACAGAGAGACCCTGTCTCCAAAAGACAAAAAAAAATGCATATAATATGTATGTACAAGTGTGCATTTGCAAAACCAAATGCTTAAAAAGAAAACAAACCCAGTGCAAGCATGAGAAACTTTCCCTTGAGTTGTTGGTCAGGGTAGTCAAGAGTCTCCAAAACACTGTAAGCTATTGCTATAGCCCCTGATCGGCTCCCAGAACTTGAAAATAAGACCCTATTGAAGAAGTCACCACACACTTTGGACACAGAACTTGGAGAAATTGAACAGGTACTGACCTAGAAGCCTCCTCCCTGAGGACCCCCTCCCATACTACTGGAAGGGAAGATACTCAGCAAGCTTCCAAGAGAAACAAGCAACCAGTGGTCCTGCCCAGCTGCAAAGCCCAGGAAGAACAACAATGACCAGCCCAGCAAAATATCCCTACTGGCACAATAGTCACACTTTTGTCCTGGGGTAATCAGCAGTTGAATGACTGGACTTAAGGCGTGCTCAATAGGAAAGAATTCATCCCTGGAACTGGAACATTAGCCAGATACCTGTGGCTAGAGAGGTCAGAAGCCCTAGAGAAGAACTTACTATTGCCACACTCCTAAACCAATACAACTTCTCATTATATTGCAAATACTTTTATCCACAGGTTAATTGTAGCTCTCGTCCTTATCAAAGAAGCTTAGGTGTACAACAGATGGAGATGATTACAAAGTTCCACAACTGGTTAAATAAGACAGAGAGTTAATAAGCAATGTTGGGGTACCCAGGCCCATGTACAGTGCAACCTCCTCACCTAAGGTCCAGGGGTGGAGGCAGAAAGATTTTAACAGCCAGAGAACCAGGGTACCTCCTGCTAGATAACGTCTTTTAGATAGGATAGAGAAGCTGCACCCATGAACTCTCAACAATATGCTGTCTAAACAAGCCCTGTGTAACGGCACCAATTCACATGCCAGTGCAGATGGTCGAAATTTCACAAGGTCTCACCTCTCGATGAAGAACTACAGACAATCAATGGCTGGTGACAGAGGGACAATCAGTTTTGTCAAGGGACAAGCTCCCTGAGAAGTTATCTAATTCTAACTGCTCAGCCTTAAACAGATGTCTACACAAGCACCATAAATGGATTGAGTGGATTAAACCTACAAACATACATAGATACATATATACACATACATACATACATACAAACACACATAATATTAAAGAAGAGGTCATGAAATTGAAAGAGAATGAGAGAGATGGAGGGTGGAGAGGGGGCACAAAACAGATGCAAGTAAAGTACTCTTGTGTGAACTTTTCAGAAAGTAAAAAAAGCAATAGTACAAAATATGGTTCGGTCTGCTTATACACCAGCCTGTGAAGGAACACACGAGCATGGGGCAACATCAGGTGACTTCTTTATGCATTCTCCATCTTGTCTCCTGATGCAGGGTCTCTCTGAACCAAGTGTTAACTGATTGACTTGACCAGCTGACCTGTGAATTCCAGGGTCCTGCCTGTCTCTGAGCCCCCATACGGCCCCAATGCTAGGATTGCAGATGCTTGTCACCATGTCTATATGTGTGACCAGGATAAAATCTCAGGTCCTCGTGCTTTGTCACTGTACTCTACCCACAGAGCCATCTTCCCGGCTCCCTTAACATTTTGTTTATTTATTTATTTATTTATTTATTTATTTATTTATTTATTTTATTGATGCTTTGTGCATTTCATACATCATTTTCCAATTCAATTCAGGCATATTTCCCTTTCCCTTCCCCCCTACCCCCACCCCATCCCAGATCATGCATTTTGCCATAACTGTCCTGCATCTTTCTCTCAGTTTTTTTTTTCATTTTTTAGCTATAAGTGATCATCTATGAGTACAAGCATCCTTCATATGAAACCAATTTGCAGGCCGTTGTGCCCAAACCCCCACAGCCCCACCATCCAGCTGGGGGTGAGAGGTTGTATGTTCAATCAAGTTGATCAAATAAGTGTCCAGACTACATTGCTGTAGTTTCACCATTCACCCCAATCGCAGCCCTTACATTCTATCATGCCCCCTCTTCCGCAGATTGTTCCCTAGGCTTAGAAAAGGGGCACAGGTGGATGAGAAGCAAAACAGTCCACTCTCTCTGGAGCTGTTGTCTTGGACTCTGGTCAATTCTGGCTGTTTCCTTTCATGGGCTGACAGTTTGTCCAGGAATAACCTTTTCATCCTACTAATGAAGCACAAGCAATTAGATATATAGGTATTTAAACAGCACTAATAGTTATGGTTGGTTACTTTGGTATAGACATATGTTTGGATGATATGTTAATCTATGAATTACATTTTTTCCTGTTAAATATGACAGGGTCTTACTGTGGTTTATAACATCTCCTAACCTGTAGAGGATGTAAGCTTGTGGCATCAGCCATGGGTTATTCCTCCAAGGAGAGAGCCAATAGCCAATTAGGTTTGGGATATACAGGCATATGGCTGCCTCTGCTGCAAAGTATTTCCAGGCAGGTGAGGTGTAGCTGGTGCTGATGGTGGAGTCTTGCTTGACTCAGGGAGACCTGTATTTGCTTTATTGGTTGAGTGGCCTTTGGTAACACTCTCTGGTATTCCAGAGGCCATCTGTACACTTGCATGTGTGGTCTCAATACATCTTTCCCATGTTAACGTTAGGTCTTCGGCAGCAGAGCCCTATTGCCTCTCTTCTTGCAGGTATCCCAGTTTAGAGGCAAGGAGCCTTTACCTTTTGTGGGGCCTTGGATCCCCTGGTCAATCTCCCCAGTAGAATAATCCATTGCTGATGTCAGAGCTCTTGTATTAATATATTTTGCTTAAGTGCATAGCTTAAGGACTTTAGTATTATATTTGGTTCTGAACAGAGAATAATCCTTTTCACAGTTCTTATGTCTATTAGTCAATTAAAGAAGGCAGTTTTACCAGTTTTATAAGAGATCACCTCTATAATAGTTGTCTCCAATTTACAGTTGGAGAGCGACCTCATCATCCTCATATTTCTCCTTTTTCTATGGGGGGGAGGCAAGAAAGTCTCTCATATCAAAACCTTGTGGCACCTAGAAGGTAAGTTTCATTAGGACTCATTATAAATAGTTGTTACAAGTAGGATCCACAGAGGAGTTCAATGTTTATAGCAATCTGAGGCTTTTCTTCCTTTCAATGTTCAGACAGGTCAACCTTTCAGTTGGCACTTTCTGGTACATCCTACTCAATGCAAAGCTGTATCTTTTCTTTCTCAGCCATTAAGTTGGTGACATTTTGTCTTGTTGGGACCCACAAATCTTTTCCCGTAGTTAGTTTTAGGATTTGAATTGCAAGGTTTTTGACGAAAAGGTTTCATGTTTATCTGTATCCCCACCTTTTTTTAACCCATGAATCTCCAGAAGACAGTTCTGTATGAGTGTACTGTCTGCATGTAGGTTTGTGCACCCATGCCGTGCAATGCTGTGGAGGTCAGAAGAGGGCATCAGATTCCCCTGGAACTGAAGTGAAAGACGGTTGGTTCTCAGCCTCCATGTGGGTGATGGGAATCAAACCCGGGTCCTCTGATAGAGCAGTCGGGGCTCTTAACCGCTAGGCCATCTCTCCAGCCCCTCCCTTAACATTTTTTAGAAATGAATTTAGTTCTTGCTCCTTGTAGCTGAACTCATAGTGGGGATTCTCTTGGCATTAAACTTTAATCTGGAATCTGTGGAGAGTGCACTATAAATATCATTTATGTAAAAGAAATCAAGAGGTGGATAGCCATTGATATCTATCAGAGGGATTTTATTCAATCAAATGGCTGTCAAAAGGTACAGAGGATTAAACACATCCTAACAGTCTTTACCTTAAGTGGTGAGCATAAGGTCAGATTATTATTTTATTACTGTCACTCCTTTTCAGGGAAGGAAAACAGAAGAAAAAGAAATTTGTTTACAAACCAATCAGTCAAGGAACAATGTTCCAAATATAAAATCCAATTTAGTAAGCTGTAGAGATGGCTCAGTCAGTAAGACCCCTTCCGTGGCCCCACGAGACCATGAGGATCCGAGCTCCATCACCCAAATATACATAAAAGAGTATTGCATGATGGTTTGTGTTTGTAATTCCAGATATTGGGATGAAGAGACAGAGACTTGGGACTCACTGGCCATTTAGTCTGGCTGAACTGAGAGTTCCAGGTCTATGAGAGAGTCCCTGTCTCAAAATAAAGGTGGAAAAAACAGGACTGCTGGCACATGCCTTTAATCTCAAGGGAGGCAAAGATGAGCAGACCTCTGTGAGTTCAAGACCAGCCCAGGATTGTGTTCCAGTCAAGCTAGGGCTACACAGTGAGATGTTGTCTAAAAAAAACAGTGGATGGTATTTAAGGAATGACACCCAAGATTAACCTCTGATATGCATGTAGATGTTACACACACCAGCACATAAGTATAAATAAAAGTTTAAAAATTATAGCCAGGCGTGGTGGCACATGCCTTTAATCCTAGCACTTGGGAAGCAGAGGCAGGTGGATCTTTGTGAGATCAAGGCCAGCCTGGTCTACAGAGTGAGTTCCAGGTCAGCTGGGGCTATAGGGAGACCCTGTCTCAAAAAAAAACAAAAAAAGTTTAAAAATTATAAAGCTATTTTAATAAAAACTATTGTGAACTGATATTATTGAACTCCCATCTCAGATGGCAAAGCTGTGAAGTGTTCACATCACTGGGCATGGTTAAAATGGAAACAAATATACATGATCAGAGCACATATATCCTGCAACCCAACCACATATTGATCTTAGGTTTTGTTCACCATGAATCAAACAAGACAAGTGAAGTTAAAATGACTTCTGTTAAATCAGTATGCATGTGCTTGGATCTTAGGTAATAAGATATTAACTGAATTTATACAGTTGCTAAGTAACCCACTCCGATGTCTTTCAACAATGGAAAAATGTCAAAAGCTTTAAAACAAACACTTTTAATATCACTCTCTTTCCGACTTTGTTAAAAAACGATTTATATATATATATATATATATATATATATATATATGTATATATGTGTGTGTGTGTGTGTGTGTGTGTCTGTATGCATGTATATGTGAGTAGGCACTAGCAGAGGCCAGAAGAGGGCATCAGATTCCTAGAAGCTGGAGTTTCAGGTGACATGTGTGCTGGGAATCAAACTCAGGTCCTATGGAAGAGCAGCAAGTGCTTTTAACTGTGGAGACAAAACATCTCTCTAGCCACAACCCTTCTAATTGTATTATGAGTGGAAAAAATAACTTTGCTGCCATGGAAATATCCTCTGTTCTAATCATTTATAAAATAATTGAGAATTTCATACATTAGTACTGAATCTACATCATTCCCTCCCCCTTTCCTCCCTCCAACTCTTCCATGCCCCTATCGCCTCCACTCCTCTAAATTTTTATGACCTGTTCTTTGATTATTATTGACAAACACACAGAGAGAAAGAGAGAGAGAGAGAGAGAGAGAGAGAGAGAGAGAGAGAGAGAGAAATCATAGTGCTCATATGTCCATGTGTTTAGGGCTGACCACTAACCACTTGGGACTGGATAACTTATCAGGGCAGAAAACTGTTTTTCCCTCCCTCAACAGTCATTGGCTGCCTGTAGCTCTGCATCTGGAGGTGGGACCTTCTACAGCTTTCCTCATTGGCTTGTCACTTGGTGGGGGTGTTATGAAGGTCTTCTTTAGGCTTCCACGTTATTGAGATTTCATGGGTGCTGCTTCCTTGTCATGTTTGGAAGATGCTATGTAGTTTCAGGCTTCCGGTCCTCTACTTCTTATACTCTTCCCACCAGCAGAAGTCAAGAAAATAGAGAGGGACTAGGAGGGGAAGGGAGGAAAGGCCTTTCAAAAGGAGGATAGCAGGATGTGGGTGTCATCAAGTGAGAAAACGGAAGCATGGAAAGAGACTGTAATTGGGAATGGGAAGAGATGGTAGCATAGAGGAAGAGGGGGAGGGAGGGATTAATAACACCAAGAATGCCTGAAAAGGCCATAGGTAAACATATTATTTTATAAAATAAAATACCTAAAAGTACATATATGTGGATGTACACTTGTATTTGTGTATAGCTGAAAGCTATGGAAACAATACCCAGTACTTTTCACTCTTAATTTATGTTTGTCTTACAGACTGCACTTTTGTGTACAAATTGAAGATACAGGGGGGTAGAGGGTGGGGATTAAGGGGTGGTAAGGTGAGGGCAGAGATGGAGGAAGAGGTCTGAATATAATGATAGTCAAAGTTCATTTTATGAAATTCTTGCATCAGTAAGATTTCTCTTAAACTTCAAAAAACAAACAAACAAACAAAAAATGCCAGCACTCAGAAGGTAGAGAGGCAGGAGGATCTCTATGAGATCAAGGCTAGCCTGGTCTCCATTGCAAGTTCCAGGCCATCTGGGGCTGCAAGGAGACCCTGTCAAAAAATGTTAATGAAATTTAAATAAATAAATAACCCAGTGCGAGGGTTATGGAAAACCTTCCTTCTGGTTGTTGGTCACAGAACTCCACGAGACTCCGGAAACAACAGAGGTTATCGCCACAGCCATTGATTGCCTCCCAGAACTTGATGATAAGACCGTACCGCTGAAGACACCAGAAACTTTAGACACACAACTCAGAAAAATTGAGCTGGAACGGATCTGAAAGCCTCCTCCCTGAACATTGGCTCTCACGGTATCAGAAGGTGCTATCCAAGCTGTCGAGGGAGAAAAATCAACCAATGGTACTAACTAGCTACAAAGCTTCCACCCCTCAACAATCTCCCCACTTTTATCTTCTGGATAACGACTGTCTGACTAAACTTGAGGTCTGCTCAATACGAGGAAACTCATGCCAGGTACTATAAACTTCCTGACAGCTGGAGAGGTCATAGGTCCTAGAGAAGGACCCTAAGTCTGTCACTTTTCTAAACCATTATACTTTCTTACTGTATTCTAAATATGTATCTTCACATTTATAGACAAGTGTCCCTCTCACGACTCACCAAAGAAGCTTCTTTTTGCAACAGATGAAGACAATTACTAAGTTACATGATGGATCAAACTACAGAGAATAAGTTCTGTGATGGGGTCCAACCTCAAATGCTACATCTACTATGCAACCCTACACTTCGGCTCAGGAAGAATAACAGAAGCAGAACCGGGAAGATTTAAAACCTGACTGCCATGCTTAATGTGATGTTTTCTTTATCTCTTCTTCATAAGTGAAAACACTCGTATACACACACACACACACACACACACACACGCACACACACACACACTCACACACACACACACACACACACACACACAAATAAAAGCTCTTCAGCTTATAAAAATTTCAACTTAATCCTGGAAAGATTTTTCTTTAATTTTTTTTTTTATTTCTTTATGTGTATGAATGTACTGTCTACATGTAGGTTTGTGCACCCGTGTCTGCAATGCCACGGAGGTCAGAAGAGGGTGTTGGATTCCCCTGGAACTGGAGTTCTCCCAGAATTGGAATTACAGATGGTTCTTAGCCGCCATGTGGGTGCTGGGGATCGAACCCGGGTCCTCTGCAAGAGCGGTTCATGCTCTTAACTGCTAGGCCATCTCTCCAGCCCCAGTCCTGGAAAGATTTTTAAGAACTGGTAACATCATTTAATCACTTTTATGAATAAAATGTGCTTATGTTTTACATAAATTATTTTCTTTAAAGGATTCAAAATTATTTTTATGGAAATTACTTTATTGACTGATCCTCAAACTTATTTTTAAAAGTACTCCTCTGGACTTAAAGTCCACTCAGTGGGAGGAAACTCATGTGTGACATTTTAACATAACCAGAGGCACACAGCTGGAGAGGTCATAGATCTTAGAGAAATCCCCAAGGTTGACACATCCCTAGGCTAAGGTAACATCTTAATAATTACGAAATAGGTATCCTTATATTTACAGACAAATGTCCCAGTCACTACTCAATAAAGAAGCTTCTTTTGCACCAGATGAAGAACAGTACAGAGTCCCACAACTGGACACATGCAGACATTGTGAACTGTTCATGCCTAAACGACACATCTACAATGCATAAGGCTCGTGTAACAGAAAAAGGGGCCAAGTGGACATTAAGTAACCTCTTAAGTCTCATTAAGGAAGCTCTCCCATGCTGGGAACTCAAAAGGGCATTAAGGGCCAGCCAAACCATGGAGATTAGGAGTCTACAGAGTGTGGGTCCATGGACAGGTCACCTATATTCAGCTTCACTCACCCAGGGCTCAGGGAACACTGTGGAAGAGGGGGTAGAAAGATTGTAAGAGCCAGGGAGGTGGTGCACGACCACATGCAAATGAAATCCTACAAGCTCCTGAGACTGCATAGCTGAAGAAATATTGGCAGCTGACTGCGGTTGGGTGAGGATGAAATGGATTTCTTTAAGAGAAGGACTCCAATAGGCTGACTAGAGCTCAGGGGATGAGCTCACACTGGGGAATGGCCAGGAAGAGTAATTTGGCCCAATAGACCCTAAGAAAAATAACAGAATGTATGACCTGCACTCCAGCAGGGAGCTGTGGGAGGTGACAATGGGGAGAGGGTGTAAAGGCGATTAAGACCGATTGAGAAGTAATATATGAAATACACAAAAATTCAATTTAAAAAAGTAGTCCCTTTCTGGGTCACCAAGATGCCTTAGTGAGTAGAGGTACTGCTATCCAAGCCGGACAACCTGAGTTCAATCCCTGGCACACACTGGGAAGGAGAGACTGACTCCTGCAAACAGTCCTTCTGTGTGATGTGTAAAACCTGCACAGATGCACAAACACATACACACACACACACACACACACACACACACACACATGCAGATGAACACATGTACCTATATACACAAACAGTCACTCAAACACACCCAGCCAAGTACACAAACACATGTAGACAAACACATGCACACACATAAACACCCACATACACAAAACACAGATACATGCAAATGCACACAATAATTAATAATAATAATAACAATTTGCTCCTTTCTGTAGTCAACATGAACATTTTTCTATTTATTGTGTATATAATATGAGGACTTAAAACACTCGTACCACAAACTCAGATACATCTTTTAGAACCATTCCAGCACCATGATTAAAACAACACCTCTTTGATTCAACAGTCTCTTAAACAAATTTCTTGCCTGTTTAGAGAGGTACATTCATTTTCTCTCTTTAAAGGTAGAATGTAAGGGCTGCGATTGGGGTTAATGGTGAAACTACAACAATATAGACTGGACACTCATTTGATCAACTTGATTGAACATACAAGCCCCCCCTGCTGGATGGTGGGACCCATGAGCTGTGTGGGTTTGGGCACAACTGCTTGCAAATTGGTTTTACATGAAAGATGCTTGTACTCACAAATTATCACTTATTGTTAAAAAAATGAAAACAAAACAAAACAAAAAAGCAGAGAAAGATGCAGAAAAGTTACAGCAGAATGCATGATCTGGGATGGGTAGGGGTGGGGTTGGGGGAAGGGAAGGGGATATATGCCTGAACTGAATTGGAAAATGATGTATGAAATACACAAAGCATCAATAAAAAAAAAGAAAAAAAGTCATAAATCTCACTTTTAATAAAATGCTTCTTTTTATAAAAATATTATTTTGCAAAGCCAACACTTAAGGAAAGAATGCAATGTCTACATACATTCTCACGCTGGTCCAGGCAGACTCTGACCTATGGACAGTTCTGTAGTTCCTGTAGAATCAATAGCAGCAAATAACTTTGGTGCTCTATCAGCCCCTCAGACCTTGGTTAAACAGATGAACAATTAATATATTTACAATAGCGAACAAAGAACTCAGCATGAGGCTAATGCAGCTGCTTTTACCTGGTATGTTTGCTTTTTACAGAATGCTTATTTCAAATAAGATTCCATCCTGGAGAAAATGCAGCTTGGCACTCTGTTTCTTAAGTTTTCTTTGAGAAAACTTCTCATGTTTCTTTGTGTTCTGTCTTCCACTTTATGAGAGGTTAGATTTTTGTTAGTTTATTCATTTTAATGTTTTTTTTACAAAGAGAAAAGCATATTTATTTTCCAGGAACACATTTTCATTTTATAATGAAAGAGAAAGAACTTAAAGGTTCACTTCCTTTTAAAAGTCTGTTTAACCTCCTGCTTTGCTGAACATGTCTCTCCTTGCCTTCACCTAGGAACTTAGAATTCAACATCTTCCAAAGCCTGAAGAGTTTAAGTTTACTCTTAGCCTCATTGCCTTGACATAACTCGTGCCTATTTTAGGAAGTAGTTAACTCCAGACACAAAGAGAAAGATGTTTCATAGTCGCCAAGGTGTTCAACAACAGCAAAGGATGCACTTTTATAAAACATGGTAACTCTCTCCTGCCCCTAGTGAACTCTCAAGAAATAACTGTTGCATCTGGACTGAATATTTCTTGAATGTTTTTGCCTCAGCAGCCCATTGAATGGCTTGTTTGAAGATCAGTAGTAACTTCCTAATCTTCGAGCCCAATCAATACTCAGTGACTTTCCCCTCTACGCCTTCCTAAGATTTCTTCTGACGTTGACGTGTCAACGGGTATTCTACAGAGTGTTCTTTGCACCCTCTCACATCTTTTCTTGAGTCCTTCCTCACTAAGGTCATTTATTCCCAGAATTCCCATTTACTTGCATGGCGCTGGTGACTTCGGGACAATCCATAAGACTTGCCCGATCACTTCTTGTGCTTTGGGGCCACATTCCCATCTGCCCACAGGCCATACTTCTAATGTTTCAGTGACTGTTCAACCTCACCACAGTCACAACCACCACCTTTTAATGTATGGCCCATGCATTCTTCCACAGTGCAGGCAAAATGGACCTCAGTCCGATCCTTTCCCAGACACAATTAATGAATGGGTCATTTTGCATATCTGCTCTTTGTTGGGTAAAATTCTTCATGATTTCTTTTAAAAATGGTTTAATTTTTCACAAATTATTTGTAAGTGCTGATGTATACTTCTATAGACTTCCACATCTCTAAGTTTCAAGCACTCATAACTGTTTTTTTATTATAGGGGTATTTTTAATGACACTCCCTTTTGAATTTTTGTTTATTTAGCATGTGTGTGTGTATGTGTGTGTGTACATGTGCCACCTTGTGAATGTGGAGGTCAGAGGACAAATTTCAAGATTTGATTCTCTCCTTCTCCCATGTAGGCTCAAGGGATGGAGTGCTCAGGTCACCAGGTGGGTAGCAAGTACCTTTATCTGCTGAACTATCTCACAAGCAACCCTTACAGATGTAGTTTTTAATAAGTATCATAAATTTCATGTACTTGAGAAACCCTAGGTTCTCCATTAATTTCTGAAAGGATTTTTGTAGGTGGCTGTCCAAGGAATATGCACCTGTTGTCATATAAAAGGAGGAGAACTTTCTATGCCTGGAGAAGATGGATGCTAACCTGTGTGCTGTGGAACTGAGAAAGATATCAATGCTTCAAAGTTAGACTCTAGTACTCAAACAAAGGAGTGAATTTTCATCTAAGCATTTCTGATAAATCTCCAAGAAGAAGTAACCTAGCTCTTCATTTTACATCAAAAGCTTTAGATTTTTGTCTTTATAATAGCTTAATTATTGTGCATAATTTTATAATGTATAACCAACAATTTTTTGAGACAGGATCTCCCTGTACTCCAGCTGTCCTGGAACTCATCATGTAGACCAGGCCGGTCTTGAACTCACAGAGATCCACCTGCCTCTGCCTCCCAAGTCAAACTTATTTTATTAAAAAAAATCAAAGCAGAAAATTCCTAAAAGTATGCTTCTCTTACATAATAGTTTTAATGATCTAAATCTGTTTAAGCCATGATGCTAGATGGCTCAGCAGGTCAAAGCTCTTCTCACACATGCTTGAGAACCTGAGTTAGTGCCCCAGAACACACATAACAAAATCAAATATGGTGGCATGTATCTGTAGCCTAGCACCTTTATGTTGAGATGGGAGGGAGAGACAGAAGCCTCACCTAGATTTCATAAGCCAGCTGTCTGTGAGTAGACAGATGGCAGAAACAAGACAGATCATCCTTCAACAAGGTAGAAGGAAAGAACAGATGTCTCAAAAGTTGTCCTCTGACCACCACACACACAGGCTAACACTCACACGCATTGACAGTAGTAACAAATTAAAGAATTTTAAAGGATGTTGAAAGGTGGAGATCTTTAGATGATAGTAATTCCCTTATCACTTTCTATAACTATCTAAAAGGACATTTTCCAACCATGTTACTGTGAAATATTCAGAATTCCAAGGGACTATTTATGTCACCTGTGTACATAATATACAAAATTCAAACATCCCTACAATAATGTAATCCAACATTTTTGTTTCAAGTTTCAGTAAAAAAAACTGAGGAGTTAAACTTACTGATGTATATCTTAAGATAAAGTTACTAAATGACTGTATTTATTATCAAATTTTTATTCATGCAAAGTATTGTATTGTTCCTCAAACCCTGCAACATATTAAATAACCCACTGCTAGTCAGATTTCTGCTTTGTAAGTCACACATTTATTTTGATATTGTAAGTGTCCTAATTTTTTATAAACCCATGTTTTTTTTTTTCTTAAAAACTCACCACGGTTATATTTTCACACCACTTTTTTCTCAAAAACAATGACACACTCAAAGTCCTTGTTGAAGAATTTAGGAGAATTGGTGACATGTTACTTCTATCCCTTGACTTAACAGCAAAAATAAAAGCCAAACAAACAAACAAAGGTCATATCTTAAGAAAAGTTTAAGATAAATAATTAAGAGTTAGTCACATGGTTAAAATCACAGGACTTGGAAGAGATGAAATTTAGAAACCAACTCCAGCTCTAGAGGGCGCTCCACACACTTTCATGTCTCTGAAAACATGCACTGATTCAGACCAAAACCAAAAGCATATTGGTTCTGGGCATACACCTTGGGAGCAGGTTTGTGGTAGATAAATACCCTGCAGGTGGAGCTGTTCTGGGTATTTCTTTAGTGCCACATCACCATCCTTTCAAGGTCATAATTTTTCTTTTTTGGGCTGCTTCCTTCAGATTGCCGCTACTTCTTCTGGTGGGGAAGACTCATCTTGTCACAAAACAAGCCATCTCTTTTCAGAAGTCTATGTCAGGACTGTGGTGATGACCTGGGAACAAACTCCGAGGAGGAAACCTAGATTGATTCTTCTCTGGTCTGGACAGTGGAATCACCCACCATGTGAGTTGTTTCATTTCCCATAAAGTGGATATTATGAAGATGAGAAGAATGAGGTCCACATTCTAACTTCAGGTTAATATTAATCTGTAAAATCTGTCCTGTCAAGCTCATTCAAAACCTTGAGGGAAGATCAGCTGCCTGGGCAGATGCTCGGGATCCTAGGTTTCTATCTCTGCAGCCTCCTTAGAAGAAATGAATCACTCTCCAATCCTAGCATGTCAACTCAGCCCTCCCATGTGAGGTCAACCAGATGCCCCCATCCTACTCATGACCTGCTCTTACCTGGACTTAATCAAAAGTCTCCTACTCCAGGACACCTTTGCAAGCAGCTCACTCCTACTGCCTTGCGTAGTCTTTCCTAGGGTGATATAAGGTTGGGTTGTCACATGATGCTGATGTCCAGATTTGGAATTACTTTTGCCCCAAGAATTAATAGAAGACATTCAAGGCTGCAGCTACCCGGCAGCTACTGCTTCTTGACTTTGGTATGACTGTGAACCATTCATCATCTTTTGCCCATCCATCACAGCCTCTGGACCATGCCAGAGTGGTGAGTAGGAATCATTTGCCATGTGTCCTCATGTCGCTGGCCACATAGGACATCAATTGACTTGTCCACAGTGTTCATACAACATGCAAAGTGGTGAGGACGTTATGCTTACTCCTCAAGGGATTTTTTTAAATGAGTTCTCAGCAGGAATAGTGCACCACTCAGATTCCTGTCCTATCTGCCTCCAGGGGCCATAGTCATGCTGTGCTCTCCGTGGTTGCTATTAAGCCAGGACAAAGGTGAGACTGATATATCTGTGTAACTGGGACCTCATCCTTGCTTTGCCCTTGAACCTTTCAGTTGCCTTGGTATGTGAATGGAAGATTCACCTAGAATATCACAGTCTAAGAATTTAGTGATTAAGGCCGGGTAAGAACACATGTGGTTCTATATTTATACCATGCAGGCTCAACAGTAACTTTATCACAACCAGAATACAAATCAACTTTCACATTATGATGAATAATCTGGGCAAGACATATATGTGAACTCATCACTAACAACAAGCAGTAACAAAAGTCAGTGGTCTAAAATCTAATAGTCAGTGTGGCTTGTCAGGTGATAGGTACTAGGTTGGAGTATTAATATACTAATAGTCAGTGTGGCTTGACAGGTGATAGGTACAATGTTGGAGTATTAATATACTTGGCATTAAATTTTTAATCAGTGTTATCATTTTCTTTCTGTTGTGGTGATCGAACACTCTGACCAAAAGCAACTACGCAGGGAATAGGTGGTGTTGCTTTATACTTCCAGGTCAACAATAAATCATCGAAAGAAGGAAGAGCAGAAACTTGAGCAAGAACTTGTCGCGGAAACCATAGTGGAGCATTGTGCTGCTGTAGCCCCTGCTGTCCGAGAACTGACTCTGTAGACCAGGCTGGCCTTGAACTCACAAAGATCCACCTGCCTCTGCCTCCCAAGTGCTAGGGTTAAAGGCATGTGTTTGTGGATAGTCCTAAAGCACCTGCCCAGGGAATAGAGCCCACCAAAGTAGGCTGGGCACTCCTACATCAATCAGCAATCAAGACAACCCCCCGCAGATATCCCCACAGGCCAATCGACATGGGAGATCTCTCAGTTGGCACTCCTTTCTCGGATGACTGTACCCTGTCATCCCAGTCCTCTGTATGGACACTACACTTGTTAGGACATGGGAGAGTCCTAATAGGGCAAAGGGAGTTGGCCAATTAGGACCACGTGTACTCCAACAATCTGTGAGGTGAGGCTTCGTAAGTGTGCCAGGGTCAAGAGTAACACAAGTAGAAAGTCTGAAATCACTCAGAAGAAACAGGATGTGTAGAGGAGGGGGAAAAAAAAAGGAAACTGAAGTAAAAAATTCAAACGGGGCTTTCTACAACTCAAGAAAAATATACAGTGGGACTGGAGATGAAAGGAGCTTGAAAAAAGGCCCACAAGTGACCCATCAATGGACACTTAACAATCCATGTGCGCCAAACAGAAAACAGCCAGCAGTAAGCAAGAAGGGCACTCTTGACAGTGGCCATTTCTTTTTAATATTTTATTTCTTTTTTAAATTTTATGCATATGATTCTATTTCCTGCATGTATGTAAGTGCACCCATTTTGTGCAATGCCCACAGAGGTCAGAAGAGGGCGTCAGATCTCCAGGAATTAGAGGTACAGATGTTTGTTACCCGCTATGTGGGTCCCAGGAACTAAACCTGGGTCTCTGCAAAAGCGTCCAGTGCGCTTAACTGCTGGGCTATCTCTCTAGCCCCACCAGTCGCCATTTAATAAACTGTTTCTTCCCCTCTTTCCCCTAGTTCTGAGCCACTGAACAAGCGTGGCCTAACCAGAGCAGTTAGGAAAGAGGCTGAGAGTTTGGCCGTATGGGTGCATTCCTAACAGGACATGAGTATCAACTTGGAGAAGAAAGTTTCTAAATGCTCTGGGCTTGGCTGATGTGATTGACATCCTGTGAAATAAGTGTCTAATAATGGTGTCCGCATCTGCAGCCTGCTCGCCAGAGCAGTGCCATTAAGAGGTAGCAGAACCTTTAGGACCTGGGGTTTAGCAGAAGGTCTTCATCTCACTGGAATGTGCCAGTGGGGCTTCATCTCTTCCTCTTCCGACCCTGCTTCCTGGATCATGATGGAATCCATTTGCTCTGCTATGCAATCTCCTCTGCACGTGCCGCTCTCACCAAAGACCCAAAGTGGTGTGGTCACGGGTTATTAGACTCTGAGCTACAGATCCAAGACCAAACAGACCTTTCCTATTTCTAAGTTAGTTGCCTCTGATACTTTGCTATTGTGACAGACAGCCAACTAATACAGTTGGCTTCTTACGTGATTCTTCCTTTGCTTCCTATCTTCACTTATTTCCTATAGCCACATTAACAGCAAAAGGTGAATTTTTCTTTGCACTTGTTGGGTAAAAGTTGGCAAGTGTTTATTTATGAATAATAGAACTCTTTAAATGACTCATTTGGGCTTTGGGCTTATGAATCTTCACGGACACCTCCCTTGTTTTCTTAAAGCTTTCTCCCTATAAAAAAAAACTCACACTTAGATAAGACTGAAGAATCACTGAAAGTGTAATAGAAGAACCATTTCTTCCCTTCAAAACAAAACCTTAGGGGGCTGGAGAGATTGTTCAGAGCACCGACTGCTCTTGCAGAGGACCTGGGTCCAATTCCTAGCACCCACATAGTGGCTAAGAACTGTCTTTAACTCCAGTTCCAGGGGAATGCATCACCCTCTTCTGACCTCCACAGCATTGCACAACACGGGTGCACCTACCTACATGCAGACAGTGCATTCATACACATGAAAATAATAAATAGCCGGGCGTGGTGGTGCACACCTTTAATCCTAGCACTCAGGAGGCAGAGGCAGGCGGATCTTTGTGAGTTCAAGGCTAGTCTGGTCTACAGAGTGAGTTCCAGGACAGCTGGGGCTACAGGGAGACCCTGTCTTGAAAAGACCAATAATAATAATAATAATAATAATAATAATAACCTCAGAATTAAACTAAAAATTTCACCATAAAATGGAAGAGAATTTCAACTGAGAATAATGTCTGCATCTAACCTTGTTTTCTTAGATTGCTGTTATTAACTTCATTAAGAGAGAAGATGGTTCCTCACCATGCATTTAGGCTTCACATCTTTCCTCCTCAAAGGCCATCTGTTCACTGCTCGGAATAAAGGCAGTGAGGGAATTACTTTCGCTTTAAATAACTGTTCCACAAGCGACTGACCCGATAGCTCAGTTACTGAAAGCCACAGGTCTGGGCTATTAACAATTAACTAAGGTAAGCCGTATTTGTGACATGTGATAAGAATGACCTTGTTTAACAATCCAATTTCCAGATGAGCAGTAAAGGTGGAGCAGCTGTATGCCTCCAATAAGCCCTGCAGAAGACCCAGCCCGTGTACACACAAAAAATGAGAACCTTCACAAACTGTATTCTAATATTTACAGGAAATTTTATTATTCTCTGGCAGGATCAGTCATAAGGAAGTTTATTTTGTGTGCTTGGATTCCATAAAATGCTATCATTTCAAGTACTTCCTTGTATGAGCTGAAATGACTCTTTGCAATTTATGGGACACCATCATAAATTTCAAATCACATCTAAAATATTTGGTCTTTAAATGATTTGACATCCCAAGAATCATTTTCTTTTTTGCATTCAATGGTAAGTATTCAGTTAATCTTTGAAATCTTTTTCTACCATTGAAGTAGAATGGAAACCACATCTGTCACAGAGTGCTCCCTGTGCAAACTGAACTCTCCAGCCGCATGCCTTCTTTCCTATTTATCCCTTTTCTTATTGATCTCAGTTCAGCAATCAGTCAGACTTTTGTCATTTTTGTCATTTAGATATTTCAACCGAAAGTAAACAATTATGGCTTCAAAAACCACATAAATGGGTAAAGTATACTCGAGAAGTAAAGCATTAGTGATTTCCTTTCCGCTAACCATAAGCAAGCAGACAAGGAGCCTAATTCTAATATGGTTTATCCAAGAACGAAGAGAGTTGAGTGCTAGCCACTCCTATGAGACCTGTCAGATCTCAGGAAAGGCAGATACTCAAAGACCACTCACTACTGATACCAGATGAGTTTTTAGAACATTGCATAAGCAGTTTTCTGTATTTTAAGATTTTCCAAAATACCTGGTATGTTTATAGTGCTTTCTTTATCCTCCACTGGGGAAACTGAGAAAGGGGACTCCTAACCTTACTTCCAGTAGGACTATGTTTTGTTTGAATTACTATTAATATCATGAGTTGTACCTGTACCCCCAAAACACAGTTTGGAGAAGGAGGGGTTGTGGTGCTCTGGTTGAGACAACAGCCAATGCTTTAGTAGAGGTGAAGCCAGAGAGACTGCATACAAGAGACTGCTCTTGTAAAAGTTCGGCAAGAAGAGAACTTGAAAAAGGACGCCACATTACAGGACAGGCAGAGTGTTATATTAAGACTATTGTGCATGTCAAAACTCATGGAATTTCTAAATTAGGAGAGCAGAGATCATGTAGTTCAACTACCTCCCTTCATCACAGAGCAATTAAGGGCTGAGTAATTAGAAGACTTATTTAGAGTTATACAGCTCCCTTCCCTTCAGTCGTCAAAATGAAGACAGAAAATATGTGAGTCTAAGGAAGCTTGCCCTGAACAAAAACAGCAATTTCTGGTCATGAGACATTAAAGAATGTTAAAAATAATTGCTTAACATAGACAATGAAGGAACTCACTGGGGCCCTGTCCTTCCTTCTTGATTTTTCTTAATGACAAAGAAACTTTGTGAGTTGACAAAGCTAAGTCCTTGTTGGAATTAGCGTGGTCCACACTGTGACACAGAGAGAAAACCTCAGAGATTTGGAGTCTTATGAGGCAGCCACTTGTTTCACTTGGGAAATGTTATGTAGGAAAGAAGACAGTAATGCATTTTTTTTTCTCTTTGACTCCTTAACAATCTTGGCCACCTTATACAGCAAGGATATTTTTACCTTCAGGTGAAGGAGTATTGTCTATGACATAAAAAGGATGGGGAATTCTTTAGCTCCACTTTCAAATATCTGGCTTTCAATTTCATAATCAGAATAACAACACGAGGGTGTGACCACATGGTTGAGACACACCTAAATGCAGCTGGAGAATGAAGATCCCTTGGAAATCTGGTTTCTTGGTTCATGGTTGAGAGTGTTTGCTCATATAAACCAGGCTAGTGCACCTCCGATTGCTCCACCACTGCACCTTTACTCTTTCCTCATTTGCTACCTAATTAAATGTAAATATTATTTCGAATTATAGAGCCATGGATTAGGTGTCTTTTTTCCCCTATTCTACACATCTGCTTCCTTGATCAGGTGCCATAATGGCCATGGAATAGGAATCCTTATAAAATGGATTCACACATTCCCCACGTGGTCTAATCAGGAAGCCAAAGAGAAAAAATATGTGTGAGTGCCTTCTGCAAACATTGGACATTAAGCAGTATGAGTATGGATTGCTCTCATAATGCCTGTATGGATTATCAGCAGCGTTAATATTATTAACAGGGCACTTCCCTCAATGTTGTGACTGAAATCGAAAAGAATCAAGGGAGGGGCTGAGGAGATGGCTCACTGGTTAAGAACACTTGCTGTTCTTCCAGAGGACCCAGGTTCAATCCCCAATCAGTGAGCTCCAGCTTCAGTGAGAGACACCCTGCCTCAAAAAAATAGAGTAGAGAAGCTGGAGAAACAGCTCAGTGACAAAGAACACTTACTATTCTTGCAGAGGACCAGGCTTGGGTTTGAGTACTAACAATAGGTGGTTCACGATTGCTCTTAAAGACAATTCCTAGGGGATTGAACCCACCCCTCCACCTCCATGGGTACCCACGTGCCCACAGTACATATAACTCATGCAGCAAACACATGTACACATCAATAAAAATTTGAAATACAGTAAAATATTTTTAAAAATAAGATGGTGACTTAGGAACACAACTCAAAATCAACTTTTGGCTTCCACCTGTGCACAGAAGCACATGGACACACAAATACACACACACACACATACACACACACAGAGGAAAGGAGAGAAAGAGAAAAAAGAATAGAGCATTGAAAAAATAACAGGGCAACAACTCTCATATACTAATCAAATTTTTTGAATCAAATAAAAACTATAGATGGTTTGATCAAAATAAGAAGTGAGAAGTGCAGGGTAAGTTCTTATATCACTTGAAATTAATGTTAGAAGTGACTGTTAAATTAATTTTAAAGGTGACAGACATGTAATTACAGTTTGGCAAAGAACACAGCATAAAGAAACTGGCAAAACCAACATGCAAAACCAACATTATGGATATTGAAATTCCGATACTAGAAAAGAATGAAGTTGACTTTCATCACAAGGATGAATTTTTATCCATGATTATGTTCTCCATGAAATGCTCCTGCCTGCAATCATCTACACAGCCATCTCAACTTCACTTCATAGATTCTGTCTGTATTGTTTCTTTTCTCATTGCTGCCAAAAATACTTGAAAAATGCCACTTAAAGAGAAGAAAATGCCTTTGTGCTCAGGGTTGCTGAGGGGTCAGCAGCCATGATGTCAGGGAAGGCTCTGTCTATGGCACCAGTTGCTTCTGCACAGCTTGCTCAGATGTTAGAGGATTAAGAAGCAGAGATGGGACAGGCATGAAAGCTGGGCTAGAATCAAACTCTCAAGTCCTACCCTCAATGATCCACCTCTGCCACCCATGACTCCCGTCCCAAAGCATCTAGAACCTTCCCAAACACTACCAGCACCTGGACCCCTGTTCAGACACATGAGCTTATGGGGCCCATTTCACGTTCACACTCTAATACCTTCCCAGGGTCCTGCAGTCTGTTCTTTCCCTGGAGGTCCAATTAGAAATCAAACTGCCTATTTCACCTCTACACCTGATGACTGATTAAAACCTCGAACCTGTGTGAAAATGGCCTGCTCTCCCACACACACCACTTCTGTACTCTGGCCTTCTCTTGTTGTGGTACACAGCTCCTCCATGCACCTGGTAATTTAATCTACCATGTGGGAATCATTAATCCGAATAACCACAAATTCCAGCACCTCTCCCATCAAAATCGATCCTAGATCCACAGATACACGATTTTAGACACCATCACCTCAGTTAAGGTCCAACACACACACTCTAGCACTCTACAGCAACCTCTTAGTCTCCATGCTCCATGCCGCTCATAGGACAAACAACAGCCTGAGTCATTCTGTCAAAATGTGAGATCTATCTTGAAGTAAGCCTTAAATCCAATCAGAAAGTGCTTGGTTGCTTACTTCTGTGACAGTCTTGTCACTATTGCTCCAGTGAGCATGTCTCACAAGGTCACCAGTCATTTTTCTAGTTCACAAGGTTTACAGTTGGGTAAGACTGATGCTTAACCTTCTCCTCTGATAGCACCTTCCTGTACCATGAAAGCCAGGCAGCAGAGATGAAGGTAACGGGTCAGCAAATGGTTGATTTCTCCGTGTTCTCTGGCTCAAGTTTTTAGTATCTTTAGCAATATAGTTTTTCTCTCAAGTTCTAGAAGCTTATCAAGAGTGTTGATAATAGCCTATAATTTGGGGGGGGGGCAGTCTGTGGGATGTCACTACCCAATAACTTCAACAGATGTAAGCCATTCCTGACACCAGACCTTTGATTTATTAGCTTGTGTTGTCTAATAGAGGCATTGTCACTTCGTCATGTCTTAACTATGTTTATATATATATATATATATATATATATATATATATATATATATATATATATATATATATATATATATATATATATATATATATATATATATATATATATATATATATATATACATGGAGGTTTCTACAATGGTCAGTTTCCATACGACCTTTTCAGACTGACTCCCCTATCAGCTGTCTCTTCCTGGATGCATTTCCCCATCTACCTTGCCCTCCACACCATTTCCCTGAGGAACAAAGGGACATTTTAGTATTCCACATAGTCACAATACTATAGATTGAGCTGTTGAATAAATAAGACAATCAAAATATTTAAGGATTCTGGGCTAGAGAGATGGCTCAGTGGGTAAGATGTTGAGACATCTTTCAGAGGACCCAGGTTCATTTCCCAACATCCACATGGAAGCTAACAACTGTCTGTAACTCCAGTTCCAGGGGAATCTGACTCTCTCTTCTGATATCTATGGACATTTCATGAAATGGCTGTACTTACACACATGCAGGCAATATACTCATACATGTAAAATAAAGCTAATAAATAAAATATTTTAAAATGCAGTTAAGAACTTTTTAAGTCCAGAAAAGTATTATGCTTTATGCCTTGAATAATGACTAAAATACACTATCAATGTTTGAGATGTGGCTCAAGAGCAGAGTACTTGCTGAATATATGTGAAGACTTTCCCAGTAAAAAATAAATAAATAAAATTTACTGTTGGTAGAATTTTAGCCAATAAACAAAAACACAAAAATGTATTTCTGGACTGATTCTCCTTTTTTTGTCTTTTTGAGACAGGGTCTCAAGCTATCCTTGAACTCACAGAGATCTGCCTGCCTCTGCCTCCCAAGTGCTGGGATTAAAGGGATGCACCACCATGCTGGGCTTATTTTCTTGTTCTATATTTTAAAGATTATATTCCAAAAGATCACTCTATATCCATGTTTTCATAGATGGCCCTGGTGAAAGTCAGAGGGTAACTTAACAAAAGCAAAAGAGATGAATAGGGGAAAGGGGCTTGTAGAGGCAGGAATAGACTGAGAGAAGAGTGGAGCTTTGACAAAATGAGAACATAAATTACACATGTATGAGATCATCAAAGAAGAAAGTTATCACAAGCTATTAAAATAGTTATTTTCCTTTCCCTAAAGCCAACTTCTGAGATGGAGGAAGAGGTGATCTTTTAACTATAAATGATGAGGACCTGGAGCGATGGCTTAGTGGTTAAGAGGAGCACGGCTCTTCCAGAGGCCACATTTGCTGCTCAGAGTCAACCCCCACTCTGAAAGATCTCACACTCTTCTCTTCTGGTCTCCACGGGCACCTGTGCTCATATTCATGTAAACACACACACACACACACACACACACACACACACACACACGCATGCACGCACGCGCGCATGCATACACATAATTAAAAATAAAATTCAGGTTAAAAATAATCAGTGCTGGGCTGGAGGGATGGCCTGGCGGTTGGGAGCGCCGACCGCTCTTGCAGAGGACCCGGGTTCGATCCCCGGCACCCACATGGCGGCTGAGAACCGTCTGTAACTCCAATTCCAGGAGAACTCCAGTTCCAGGGGAATCCGAGACCCTCTTCTGAACTCCGCGGCATTGCACGACACGGGTGCACAGACCTACATGCAGACAGTTACATTCGTACACATACAGAAATAAAAAATAAAAAAAATAAATTTAAAAAAATAATAATAATAATCAGTGCTGTGCTAAAATTAAAAAAAGGGAGGGGGGCTGGAGAGATGGGCTAGGGGATAAGAGCGCCAATTGCTCTTGCAGAGGACCAGGGTTCAATCCCCAGCACCCACATGGCGACTGAGAACCGTCTTTGACTCCAGTTCCAGGGAAATCCAACGCCCTCTTCTGACCTCCGCGGCATTTCAAGACACGGGTGCACAAACCTGCACGCAGACAGTACATTCATACACATAAAAGAAATAAATAAAAAATAATAGTAATAATCAGTGCTGTGCTAAATCAACAGAGATGTTTCAAGAACAGAAGGCACTGATGAAATATTGACTATTTTGCCTTAAATCAAGCTGTTACTAGAATAACTTATACTAAAAGTCTGTCTTGTTAGATACTGGACATTTATGTCGCAAAAGTTCAAGTTAAATAGTAGTTTATGATTTATCCACCCAACAAACTTATTCAAACAACTTTTATTACACACCAACAACTTGAAAAGCAGCATGCTTTCACATGTATGAACCCATGCATTTTTCTGAACTACAAAGTAAACTATCAATCATCACTACATCTTGCCATGGAAGACTTTAGTTTCTGTTTCTGGAACCACACTTTCTATATTAGAGTAAAAATAGAAATCAAAACCAAACAGAAGAACTAGCATTAAACAGTAGGCCGCACTCAGCCAATAACTGTGTTTGCCCTTGCATGCAATTCAAGGCTCCTTTTTAATGTCAGTTTCCCTTGACTAAAATTTCTCCCTTTTTTTCTATCTCTTTAGTACAAAATCAATACTACACTTTGTGTTCTATCAATAGTGGTAATTATTATTATTTATAATTTGACCTAACTCTCTTTCTAACATTTAATGGGTCAAATTAATCCACTTACACTTTATTTTATTTTATTTTTTATTCATTTACCTTTTTTTTTTTTTTTTTTTTTTTTTTGGTCTTTTTGAGACACAGGATTTCCCTGTAGTCTCAGCTGTCCTGAACTCGCTCTGTTAGACCAGGCCGCCTTGAATTCACAGAGATCCACCTGGCCTCATGCTTCCCAAGTGCTAAGGATTAAAAGGTTATTTGTGCCACCACTATACCCCGGCTATTTTATCTTTATTTTATCTTTATGGTAGTGTTTTGGAGACAGGTCTCCCTATAGCCCCTTTGTTGGCTGAACTCGCTCTGTAGACCAGGCTGGGCCTGAACTCACAGTACATCTGCACTACCTGTGGCCTCACTAAGACAGTGGCTGGATTAAAGTGTGCACCACCCATGCCCAGCTCAAAACTGCTTTTTTAAATATATATATATATATATATATATTATTTATTTTTATTTTATGTGTATGAGTGTATTGCACGTAAGTACACTTCTGTTGTGCAATGCCTGCAGAGGTCAGAAGAGGGTGACAGATCCCCTGGAACTAGAGTCACAGACAGTTGTTAGCCACCATGTGAGTGCGGGGGAATCAAACCTAGGCCCTCTGCAAGATCACCCAGTACTCTTAACCACTGACCCATCTCCCATCTCTCCAGGCCTTGAGTCTACTTTGTTAAATAAATAAAGCTGGGCATCGTGTTTCACGCCTTTAATACCAGCACTCAGGAGGCAGAGGCAAGTGGATCTCTGTGAGTTCAAGGCCAGCCTGGTCTACATAGTGAGTTCCAGGACAGCTGAAGCTACAGGGAGACCTTCTCTCAAAAAGACCTAATTAATTAATTAATTAATTAAATCTAAATATTTGCTGAAAAGAGTAGTTTGGAATTTTGCAGCTATCTGAATTTTTTATCTTGATTTGGTCTTCTCTGCTGTTATTTTTACATATATTAATTACAGTTATAGGGTAGATGAAAATATGCCAAATAACTAGAACTCTAACCCGGTTTTCCTTTTGAAAAATTAGTTTCTATTGCCAATGATGTTGAACTTTCACTCTACAGCATTTATGTTCATAGTTGAAGTCTTGACATTCTAATTTAGCATTCCCGGGGAACACAGAAGATCAGCTATGGATACTATGTGAAAGAATTACCCAAGGTCATGCAAACAGCCCTGCAGAGTCAGGAGGGGAAAGCTTGTCAGAGTACATCAGGAAGTGTGCAAAGGTGAGTCTATGGAGGAGGAGGCATGTGCACGCACGTAACACATCTGCCAAAGATGGGCAAGATCATCTGTAGAAGCACGCTGTTCTTCACAAACAGCCTGTGATTGTTCAGATCTCTACCAGGGTCATTTGTGCTGACTAATGTAAGGAAGTAGTCAAGAAGGGCTGCATGAAGGACTAACAATTACCCTAAATAGATGGCAGAGCAATGGCAGCTTTTACTGGCTCCTTTAAAAACCCTCCCTGTATGCATTTGTCTGTGTCTTGTTGTGTGAGTGATATAATCTTTAGTGGTAACTTGAGTGGATTTAGAATCACCTAAGGACAGCTCTTGGGATGTCGGTGAGGATATTTTCAGAGGATTAACAGATGAGGAAAGGTACACTATGAATTAGGTGGAACCATCTCATGGCTATGGGCTCACACATAATAAAAGGGTGAAAGGAGGAAGGGATCAGCGCATCAGCCTCACCCTGCGTCTGCTTCCCAGTGGCCTGTGTAGATAGCTCTGCTTTGGAATTCCTCCCAGCCAGGGGGACATCAGCATTTACTTATCCTTGGCTCCAGCTAAACACATAATTGTTCTTGGATTATTTTTTTAATTACTATGCCTATTGTGGGGGGGGGTAACATTTTGCTTATTTTGTCTTTTGGATTTTCACAAGATTGATGAAAGAATGTTTTTATTTGCATACTCTTTTTTTAGAGTAGATGATGATTTCCACCAGCGAAAGCTTTTTTTCATATATTTTAATAATTCTTTTTATAAGATGGGTTGTTTATCTTCAAAATACAGCCACTATGTAAATTTATTAACTATTCTTATGGCAATTAGTCCATAGGCTATTCTAGGAATGCATATTATCCTATAAAAAGCCCAGTGCTTCATGAAAACCATTGATAACTTAATAAATTCCTATAACCATTAATGAGAATGACTCTCCATTACCTAATTTTTTTAACTAAAAATGGCATGCAACAGATGTGAGCTTGAAGTTGAATTTCATCTCTTTTTAATATAAATAAATTTTTATTAAACTTTTTCCATAGGTCATACATCATTTCTCAATCGAATCTAGAATCGCTTCCCTTTCCATGCCCCCCACTACACCTGAGTCCCTGCACTCTGCCATACATGTCCTGTATCTTTTTCTGAGTCTTTCCAGAGTTTTTTTCAGTTCTTTTGTTGTTGTTCTCTCCAACTTGTATTGCTACAGTACATATACATTATATATATAATATATATACATAGTTATATATACATACACATATCATTCAAATCGTAGGATTTTTTTTTTCCTAAAAGATGCCATGTTTTCCTTAAGGAAGTGCTCAAAAGTTCTTCCTTGGCAACCCCAAACAACTATCAATCCTTTTGGTCCACATGGGGGTCTTTCCCTCCTATGGTCCGCCAAATGAAGTCCAGTAAGCACACGTCCTGTCTCGATCCCCCTGCACTGGCCTCCATGATACAGTCTAGGTAGTCCTACAGTGGCAGTCTATATTTTGATGAGGCTGGCATCCCCTTAGCTGTTTAGTCCACAAGCTGGGTGTCTCAGTAGTCCCCATCTGACATTGAAGGTTTGGAGGATTCTTGGAGAGACATGAGTCCTCAGTCCATATTGGAAGGTTCATCTCTTATATCCCTTCTTGGGCTAAGTTAATGCTATTTTTGAACTACAGCCTTTCTTTTTCTTTGTTTTCTAACTTCAAGTAGTTTGGGAGATGCCTCCTGTATATAAGGCACTCAGGGATTCAGAAGTAAAGAAAATATTCACATAGTGCAATGCTCAATGCCTGTACAGTGTATTAAATGTAAAAGAAAATTTGTGTATAAACACCATGCCTACAGACCCAAACAGTATTATTGTAGAATCTGAGTGTGGAGGAGAAAAACACAACCTCTAATTGGACAATATATAGAATGTCCACTGAGAGGAGGATCTTCAGACAATGGATGGTGAGGATTTCTACCTGTGATGGGCATGGGAACCCCTAGGCAAATCACATGAACAAAGTAAAGTAAACACAGGACACAAGAACTCACTGGAGGGTTGGAGAGATGGCTGGAGTAGTTAAGAGTACTTGCTCTGTGCTCAGAGAACCCACTTCCAGCAGCTCAGTGCAGCCTGTAGCTCAAGCTCCAGGGAATCAGAGACCTTCTTCTGGCCCCTGTAGGCACTGCACTCACATGCCCAAACCCACATGCATAATTAAATTTTAAAAAGAACTCATTGGAAAGCCACTTGATTTGATGACATCATAGGAAAATGTGGTCAAAGAAGTACATTTGTGGTTCATGCAGAGTGTGTAAGAACATTGCGGAGGGTAATCTTAGATTAACTCACCTTCCTGAATGCTGTGTAAATTACAAGTAACTACCAGAAGTGGATAATCCATAACTTCAGAGGCTAGTTATACATTTCAGGAAAAAAGTACATAACAGAATCTTGAACTACAGGATAAAGAAAGGATGAAAACCAATTAGCATTCTGAAGATAGAACTGAAAGACTTGTACAGAAGTACATTTTAGGATATAGAGAAAAGGCTAGTTTCATGTCTAATCAACCAGTTAAATGATGAGGACTTTATGCAGGAAAGGAAAAACTATGGAAAATATAAGAAGAATGGAGAACCCGCCAGCAAGATGGCTCTATGGGTAAAGGTACTTGCTAGCCTGATGACCTAACTTCAATCCCTGGGCTCCACGTGGAAGGAGAGAAATCACTCTTGCAAGTTGTCCTGTGACCTCTACATGCTTGCCAGAGCCCAGCCATGGACCCACCCACACAAATAAATAAATGTAAAAAGTGTTTTTCAAGAAAAATGGAAATTATAAACCAAACGAGTTTAGTTACTGAGATGTTAAGCTTCAAGCAGTATTAGACACCCTGGTAACCACCTAGTAAAATACCTGGTGAGTATTTAAAATCTGAATGGAATTGGAATCGTGTGTATAGTGAGATAAAGGATATAATGTGCTGGAGGAAAGGATAGGAGGAGGGACTGCCATCTTCTCAAACTTGGTAGCAAATGGTCTGTTTATCTTAATGGCACAATCCAGGAAGAACTAATCACAGTTTTAACTTATATTCCAGGTCTGGATTTCTCAGGAGCAAACAGAAGAGAGTAGAATCCTCTGGCACAGTTTCTGATCTTGCCTAAACATTCTGCTGTGACTGTATTTTGTGGAAATACCTACACAATTGTATTTTACTTTCAGTTCGGTCAATATTTTACTTTGACTGGAGATTGATTCTGTGGCAATTATAAAATGATCTGAGGCTTGCTATGAATTTCTGACCCCCCCTCCAAGATCCCTAAAGAGCCATCTCCCAAGGGGTGATGAACTAGATTGTGAATCATAGTAAAGCAAAGAAAGTTGAGGAAGATTCTGGAACATCTGCACTATATTTCATGTGGCCTAAAACCCCCAACCTTCAAAATAGGCCCTGGGTACTGCCCATGGTACTGATCAATAGCAAATAAATGTTACAATTAGAATTAGACTAGAAGGCACTGCTAAGATCTCAGGAAAATAAAATAAAAGAAAATGTTCTAAGCCATACCCATTACAGGCTAATAAGTGCACTAAAGCAAGACTCAGAGGGTGTCTGTGCCAAGGTTATGTGGTCTTCAAAGGAATATCCCTTTCAGCCTGACAGCTCAGGGCTTTAATTCCAGAACTACAGAGACTAGGTAGGTGGGTCTCTGTGAGACTGAGGCCAGCCTGGTCTACATAGAGAGTTCCAGGACATCTGAGGCTACAAAGACCCCATCTCAAAAAGCTCCCCCTATGCAGGGCGTGATGGAGCATGCCTTTAATCCCAGCACTGGGGAGGTAGAGGCAGGCAGATCTCTGTGGTTCAAGGCCACCCTAGTCTACATAGTGAGTTCCAGGACAGCTGGGGCTACAGGGAGACTCTGTTTCAAAAAGATAAAAAATAAAATAAAATAATAAAAACTCCCCCCAAATGTTTTTTTTTTCACATGAGCAACAAAATCCACTGAGAAGAATAAACTCTGCCAAAACAGACTCTACGATAAGGAGACATATTGACTCATAAACTTACTCTGATCCCATTAATGAGTCTCAATAAACAAAACATTTTTCTAGTCTGTTACTGTCCACCAATTAATTCATTAACCCAAAAAATGTTATGGTGCATATGTTACTGGTTAAATGCTATTCAGTGCACTAAAAATAGAACAATCCACATGAAAGGCAAAGCTTCCTGCATTTGTAGATGGTCCTGTTTAATTTTTGTTGTTGTTGTTCTTTTTTATTCTTTTTTTAATTTTTATTTATTTATTATGTGTAGGAATGTACTATCTGTATGTAGGTTTGTGCACCCATGTCATGAAATGCCGAGGAGGTCAGAAGAGGGCGTCAGATTCCCCTGGGACTGGAATCAAAGATGGTTCTCAGCCGCCATGTGGGTGCTGGGGATCGAACCTGGGTCCTCTGCAAGAGCAGTTGGTGCTCTTAACCGCTAGGCCATCTCTCCAGCCCCTTTTTTTGTTCTTTTTTGAGATAGGTCTCCCTGTAGCTCTGGGCTGTCCTGGAACTCTATGTAGACCAGGCTGGCCTTGAACCCACAAAGATCCACCTGCCTCTGCCTCACAAGTGCTAGGATTAAAGGTGTTTGCCACCAAGCTCAGACGGTCTTGTTTATTTTTTACTAGAGCATATTGACTGTCCATATTATTGGATTCATATAGACAATAATTTTCATGTATATCCTATATTTTGACCATGTTCCTCCCAACCTACTCCTTTCTCTTTCTCCCCACCTGCTAACCTTCTCCCTATTTCCGTATCCAAATCTATATAAAGCCAAATCTATATAAGGTTTATGAGTCTATAAAGAATTATGGGAAGCACAAACATATAATATTTGTCTTTTTTCTTCTGACTTATTTCATGTAATGTAATCATCTCCAGGTGCATCCGTTTTCCAGAAAATGACATAATTTCATTCCTCTTTATGGTTAAACAAAACTTTATTGTGTGTGCCTACTGCATTTTCTTCATTCATCTGTTGAGCGACACCTTAGCTGATTTCATAACTTCACTGTTGTGACAAGCACTGTAATAAACACAGATTTGCAGGCATTACTGTGGTATTTTTCCAGTGTGTGCCCCACAGTAGTACAACTGGGTCATTTAGTTGCTTTATTGCTAATTTTTGAGAAGCCTGCATACCAACTTCCATAGTGGTTAGATCAATCTACATTTCCATCCGAAGTGTCTAAGCTAGAACTTTCTTTCTAATGCAAGGAGACAAGCAATAAACAGAGAAGGTAATTATGTCACGTTAGGAGATTAAGTACCTTGGAGAAAACAGAGTAGGCAAGGCTGAAATGATGAAACAAAGGTGGGTGCAATCAAGCAGACTGCTATTTGGAATAGAGGACTTGAGGTGGCCTCAAGGAGCAGGTGTTGAATGAACTTGCAGCAGGAGACGCAATATGTGTCCTGTACCTTGAGCAGTGCAGAACGCTCTAATAGGGCTTCCTTCCTTCCATTGTTTGTTGTTTTCAGGTCTTCTTTATGTAGGGGAATTTTGCATAATGTATGCTAGTGCTAAGCTTTACCATCTTGTTCTTTTTTTTTTTTTTTAAATTAGTTTTTATTGATGCTTTGTGCATTTCATACATTTTTTCCAATTCAGTTCAGGCTTATTTCCCTTTCCCTCCCCCCCACCCCCACCCCATCCCAGATCATGCATTCTGCCATATGGATTGTTCTACCAGGTGGATGTTGGCCAGGGGATCCAAGGCCCCACAAAAGGTAAGGGCTCCTTGCCTCTAAGTTGGGATACCATCTTGTTCTTAAGAAGTGGTATGAAATGAGACTACTCTGAGGTCATCTGACAAAAGCCACAGCTGTTATTTACATATTTTGAACACAGGTGAAGGTTTTTTTGTATATTAGCTGGATTCTGTTTAGAAAGTCTCAAGCTAGTGGGAGCTGCACCTGAAGTTGTTCACAACTGTACTGATTTGTCTTTGTCATCTTGACACAAACTAGAGTTGCCTGGGAACCTCAATTAAGAATTTTCCTCTTGGTGTGCCAAGCAGTCAATTAATTAATTAATTATTTAATTAATTAATTAATTAAAAAAGAAGAATTTTCCAGATCAGATCAACCTGTGGCCACATCTGTGAGACATTGTCTTAATTGGTAATAGTTATAAGAGGGCCCAGGCCACTGTGGGCAATAACCCTGGGCTTTATAAAAAAGGGGACAGAGAGAGTTAAGGGGCCAGTCAGCAGTTAAGAACACTGAGTCTTCTTCTAGAGAACCCAGGTTTGGTTCCCAGCACCCACATGGCAGCTAACAACCATCCATAACTCCAGTTCCAGTGGATACAATGCCTCCTTCCAACATCCACAGGCATTGAATGGCATAGGTACACTTACATACATGCAGGCAAACCCGCCTACACATCAAATAAAAATCAATCTATCAAAAAAACAGTTAAGGTAGCTGAGCAAGCCAGATGAAGCAAGCCAGTAACAGCAAACAGCATCCCACCTTGGTCTCCATTCAACCCTGACACCAGGTTTCTGTCTTGAAGTCCCCACCACCCTAGCTTCCCACAACAAAGGACTGACCGGGAGCTGTAGATGAAATAAACTCTTTCCTCCCCAAAGTGCTTTATCACAGAAATAGAGAAGCAAACTAGAAGCAGACTAGAAGAAACTAGGGAAGTCTTGGAAGGAAACCCCACTGAAATTTCAGACAAATGAGCAGCTGGCAGTGGTGACCCAAACACCTGCGGCCAGGACAGCCCAGCAGAGTCCTCAGGCCAGCCTCCCAGAAGAGACCCCACTTCTTCAGAGTGGGCTCACTCGTAGCTATCGCTGAGCAGAGAGAGATGGCAATCTATTTCAAGCCAGCTGGTTTATCGGGATCTCTTTCCAGGAATTTGGATCTGAGATGTCTCCATGGGTACTAAAAGTAAAGATGTATTTGTAGAGTCCAGAGCTGTGAGGCTTACACAAAATAAAAAGAATAAAGTTCCTGTGAAGAGGGGAGAAAAGATCAGGAGATCCTAAGCCTTCAAGAAGGAAGCCGAACCAAGTCTTGGTCCCTCTTGGCCTTTCAATTTACAGTCCTAGCCCCATTCAAAAGCCTGGGGCATATTCCACCCTGCACAGGTCTGAGAGATCACTATTTTTTTTTAATAATACACAGTGACAGTGACGTGGATTAGTGTCTCCCTTTCTTTTACTTTCTTAAGATATTTACTTTATTTTTTAACTTGCAAATGAAGAAACATCCATAACAACAAAAGATCAGTTTTGCCAGCACCATTTGCTGAAGATGCTGTCTTTCCTCCATTGGGTCTTCTTGGCCCCCTTGTCAAATATGAGGTGGCTTAAATTACATGTGCTCAGGTTTGGAACTTCAATTTTGTTCCATTGATCTATTTGTCTGTTTTGTGTGAGTACCAGGCTGTTTTTATTACAATAGCCCTGTAATATACTTTGAAGTCACGTATGGTTATCCCCCTGTCCTTGCTCAGGATTGCTTTGGCTATCTGGGGTCTTTTGTTTTTCCATATGAATTTAAGGATTTTTTTTCTAAGTCTGAGAAGAAACTCATGGGGAGTTTGACTGAGATTGCATTGAATCTGTATATTAATTTGGGTAGGATGAACATTTTTACTATATTAATTTTTCCAATCCATGAGCATGGGAGGTCTTTCCATCTTCTGGTATCTTCAATCTCTGTTTTCAGGGATTTAAATTTTTCATTGTAGAGATCTTTGGTGTCTTTGGTTAGGTTTGTTCCAAGGTATTTTTTTTTTTTGAGGCTATATGAGATGGGCTCTTTATATTCCTTCTCTGTTTGTTGTTGGTGTAAAGAAAGGCTTCTGATTTTTCTAGGTTAATTTTGTATTCAGCTACTTTACTGAAGCTCTTGATTGTTTCTAGGAGTTTCTTAATGGAGTTTTTTATGTCCCTTAGGTAGAATATCATATCATCTGCAAAAAGGGATAGTTTGACTTCCCCTTTTCCAATTAGTGCTCCTTTAATTTCATTTTCTTGTCTTATTGCTGTAGCAAGTATTTCAAGCACTATATGAAAGAGGAGTAGAGATAGGGGGCAGCCTTGCCAGGCTCCTGATTTTAAGGGGAATGCTTCTAAGTTTTCCCTATTTAGGATGATGTTGTCTGTGGGTTTGTTGTATATGGCTTTGATTATGTTGAAGAATGTTCCCTCCAGTCCAGTTCCCTCTAGGACTTTAAGCATGAAGTCATGATGGATTTTGTCAAAGGCTTTTTCTGAGTCATTGGGATAACCATGTGGTTTTTGTCTTTTAGCCCATTTATGTGTTTTATGATATTTATTGTTTTGCATATATGGAACCATCCCTGCATCTCTGGTATAAATCCTACTTGGTCATGGTGAATGATCTTTTTGATGTGGGTCTGTATGCGATTTGTAAGTATTTTGTTGAGAATCTTTGCATCTATGTTCATTAATGAAATGGGCCTATAGTTTTCTTTTTTGGTTGTGTCTTTGCCTGGTTTTGGTATTAGAGTGATGCTGGCTTCATAGAAGGAATTTGGGAAATTTCCCTCTGTTTCTATTTATTTTTTTTTTTTTTTTGTCTTTTTGAGACAGGGTCTTCCTTTAGTCCCAGCTGGCCTAGAGCTCACTCTGTAGACCAGGCGGAACTTGAACTCACAGATCCACCTGCTTATGCCTCCCAAGTGCTCTATTCTTTTTAACAGTTTGAGTAATAGTGGATTTATGTCCTCTTTAAAGGTTTTATAGAACTCTGCCTTAAATCCATCTGGGCCTGGGCATTTTTTTGTTGTTGGGAGGTTTTGAATTACTATTTCAATTTCCTCATATGTTATGGTCTGTTTAAGCTGTCAACATCTTCTAGAGTAAGCTTTGGTAAATTCCAGGATTTCAAATATTGATCCATTTCTCTGAGGTTTTCAAACTTAGTAGAGTATAGGTTTTTAAAATATTCTCATATTATTGTCTGAATCTTTTCGATGTCTGTAATGATATTTCCCTTTTTATCTTGAATTCTACCAGTTTGAAGCAGGTAGTTCATTCTTTTGGCTAACTGGACTAGAGGTCTATCTATCTTGTTTATTCTTTCAAAGAACCAGCTTTTGGATTCAGTGATTCTTTTTATTGTTTTCTTTGTTTCTATTTCATTGATCTCTGCTCTAATTTTTGATATTTCCTCTTGTCTTTTGGGTTTAGGATTCAGTTGTTACCTCTCAAGTGCTTTCAGCTGCAGTGTTAGATCATTTATTTGAGCTCATTCTGTTTTTTTCTTTCATGTAGGCACTTAGTGCTATAAATTTCCCTCTTAGGACTGCTTTTAAAGTATCCCATAAGTTTTGGTGTGTTGCACTGTCTTTTATATTTAGTTCCAGGAATACTTTTATTTCTTTTCTTATTTCTTCTTGACTCATTCATTGTTTAGGAGTGTGTTATCTAGTCTCCATGTGTTCCTGTAGACAGTAGGACTTATTCTGGTGTTGATATTGAGTTTTATTGCACCGTGGTCTGATGGTCGATAGAAGGCATGGGATTATTTCAATCCTTTTATATTAGTTGAGGTTTTTTTTTTTTTTTCTGTGTCCCAGTATGTGGTTGATTTTGGAGAATGTTCCATGGAGCGATGAGTAGAAAGTATATTATCTAGTGTTTGGATGGAATATTCAATAGCTATCTATGAGGTCCATTTGATATATTATATTGTTCAGTTCAGTTCAAATTTCTCTCTGTTTATTCTTTGTCCAGCTGACCTGTCCAAAGGGCTCAGTGAAGTATTGTAGTCCCCTACTATTAGTGTGCTGGGATTAATCTGTGTCTTGAGGTCCTGCAGAATTGTGCTTATAAACTTTGCTGCTCCAGCATTTGGTGAGTATATATTCATGATTGTGAAATGTTCATGGTTAATTATTCCTTTGATAAGGATGTAATGGCCCTCTTTGCCTATTCTGATTTGATTTACCTTGAAGTCTATTTTGTCTGATATTAGAACAGCAACTCCTGCTTTCTTTTCAGTACCATTTGTTTGGAATATTTTTTTCCATCCTTTCAACTAAAGTTGATGCCTATCCTTGAGGGTGAGATGGGTTTCTTGTACACAGCATATAGATGGGTTCTGTCTCCTAATCCATTCTCCCAATCTATGTCTTTTGACTGGAGAGTTTAGGCCATTAATATTTAAGGTTATTATTGAGAGATGTGTGTTGCTTCCTTTCACCTTATTTTCTGTTTGCATTCTTGGTTTAAATTAGTACTTTCACAGTTATACTGTTATCAATTATTCTCTTTAGCTGGTTGGGGATAGTTTCTCCTTTCCTCTGACCTATGAATTGCTTCAAGTATTTTCTGAAGGGTTGGTTTTCTGGACATGCATTCTTTCATCTTGCTTATCTCATGAAAGATTTTTCTTTCTCCTTCAACTATAATCTACATTTTTTTTGTTATTTTTTTTCTTGGTTTTTTTTGAGACAGTGTCTCCCTATAGTCCCAGCTGTCCTGGAACTCACTCTGTAGACCAGGCTGGACTTGAACTCACAAAGATCCACCTGCCTCTGCCTCCCAAGTGCTAGGATTAAAGGTGTAAGCCACCATGCCAGACCTATAATCTACAATTTTATTGGGTATAGTAATCTGGGTTGGCATCTATAGTCGTTTAGCACTGGGAATGCTTTGTCCATGTTCATCTGGCTTTCATGGTTTGCATCAAAGAGTCAGCTGTAATTCTGATGGGTTTTGCTTTATATGTAACTTGTTGTTTATCTCTTGTGGCATTCAGTATTTTGTCTTTCTTTTTGGCACCTGTGGTAGTTTGAATGATAGTGTCCCCCATAGGCTTTAAGTATTCAGACATTTTGTCTCCAGTTGGTGGCACTGTTCTTGGAGGTCTTAGAAGGTGTGGCCGTGCTGGAGGAAGTATGTCATTGGGGGCGGCTTAGTGAGTTTAACAAGCCTTTCGGTCTCCAGTCTCTCTGCTTCCTGTGCTCATTGCAAGATGTGACCCTTGGCTTGCTGCTCCAGCCCCAGCCACCATGCTTCCCGACACAATGGACTCTGATTCCCTGGAACCATCAATCATGAGCTAAAATAAACTCTTCCTTTTATAAGTTCCCTTACTCATGGTGGTTTTATCACAGCAACAGAAAAGTGACTAATACAGCATCTAATGTTTTAACTATGATATGGCAAGGGGAATTTCTTTTCTGATCTTGTCTATTTGGTGTTCTGTGTGTTGCTTGTATTTGTATGGGGTTGTCATTTTTCCATTTGGGGAAATTTTCTTCTATTATTCTGTTGAAGATCTGATTAATACCAGTTTCCTAGGATTCTTCTCCTTCCTCTATCTCTATGATGCAGAGGTTTGGTCTTTTCATAGTGTCCCACATTTCGTCATCATTCCACTCTTGTGTGTGTGTGTGTGTGTTTTTTTTTCATAATCTTTACTTGAGCATTCTAGTTCTTCTATCTTATCTTCCCAATTTGAGATTCTATTTTCTGCTTCATCTAATCTGTTACTGAGGCTTTCTCCCATCCTTTTCTGCTGGTTGGCTGTGTGTTCAACTTCCTTTTTCATTTCATCCTGTGATTTATTTAATATTTCCATTTCCTTCTTAAGCTTGTCTTTCTCTCGTAAATCCTTGATTCTCTGCTCCATTTCCTGTTTAATTTCAGCCTGGGATCTTTCCAGTGTTTCCACATCCTTCTGGCATTTGTCTTTCTCTCCCTCTAGTTCCTTTTGGAGTTTGTCATTCTCTCCCTTCAGATCTTTGATTTGTTCTTTACATTCCTTGATTTCTTTGAGTATGTCTATGATTGTTCTTTTAGAATCTGTGTCCTTGATCACCTCCAGAAAGGACTGGTTGTTGGAGTCTTCCACAGGACTGATAGAATTTGATAGGGATTTATTGTTTGCTTTTCCCATGGTGGTGATTTTTCTTTGTGCTTTTGGCATGTGGATTTGATTTGTTGATTGTAATCTGATGTGAAATTGGAGTGTTTCTTCTTTGAGTTGAAGGGATGTTCCTCTAGGTTAACTGAGGAGTGGCAGGTTTGCTGTCTCTTCTTTTACCTTGTGACCCCAGTCTCTATGGCTGTTCCCACAATGATGGCCACTCTGTGGGGAGGGGGGGATGGTTTGGCCTGCTGTGCACAGTCCCTACCTCAGCTGCAGTCACCAAGGAGTCACACAGAGGTGTGCAGAGTTTCCCACACCCTTACAGGTCTGAGCAGGAAGTTGAGCCTCTGCTACCCTCCGGGCACAGTCTCTACCTCTGGCTGTAGTCCACAAGTCCCACAGAGGTGCCCCTACTATCTCATTTTTTCTTTTCTTTATTTTGCATGCTAACTGAACCCAGGTCCTCTGGCATGCTAGGCAAATAACAGCAAGCTGTATCCCTCCAGCCTATTCATATAGTTAATAAATATGAGTCACTCATAAAAGCAGAAGATATGTACAAAAGGACTCCTTACCAAGTAGAGTTTGGCTTGAGAGCTGAAGCCAAACAGAAAAGAAAATAAGAAAATCCTAAATCTGTACACACAGCATCCAACACACAATATGGACTCAGAGGCAGTAGGAAGTTCACTTGTTTGCAGCCCACTGCATGCAGCTACCTGCCTTCAATTGTTGCTGCTTCTGTGGCCACACCTGTGCCGTGGGGTCTGCACTGGACCTCCAACTTCACTACCATAGGGCACACATCACCTTGCAAGACACCACAATCCTGCTGCACATTCCCTGACATCTCGGGCTTCTCTTCTAAGACCCCATAATTCTTTATTCTGCAGGCCTGGGAAACCAGGATTGTGGGGACACATCAAGGCCTAGCAGCACAGCTGCCCAGCAGCCTCACAGGATCGTGGGGACAACGTCAAGTCCTAGCAGCACAGCTGACCAGCAGCCTCACAGGCATAGCAGCCTCTGAGAACCTTGATAGCTGATGAATCCCAAGGTCAGGTCAGGGCTGGGTGTATATGACATCCCACACCCCTTTCCTAGGGGTATTCTCCTGGAATGTTTTTGAAACCAAATATTAGTCCTATACTCTTGTGCCATTACTTTTCTCATTACTTTGTCCAAAAGTGTAGACAAGAAGAAATTTAAGGGGCTGGGAAAAGGCTCAGTCAGTAAATTGCCTTCCATGAAAGCATGGAGGCCTGAGTTTGTAACCCTAACCAGGTGAGGGGACACGTCCGCAACCCCAGGACTAGAGGTCAAACTAGGTGGATCCCTGGATTTCATTGAATGAGGAAGACTCCTGACATCTATACCTGGCCTCCACACGCACACACATACACACACACACACACACACACACACACATACACATACAGAGAGAAAGAGAGAAATGCATCCACCACCCAAATAAGAACATATGCCATAAACACAAAAGAAAGAAAAAAAGAAAGAAAGAAAGAAAGAAAGAAAGAAAGAAAGAAAGAGAAAGAAAGAAAGAAAGAAAGAAAGAAAGAAAGAAAGAAAGAGAAAGAAAGAAAGAAAGAAAGAAAGAAAGAAAGAAAGGAGGAAGGAAGAGAGGGAGGAAGGAAGGGAGGGAAGGAGGGGGAAGGAAGGAAGGAAGGGAGGGAGGGAGGAAGGAAGGGAGGGAAGGAGGGAGGAACGAAGGAAGTAATGAAGGGAGGGAGAGAGGGAGGAAGGAAGGGAGGGAAGGAACTTGAGCAGAGCAGGCTCCACTTGGATTATAGTTCAAGGGTGTTCAGTTCACATGGACCGATTTGTGACAGATAAAGCTAGGCCATCTGGTCACATGTCATCCAGTTAGAAAGCTGGGCAATCTGGTCACATGTTATGCACAGTCAGAAAGCATGGAGAGAAGAGAAATGGAGCTGGCCGTGCTGTGGAAGCTCAAGGCCCTCTCTAGTGACTCATGGTCTCCGACAAGGCTCTACTTCATAAAGGTCCCCAGCTGTGGTGGTTTGAATGAGTGTCCCCCATAGGCTTTAAGTACTCAGACATTTCATCTCCAGTTGGTGGCACTGTTCTTGGAGGTCTTAGAAGGTGTGGCTGTGCTAGAGGAAGTATGTCACTGGGGGCAGGCTTAGTGAGTTTAACAAGCCTTGCAGGCTCCAGTCACTCTCTCTGCTTCCTGTGCTCATTGCAAGATGTAACCCTCGGCTTGCTGCTCCAGCCCCAGCCGCCATGCCTCTCACCACAATGGACTCTAATTCCCTGGAACTGTCAATCATAAGCTCAAATAAACTCTTCCTTTTATAAGTTCCTTTGGTCATGGTGTTTTATCACAGCAACAGAAAAGTGACTAACACAGTTATTTGGTACCAGAGAGTGGGCTGTTGGCTGTGAAGAACCTGACCATATGGATGTTTGGAGAAATGTGGAAGACTTTGGAACTGTGGGTTAGAAAAGCTGTTGACTACTGTAAGCAGACCTTAACAGGCCATTCTAGTACAAGCCTGGAAAAAGCATGGCTGCAAAAAATGTAGTTCCAGAGGAAAATAAAGGCTTAGGCAGCAACTGGGATATTTTGATAAAGAGTCTGGCAGCAGTTTGCTCACAGCCCAAATGCTTGCCTGATGCTAAGTTGAAAAGCAATGGACTAATGTCTTTGGCAGAGGATATTTCAAGACAGCCTAATGTGGAAATGGTGGTGTGGCTGTTAATTGTGAATATTGTACAGATCTACAGTGAAGAAGAGCAGATGGGGCAGAAAGAAATGTAGAATGTACAGTTTGGATCTGAAAACTGCACTAGGAAGATTAAAGGTGGGGCCAAGACATGTGATGGAGAGGTTCCTTTTGATAAGGAGACTAAAGTGATTAGGAGAGGCCTAGCTATTTACAAGTAAATAATGGGAAAGGTGAGATTAAAGTGATTAAGGGGAGGCCTCGAGATTTACAAGTAAACAACAGAATCAGTACCTTCAGGGCAAGACCACACCCAGCTAATCCTCCAATTTTTGAAAGGAAAATACTGAAAGCGTTTTCTACTCCAACAAGTCCAGGGCAGAGAAAATTTGCAAATGTGGTTAAAGTAGGAGAGAGTCCATCCCGAACTTTCAGCCAAACTCGGCAATTTCATTCACGTGGTGCTGGCTTTAGAGGCATGAAGTTTGCAAGAGTGAAGGGGTTATCAGTTCTTCCTCCATGGTTTCAGAGAGCCACAGAGGCCAGGCAGAGTGCAGCAGGGGTATCCCTGCATAAAGAAGGCCCTGATAGGCCATTTCATGAAGCTGTGAATGTGAAGCCTGGTTGGCAGCGGAGACCCCAAGAAGACATTCAAGATGCCAGACCTGTGAGATATTTCCCAAGGAGAGCTGCATACAGGGAGTGGTACCAGCCTAAGAAAGAGATATATGTTTCATGCAAAGCTGGAAGAGCTGAGCCATCTAAGCCCTTTGGATGTCAAGTCCCAGAAGTCGCACATGGAGCTACTGGACTTGGAGTTTGCCCTGCTGGTTTTTGGTCTTGTTTTGGTCCAGTATTTCCTCACTATGCCTCTATTCCTCCCTTTTGGAATGGGAATGTGTATTTAGTTCCACTGTATGTTGGGAGTTTGTACTTTGCCTTTTGATTTTACAGGAGCTTACAGTTAGGAGATTGGCCTGAGTCTCAGAAGAGACTTTGGACTGTAGACTTTTGAATGGCATTGAAACTGGTAAAGACTATGGGGACTTTAAAGGTTGGACTAAATGCATTTTGCATTTTATATGGTCAGGAGCCTATGGGGGCCAGGGAGTGGAATGTGGCAGTTTGAATGAGAGTGTCCCCCATAGGCTTTAAGTATTCAGACATTTCGTCTCCAGTTGGTGGCACTGTTTTTGGAGGTCTTAGAAGGTGTGGCCGTGCTAGAGGAAGTATGTCACTGGGGGCAGGCTTAGTGAGTTTAACAAGCCTTGAGGGTTCCAGTCGCTCTCTCTGCTTCCTGTGCTCATTGCAAGATGTGACCCTTGGCTTGCTGCTCCAGCCCTGGCCGCCATGCCTCCCACCACAATGGACTTTAATTCCCTGGAACCGTCAATCATAAACTCTTCCTTTTATAAGTTCCTTTTGTCATGGTGTTTTATCACAGCAACAGAAAATTGACTAATACACCAGCCTTCCCAACAGCACCACTAGCAAGGGACCAAGCATTTGAACGTAGAGCCATGGAGGACCATTCACATTGAAACCACAATCCCTGAGCCTGTGGTGCTGGGATGTAGAGACATTCCAACTCCACAGCGGTGCACATGTGAGGAAGGAAAGAGTTCCTAAATGCACACTTCAAAGGCCAAAAATAGGATCTGCTACCTTTGATGCTGTGTTTACAACTTAACTGTACCCGAGCCATTAGTGTACAGAGGAGTTCTCACTAGCATTTACCAGGGGATATAATGAGGATGATATTCTAGACTTCAGTGCCATGGGCTTTGTTGCAGTAAATCAGAGGTGGAGCCAATGTTTACATGTTTAATAAACACTCCAACAGACTCTGATACAAGGGTTCCTAGGGCTGTGTCTTAGAAACTGTGAGACTGTGGTAATTAGTAGTCAGCATGAAGTGACAGAATGATCATTGACCTGGGTTTTGTAAAATCACAGCATTTCTGAATTGTTTATTTAGATTAAGAAATGCAAACACCATCCTTCCCTATTTGGCTACCATCAGCTTAAAATAACATAACGAAGTTTAATGACAATATTCATACATCGCTATTTATGCTACCAAGTCACAAGAGGGAATATAGCTGCTTCCAAGGAAAGTACTCTGAATATTAAAATATGAGTCAGCTGTGATTGTTAACAGGTAAGAATTAGAAGGCAAAATCAAATGCTCCCAGGAAGGAAAAGTTAAAAAATGGCTCCAGCTGGATATCAACTTGGCTTCTTTCTCGAGCTCCTATTCCTTCTCAAGGGCCCCGGGGATCAATAAATTCATGACATTTCCATGGATGCTTCCCACTTTTAGTTTAAAACTTAGCTTCCTTTGCTAAATATGCATTAAAGGGAAGTACCACTGTTTCTGTCTCTAACAGAGTGAGACTTCCTCTCCACCTTGAGGTCTGGGGAGCCTGCAATCAATTTCTCCTCCTTCCACAGGTACTGCCCAGTCCTTTCCATTGTGTGTGTATTGTTAGGTTATGGCACGTTCCCCCTGAAATAAAAGACCACGAGGTTTAGGCTCTCCAGAACAAAGTTTAATTCAGGGTAGTCAGGGCTAGGCTCAGGGGAAAGATAGAGCCAGCACTGAATGGCATCTGGCCTGGGAATTTAAGGGAGAAGGTGGGAATGGGATTCAGTGAGGGCGGGGGTGGGTAGTGCACTTTGCAGAAGTTGGTGGCTTTCAAAAAAACGGAAGATTCCTGAGTATGCTGGCCTGGTAGAGCAGGTTTCTGGGCACCACCTGGTCTTAGGTGTCTCTGCATTTCAATGGGTTTCGGGAACTCACATCCTGACATGTATGAGTGTTATGTCTGCATGTATGTAAGTGCACCATGTTGCACAGTGCCTGCCAAAGTCAGAAGAAGGCATCAGATCCCCTGCAACTGGAGTTATGGATGGTTGTTAGCCACCATGTGGGTGTTGGGATTCGAACCCAGATGTCCTGCAAGAGCAGCCCATACATTTTTTTTAACCACTGAGACACATCTCCAGCCCTGATGATCCTGTCTTAAGGAGATATGCTATCTATCTTGTTCATAGGGTTCTGTGGTCTGATGCTGTTATCTTTGACCAGTCTCTGTCATAGACAAAGCCCAGTTGGGTCCCACAGCTTGGACATCATCAAAAAAGCAAAGCTGTATCCCTCAAAATCCACCATGGAGATATTCCCAACTGAGTCTCTTATGAAACTGTGTGCTTTCTACAGTGAGTAGTCCCATATGGCCCCAGTAATGATGGTGTGCTGGATTGCTTCAGTTGTCAAGCTGACAGACCTGGGAAGAGGAAACCTCAACTGTGGGATTTCTTCTATCAGACTGGCCTGAGTGCAAGTCTGCGGGCAATTTCTTTATTATTGAATGGTGTGGGATGTCCAGGCCTGCTGTGGCTGGTGCTATCCCTGGGTAGTTGGTCCTGGGGTGTATAAGAAAGCAGGTTGAGAACAGGCCAGAGGAGCAAGCCAGTAAGCAGCCTTCCTCCCTGGTCTGTGATTCTGTCTCCTGCTTCCTGTTCAGAGCTCCTGTCTGGCTTCCCTCCGTGATGGACTATAAGTTATAAAGTGAAATAAATACTTTACTCCCCAAATTGCTTTGATTATGATGTGTATCACTGCACTAGAGAAGCCAAGTAAAACATGGCTAACCCTGACAGAATCTCCTCAGAATTCCCTGGGGCCACTGGAGCCCCATGAATCTCCTCCAGGCGAAGCTCAGCCCTGGTGGTCTTGGGGGATTTTCTTTGCCTTTCTGACTCACTAAGTTATGTCCTGCTCCAAACTCTGTGCTTTTTACTCTCCTATATGTCAATACTTATCTGCATGCTGGTTTTTCTGCTAAGCAAACAGCACTAAACTCTAGTCCCTTATAGCCACACTATTTCTCCTAATATACAGGCGATAACCTCAATAACTTTATTGTCTAAGGAGAGGCCAGTTGAGTATAACCTCACCAAAGAGATCAATAAAAATTCAGTGTTCAGCTCCCCCCTACTGTTTCTTTCCTTCCCTAGCCCCTTTCTATCATTGGCTGTGATCAAATAAAAATTAATAACTGTGCTTTCTTTGTTTATGGTTTTATGCACAATCTCACAGGAGTCCATGCATTTTGAGTTTGGTCATGGATAGTTTAGGGGGTGTGCTTAAAGCAATAGGCAAACAAAGGCAAACTTCTGTGGAGCACCTGCCCAGGGTACTTACATTTACCTGGGGACCATCTGAAGACTCCCATCATCTTGCGCCTGGCATTTTCTTGCCTCTCTTCTATTTGCTGGTTTCATTCTGTTAGTCTTTGCCATCTCAACACCTAAAAGCAAATCTGGTAGCCACAAAACAGTATTTCAAAGAATCTTCCCAGACCTCTGACTCTCAGTCCCTTTCCTGTGTGAACTCTGTCCGTATCACTATTATTGTAATTAGTATATTGTAATAGAGTTGCCTGTGTAAGTTACCCATTCATCTGTAAATAGTTTCATGATCTAAGAAGGGTGTTTGGAATTTTTTTATTGGCATACTTAACAATGAAATACCATATCAAAGAACATTTACCATATACTATATATAAATTACTGGAATACAAAAAGATTATCACTTCTGAGGGTAAAAAGAAGGCCATGCATGGTCTTTGAACTCAAGATTAGCTTTCCTGTCTAATACAGGAAAAAATTACAAAAAATCCCTACAGATTTTAAGTTAAGTAGGAGTTTGAAAATTACAAACAGGGTGTGGTGGTGCACGCCTTTAATCCTAGCACTCGGGAGGCAGAGGCAGGAGGATCTTTGTGAATTCAAGGCCAGCCTGGTCTACAGAGCAAGTACCAGGCCAGCTGGGGATACAGGGAGACCCGGGCGCAAAAAGACCAAAAAAAAAAAAAAAAAAAAAAAAAAAAAAAGAAAGAAAGAAAAGAGAAGAAAAGAAAAGAAAATTACAGCTGGCCTATGGGTCACAGAAAGGTTTTGTGTGAACACGATGCATTTTTCATAGGTTATAATAGGTAGCTGCTACAATGAGCCTTCAAGTGACACAGAAAGTTGATAAGAGCCTTGGGAGTTCTCTGATGAGCACCTATGACATTTAAGAAATTAGTCTAAATGCACATAAAATACATTTATTCTCTATTTAATCTTTACAAGTGTTTAAATGGTAATACAACAACAAAAGCGAAAGTCACGTCATCCTGGAATTTGGGCAAGAAAGAAGCTTAGAAACTACCACTCCCTCATAGCAAGAAGCAAAGGGCTGAGCAAAATCAAATAAGCAAATGCCTCTTACGTGGTCAGAGAAGGAAGATCACAAGGCAAATCATGAGTCCCCAAATGGGAGAAAAAGGTGAGTACACAGGGTCACACCTTACTGTTGGGAACACTCAGGAAGAACTCCCCTGGAAAGCAATACCAGGCAAGTTTGAAGTACTGCTGCCAAATGGCATCCTAGTGAGCAGGTGGGTCAAAGCTCCAGAAGGTTCTTGTCATGGGTGGCTCCACACGGGAAGGAGTTTCAACTCCAAGAGCTCAGACAGGTTCTCAGGAGGAGAAAATCCCCTCCTGCTTCCAGCAGGCAGAGGGAAAATGAACCATTAGCAAAACAACAGAACACACTGTTCATAACCACATTTGTCCTCAGGAAAAACAAGTAACCAGAGCCTTCTCAGCTGGAGGTTTATCAGTCTGGCCGAGCTGGGGGAAGAGAATTAACTATCCAACTCCTGCCTGCTCTTAGCCTTCCTCATCAGGGAAGAGAAAGACTTAACTCAAACTCCCCCATCATTCTGACCAGCCCAAGAGGCAAGAAAGTGAAAGAATCACTGAGGAAGCTTCTAGCCCAGACACAACCCAACAGAGGCAGAGGCTGTGTTATTCTGGGTTCTCTAAAGGAACAGAACTGAAAGAATGAATATACATTTCAGAAGGATTTGCTAGATTTGTTTACAATGTCCTATGGGTAATCCAACAATGTATCAGCCCAGCCCAGAGAGGCTGAGAACTTGGTAGCTGCTCTGGAAGCTGGGTGCTTCAGCAGGCCCAATCTGGCACCAAAGGCCGGTAGAATTCTTGGAGCACCACTGGTCTGGTCTTCTGTCCACTTGGAAGCGTGAAGAATCTGGTCATAATACCAGCAGAAGCATCAGCAGCTGTAGGAACAGGGTAAGTGGACTGACACACCAGTGAGAGTCAAGGCCAACAAGCTCTCCTTCTGCCATGCTTTTATCTGGGCCACCAAAAAAAGGTGCCACCCCAATGTAGTGTGGGTCTTTCCACATCAATTAAGGTAATCATTATAGCCCCCTACAGACCAGGGCTCAAGACAACCTGATATAGGCACTTCTTTTCCAATGCTGTCTTCCAATGCTGGAAGATTTTGTTATTCAGAGGCTGAGCAGTTATTTGGATGCAGACTTGGATTGTTGGAATTCAATATAACAACCCGTGTGGAATCCACTAAGAAAAGTTTTTATTTTTTATTTTATTTATTTATTTGGTTATATTACTTAATTTGGTCTTTTCAAGATAGGGTTCCCCTGTAGCTCCAGCTGTCCTGGAACTTGCTTTGTAGATGAGGCTGACCTTGAACTCACAGAGATCCACCTGCCTCTACCTCCTGAGTGCTGGGATTAAAGGCCTGTGCCACCATGCCCAGCTTGAAAAGTTTTTATTTTTTTAAAGTACAATGTATATGTAACAAAAAGAGAGAAAATTAAATCATGCAAGACACTCAAAAGTTGAATCCACACAGGTTACCTGAGAACAATTTGTAGAATAAACTCACCTATGTAGCAAAGTAGTGGGACCATCCACAAGTAGACGTGAAAAACTTAATGAGCCTGGCGATAGCTGCTTATCTAACAAAAACTACAAAATACTATGTATGTGTAGGTTGCTATAGCGATAGCTCAGGGAGCAAAGTACTTAATACACTGCTATAAGGACCGGAGTTCTCTCCCCAGTAACCACACAGCAAGCTGACCATGGCAGTACATGCTTATAATCCCAGCATGGGGAGAAGGAAAGAGGCAGAGACAGCCCATCTAGCCTAACTGGCAGCTTTGGGCCGATGAGAGAGAGAGAGACCCTGTCTCAGAACACAAGGTAGATAGCTCCTGAGGAACTCTACCCAAGGTTGTCCTTTGACCTCCATATGTACATGTGGATACATCCAGCCACACGGGAAGACACAGACATACACAAGTGGGGATGACAAAAATAGAAACAGAAATAGAATCTCACGAGTCCCCAGGGCCCTTCTCATATGAACCTACAACAATGGTGTCAACACGCACTAGACCCATGGACAACACCCATACAAAAAGCCAGCATGGAACCAGAGAAATGGGCAGCAGACCTCGATCTTAACTGAAGAAATATTGGCAACTGATTATTGCTGGGTTAGAAAGAGCTGATCTTATTAAAATGAGGGACTCTGGGTAGGCTGACTAGACCTCAGTGAATGAACTTGTAGTGAACATCTGGGGACACTAAGTTGACACGATAGGCTTTAACACAAATGACAGAGTGTATGGATTCCAGTGTGTGGGGCTGCCATTCATTTCCTTTATACATCTTCTTTATAACCCCATTGGGGAAGGGGTATAAAGGTTAAGATTTATTGAGATGTTCTGTATGAAATACACAAAAACTCAATTAAAAAATCACAAAAATAGAAAAGCAATACAAGAACAATAAATGGAAAACAGTAGCAAATATTGTAGACATTAATACAGATATATCCAACTATATGCTATATGCATTTGCTGTGACTTTTGTATATCATACTTTCATACATGCACACACATATGCATATATATTATACTTTGTTTATAATCACTCTTTAGAATACACTTTATTCCTTTTCCTCTTCATCTTTTCTAATTCTATCCCTCTATTTTCACATGTTTTTTTTCTAAATACTACATAGGAGAGGAAACATATGTGCCGGCCAACTTAATATAGTCAATTGCATCAATACCTATTATATATGTATATAACAACTTTATTTTTCAATTCTCTGATATTGCTATTTGATGGACAGATTAATGATCTACCAAAATGAAGTGCATGAAGCTCATATTGAGAATAAATCAGATTAATTAGAAATAAAAGACATTATAGAGTCCCTCAAGTCTTTAAATATGTCAAGGGTCTTAAAGACCAGATAAAACAAACTGCTCCTAATTAAATTGTCTCAATGGAACAAGAGAAGCAAATGCAATGATTGGTCTTCCATAATATCCTAAATAAAAGAGAAATTCTATGAAGGGGAATACTGGAACAACTAAAGCGATTTCAGTGAGGTGTCAAGATGTTGCCACCTTGACATAGACCTTGACATTAGAATTGGTAATTGCTCTATGCAGGAATTTGGGGAAAGCCACTTGGATCCTGTGGGGACAATGAAGCACAAAGCTCACAACCCACCTCACAGGGATCAGTAGCAGAAAGCAATCATAAAATGCTGAGTGTTGGCAAGCTACTTGAGACATTCACAAGGATTCTCCAGACCATTCTTGTGACGTTTCTGTAGATTAGAAATTGAGACTTCTTAAAACACTAGGACAAGAATTTAAAATAGATAAAAGATGGGTATGCACAAAATTCATCATTCTTATGTTGAAATGTCAAAGCATTCATGCCAGGTGATAGCACTGGCATAGCTCAGAATCACAGAACTAAGGTGAAGCGACAGAAGAGTGGTGCTTCTTGGTCGTGGTGAGGATGGACACGAAGGTGCACAGAAGACTAAAGCAGAAAGCAAAAGAAAATGGAAGGCTCGTTCAGACTTTGTGTGGCTCTGAGCCAGGTGGCATTGAAGCCCAGTGCCGTCTGGCTCTACCCTGACCCAGTCAGTGGTCTGTGAGTCTTGGTGGGAGGCATTTACAAAGGAGTCCTGGGCTAGGACCCACACTCTGCAGACTCATTCTCTATGCTCTGGCCATTTGTGTCCTTTTGTATTCATGGCCCTCTGCTGCATGAGGGACCTTCATTGATGAGAGTTGAGAGATAGGTTACTGTTCCATCTTCCCCTGGTTTCACGATGTTCCTGTGAGTCTTAGGTATAGAGGTTACAAAGTAGATGTGTCATTTAGGGTTGGGCTTTTCACAGACAATCTCTGTCACAAAAGAAGCTTTTTTGATGAGAGATGAGTGGACTAGTTGGACTAATATGAATTCCTCTGGCTTTTTTTAAAGTGGATTCTCAGGATCAAATTCAGATCTTCATGCATATGAGGTGTGATGGGAAATGCTTTCAACTTCACAGACTCTAGATGCACCTTGGAGAAGAGCTTCTAGGCACCAGGATTTAGGATGATCTAGGTTAGGTTAGGCTGTGACCATACCTATATCTAGATTGTGTTAATAAAAGTAGGAGGATCAGGGATCTCCCCAGACCACCTGAAGGACGGGTGGGAGCTGGGTGCTTCAGCCAGGCAGATTGTTTGATTGAATTTCCTTGTCTTTGGCCCGATTGGCTTGTGTGGCTGTGGGGGTGGAGTTGTCCTCCCAGTTGGTATAAAAGGTGGGTTTTGGAGATCTCCTGAGACCACTGAAGCACAGGAAGGTAGGTAGGACCTGGGTGCTTCAGCAAGGCTGATTGTAGATTGACTTAATCTACTTAATCCATTAATCCAGTTGTCTTTGGCTTAATTGGCTTTTGTGGCTGTGGGGGCAGAGTTATCCTCCCAGCTGGTATAAAACGTAGGATTATGTGAGTCTTGAGATCTGAGATCTCCTGAGACCAGCTGAAGCACAGGTACTGGGGCATGGGCTAAAGAGCACACACACCCCCCCCCGCACTCCCCACCCCACCCCCAACCTCCCCATCCCCCCAAAAAACTGGGATTATGAAGGCATCTGAAGGAGGCAAGCAAAGCAAGCCTTCAACACAGTGAAGAGGCATTTAGGACTCACGTTGGAATACAGGCAAGGAGAAGCCCATATGCCAAGAATGTGAAGAAGAGACAACACGGGAAAGGGCCAGAATAATTTGCACCAAGCTCTACCAACCCTATTGAAGATTCCTACAGTGGGATCCCCCTGTAGGGGGGGATATCTATGTCCTTGGGCTGGCCAAGGACATAGATATCAGAATATCTATGTCCTTGGGCTGGCCAAGGACATAGATATCAGAAACACAATTGGGAACATATTTAAAGAACTACAATATTATAAAGAACAAATCAAAAAACTAAGAAAAGAGAATGAAGAACTCAAGAAAGACCTAGAGAGAGAGAATGACAAACTCCAGAAGGAAGTAGAAACACTGAAGAGATCCCATGCTGAAAAAGATAAGGAAACCAACCAGCGAAGTAAAGAGCTACAGGAAAAGATTGAGAAGCTCCAAAAGGAAGTGGAAATACTAAAGAAATCAGAATAGGAAATGAAAAAGGAAATCAAACACTCATCCAATCAAGAGGAAAGGAATGGAAAAAGCCTCCTTGAGCTTTTGTCCAAAGCAGTTGGGATTGATGCATATCGGAAACAACGACAACAACAACAACAACAACAGAAAGGACGGCATAAAAGAACTGACTGAAACAGTGAACTTCTGCTCAAAACAGTCAACATCCACATGGAGAATTTTGATAAAGACTGAGAAAGAGATGAAAAGCATGTTTGGCAGAATGCATGAGCTCTGGTGGAGTGGGGGGATGGGGAGACATGGGTTTACATTTGATTAAAAAATATATAAATTAATTAATTAATTTAAAAAAGGTGGGTTTGTGTGAGTCTTGAGATGGGGATCTCCCAAGACCACCTGAAGCACAGGTACAGGGGTGCAGGCTAAACAGCAACTCCCCCCCCCACCAACTGGGATGGCTAAGGAATGAGTGTCCAAGTGGATTCTTTGGAGAACCTTCAGAACAGAAAGGGAAGAGTGAGTTAGACTTCCAATAGAAAGCCTAAAGCTTAGAGAAGTCAACACTCCTTAAGCAAGGAGTAAAGGAGAAAAACAAATCAATCAAACAAACAACAAAGTCATCTGAAGGAGGCAAGCAAAGCAAGCCTTCAACACAGTGAAGAGATATTTGGGATTCACATTGGAATACAGGCAAAGAAGAGACCACATGGGAAAGTAGGAGGATAATTCCACACCAAGCTCTACCAACCCTGTGGGAGATTCCTACAGTGGAATCCCCCTGGGGATGGCCCAGGACATAGATATTAGAGGACCAATTCTGGACATATTCAAAGAAATCAAAGAATATAAAGAACAAGTCAGAGAACAAAGGAGAGAGAATGAAAATCTCAAGAAGGACCAAGAGAGAGAGAATGACAAACTCCAGAAGGAAGTAGAAACACTGAAAAGATCCCATGTTGAAAAAGATAAGGAAACCAACCAGCTAAGCAAAGAGCTACAAGAAGAGATTAAGAAGCTCCAAAAGGAAGTGGAAATACTAAAGAAATCAGAAGAAGAAATGAAAAAGGAAATCAAACACTCATCCAATCAAGAGGAAAGGAATGGAAAAAGCCTCAGAAGCAGAATGGAGGAAGCAGAACAAAAAATATCGGACCTGGAAGATCACACAGAACAACTAAAAACCTCAAGAAAAGATTATGAAAAATTTAAAAATACACAAAAGTGGAACAAACAGGAACTGTGGGACACTATGAAAAGATCAAACCTCCGCATCATAGGGATAGAGGAAGGAGAAGAATCCCAAGAGAATGGTACTGATCAGATCTTCAACAGAATAATAGAGGAAAATTTCCCCAAACTAAAAAGAGTCAAACCAATACAAATATAAGAAGCACATAGAACTCCAAACAGACAAGATCAGAAAAGAAACTCTCCATGCCATATCACAGTTAAAATGCTAGACACCCAAAATAAAGACAACATTCTTAAAGCTACAAGAGAAAAACAAGTGACCTATAAGGGGAAACCTATCAGAATTACAACTGACATCTCCGTGCATACTATGAAAGCAAGAAGAACATGGAGTAAAGCATTTCCAGCATCAAAGGACTATAGATTTCAACCCAGATTACTATACCCAGTAAAAATGTCAATTATAGTTGAAGGAGAGAGAAAAATCTTCCATGGCATAAACAAGATGAAAGAATACATATCTGGAAAACCAAACCTTCAGAGAATACTAGAAGCATTTCAAAGGACAGAAGAAAGGAGCAACCATCCCCAGGCACCTAGAAAGAGAAATCAATAAAAGCATAACTACAAAAGTAGAAACCTAAACCAAAACTGCAAATGGATAATAAGGCAAAAGGAAGCAACACAAATCTATCAGTCATAATTTAAATATTAAAGGACTAAATTCCCCAATGAAAAGACATAGACTGGGAGATTGGATTAGGAAACAGAATCCATCGATATACTGTCTAGAAAAAAATACATCTTACCTTCAAGGACAGGCACCACCTTAAAGTGAAAGGATGGAAAAAACATATTTCAAGCAAATGGTACCAAAAAGAAAGCAGGTGATGCTATTTTAATATCAGACAAAATAGACTTCAAAGTAAAAGAAATCAGAAGAGACAAAAAAGGCCATTACATTTTTACCAATGGAACAATTAACCAAGAAGATTTCACAATTATGAATATATGTGCAATTTCAGCCACCTCATATTTGACAAAGGGGCCAAGAAGATACAATGGAGGAAAGACAGCATCTTCAGCAAGTGGTGTTGGCAAAACTGGATCACCACTTGTAGAAGAATGAAATTAAACCCCTACCTCTCACCCTGTACAAAAGTCAACTCCAGATGGATTAAAGACCTCAACCGTGAAACCCCAAACTCTGAAGGCGATAGAAGCAAAAGTTGGCAGCAAACTACAAGACATAGGCATAGGAAAAGACTTCCTAAATCAGACAGCAGTTGCACAAGAATTAAAGCTGACAATTGACAAATGGGACCTCATTAAACTCAAAAGCTTCTGTACATCAAAAGAAACAATCAAGGAAGTGAAGAGAAATCTTACAGAGTGGGAGGAAACCTTCACTGCAGATACATCTGACAAAGCATTGATTTCCAGAATATATAAACTACTCAATAAACAAAGAAGAAATAAAACAAATGATCCACTCAATAGATGGAACAAAGAGCTGAACAGAGACTTCACCAGTGAGGAATTAGAGATGGCTGAGAAACATCTTAAGAAGTGTTCAACATCATTAATCATTAATGAAATGCAAATCAAAACCACTTTAAGAAATCATCTTATTCCAATAAGACTGGCTAGGATCAAGAAAACAAATGATACCAAGTTCTAGAGAGGTTGTGGGGAAAGGGGAACACTCATCCACTGCTGGTAGGAATGTAAACTCATACAGCCACTATGGAAATCAGTGTGGAGAACCCTTGGAACACTTGGAATGAATTTGCAACCTGACCCAGCCATACCACTCCTGGGCATGTACCCAGAAGACTCATCTTACTTCAGAGATACATGCATGGCCATGTTTATTGCAGCTTTCTTCACAATAAGAAAGAGTTGGAACCAACCCAAGTGCCCCTCAACTGACGAGTGGATAGAGAAAATGTGGTACATCTACACATTGGAGTTCTATGCAGTGGTAAAGAAACATGACATCATAAGCTTTGCAGGTAAATGGCTGGAGCTAGAAGATATCATGCTGAGTGAAGTAACACAGTCCCAGAATAACAAACGATGAATGGTATCCTTCATCTGTGGATGCTAGTACCAATTACCTAATTGTATGGCAAACTGAGCAATATCAATGTGATCTGAAAACAACTGCTCTCTTAAATTGTGAATCCCTTAAAATAATAAAAATAAATAAATCAATAAATAAAAATAAAATAAAGTAGGAGAACACACCTTAACTATTGGCAGCACAATCCCTTGCTCCAGAGTCCTATACTATAAAACAGAGAAAGAAAGCTGGTAATCCACATTGCTCTCTCACTCTCTCGTTCTCCATGATGGACACTTTGTGACCCCAAGTTCTTGCCACCAGGATGTCTCCTCTGTGATTCTCTATATCCTCACAGTGTGAGCCAAACTTCCTTCCTGAAGTTGCTTTTGTGAGATATTTTATCATATCATCAGGAAACATAAATAAGATAGATGGAAAGCTCTTTATCAACTAAGCTATCTCCCCAGCCTCCAGTTCTCAACTTCTTGACGGCCTTTGTAGAAGACTGATATGGAATGATACCAAGAACACAGTCTGCAGAAGGGCAGAGAGACTTTGGCTTGAATTTTGTACCAGCCAGTTATTAGTAAAACTTTTGTGGTATCTCAGTTTCTGCTTCTACAAAATGGGATTTAAGCTGGATACCTTTTACAGTTGTTTTAAGAGCTAAGCAAGAGGAAGAAATGGAGTTAGAGAGATGGCTCCCTGGTTAATCCACTGGCTGCTCTTGCAGAGGACCTGAGTTCAGTTTCCAGCACCCATGTAATGTGGTGGCTAACAACTGTCTTTAAATCCAGTTCCAGGGGAATCTGATGCCCTCTTTGACCTCATCAGGAGTGCATTTACATACATGCATGTAATACACTCATTTGCATAAAATAAAAATAATAAATAGAATATTTTAAAAGAAGGTGAGGAAATGTCTTTTACTTGAAAGATAAGCAAGCACTTGCAGGCTCCTCTAGTTTCAAACTGAATATTAAGTTTTCAGTCTATGATAAGAAACTTGATTCTGCTGGAATTAGTTCATTTCCTACAATCCCCCAAATGTAATGCATTTGCTCCTTGATTCTAATCCTGTGTTCTTTCTACAACTTAGGCCATGTCTCTTAATTTCCCAGGTGTGACTGAATAAATTATCACAAATCGAGAAGTTTGGGACAACAGAACCTTATTCTTTCTCAATTAATGAAGACAAGAATTTCAGTATTGAGAAGTCGAGCAGGCCATGTTCCCTTCAGAGACTGCTGGGAGAATTTGCCCTTTGCTGTCAGCTGCCAGCTCTCCTGGGAGGGCCAGTGTACTCGCTGCTCTCATTTTTGCATCCGTACCCCCCTCTCTCCTTTGTGCTATTTGGTTGGTTAGTTCTGGTTTATTGAGACAGGATGACCCCCCCATAGCCCAGGCTAGCCCTTATGCCTGGTACTTATGCTCCTGCCACAGGTGGCTACAGGTACATACCACCACATTTGGTCTGCTCACTGTATCCTTTCCTCTCTCTGTCATTCAGTGGTCATAGGACCCATCATGGATGCTGGGGATCGAACACTGGTCCTCTGCAAGAGTGGTTGGTGCTCTTAACCACTGAGCCATCTCTCCAGCCCCTCAGCTATACTTCTTAAATAGCCCAGGACCATCTGCCCAGGGATGGCCCTGCCCACAGTGGACTGGGCCATCCTACACCAAATAGCAATTTTAAACATACCTCACAACCATGACCACAAGATATTTTGATAGGAGAAATTGCTCAGCTGAGATTGCTTTCCTTGAATGACTCTAGTTTGTATCAATTTATCAACCATAACGGGCATAGGGACAAATCTTTTCAAGGACTATTTCTTTGGGCTCCAACTTAGTACTAACCTCAATCACAGGGATTAGAGATATGGCTCAGCAGCCAAGAGCACAGCCTAGTCTTCCAGAGGATTCAGGTCCCATGTGTAACTCCAGTTCCATAGGATCTGAAACCCTCTCTTGGCCTCCATGAGTCTTACAAGATACAGGTGCCTTATACACATACAAGCAAAACACTCATACAAATGAATACATAAACTCAATAATAGAATAAAATACTGGGAAATTTAACACATATTATGCTTAATTTTTTGTTAGATACTAGTCATAAGTTGGTTTTTTTTTTCTTTTTATCATTATTTTAATATGTATGCCTTGTAAATAAGAAGGAGAAAACTTGATTGAATTTCTTGTGGATTTCATACAATACAATTTTATGATATTTGGATCCTCTCTCATTATCTCTCCCTCATTTTCTGCCCCCCCCCCCAAATTTCTATACTCTTAACTTACATAGATATAAAACACTATAGTGTCAGGTTTCAGGCCTCAAATGTCGCTCTGTATGCATTCATCCACAGTCATCAAGAGTTCCTTGGGTTGGGTTGGGGTTTCTTAATCCCTTCCCCATGTCTTTGCTGGGAATTTGGCTTGAAGTTGCATGAGATTTATCAATTCTGTTATCATTGTTGTGAGTTCATACAAATGACTGACCAGAGGTCTGGAAAACTGTTTCCTTGTGGTCATCTACAGTTCATTGTTTTCAGTTTTATTTGATTTTGTTACTTTTATTACTTTTTTTTCTCTTTTGGTATTTTTGAGACAGGGTCTCCCTTTAGTCCCAGCTGGCCTGGAACTCACTCTGTAGACCAGGCTGGCTTGAACTCACAGGGATTCGCCTGCCTCTGCCTCCCGAGTGCTGGTATTAAAGGTATGCACTTTCGTTACTTTTTAATCATTATCATCTCATTCTTCATGGTACTGGGTTACATGCAGATATTACACCTACTGTTCCTTTTTGTCCATTTCTCTCTCCTATTAGTACCCCAGCTAGTTTTGTTATGTTGTTGTCACATATAAATATATTATTTATGATCTAGGTAAATTTAAGAACCATGCAAAAGAAAGAACATATAATATCAATCTCTCTGAGACTGACTCAATACATTCACGACTATGAAGACTTCCAGTAGTGTCTGTTTTCCTGCAGATGGCATGGCCTTGTTTTTAATAAATGGCTGAAACAATCCAAAGAAAAGTTCAAAACAAACAACTATCTTAGCTGCTTTTCTGGTGCTGTGATAAAATACCCTAACAAAAGTAGCTTAAAAGAGAAAGGGGTTATTTGGCTCACAGTTCCAGGTCATGCTCCATCAGGGTAAGGAAGTAGAAGTCATAGCAGCAGAAGCTTGAGGTAGCTGGTCACATGGCATCCTCAGTGAGGAATAGAGAGCAGTGAGTGCTTGCACACTCGTGCTCAGCACACTTCCAATATTTACGCAGTCCAGGATCTGCTGCTCATGTGTTAATTAAGATAGATTTCCTGGGACTGGAGAGATGGATCACCAGTTAGGAGCACTAGCTGCTCTTGCAGAGAACATGGGTTTGGTCCCTACGTGGCAGCTCACAACCACTTGTATCTCCCTTTCTGGGGTACCAGAAATCTTATTCTGACCTCTACTGGTTCCTGTGTACAGATGATGCACATAAACTCACACATGGTGTATTAGTCACTTTTCTGTCACTGTATAAAGCACCATGACCAAGGAACTTATAAAGGAAGAGTTTATTTGAGCTTATGATTGACGTTTCCAGGGAATTAGAGTCCATTGTGGTGGGAGGCATGGCGGCTGGATCTGGAGGAGCAAGCTGAGGGTCACAACTCACAAGAGCACAGGAAGCAGAGAGAGCAACTGTAGACCATGAGACGTGTTAAACTCACTAAGCCTGTCCCCAATAACGTACTTCCTCTAGCACGGCCACACCTTCTAAGACCTCCAAAAACAATGCCACCAACTGGAGACAAATGTCTGAATACTTACAGCCTATGGGGGACACTCATTCAAACCACCACATTCCACTCCCTGGCCCCCAAAGGCTCCTGACCATATAAAATGCAAAATGCATTTAGCCCAACCTTAAATGTCCCCATAGTCTTTACCAGTTTCAATGCCATTCAAAAGTCTACAGTCCAAACTCTCTTCTGAGACTCAGGCCAATCTCTTAACTGTAAACTCCTGTAAAATCAAAAGGCAAATTACAAATTCCCAACATACAGTGGAACTGAATACACATTCCTATTCCAAAAGGGAGGAATAGAGGCATAATGAGGAAATACTGGACCAAAACAAGACCAAAAACCAGCAGGGCAAACACCAAGTCCAATAGCTCCATGTGCAACTTCTGGGACTACTTCAAAAGGGCTTAGATGGCTCAGCTCTTCCAGCTTTGCTTGCAACATACATCTCTTTTTTAGGCTGGTACCACTCCCTGTATGCAGCTCTGCTTGGCAAATATCTCACAGGTCTGGCATCTCGAATGTCTTCTTGGGGTCTCCACTGCCAACCAGACTTCACATTCACAGCTTCATGCAATGGCCTATCAGGGCCTTCTTTATTCAGGGACGCCCCTGGAGCACTCTGCTTGACCTTGGAAGCTCTCTGAAACCGTGGAGGAAGAACTGATAACCCCTTCACTCTTGCAAACTTCATGCCTCTAAAGCCAGCACCATGTGAATGAAATTGCCAAATCTGGCTGCAAGTTCAGGATGGACACTGTCCTACTTTAACCACATTTGCAACTTTTCTCTGCCCTGGACTTGTTGGAGTAGAAAATGCTTTCAGTATTTTCCTTTCAAAAGCTGGAGGATTAGCTTGGTGTGGTCTTGCCCTGAAGGTACTGATTCTGTTGTTTACTTATAAATCTCGAGGCCTCTCCTTAATCACTTTAATCTCACATTTCCCATTGTTTACTTGTAAATCTCCAGGCCTCTCCTTAATCACTTTAGTCTCCTTATGAAAGGGAGCCTCTCCTTCACAAGCCTTGGCCACACCTTTAATCTTCCTAGTGTACTTTTCAGATCCAAACTGTACATTCTGCATTTCCTTCTGCCCCATTTGCTCTTTTCCACTGTAGATCTGTATAATATTCACCATTAAAAGCCACGCCACCATTTCTACATTAGGTTGTCTTGAAATATCCTCCACCAAAGACATCAGTCCATTGCTTTTCAACTTAGCATCAGGCAAGCATCTGGGCTGTGGGCAAACTGCTGCCAGACTCTTTATCAAAATATCCCAGTTGCTGCCTAAGTCTTTATTTTCCTCTGGAACTACATTTTTTTGCAGCCATGCTTTCTTCCAGGCTTCTACTAAAATGGCCCATTAAGCTCTGCTTACAGTAGTCAACAACCTTTCTAGCCCAAAGTTCCAAAGTCTTCCACATTTCTCCAAACATCCACATGGTCAGGTTCTTCACAGCGAACACCCCACTCTCTGGTACCAAATTACTGTATTAGTCACTTTTCTGTTGCTGTGATAAAGCACCATGACCAAGGAACTTATAAAGGAAGAGTTTATTTGAGCTTACAATTGATGGTTCCAGGGAATTAGAGTCTATTGTGGTGGGAAGCATGGCAGCTGGATCTGTAGCAGGAAGCCAAGGGTCACATCTCACAAAGAGCACAGGAAGCAGAGAGAGCAACTGTAGACCACAAGGCTCGTTAAACTCACTAAGCCTGCCCCCAATAAAGTACTTCCTCTAGCACAGCCATACCTTCTAAGACCTCCAAAAACAGTGCCACTAACTGGAGACAAATGTCTGAATACTTACAGCCTATGGGGGACACTCATTCAAACCACCACACATGGTCACACACAGGCACATAAGTAAAAAGTAAATCTTTTTAAAAAAGATTTGATGTAGCATATTCAAATATATTTCTTATTTTCCCTGAAGTATTCTATTACCTTAAGATGGTGTATTGTACTTAGTGCTAAGATATCTGAATCTCAAAAAGATTTTAAAAATTCAAATAAAAACAACTGCATTTCCCAATGGCTTCCTAAGATTGCGTTGGTGACTCATAAATCTTATGATCACAAAATTATATATTCCATTTTTATTAATGTCATTTGACCTCCTTCTGCTTAGCCTCAAGTCAGCCTAGCCTCATGCACAAGCTTGGCATCACAGAGTCCCTTCTGAACTGGAAGTTCTTGTCATTCCCCTTGATGGATTCTTTTTGTGATGCATCTTCTTGCAGAACCAGATCTTGGCCATTTGTAGAGATTCCAGTAATCTACTTCACAGAGTTAATGTACAATCTGGTCGTAGCAAACACTTTTGCCAAGTAGTTTACAATATGTGTCCCACTATTTGAACTCAGATACCCTAAACGTTACTCCACAAATTATTAAAGGTGCCATTAACCACTAATGTCTTCTGGGATGTGGTATTTCTTCTGAGTGACTGCATTACAAAGGAATCAGATCACCTGATCTTTTATTTTAGCTGACAATGAATGACTTTTATGATTCCTTATACAGAATAACATCAATTTATATAGAAGTTACGTTTATTATGGTTCATAAGTAATTTAAAGATTTAAAGTATAATACAGGATTATGTAGGTTATAGAAAAACAATACATTAATTTATCTGAGATACTTGGGTCCCTGATCTTTCTTATAAAACCTTCTTTTAGGGGCTGGAGGGATGGCCTAGAGGTTAAGAGCGCCGACCGCTCTTGCAGAGGACCCGGGTTCGATCCCCAGCACCCACATGGCGGCTGAAAACCGTCTGTGACTCCTATTCCAGGAGAACTCCAGTTCCAGGGGAATCTGAGACCCTCTTCTGACCTCTGCGGCATCGCACGTCACGGGTGCGCAGACCTGCAGGCAGACAATACATTCATACACATAAAAATAAAATTAAAAAATTAAAAAAACCTTCTTTTATTCTATAAGCCATGGAATTAGACACTTGTTGAATGTTGATTATCTTTTATACCTCAATGACTATCCAGTGACAGGGAAAGGATGTGTATTCACAAAAGTGTGAACCCACTGGAATTGGCCAAAATTCTTGTATCCTTTCAGCTCATCAAGGAGAATAAGAACAGTACATGGTATATTCTGGTATAGATTTAAGTTCAAATCTGAATGTAGTAGTTCTTGAATTTGTCTTTGTATACTCATTTCTCTAGTATAATTCTGTCTTAGAAATTGGTCTTAAGTCCTTCTGATGAGAGTTTTAAACTATATTTATCCTGAAGTGCTCAATCACTTGAAGATTAAATGCTTGCAGTAAATTCTAACATTTCTGATAAGCAAGTAAAAATTAATCATTTCCCTATGACTTCATATTTACCGACTATATCTGCGTTCCTTTTGCCAAATCCTTCCTCAATGGACTATTTCCAGGCTGCTTACAGTCTTTCAGTCATTTGCTCCAAGTTGTGAACTGACATAAATCTGCAGACTCAATGAAGACAGTTATACTTTCCTCCAGTGGCGGGGGGCTGAGATTTGTAGCATCAGGGTCAACATGAGCCACACTGGGACACCCAGGGCCAGGAATCAATGCTGAGACCTGCAGGCACAAATGAGACCACTGAGTCTGTGTTGAATGGTTCACAGACTGGGTCTAGCAAACCAGAAATTCTGTGTCGACCTGACCTGTGGTCTAGAATGTTCCTGCCACCCACTCCACCCATGTGAACAGTATGTTTTAGTCATTCTTTCCCCCAATATTTCTTTCCCTTAACGTTTCTCAGGTTATAGAGTATGTGTCTGGCCACATGCACACATGCAGATTGGCTGCATGCATTCTCTTGGGAAGTCTTAATCATCTCTTGTTTGCTCTCGCCCTGATGCTGAGTTTGACCCTTATCTACACTGACCCCATCCTATTTTCAGATTAATCTGTTGTCTTCTCTTTCATGCACTCTGATCATGTAAGACAATTCTGTTCCCTCTGCCTGTGTCACGACTGAGGTCTGCTTCAGAACACATGTTCCTGGGACACTGTCTTATCAGGCCCTATAACTTGTTCAAAGAAAATTATAAAAATGAAACTCCCATACTTGTCCTCAAATCTATGTGACTCATCAAAATTTTGTTTTTACTTTGAATGGTTCAACAGATATACAATGAGCTTACTGATTCTGACCTACATACTACATTTTTTCTTCATTATTTCTGCACTCATCTTTGGGAAAATAGATGGCAACCTATTGCTGTTGGTTGGGAGCAAGCATATCAATCAGACCCAGCTCTTTGCATACTCCTAAACTATCGAACTGCTGATATTTTTTGGTTTGCATAACCATTTCATTTGAGTATTGCACAGAAATATCTTGAATTTTATGTACAAAAGTTTGTGTCCCAGTTCTGCATAACTGTGATGGGACGAAAGACTTCTAGGGATGATGAATGGTATGACTTGGAGCAACATGAAGCAATTCTCTCAATCCACTGCCTCTCCCTTCCAGCTCTGGTTATTGCTGTATGAATGTGAGGTCACTGGACCCCGTGTGAGAACCCAAGAGAAAAACACAGACAGAGCCAGCGCTTGGCTGTGACAGAGGTGTTGAACCAGTGCTGGACTGCCTGGCTCTGCACTCCTTGTAAGGAGGGAGTTCAATGTTCTAAGACACTGAGTCAGCCGTCCTGTTGGTTTTGACCCAATACATTTCTAACTAATATGGAGTCTTTAACAGCCTCTTTAATTCTCCTCTCCTAACATGGCTTTGTACAAACATTGTTTTCTTTCTGAAGTGATAACACTTTGTGTATAGGTGGCATTGCTAAACACAAAGACATTAAGAAACCAATAAACATTTTATATATGAATTCCTTCGGGTCTTCATTTCCAGTTTAGGATTTGCATAGGGACATCTGTGGATCCCTCCCTTTGGTCTTTAACTAAATTGCCCTTTGGGTTTCCAAGACCTAAGTTGTGCTTCCTAAGTACAACTCCTGCCCCCACCCAGGCTTGAGCTTCCCTGCCCTATGCCATTTCACATGGGCCAAGGTGAAATCTCTCATCGACTGAGTTCCTTTCTCTATGTTCTCATATTTCTTCAAGACTATATTGTTCAACATGGGAATCCTGTCCAGGGACCCAAGTACTGCAGACTCCATACTTGGGCCACTTGTGGCCTTTTGTGTTCGTCACCCTCTGTTGCATGAGGAAGCTTCCTGATGAGAGTTGAGAGATGCATCAGTATTCTCTCTACCCTTTGTTCCACTGTGTTCCATGAGCCTCAAGTGTAGATGTGTCACTTAGGATTGGGCATCTCACAGACACTTGGTCTCTATTGAACCTCACCCACCCAGGGTCAGGGGCCATTGCAGAAATGGGTGCAGAAAGGTTGTAAGAGCGAGGGAGGAAGTGCAGAAGGAAACAGAGTCTTAGGTTTCTGGAACCTTGCTGATATGAACTCACAACAATGGTGACAGCAGGCACAAGACTCATGCAAATGCCAACAGACAAAAACCCAGCACAGACCTGGGGACTTGGGCAGCAGGCCCCAGTTTCAAAGCACTGCTGACAATTGATTACTGCTGGGTGAGGGAGAGTTGATCTTCTTTAAGGGAGAAACTCTAGCTAGGCTGACTGGACCCCAGTGGATGAACTTGTGCCCAGTAAGTCTGGGTGCCCTAACTTGGCTGGACAGGCCTGAATACATATGACAGAATGAATGAATCCCAGTGGGGGATGGGGGTGCAGAGAGCAGAGGGAATATGAAGATCGTTAAGATGTTTTGTATGCAAACACAAAATTTCAATAAAATATACATTTAAAAGACTATTGTTATAAAAAGATAAATGAATGCATTTCACTCTATAGTTCAGATAGCCTTTAAAAATACTAGCTTTAGTTCTTCATTCAATTCAGGTAATTATTAATTGATTTTCTTGTTGTTGTTATCAAAATACCTGACAAGAAGCAACCAATGGGGAAAAGGATTCATCATGGCTTACAGTTCAAAGGCATCCAGTGCATCATGGCAGAGGGTGGAGGAAAGTGTGGTGGAAAAGTCAGGAGGTTGATGTTTATACTATATCTACAGTCAGGTGGCTAAGAGAATAAGCAGGGAGTAAGGTCAGGCTATCTCACCTGAAGGCCCACCCCTAGTGACCACCTCCTCCCCTGGAGCTCTAAACTTCTGAATATTCTACATCCTTCCCAAACAGCACCAGCAGCTTGGGACCAAGTATTCCCATATAGACCCTTCAGGAGACAGATCATGTTCGAACCATAACAAAGTAATGGGAATCATTCTTTTTCTTAGAAATCAAGTTCACTTGATATAATTACTCAATAGTGTGAGATAACTTACCAATTCTGTATCTGTTTGAGGCTTATAAACAATATAGTAGATTTTTAGTCTCATCCTTTACACTTGGTAAATGTAACCATTTCTGCCAAACCAAGTCTTCTAGGTTATGAATAAAAGTTAATCAGGTTTTATAATTCTTTTCAGAATTTTTATTTTTCATTTTTATTATTTGTGTGTATGTGTGTTGGTGTCTGGGTAGGTGCATCTGTGATTGTGGGTGCCCAGGGAGGCCAGAAGAGGGTACCAGGTCCCTGGGAATTATAGTTACAGATGTTTGTGAGTTACCACATGTGAGTGCTGGGAACTAAACTCTACTCCTCATGAGTAATCTCTCCTGCCATTGGATTCTTATGCAGTGACAATAGACTTTTATAAATCCAATCCCACCTGATAAAACTGGAGCTGAAAATTTTGGAATATATTTTAGTTATGTGTTTAAAAACCATATGTGTGTATATTCGTGTGTTTCTTTGTGTATATCCATGTGTTTCTGGGTATAAACACAGGTAAATCAAATCTTGTATACTTTCAATTTTTGTTCATCCCAAATATGACATAAAATTATCACATGCCTATTGTTTTTCACATGTAAGGACCCAGGAGTCTATGTTCCAGATGTCTCAATTTGTTTGAATTTGAAAAAGAGGATTCATTTATGGCTGGAGAAATGTTTTAACAGTGAAGAATACTAGCTGTTCTTGCAGAGGACCAACCAGGGTTCAGTTCTCAGCATCCACAAGTGTCCAAAAACCATGTAGTCTCTGTGGGTATTGCATACACATAGTGCACAAACATACTGGGAGGAAAATAACACAAACACATAAAATAAAATTTAAAAAAAATTAAAGAAATAAAATGTTGCTGGTTATGGTGGAGCATGCCTTCTGGAGGCAGAAGCAGGCAGGTCTCTGTAAGATCATACACTGATCTAAATAGTAAGAGTTTCAGGAAGACCTTGCCTAAAAATTACCTAAATAAATAAGAAAGAAAAGAAAAGAAAAGAAAGAAAGAAAGAAAGAAAGAAAGAAAGAAAGAAAGAAAGAAAGAAAGAAAGAAAGAGTTAATTTTAGCAACATAGAGTCCTCTCAGTACTTGCTAGTGACTATGAGGGAATGTTCAGGGGAAAGCACATGGTGTGGAAATCATTCATTTCATACTGGTCTCTGGAAGACAAAACATGGAAAGTGACACGCCAGACTTATACCACTGTCCAGCCAGATCTCCAGCTTGGGGACACACTGCTCTCAGCCAGCTTTGCACATGCCTTTCTTAAAGTGATCACATCATTATTTTTAAATGAGAGAACATAATTTGCATAGCCAATGATATTGTAGGAGTAAAGGAAATGGAAGTGAATTTCTGATCGATGATCTTCAACTTCCCTAATAAACAAGTCACAATATAAGAAGTCTGTCCATTCATTTCACCAGCACTTCATTAGACTCTCTTTCTATGGCACACACTGTATTAAAACAGTCGCCAGCCTGGACCTTGCCCTCAGGGATTTCACAAGCTACATGGGAAATTAAGCCCTAAATTAGGATGTGACAACACAACAAGAGACTCACAGGCGCTAAGGGTGAGGAGGTTCCCAGAGCAGCTAGGATCCAATCTGAGCACTGCTCATAAGGGAAGACGCTAACAAGAGCTTGCTAAGGTGCTCATGGTCAAGCATACACACTGAGAGAGCCTTTCTGATATGGCTAGGATCTCCGTGGTACTAGATTCAGTGTGTCAGTCCCAAAGGGTGGATCTGAGGGATAAACGTCTCCAGTGTCTCAATAGTTGAACATTTGGTCCCCCAGTTGGTGGTGCTGTTTCAGGAGGTTATGGAGCATCCATGGGATTTGGCATAGCTGGTGGAATTATGTCAGTGAGATGGGATTTGAGTCCTCAGAGCTTCGCCCCATTTCCAGTTTGTTCTTGTTACTCCACAATTGCTGCTGAAAATGTGATCTCTCAATACCCTGTTCCTTCTGCTCACACCTCCCACCCCTCCTGGCTGTAATGGACTCTCATCCCTACAGAAGCATAAGGCAAAATAAACTCTTTCTACTGTAAGTCGCTTTTGGTCATGGTGTTTTCTCGCTGCAATAGAATGGTAGCAAAAATATGGTAGCAAAGCCCTTTGGCTGACATGGTACACATTTGTACAATAGGAAAAGTAAGCATGTTGATAACATTATGTTTGCAGTGTTTATTATGACTTCCAAAAGAGTTTAATGTAAATTCTCACAAAAGTGGTGTATGAGCAATTATCAAGAGAACGACAAAATAGTTTACAGTGGGTTGAAGATATGGATCAGTCATGAAGTGCTTGTTAGAGTTCATATCCCCAGAACACACTTAAAAGCAGGAAGAAGCTTGGTGTAGTGGCTCATGTCTTGAATCCCAGCATTCAGGAGGCATAGGCAAGCTAATCTCTGTGAGATCTTGAGTTCCAGGCCAGCTGGGGCTACATAGTAAGACCCTGTCTCAACAAACAAACAAACAAACAAACAAATAAAAAGCTGGACAGGAATGGTGGCCACTTACGATAATTCTAGCCCATAGAAAGGAGACAGGAGCTACTGAGAAAACTGACCAACCAGACTACCAGAAAGGCAAGGTCCACATTCAGCAAAAGACCCTGTCTCCATATACAAAGAGGAATGCAATTGAAGAAGATACACAACCTCAAACTCAGACCTCCATGTGCACATACACCTGCACACACATGTGCACTTAAACATGTGAACATTCACACACACACACACACACACACACACACACACACACATGAATATACAGCACACACATACATACACACAAAAGTGTCGATGTTCTTAGCAATTATAATGAAGAGTAGACTTTGAAGTTATAGTATATCAGAATATCGAATTGGAATGCCAAGTCTGTCAGTAATAAAAGTAAAGTCCATGACAAATTCATATCACCTACAGGAAACAATATTTTTCTAGTTAAAATTATGTAACACTGAGAAAGATGAAAAACATGTTTAGCAGAATGCATGAGCTCTGGTGGGGTGGGGGTTAGGGAGGGGGACACAGGTCTAGATTTTATTAGTAACATGAAAAATTATGTAACACTTCATAGTGTGGTTATTATGTGCAAGAGTTAGAAGAGAGAGAGAGAGAGAGAGAGAGAGAGAGAGAGAGAGAGAGAGAGATTGTTCCATACCCCCTAAACCTCCTTTTCATGCTGTGGAGGAACTAAAAATTTTATTATTTTTCAGATCCTAAAACCTTGTAGTATTTTAGAAATCAAATTACTTTTCAAGATATAGAGTTCATGAGTCATTTTATTTTTTAATTTTTTTCAAAGCCAATTTTTTATTGAAGTTTTGTGCATTTCATACAACATTCCTTAATCAAATTTAGGTCCATTCCCCCTTCCTCACCCCCCACCCCACCAGAGCTCACGCATCATGCACTCTGCCATATATGCCTTTCATCTTTTTCTCAGTCTTTTTTTAAATTTTCGATTGCAGAAGTTTACTGTTTGGGGCATAAGTTTACTGTTTCAGTTAGTTCTTTGACCCAGTCTTTTTTGTTGTTGCTGTTGCTTCCAATTTGTATCACTCACTGGGCATGGTAGTGCATGCCTTTAATCCCAGCACTTGGGAGGCAGAGATAGGTGGATCTCTATGGGTTCAAGGCTGGCCTGGTCTACAGAGCGAGCTCCAGGACACCTGGTACCAAAAGGGAGACCCTGTCTCAAAAATACCAAAAAAAGTGTAAAACCAATTTGTATCACTCCAAAATATGCATATATGCATGCTACACATATATCAAGATTATGACATCACAGGTTTTAGCAACCTCAGCTTATGGTTTCTTTTTTTTTTTTTTTCCTTTATTAGGTTGAGCGATATCATGTTTTCCTTAAGGAATTGTTTGGAAGGCTCCTCCTTGGCAAGCCCAAACAACCATCAGTCCTGCCCTTATGCTCCACACTGGGGTCTTTCCTTCCTGTGGTCACCCAAATGAGGTCCAGTAAGCACCAAGTCCTGTCTTGATCTTCCTGTACTGGCCTCCATAATACAGCCTGGGTAGTCCAACAATGGCAGTCTATACTCTGACGAGGCTGAAGTCCCTTTAGCTGCTCAGTCCACAAGCTGGATGTCTCAGCAGTCCCCATCTGGCATTGAAGGTTTGGAGGATTCTTGGAGAGACATGAGTCTTCAGTCCATTTTGGAAGGTTGAAAAGCTGTGTCTCATGTCTTCGAAGGATGGAAAAAGTAGTGGCAGCCACAAGGTAGATGCACTTGCCAGTAAGAATTGAAGACAAGCAAAATAGCAGTGCTTTTTTTTTGTTTGTTTTGCTTTTTTTTTCTTTTTGTCTTTTCACTGAGATCTCATTTTATACCTGAAGGACTATTTCTCAGGCCTTACTGATTATTTATTTCTGGTTACAGTTTCTTTTTGGATGTTTAAGGCCACACAATTAGCCCAGATTAACCAAGGTTTTTGTTTTCTCAAGGTCAGTTGAGGATCTGGTCCTCAGGTGTTACTTGGGTTTTTTTTTTTTGGGGGGGGAGGGCCCTGGCTCCTTTTGGCTTTTCATTTACCACTACCATCCACTTGAGGACAAAGTCAAGTCTTGCTAGACCAGGCTTCCCTTTTTGAAGCAAGAGCAGACTTTCTTCTTTATAGGCTGGACACTGGCTGAAGTCCCATTAGTGGATCTCCAAGACCTCCCTGCACAGGAAGACTGGTGACTCACATTTGCAGTACCTTTCAAGAGATACCCCATGCATAGTCCCCTGGGACTTAGTTGACCTCTGAAGGCAAGGAACAAAGTTATCCCTTAAGTCCCTAGGCCAAATTGGTATGGGCATTAAGTATGGTCATTAAGCATCCATAAAGGCTAAGTTAGCCTGAAACTTTTAATTACTGTATAATATTTTAGAAAAAGATTGGACAAAAGCTCTAGCAGCCTTGTATAGAAATACTAAGAAGCACTCCCACAAACTAAATACTGTGGTTCGACACAATGTCATGACAGACTAGCTTGTTTTTTTTATTTTTTTCATTCATTTTAGTGCTGGGGTTTCATTCAGTAATCATGGACTTTACCATTCAGCTACATCCCAGTGCAACATTTATTTTTTTAATTTATTTTTATTTTTATTAAACTTTTTCATACATCAATCATCATTTTTCAATCCAATCCAGACTTACTTCCCTCTCCATGCCCCGCACCTCACCCGAGTTCATGCATTCTACCATACATGTGTTGCATCTTTCTCTGAGTCTTTCCAGAGTTTTTCCAAAGTAGAGGATTAAAGTTTTGGGGAGAACTTCACTGTTTCAGTCAGATTTTTGTTTTGTTTTTGTTTTGTCCAGGTTCTTTTATTGTTGTTGTTCCCTCTAACTTGTATCTCTTCAATGTATGCATATACCTTGCATATATGTCACACTTATACTAAAACCATGTCATCTGAAAACAAACTGTTCAGAAGACATAGTTTTAGTATAGGAGTAATTTTATTAACTACAGTTTCACACTGTAATAAATGTTTTGTCAAATATTTAAAATTGAAGATATAAAATGAGTGTCTAGCCTAGTGGATCATCCTTACATAAAATCAGAGGAAGCAAGTAAAACTCTGACTCATTTTTAGTATTCTTTAAACACATCTTTTAGTATTCTATAAACACTTGAAATTAAAGACCACCAGAGACTGCAAGCTGGCATTTCACCTAAAGTGTTGATGCAAGATGGGGGCATGAGCATGGCAGAAAGACAATCTAAGCTGGGAAAGATTTATTATGAAGAGTAGATTTGCCACATAATAGTGGTGTAGATCTCAGTGTTAACCAATCTTTAATTATGAAGTTAAAAGAACCCGCTCAATTAAACTGTCAAATGTAGGAACTGACTATAAGGCTCACAAATTCCTGGCACTTGACCATCAGAACTGACATGCTTTAAACACTGGCTCAGAGCTCTTTTGTATGCTAGATGCAAACAATAACACATCCTTAATAATGCTCATGTTCCATTGTGAGGGAGGAGCCATAACAGGGCTGACAAGCACTTTATGGAGTTGGTTTGATGTGGTGTAATGTTAGCAAAAGCCGTGGGGATTGTTTCCAAGACTATAGTTGTAGGAACTACATACAGCAAAAATTCAGTTATTATGACTCAGAGAATTCTCTATGACCAAAACTGATCTCAAATTAGAACTGATAAGCTAAAAACTTTTTCTGAATAAATGTACTCAACAAAATTCCCTTGGTTGGGCTACTATGTTAGGCTTGGTAAAAGCCAGGTCAGGAAAAAACATAGTAAAATTGCAAACCAAACCAAACAGAAAACTAACCATTAATCCAATTAATTTTTTTTAATTTTATTTATTTTCTATGTGTATGAATGTAATGTCTGCATGTAGGTTTGTGCACCCATATTGTGCAATGCTGTGGAGGTCAGAAGAGGGCGTCGGATTCCCCTGGAACTGGAGTTCTCCTGGAATTGGAGTTACAGATGGTTCCCAGCCACCATGTGGGTGCTGGGGATCAAACCTGGGTCCTCTGCAATAGCAGTCGGTGCTCTTAACTGCTAGGCCATCTCTCCAGCCCCAATCCAATTATATCTTAAATGTTAATTGTAGGTATTAGATCCAATCAACCAGTAGTGACAGAAAACATATAAACCTTATTACTAATAGGCCAAGTTTGTCCATAATGTAATTACACAAAGAAAAAGATTAGCAACAAGATAAAGCAGGGCCCTCAGAAAGAATAGTTTAAACTTCAGTTTGATGACTATGTAGTAAGAAATCCTACATATTTTAAAACTACATTGTTCAGTTCTCATATATAACTTTTAAAATAATGTTTTATTTACCAATAATCAAGGTACTAATATAAGTCCAAGGAGGATATGTATGCTCTCTAATGATAAATAACTGGGCATAAAGTAGACAAAATTCAAACTAAGTCCTGTTTTATTTCTCACTGAACCATGAGAAAGACAGGAAATGGTACCACAGAGAGAAGAGTGAAGAGGTGGGTCGGTTCCTCAGGGTTGTCATGAAGCCTTGCAAAAAAATAGGAGATAGACATTCCACAGAGGTAAACCTGCTCAAAACTATGAAGATCAGCCTTCATCAACTCATTTCCCCATTTGAGGTAGCTAAGCACATGTTTGGGGAACCTCAGGATTACTAGAGATCAAAGACACACAATTCAAAGTATGCAAGCAGATTAAGTTCAAGTTATAGATATATGGATTATTTGGGTATTTTTTTTTCTTTTTTTTTTTTTTTTTTTCCACCTGCATTGCTCAAGATCCAGTGGGCTCCAATGTATGTCTGTTTTCTTTTTTTTTTTTTTTTTTTTTTTTTTTTTTACAGCTCTTATTTGCAACTTATATTCTTTCCCTTTTCTCTAAAGCTTCCTTCTCTCCACATTGTGGCTGTCAATTGGCTATGTCTCTGACCTCCATGCAGGCCCAAGCCTGCATGGCCTCATGCTGTTTTTCATTCATTCTCTCCTCCATTCTCTTCTCAAGGCAGCTACTGAGATTCCAGGTGGACCATCTTGGGGATTTTTGGTTTTTCTTTTTTCTTTTTTTCTTATTTTTATTTATTTTTTTACCAGATCCATGATATTTAATATGAACATTCATTTTGAACATATTTCTTTTAAGATGTTTTCAGCCACTTTACTTCCTCATTGGGAAGTCTATTCATCTCTTTTTTTTTCTCAGAGATTCATTTCATCTCTTTACTCCATCTTTTGAGTCAGTCATTTGTTTTCTAATTTGTTCTTTTTTTTTTATTGTATTTATTTATTTATTTTTAACAAATCTGACCTGTTCCCGCTCATTTCCCCCCTACCCCGTCAGAGCTCGTGCATTCTGCCAACATGCTTTCATCTCTTAGTCTTTCTCAATATTTTCCATGGGGACGTTGACTGTTTTGAGCAGATCACTGTTTCAGTCAGTTCTTTGATGCAGTATTTTCTGTTGTTGTTGTTGTTTCCAAAATGCATTATGTCCAACTGCTTTGTACAAAGCTCAGGGGGCCCTACACAAGAAATACTTACAACTGGGTAATTGGCACTAGCTCACACAGATGAGGGATACCATTCGTCGTTTGTTTTTCTGGGACTGTGTTACTTCACTCAGCATGATGTCCTCTAGCTCCATCCATTTTCCTGCAAAGCTCGTGATGTCGTCTTTCTTTACTGCTGCATAGAACTCCATTGGTAGATGTACCCATTTTCTCTATCCATCGTCAGTTGAGGGGCATTTGGTTGGTTCCAGCTCTTTGCAATTGTGAAAGAGCTATGAAATAAACATGGCCGCCGTCATGTATCTCTCGTGTGTGCTAAGTCTTGAGGGTACATGCCCAGGCAGTGGTATGGCTGGGTCAGGTGGCCAAGTTCATTCCAAGTCTTCCAAGGGTTCTCCACACTGCTTTCCATAGTGGCTGTACGAGTTTTACATTCCCACCAGCAGTGGATGAGTGTTCCCCTTTCCCCACAACCTCTCCAGCACTGTGGTATCATTTGTTTTCTTGATCCTAGCCAGTCTTATCTGGAGTAAGATGATATATTAAAGTGGTTTTGATTTGCATTTCCTTAATGATTAGTGATGTGAGCGTTCTTGAGTGTGTTTCTCAGACATCTCTAATTCCTCGCTTGTGAAGTCTCTGTTCAGTTCTTTGCTCCATCTATGAGCGGGTTGTGTGTTTCTGTTCTGCTGTTTTTTGAGTAGTTTATATATTTCTGGAAATCAATGCTTTGTCAGATGTATCTGCAGTGAAGGTTTCCTCCCACGTCTGTGGGGATTTCTCTTCACTTCTTGATTGTTCTTAGTTTTTGTGACAGAAGCTTTTGAGTTTGATGGGTCCATTTGTCAATTGTCGACCTTATTCTTGTGCAGCTGCTGTCTGATTTAGGAAGTCTTTTCCTATGCCTTATGTCTTAGTCTGCTGCCAACTTTTTCTTCTATCACTTCCAGATTTGGGATTTCACGTTAGGTCTTTAATCCATCTGGACTTGACTTTTGTACAGGGCGAGAGTGTAGGGGTTAATTTCATTCTTCACAAGGGGTGATCCAGTTTTGCCAACCCACTTGCTGAAGATGCGGTCTTTCTCCATTGGGGTTTCGTGGCCCCCTTGTCAAATTATGAGATGGCTGAAATTATATGTGCTCAGATTTGGATCTGTCGGTTTTGTTCCATTAGTCAACAGGCTGTTTTGGTGCCAGTACCACGGTGTTTTTATGACTATAGAGCCCTGTTAGTATAGTTTATGTGATCGGTAGAAGATCCCCCCTGTGTAGTTGCTTTTACTATGTTGATTTGGCTATTCGGGTCTTTTGTTTCTCCAAAGAATTTAAGAACTTTTGTTTCCAAGCCTGTGAAGAAACGGAACTCTGGGGATTTTGATTGGGATTGCATTTAAATCTATACAGGAGTTTTGGGTAAATGGGACATGTTTACATGTAATAATTTTCCCAATCCATGAGAGTGGGAGGTTTTTTTCCATCTTCTGAGTCTTCTTCAATCTCCTTCTTAAGGTTTAAAATTTTGTTTAAGAGTCTTTGGTGTCTTTGGTAGGTTTGTTCCTAGGTATTTGATTGTTTTTGAGGCTATTGTGAGTGGGAAGGTCCTTTGAATTCTTTCTCCAGTTGGCTTGTTGTTGGTGTAAAGAAGGCCATTGATTTTCTAAGGTTAATTTTGTATCCTGCCACTTTGCGAAGCTGTTGTAATAACGTTTTAGGAGTTTCTGGTGGAGTTTTTTTGATCTCTTAGGTAAACATATATCATCAGCAAATAGGGATAGTTTGACTTCCTCTTTTCCAATTAGTACTCCTTTAATATCCTTTTCTTGCCTATTGCTCTAGCAAGTGGTTTCAAGCACTATATTGAAGAGGAGTTGGTGATAGGGGGCACGCCTTGCTGAGTTCCTACCTTTAAAGGGATGTTTCCGTCATTTCCCCATTTAGGATGATATTGGCTGTGGGTTTCTGTATATGGCTGATTAATTCCATTTGAGGAATGATCCCTCAATCAATTCCTTCTAGGACTTTAAGCATGAAGGGATGCTGGATTTTGTCAAAGCTTTTTTCAGCATAATTGGCGATGATGGGTGTGGTTTTTTGTTTTGATTTTTCAATCGTTTATGTGTTTTATGATTATTGATTTTCGTATGTTGACCCATCCCTGCATCTCTGGTATGAATCCAACTTGGTCAGATGGATGATCTTCTTGATGGGGTCTGTATCGATTTGCCAGTATTCTGTTTAGAATTTTGGATCTGTGTTCATGAGGGAGATGGGTCTATAATTCTCCTTTTTGGTTGTATCTTTTCCTGGTTTTGGGTAATAGAGGGATGTTGGTTCAAGAAGGATTTGGGGGAGTTCCCTCTGATTGTATACTTCTAAACAGTTTCAGAATACATGGTTTTGTATGGTCTTTTTGAAATGTTTTTATAGAATTCTGCGTGAAACCGTCTGGGCCTGGGCTTTTTTTTAGTTGGGAGGCTTCTTTACATCCTCAATTTCTTCATATGTTATGGTCTGTTTAGTTGCTGGTCTCCTCTTGGCCAACTTTGGTGATTCCCAAGATTTCAAGATATTCATCCATTTCTTCTAGATTTTCAAGTTACAAACTTGGTAAATATAGGTTCTTGTAATATCCCATATAATTTTCTTGATCTTTTCCTTGTCCGTGTGATATTTCCCTTTTCATCACAGATTGTATTGATTGGAGTTGTCCTTCTTTCTTTGTTGTTAACTGGGCTAGAGGTCTGTCTATCTTGTGTATTCTTTCAAAGAACCAACTTTTGGCTTCATTGATTGTTTGTATTGTTTCTTTGTTCTATTGTCATTGATTCTGCTCTGATTTTTGTTATTTCTTCCTGTCTGTTGGCGTTTAGGGTTCATCTGTTGTTGCCTCTCAAGTGCTTTTAGCTTAGTGTTAGATCATTCACTGTGTCCTTTCTGTTTTTCTAATGTAGGCACCCAGGGCTATAAATTTCCCTCTTAGGACTGCTTTTAAGGTATCCCATAAGTTTTGTTGTGTTGTATTCGTCATTGTATTCAGTTCAGGAATGTTTTTATTTCTTTCTTTATCTCTTCCTTGACCCATTCATTATTCAAGAGTGTGTTGTTGTCTCCATGTGTTCTTGTAGGCAGGAGGGCTTGTCCTGGTGTTGATGTTGAGCTTCATTGCACTGTGGTCTGACAGGATGCATGAAATTATTTCAATTCTTTTTTGTATTTGTAGAGGTTTCTTCTGTGTCCCAGGATGTGTGGTCTATTTGGAGAATGTTCCGTGGGGTGCTGAGTAAAAGTGTATTCTCTGGTATTGAGGATGGTGTTCGGTGTAGATGCTCTATGAGTCCATTTTTGTATCATATCGTTCAGTTCAAATGTCTCTCTGTTTATTTTTTGTCTTGACCTATCCAAAAGGACTCAGTGGGGTATTGAAACTCCCCACTATGATGTGCTGGGGTTAGTCTGTGACTTGTGGTCCTGGAGAATTGGTCTTTATAAAGTTTTGGTGCACCAGAAATTTGGGGCATATATATTCATAATTGTGAAATCTTCTTGGTGGATTGTTCTTTGATGAAAAAGTGTAATGGCCTTCTTGTCTCTTCTGATTTCTTCTATTTCACTTTGAAGTCTATTTTATCCGATATTAAAATAGCAACAACCTGCTTTCTTTTTGGTACATTTGCTTGGAATATTTTTTCATTCCACTTCACTTTAAGGTGGTGCCTGTCCTTGAAGGTAAGATGGTTTTCTTGTAGACACATACAGATAGGTTCTGTTTCCTAATCCATCCCCAGTCTATGTCTTTTGATTGGGGAATTTAGTCCATTAATATTTAAGGTTATGACTGATAGGTTTGTGTTGCTTGTTGGCCTTATTTCCTTATTATCCATCTGCGGTTTTTTGATTTAGGTTTACTTCTGCAGTTATGCTTTTTATTGATTTCTCCTTCTAGTTGCCTGGGGTTGGTTGCTCCTTCTTCTGTTCTTTGGATTGCTTCAGTATTCTCTGAAGGGTTTGGTTTTCCGGACATGTTTCTTTTTCAAGTGTTTATGTCTGGAGATTTTCCTCTCTCCTTCCCCTATGATTGACATTTTTGCTGGTATAGTAACCTGGGTGTGCATATCAGTTGTCTACACTGGGAATGCTTTGCTCCAGGTTCTTCTTGCCTTCTCGTTTGCTGTGGGAAGTCCGGTTTGTCATGAGGTTTCCCCTATAGGCACTTTTGTTTTCTCTCTTGTCGCTTTAAGAATTTCTTTTGTTTGGTGTCCAGCTTTTTAACTATTATGTGGCGTGGAGATTTCTTTTCTGTCTTGTCTTTGGTTGTTCATGTGCTTCTTGTATTGGTATTGTTTGTCCTTTTTTAGTTTGGGGAAGTTTTCACTATTTTTTTCTGGGAGATCTGGCATACCTTTCTCTGGGATTCTCTCCTTCCTCTATTCCTATGATGCGGAGGTTTGATCTTCATAGTGTTCCACAGCTCTGGTTGTTTCATTTTGTGTATTTTTAAATTTTCATAATCTTTCCTTGCGGTTTTTAGTTGTTCCTTGGTGTCCTCCAGGTCTGATATCTTTGTTCTGCTCCTCCATTCTGCTTCTGAGGCTTTTTTCATTTTTCATCCTTTCCTCTTGAATGGATGAGTGTTTGATTTCCTTTTTACATTCCTCCTCTGATTTCTTTAGTGTTCTATTTCTTTTTGGAGCTCTCGATCTCTTTTTGTAGCTCTTTGTTTGCTGGTTGGTTTCTTTTCTTTTTCAGCATGGGATCTTTTCAGTGTTTTCTACTTCCTTCCGGAGTTTGTCATCTCTCTCTCTCGGTCCTCATTCTCTTTTTCTTAGTTCTTAATTTGTTTTTTATGATTTTGTAGTTCTTTAAGTATGTTCCCAAGGTTTCTGATGTCTGTGTCCTGGGGATCCCCGGGGGGATCCCACTGCAGGAGTCATCCATAGGGTTAGTAAAGCTTGGCGTGGGATTTATCCTGCACCTTTCCAGTGTAGTTTCTCTTCGTGATCCTGGCATATGGGCTTCTCCTGCCTGTATTCCAATGTGAGTCCTGAATGCCTCTTCACTGTGTTGAAGGCGGCTTTGCTTGCCTCCTTCGATCCTTCTTCGTAATCTCAGTTTGGTGGTGGGGGGGGGGGCTCTTCAGCCCGCGTCCGGGAACCTGCCGCTGGGCTCAAGAGATCTCAAATCTTATTTGGGTATTTATAAAGCTGAGTGGCCAAAATAAAAAAAAAAAAAAACCCAAAACCAAAAACTGCCAAGGAAAGTGCTTTGCAGGTCTGTCTAATGAGTCCACAAAATGACTAAAAAGGAAAATCTGGCAAGCACCTCTGCTCTCTGTCCCTTCCTGGTCTGCATTTATGATTCTGCATTTGTTCTAAACAGGTATTTGCAAGGCGCCTTTAAAGTCCCTCCAAATCATTGATGTTAAAAAACACTCATTTTTGTAGAGTCTTCAGCAGCAGGGTCTCACTGTGAAGTCCTGGGTGATAACCAAGACGACGGACATTGGCTAGTATCATTTGAAGCCCTAGGGGACCACTGATCAGTAGTCTGGAAAGAGGAAATACATTCTTGGCATTAGGCTCTTTATTTTGTAGGGGCAATGCCCTCCTGTTATAAGGTAATTCCTTTTAATCTCTTTTTATATTGTATCTATATAAACTTTAAGAAGCTTATATACTAAAGGGTTCTCATGTAAGGCTTTCCTAAAGGCCTTCAGTGTATGTTCTCTCTCCCCATGCTTCCTCCTCGGCACTGCCCCATTGACTCTTCACACTCCATTATTTCCCTTTATATATGCATTATATCTCCTATGAGGCTTTCTCCTCATGGCTGTTTAATGGTTCCCCCCACCTATATGACTTTTATCAATTGAAAGATTCATATCTAAGGATTCAAAACTAACCTCCACTTCTGAGAAAGTTCATGTGACATTTATCTTTCTGAGTCTGAGTTACTTTACTCTGGATAATTGTTTCTAGTTCCATCCATTCACCTGTGAATTTAATAATTTTGTAGTTATTTGTTTACTTATTTCTTTATTGAGTGTTTTGCCTGCTTGTATGTAAGTGCACCCATGTCATACAATGCCTGTGGAGGCCAGAAAAGGGGTGTTGGATACCCTGGAACTGGAGTTAAGGATGATTGTTAGCCACCATGTGGGTGTTGGGAACTGAACCCATGTCCTCTGGAAGAGCAGCTAGTGCTCTTAACCTCTGATCCATCTTTCCAGCCCAATAATCTCATTTTTCTAAAAAGATTACCAATATTCCTTTGTGTAAATGTATCATACTTTCATTATCCATTTGTCAGTTGATGGACAGCTAGGCTGTTTCCGTTTCCTGACTATTGTGACTAGAGCACCAGTGCATATGCATGAGCAGGTATATTTGTAGTAGGATGTAAGAGTGCTTTGGTTATATGCCCAAGAGTGGTATGGCTGGATTATGAAATCTGTTTCTAGCTTTTCGAGGAAACTCCACGCTGATTTCCATAGTGGCCGTACAAGTTTGTACTTCCACCAACAGTGACTAAGAGCTCCACAAGGAGAAATGGAGATGGTACTGACCATCTCTACTGTCTTTCTTTCATAGTGCTGGGAAGTCCTATGTAATCATCAAATTTTCCCAGCTGTACTCTTGTGAGCTGCAATAGCAACTGGTCTAGCAAGATATGCCCAACGGTGTAACACTGGCATGAGTGTTATGGGAATAAACAACCATTTTCTGACTAGATTGAAAGTCCACTTCACAAGATGAAGCCCATGATAACAGGGCTAGGAAGCTGTGGCTCCAGGAGAAGCTACTGTTATTATCCTGCTAAATGCACATAGTATTAAACCAGTGCCTAATGACTCAATGTTATACCACAGATGAATGCATCTCCTAATTCTCATTAGTGAAGCTTCCTCACGCAGCCTATGGTGATTCATCCAAGGCTGTCATCCAAGGCTTCAAGGTCATTGCCAATGAAGCTGTAAAAAGATTGTTAAGAGCCAGAGGTGGTGAATGACCACAAGGAAACAATTTCCATACAGTTAGGCAGTTACTCATATGAACTCACAGCATTTGTGACAGTGTGTACAAAAACCATGTAAGCTTAAGCCAGTCAAAATCCTAGAAGTGGGAAAATGTGTAAGAATCCATCCCCAGCCATAGCTGAGAAACTATTGGTAACTGATAGCTACTCAGATAGTGAGAGACTCAGTTTTATTTAAGGATGTGAAACTGGTTAGGTTAGCCAGGTTCCAGGGGATGGACCACATAAAGGGGTATTAGGGGACACAAATTTGACTAGATAGATGATAGATAGATAGATAGATAGATAGATAGATAGATAGATAGTAGATGATAGATGAGAGAGAGAGAGAGAGAGAGAGAGAGAGAGAGAGAGAGAGAGAGAATATGAAAATACAGGGAGAGTATATGAAGTCAGGCTGGAATTAGTAATGGGGAATGCAGATAGGGAGGGATCTAAATATGGCAAATACATTGTATGAATTTCACAAACATTCAATAAAAATTCATCTAAACAATGAAAGACTTTGACTAAAAATCATTGTAAGCTTTCTTACAAAGCAGCTAAATGACATTCTGCTCAGACAGTGTTTAGCAAATCATTCTTAAACAAGGTTTAGTAAATAATGCTGAATAAATCCCCTATCCTACACTGTAGCTAAGTGTAACTCAAAAAGTGAACATAAAATGGAAACATGTATGATGTTTCCATACATTTTGGCCTCTGGAAACAAATACAGCTGGCATCTCAAGGTGATCATTTCAAAAGTGGTCTCAGAGAGGAAGCTGGTTGTTCTTGGGGAGTGTTTGGACAGATTTTTAAGAAAAGTTAATGGAGAAAATAATTCATGAAAAGAAAAACTAATTTGGCTGTAGAAGAATCATAGTCAAAATCTATTATAACATACAACAGGGAAATGAAAGAATTGAGCCAGTGAGAAGATTTCTTGTTATTTTTTTTAATTTTTTTTATTTATTTCTGTATGTGTATGAATGTACTGTCTGCATGCACGTTTGTGCACCCGTGTCGTGCAATGCTGTGGAGGTCATAAGAGGGTGTTGGATTCCCCTGGAAATGGAGTTCTCCTGGAATTGGAGTTTCAGACGGTTCTCGGCCACCATGTGGGTGCTGGGGATCGAACCCGGGTCCTCTGTAAGAGCAGTCAGCGCTCTTAACCACTAGGCCATCTCCCCATAGTAGTGAAGACACCAGGATTCTCACTTTCACTAAATATCAGGTCTCTGAGCCAAAGTATGCTTTGTAAACTCAATCTCTTTAGATTAACCAGAGTGCTTTACGTATTTATATTTTTTTTCTTGTCACAACACCAATTGAAGTAAAACAACACACGTTGCCACTTCACCCAAAAGCAGTGTTTTACCCTGCCCCTTCTTGATGGACCAATGAGTCACTAGCAAAAGAGCCATTGAGTGCTTTTAAAAGGGGAAACATATTTATATTTCTACCATCGATTAAAAGGAGAGGAGAAGAATGTACTGGTGGACTTAAATCTACTTACATTGCTAGAACACTAACCTTAAGTTCATTCTTATAAAATGTTCCAACATAAAAGGTGTTTCCTTAGGTCAACAGTGAGAACACTAGCCTACGTTTCTGAAGGCTGAGCAGACTTAGAGACTGCACTTCGATCAAGAACACAGGTAGATGCATAGGTGTGAGAATGAAAATCCCAGGTATGAGGTCTATTTTGGTGGTTACAGTTCTGCATGTTACTGCGTTTTAGGTATCTGTCTTCTGGTAAGAACTTGGGTTTGCCTTTCTCTGTTACAAACTGTCATAATACAATTTTTATTACCGAAGAGAATTGAATTAAGGGAGATATTTCCTTGGCCTATAATTAATCGAAAGCTTACCTCCTTTCACTACTGCTGAGCCATCCAGTGTTTCTTACAGGGAACAGAGCATGAGCCATAATTGAAACACTTGTTTCTTACAAAAATGGCAAGAGAAAAAAGGGAGCCACGCATTCTTTGCAGCCTGTGGTTTGGTTTATAGAAGCTGGCTTCTCTTCCGTACTTTGTGTAACCATTGCTAGAGCCTTCAGCCTTTCTGTGATCCTACCAGGAAATTCCATTTTTCAATTTAATAGAGGTATAATTCTATTTTAGCCCTTAGTGATCCAGTGGAAAGCTACTCAGGTCTATCAGTAACACAGCCCTTCAATTCTTCATCCCTCCAGAAAACAACATTGTGTAGCTCCATGGTATAGCTCTGCACTTATATTTAAATTCCAGAGGAATGACTCTTTAAGCTGTTGTGGGAAACTCCAGCCAAATATCGGCACCTCGGGGTCTGAAAATGCTTTCTAATATCATAGCATTATAACTAACTTTCAAGCTGATGGGGTAAGCTGAGAAGAAAATAAACGTTTAAAATTGAGTATGCTTACTTTTATTTTTAGGAGAAAGAAGGCAGCAGAAGGGGCTGGATATATAGCTAAGCTTATAAAATGTTGGTCCAAGGACCCAAATTCAGTTCACTAGCAGGCATCCAAAAGCCAGTGGTATTTATCTGTAATAGCACCACTGAAGGGTGGAGATGAGAAGCTCCCTAAGGCTGTTGGGGGCCAGCTCATCTAGTGGTCTAGCGGGCCAGCTGGTCTGGCTGAACTGGTAAGTTAAGGTTCAGTGAGAGACCTTGTCTCAAAAAAATAATGTGAAGTCTGACAAAGGAAGAAGGCCAGCCTTGAACTCTGGCCTCCACATGCATACACACATGAGCTTATGCACATGCAGGAACAGGTATGCACACAAACAAATATATATATACATATATATATACATATATATATGCATATATATATATATATATATATATCATAGAACATAGAAACAGACACTCACAAAGGGATAGGCAATGTTAGGCTTTTGATACATTTGGGTTTTCTGTGCAGACTTCAAAATCAGAACATTAATCCTAAAATAATTCTAAAATGCCTGGTTCTGAGAATGCTCATCATTAATTATTCAGGTTCTGTTTCTGTGGATTTTCTAACAGTATCGCTATCAGGGCATCTTTAACTTGAGAGGCAACACAATTTTAACTAAATCTAACTTTTTTACACTTTAAATAGAGTGTGCAAAACCCACATTTTTAACTTAGCTTCATTTCAGATTAAATATCAGGAATTATTCATGCCGGATGTCTATAACTCAGGGTTTTGCATTAGACATCTGGTAAAATTTACATACCTTATCCAATTTGTATATTTTACCTACACTGTGATGAATCTAAAGAGAAAAAAATATAATTAGCCAAGACAAGTTCACTTCTAGCATCAATTCCAATTCTTTCTGTTGAAACTGGACAAAGAAAACAATTGGATAATTGCTTCAAGATCTAAAAAAGAAACGACTTGGGAGAAGTGAAATGATTTATTCGAGACCTACAGTGAGGAAAATATAAACCCTGACAATCAGGACTTCTTCGGTGAATAGTAGTCATATCTGACAGGGACAGATCTGCTGGATGAGTAATTCAAATCCTGCACATACTCCTTCCAACTGTTTAAATATTGTTCCTGCTTGTGGGAAAGCAAAGAAATGGGTCAAAGTTTACAGTCCAGAGAAGTGGTGAAGAAACGCAAACCCAGACCATCTTTCTACTTGAGACGTTACATGGCGTGCTGGATTCCATTTGCATTATTTCTGGCTAACAGTGAACATTATCAAGTCAGTTCTTTTTCAATTATTTCATATTCAACTCCCTGAAAATTCACTTCAACTCCTCTCCCCCCAAATATGTCACAAAAATCCATGAAGAACTAATTTCTCTGCACAACATGGACACACCTGCCTGCACACAGGCCATGCACTCATACACACAAAATAAAAATAATAAATTATTTTCAAAAAAGAATCAATTTCCCATTCAATGACTTTTAAACTTTTTGGATTTGTTTTTACATAATAATAACTAAAACATGTTCTGTTACCTTGAAAATAGTCAGAGATTAGAGGCAAACTAAATTAATAATGTTATTACTCTCATCATGTTCTTATATTCTATAACTTAACAAATACTTGAGTTGTGCTCATTAGCAGAATAACCCAGAAACACTGGCGTTACTTAATGAACTAAGGGAAATCTTAAGATAAGAATATACTATCCTGCATTTATTACTTTTGTTTTAAGCATAAAATACTTTCATGTGGGCAAGCCCAAAAGTGATCCTTCTATATGTTAAACAGAGTATAAAATAATACCAGGAATAAATACTAATTGGTGTACCTAATAGGAAAACCTTCTCCTTACAATGAATCTAGCTACATTGAGTTACTGACAAAACAGGTGCTGGGTTTGTCTTGACAGTTGTCTCCAAATGGTTGGTGTATTAAAGGCTTGGTTCTCAGGGTAGACTATTCGAAAGGTTTGTGGAGTTTCAGGAAGTAGGACCTTGTGGGAAGTCTTTAGGTCTTTGAAGGCACCATGAGATCCTACCCTCTCCCAGGAGCATTGCCTCCTGGATGCTAGCATAAGTGATTCTTCTCTTCCACATGTTCTGACCAATGATGTGTCATCATTGGCAAAAACCCAAAGCGGTCGGCTGCTGATCTCTTGAGCCCTCCAAAGCACTAGCTAAAAATCAACCTTCTCTTCTGGGAGATGACTCCGTGGGTAAAAGCTCTCATCCTGCAAGCCTGAGGACTTGAATTTGTATCCCCAGATTCCAGGAATGTGGTGCAGGTATCATACTTCTGGGATCACATTGTTCTCATGGTAAGATGGAAATGGAGAGTACCTGGAGAGAGAGAGAGAGAGAGAGAGAGAGAGAGAGAGAGAGAGAGAGAGAATGCCTTTAATCCTAGCACTTGGGAGGCAGAGGCAGGTGGATCTTTATGAGTTCAAGACCAACCTGGTCTACATAGTGAGTTCCAGGACAGCTGGAGCTACAGGGAGACCCTGTCTCAGAAAGACATAAATAAATAAATAAATAAATAAATAAATAAATAAACCTTTCTTTGTAAGTTGTCTCAAGTTATCCCAGATATTTTATTAGAGTATCAGGAAGATGACTAACATAGCAGGAATATTACTTATCATCTGACTTTACTGAAGTCAGAAAAGTGACCCAATCCTCTCAGTAGAATGAAACATTCTTCCCATTTAATTAAATATTCTTTTGGGTCAAGCATATGTTGACCTTAAACCATAATTCAATCTATAAAACCCTGATCTTTCCTATTGCACATAAATAATCATAAAGAAAGATTTGGAAGAAATTAAATGTGTAGTGACTCACTTTGGCTTTATAAATAATCTTTGCTTATGTGAAGGGGCTAAGTGCATTTCCCTCTTTAGTGACAACCAATGATGCAATTAGATGTGAGAAATCACAAACCAAACAGGTCACTTCTGGTTGCAGTAAAAGATATCAATAATTGATACAGATGATCCATTAAAATCTTCAGGATTTCTTCCACAGGAACACTAAGAAAGTCTAAAGTCCACAAGCCACAGGAGTTAATGATAATGGCCGACACTTTTCATTGGAAGCTTAGGATTCAAAGAAGCATTGTTTTCTTACTATACAAAAGACATTTTCACAGACTTGGAGGAAACAGAAAAGGCTGGCTGTGAGGCCAGGGTTCTGTCACATTGTGACCTAATCTCAATAAGGCTGTACATCTTACTAATAATTTTTAAATTATATTTTAAATTATTGCCTTTATTTATTTACTGTGTGTTCGTGCATGTGGAGGCCAGAGGACAACTTTTATGTTTGTTCTCTCCTTTCACCACATAGGTTCTGGGAGCCCACCTCAGTTATCAGGGATGGCCGTAAGCGTCTTTACCCACTGAGCTATCTTGCTGGCTCAACATCCTATTCATTGCCTTAGGTGAAAATAAAATCACACAAAAAAGAATAAGAAAGAGAGAGGAAGCCACGCTCATGTGATAACAGAGAATGGAATCTAAGGAAATTATATTTCCAGAGAAAAGATGATCCAGTCTGTGAAAAAAAAAAAAAAAAACTGTCCCCAAACTTAATGATCTAAAATAGCCGCCACTTATGTGGCTGTGCTAGGACGTTGGCACCAGCCGGTGCTGGGGAAGGGAAGCCACCGCTTCCTTTGCCCTCGGTGAGGACAGACAGAGTGACTCCAGCTTTGTCCTCCTGAGCTCGGAACACCACCAGAGCGGCTTGCATTCTTGAGTTTGTTTGCTGTTTATTTTTCATGTCCTAGGTTGCAATCTTGCCCCTGCAAACCCTTTGGAAAGATCCCTTGTCTCTGTTTACTGACTCTTCATTGATCTAGCCCAGAGAGACTCATGGGAGAAGATGGTGAATGCTGAATGGGAGGGAAGCCTGAGCTACCAGAAGCATTTTTCTCAAGATCTGCCCCTCTCCTCCAAATACAGACTTTGTTGTGGGCTGAGGGAAGAATCCTAGAAAAGAGGACAAATCCCTGTGACAGGGTCATCAGAGTGATTCCTTGGAGGCCAAGTTCAGAAAGAAGGGAGGGAGAGAGGAAAGGGGAGAGAGAAGGAACTAGAGGAGGGATTCCCCTGAACTGAGACCGTGCTTTCCTCTGGATTAGCCACTCTAGTGGGGGAAGAAAGAAGAAAGCTAGTGCAGCAGCAGCAGCAATAGCCAGAGATCTGTCAGGGCTTTGTTTATTTTAGGTGCTTTCAGCAGTTTTATTGTCTGAAAAGAATTCTTGGAAATGAAGACATAAAAGTTCTGAACCACAGAACCCATCTATCCCCTGGTGGAAGACTGGTAGGTGGAAGAGAAAGCTGACACTCCTGGGTTGCTCAGAATGAGGTGTGAAGGCCAGGAAGGTTTACACCTATGCGTTAATGATTACACAAGGTCGTGACAGAGGAAGGTGTTTATTTGCACAGCAATGTAACAGGCACTTAAATCAACTTCTTTGGAACTCTCCGCCTTACATCTCTGTGGAGCTGGGGAGCTCTCAGAGGCTGTGGGAGAATGATCTGACTTAGCACCTGCCATCATTATCTGTGGGGAGGTGGCTCTCAGGCTTCCCAGAGCAAGATCCCTACATGACTCTTAATGTGCTGTCTTCCTGATTTTTCCAGGACTCCAAATTTGGATCCTTGAGACAAGAAAAAGGATTCTCTGTTTCAAAAAAAAATATTTGTATGGTATTTATGTAGTTTATATAAAGAGTCTAGAAAGTCAAGTAAAATATCATTAGCAATAAACTGTGTTTGATGTTTATTACAAATAAATATCCGGACTGCCCCAGCGAGACATCCATTTATCCCATTAGATATTATTGACACTATTGGTCATAAATTATATGACAGCCAGTGTGCAGGGTTCAGAAACAATACAAATAAGAACTCAGTCTTGTCCTTTGATGACTTAGAATGCTAAAAATAGGGTTTTGGTTGATTTATCTCCTGACAAGGTGTTTATACAAATGCTTTCCCAAACTTCCCGAGCATTGGTGGTGGGAACAGCTTGGTGAACCGTCTAAATCCTAGCCAAAGGGTTTTGCAGGATCAATAAAATGATGTATGATTTATTTTGAAATGAGAGTAAGAATAATGAAAAAACTGCTACTGTTGTCGTGTGACTATGGGAGTCGTTTTGGCCACTGTTCTAGTCTGCTTTCTGTTTGCTATGATAAAACACTAACTCAAAGCGTGCTGGGGAAGGAAAGCTTTATTTAACCTTACAACTTACAGTTCACCGAAGAGGAAAGCCAAGGTGGGAACTCAGGGCAGGAAGGAACCTGGAAGCAGGAGCTGAAGTGCACAGACTGGAGAAAAGCTGCTTCCTGGATTGCCGTCTGGCCTGTGCTCAGCTTGCTTTCTTCATATAACCTAGGACTGCGTGCCCAGAGACAGCACTTCCCACAGTGGACTGGGTCCTCCCATATCACTCAACAATCAAGAAAATGACTCTCAGCCAGGCCAACAGGACAATTCCAAAGAGGAAATTCCCCAAGCTAGGTCCCTTCCTCACAAGGGTGTCAAGTTGACAACGAAAGCCAACCACTACATTTTTGTTTCCACAGCCAGAGAAGCCAAGGAAAGATTTCCATACGTCTGTGGTGATAGAAAAGCCCATCACAGTGAAAAAGCCACAGTAAAGTTAGAAAAACTGGATCCACTTTAGGAGGATATTCGGTTCTCACAAATGTTTAAGGCAATCTGAGATGCCCTTTGAATTAAAAAGAAATACCAAGCAGAATACTAGATAGACAATTCTTTTCATAATTGCACAGGCTCAGTCAGTGTCTATGGGTCATTTTTTTTTCTTAAAAAGTGTATGGAATTTAGAGCTTATTTAATAGTTTCTCTAAGATTCTTCAGTAAGAGTCCATGGAAACACTGTATTGTGTCTAAATATAACATCTTTTCTTTTAAAAAATATTTTATTTATTATTTTCATTTTATGTGTATTCATGTATTGGCTGCATGTATGTGAGTGCACCCATGTCATGCAAGGCCTAGAGAGGAAGAGGATAGAAAGGGGTATAGGATTTTCTAGAACTGGAGTTACAGACAGTTGTTAGCTGCCATTTGGGAGCTGGGATTCGAACCCAGGTCTTCTTCAAGAATATCCAGTATTCTTTAACCTCCGAGCATCTCTCCAGATCACATAAAACATTTTAAAGTACAAAAATGAAATTAATAAAAAAATTAAATTCATCTCATAGAGGTAAATTGTACTTAAACACAGTATTTTCCAAAAATTAGATGCTTCAGTTATACATGTGTGCTCACATATATATAAAACATGAATACACACATATGCACACACTCCACACGCAGACACATAAAAATGTAAAAGAAAAAAATCACCATCAGTAAAAAACAGAATGAAACAATGAGCCAGTAAGTGAATAACTATGGAATGCTAGTACATGAAATATAAATCTACGTATAGACAGTCATCATACGAAAAGTTGTTTACTTTTGCTAGTGATTAAATCATCACACACTAATATACTAGTTGATAAGCATTTATTATTTATTTATTTATTCAGTTATCCTTTGAGAAAGTTGGAGGAATTATCTTACTGGCAGCAGAGTGTATTAGAACCTTTCTGATTTACAAATAAATGGCAAGAAAAGTATGAGTGTACTGTCTACATGTAGGTTTATGTACCCGTGTCGTGCAATGCCACGGAGGTCAGAAGAGGGAGTGGGATTCGCCTGGAACTGGGGTTAAAGATGGTTCTTAGCCGCCATGTGGGTGTGGGAATCGAACCCGGGTCCTCTGCAAGAGCAGTCGGTGCTCTTAACCGCTGAGCCGTCTCTCCTGCCCCCTTTTCTGTTCTTTCAGACAAGCCAGCACCCCAAATCAGGGAATGGCGATGCCCACAGTGGGGTGGCTCCTCTACCTCAGTTAACACAATGAAGACAGCCCCCACAGACAGGCCCACAGGCCAGCCTGATCCAGAGACGCTCTAGCGGAGATTCTCTTCCCAGGTGATTCTAGACAGTATCAACTTGACAAAAGTTTCACATGTAGCAAGTAACAGTAATTCAGATAAAATTGGTTTGGGAGGTATGCAAAATTTAAACTCTGTGGGACAAAAGCATTGTCATTTGCATTTTATTCTAGGAAAATAGAACTTTAATATATTTTACTTTGCTTCCTTTTAAATAAGTGGCATGAAGTTAGCTTTACGATCTTATAAACTCATGTTACTTTCATATAATTAAGAACTGCTCCCACTTGCTGCTACAACTCCACAGGGACCATAGCTAAGTGAGAGAAAAAAATGTACATTTTCCTACATTTAAAGACTTTTTAAATATACTTCCTAAACCAGACTAAAGTGCTTCTTTGATAGAAAAAAATATGGCCCAAAAGAGCTTTTCCTCATTAAGTTAATCTGGTATTGAATTTTGATAAATATAAAATAATATAATTGAAACTGATATATTTAATATGGATTCTTGAAGGAATAAGTTTATGCCCATCAATTATTTTATTAGGAAGATAGGACCTTTTTCCCTAAACAGAAATTTCAGGTAATACTAAATGTCCTTTATACTAATATCTTTGACTCCCTGGGATAAGAAAAGAGAATAGCTTTTATTCCAGGATAAACACTGAAGACACTATTTGCCTTTGGTTGGCCTTTTACTTTAGACATACGAACTTCCTATTAATTCTCCTGTCTTAGCATTAGGTTTATTGGCTCTTTAGCAAGGTGTTCATGCTATTTCCATCAGCACATTTTTGTACCAAGATGGAGATACTTAAAATAACAATATACACCACAGAAATACTTGCACTTCCATTTACTGCAGCTCTAATCACAATATCTAAGTGATGGAATCTGCTTAGGTGATGTTAACAGATGAGTGGCTAAAGAAAATGTGGTATATATACACAATGGAATCTTATTCTTCAGCCATGAAAAACAGCTATATTTGTATAAAAATGGGTGGAACTGAGTGTCATTGTGTTGAGAGAAATAAGCTAGAAAACTAAATATCACTCTTTCATTTGTGGTCTTCGGTTATATATAGCTACACAAAATCATATATGTATAGTTCATGAACATTGAAATGAGACTGTCTGGGCGGGGGGAGATTAATGGGAATAACAGTAGGGGAGAGGCAAAAACAAGACCTGGTGAATAGTATAAAAACCCATGGAGCCAACTGTGGGGGCGCACACCATTAATCCTAGCACTCATGATGGACACAGAGGCAGGCAGATGGATCTCTGTGAGTTCAAAGCCAACCTGGTCTACATAGCAAGCTCCAGGCCAGCTGGGACTAAAGAGAAACCCTGTCTCAAAAAGAAAAAAAAAAAAAAAACACCCAAAAAACGTGGAAAGGGCTGTTGAATTCCCTCAGTTAGTATAATGCTGGGAAATTATGAGGACTTGAGTTCCATCCCAGCATTCATGTTACACAGCCAAGAGAAGCGGTGTGAACCTGTAACTCCAACACTGGGGTGCTAGAGTCAGGAATATCCCTGGGGACTTCTAACCAGGCAACATAGCTAATTCAGCAAGTTCCAGGTTAAATGAGAGGCATTTTTTCAAAAAGTAAAGTGGAGCTTGATCAAGGAAGGCACTTACTTGAAGTCTACATCTTGCCCTCATATGTCTACAGACACACATGAACATAGACTGCATGATAAAACCCATCAAGATGTACAATGTACTGTGTACTATGGTTTCACACCAATAAAAGCAATAAAAGAACTAGTTGGAAGTCTAAGCGAGTCTGGTACAGCAAGGTCTCGGGCTGGAGGAAAGTCACATCCCCCAGGAAAGTTTATCATCTGCTTCCTTTCTGAGGCTCTGGAGAGTGAACAATTCACTCTCTTATTTGTGTTCTGATGACAGTTTAAGGTTTGACTGAGGATGTGGTCAGGCAGTGGTAATCTCGGCTTCATGCACAACACACAGCGCTAAACTCTCCCTTATTAACTGCATATGATTTAATAGGGTCTTTAGAAAGGTGATTCATCCTCAGTAGGTGTAAACTGGTTCCCTAAACTTAATGTAGGGGATATGGGCAGATAGAATACTGTCTTGATTCAACTTTAGGTTAATAGCCAGGTGATTCGGAGTCCTTGAGAGCCCCTGTGCAGGCTTCATTTCTCATACCTGACAGGCTTCTGGAGTTTTGTGCCAAATGATTAATTCATCTTTTCACTCCTCAGCTATGTAGATCTTCAATAGGAGCCTCTAACGGGGGTCTATAGATCTTCCTACTTCTAAGTCTGTGCTCTAAAATGCAAATATTTTTCTTCACTCTTTTTTTTTTTTATTTTACTTTGACTCTGTATCTGATGGTGTATACTTCACCCCCATCTCCACTCCAGGTGAGTGAGCATTTTGGCCAAATTGTGAGGTGGAGGCATCTTTTTATAGACTGGTCCTGCCTGTCTTCTTATTGTCCTTGAAGGTCGGAGGTTGAGACAATTCCATCACTGTAGCCTCTTCCTAAGCAACTCTGAGACTCCACAAACACCTTGTCTTAAAACTCGTTAATGCACTGGAAGTGGTTTTTGTGGGTGTGAAACAAATGGTGAGAACTTGAATTGTTCCCTTATTATAGTATTAAAATTAAGTCTACTTAATCTATCAAATCCTGTTCATGCCCTGATTTTATGTACTTGTATCTATCAATAAACATTGTGATACTTGGAAAAAAAAAAACTCTGCTTTCAGCAAACTGACAATTAGAAAAGATCCCAAGTCTTATCCTCTACTTTAATAGTCATTCAAAGAGATTCACTTGACTTCCTCCAGGAGAACTTGTGCCATAAAAGAGAATCCAATCTTCCACCTTGGGCTGTGTTCCACACTTAGGGGCAGCAGAATAGGCTGGAACAAATCTTTGGAAATGCATGAGCAAAAAAAAAAAAATTAAGAAGAAAAGTAAGCAAGCAAGCAAGTGAGAAATGAAAGAAAGGAAGGAAGGAAGGAAGGAAGGAAGGAAGGAAGGAAGGAAGGAAGGAAGGAAGGGAGGGAGGCAAGGGAGGGGAGAGAAAGGGGAGGGAAGAGAAAGGGGAAGGGGGAAGGGGGAAGGAGGAAGGAAGGAAGGAAGGAAGGAAGGAAGGAAGGAAGGAAGGAAGGAAGGAAGGAAGGAAGGAAAAGAAATGTGTAGTCTAGGAAGCTAGGCCAGCAGGTAAAGACATTCACCACCAGGCCTGAAGACTTGAGTTTTGATCCCTGGATCCCACAGAGTGAAAGAAGAGAATTAACTCTGGCAGGTGTCTTCTGAGCTACACACACACATACACACACACACACACACACACACACACACACACACTAAACAAATAAATGTAATAATCTCTTTTAAAAACTAGAAAGTTCTCTGGAGCACCACTCTGTGACCTGAGGCTCTGGGGCAAGCAGGCTGGCTGGCAAGTGAGCTTTAGGCACCCTTCTGTCTCTGCACCACCCTCTGCTGAATAGGACTACCCTGCCCAGGTTTTTACCTGGGTTCTGAGAATCAAACTCAACACTTCCCAAAGCAGAATAATGCATGCTCTCAGTAATCTTCCAAACATTAAGTTGTGAAAATGACAACTCTTTTTCTAAATAAATAGAAGATTTTTATACCACCATGCTCCCCTGGAGCATTGAGGGTAAAGGGTGATTTAAGGTCTTCAAGTCTTGCCATGTCACCTACAGAAGGTATATATGTAAGGTATCTGTCTTACAGGTGCTGTAATTTTGCTTTGTGCTAGATACCAAGATGAACAAATTCAAATAATGAGCAACATGTGCATATTGCAAATTATTTTTGTTCATTTTATTTACTTACGTGTGGTTGCTGGTCAGTATGGGTAGCTGGTGGGTGTAGTTCCTGCGGAGGCCAGAAGAGGGTATCAAATCCCTCTGGAGCTGGGGTTACAGGCAGCTGTGAGCCATCTGACATGGGTGCTGGGAACCAAACTCTGGTCCTTTGCAACATTAGCTAGTGCTCTTAACCACAAAGCCATCTCTCCACCTACCTGAAAGAAAATTCTGAGTTAAGCCATACTCTTGGCTCTCCCAGAATCAGATGTCTGGATGATCACGTGAAAGCAGCTGTGTCTCTCCTCTTTGGCGAGAACTGCATTCACTTCCTCTGGAGGGGATGCTTGTTTGTGAGTGTTCCAGTGATGGTCCACGTTTTCTGATGTTCAAGGGATTCACAATCTTTTTTGCTTGCTTAATTATAAAATATTTGAGCATTCCTTTTCTTTTTTGATCTTTTTGAGACAGGATCTCTGTAGCTCCAGCTGGTCAGGAACTCACTATATAGACCAGGTTGGGCTCCATCTCACAGAGATCCATCTGCCTCTGCTTCCCAAGTATGGGAATTAAAGGCATGCACCACAACTGGTTGCATTATTGTATTTCAATACTGAAAGTAATGTGTGATGGTTATAATGAATGTAGATAATGCAACGGAATAAGTGCCACTCTTTTTCTTGCAGCTGGTAACATTTTCGTAATGATTCATTCATTCATTCATTCATTCATTCATTCACTATTCAGAAAATATATTAGGGACTCCTCTAAGCTCTCTAAACAAGGGAAATCAGGCTCCTTTACTTGAGGTATTGCCATAGTGCTATAGAAGAGCAGATGCCTATGAAGTATAAACTTTATGACAAGTTCTAACATGATAAGGGGAGAGAAAGATACTTCAAATTGAATGGTAAAGGAAATCATTTCCTGGAGTGCAGAAATTGCATTGATATCTAAGAGATAAGGAAGCTCTCCTGAGATGCTCTGGAGAATCAAAATCTCCACGGGAACTGGCCATAGTGGAACTAAACTTGAAATATTTGAAAAACAGATGGAAAAGTCAATTCACCTAGAGTTCTGTTGCTTTGCTGGAGAGTTTACTTCTATTCATCTCAGAAAGAGAGGGCGACAGCAGAAAAGGAAGTTAGTCCACCCAAATCCAGCTTGGTCAACAGTGAGTTCATCAGGTTTACTTAAAGGAGTGTGGGTGAGGGAAGAATCTCCTCCTCCAGCTGCTGTTGACTACTTACATGATATCAGGAAGGGTGTTTGAGAGTCTGGTAAGTTCCCTGTGTTTCCTGAGGATTATAAAGTTTTTTTGTGTGTGTGAGTTTCATGAGCCTGAGACTCTCTTCTCCTTCAGGAAGAGAAATGCTTCAATCAGGAGGACGGAGCTACACAAGCTTGGGGTGTGATGCAAGATGTGGAAGCTGAGTGAGACTCCCATAACAAGGGCTGTGCTAAACAGGACTGCACTGGCCCACAGAGAAGCTTCTAGCATGTGTGACTTCCCAGCAGAGCATTTGTGTCTGAACTGAGGTGTGCTGTAGATGGGAAACATAGATACACACTGATGTGGAAGATCTAGTAAGAAAAAAGAATTGTCTTATGAATAATTTGAACATTGGTCACATTCAAATGATAACTTTTAAGCTAAAGTAAAGATAGTTTACTATGAATTCACTTGTCTCTTTGTGTGGCTGTGTGTGTGTGTGTGTGTGTGTGTGTGTGCATGTGTGTGTGCTATTGCCTGCAGGAGTCTTTTATTTATTCTTTGACCATTTCATACACATAAACAAGATATCTTGATCATACCCACTCCCCACCCCCCCTCCAGCTTCCCTAGGCTACCCCATTCATACCCTCTCCACTCCCCACCTCCCCTCCAGCTTCCCTAGGCTACCCCATTCATGCCCTCTCCAGTCCCCACCTCCCCTCCAGCTTCCCTAGGCTACCCCATTCATACCCTCTTCACTCCCAAGCCCCCCCTCCAACTTCCCTAGGCTATCCCATTCATGTCCTCTCCTTTCTTTTTAAAAGAAATGACCCACTGAGTCCAGTTGGGGCTGCCTATTGGAATGTGGCTTGACCTTGCTGACTTGAGTGTGTGGGTCTTAGATGACCACAGTCAAAGTGAATTCATGACTGAAATGGTGGCCTATATATTTTCATGGATGAGAAAAATAAAGAGGTTTTCATGCCATGGCAAAAGACTCTGTCTGTAGAGTGAGGTGTATTCAAATGACTCTAATGAGACTTTATCACATGGTTTGTTCTTTAATGCTATTACAATGTTGCTTTCTAGAGAAAAGAGGAGAAGAAAAGACAAAGCATTTAATTAGTGGTTAATGATAGCTCAGTCTACTGTGGTGTCAAAAAAGATAGAAGCACACACAGGGAGACCCTGTCTCAAAAACTAAAATATAGGTAGATTTGGTATTTTCAGAGTTTATTTTGAAGGTTAAGCCATGGCCAGGGGATAGGAAGGAGATAGTCCCAAGTAGGCACCATAAGTATATGCATGGTTATGAGCCTGTTCAATGGCTTTGGAGAAGACTGGCATAGTAGCAGGTTAAAAGCACTAGAAACATGAAACTCTGCTTGAGATGCCTGCTGATTATCCCAGAAGACACTTCAAGGGAAACATCATGTTGAGAATGATGAAGGGATGGAGGAAGTTGGAAGCAACCAAGGGCCTGGTGATGTCACAAAAGACAAGCAAGTAAGGTGTCTTAAAGAACAGAGACTGCTTTGCCCTGTTCAGTCCTGTTTAGCTAGCAAGGCAGATCTGGGCAGAAAAAGGGACACTTCATCCACAAATAATGCTGATGACAGAAGTTTGCTATGGTGATGACAATACAAGTCCAAATAAGATATATGGAAGAGTACAATGGGAAGAGAGACAGAGAGTAAGAGAGACAGAGGAAGATAGAGAGAGAATAGAAGGAGAGAAAGAGCAATAGATTGGATATGTGACACAATTAGTATCATGTTTGCCTATCATGCTAACATATACTGAACATAGATTCCATGCCCAACGACACACAAACCACATAGGGTGGCATATGAAAGTAATCCCAGTATTCAGGAGAATCACGACTGCACACTCACCCCTCTGCATACTGAGTTTCAGGCCAGCCTAAGATATAGGAGACCCTGTCTCAGAGAAATGGACGAGAAGAGAGAAGAGGAGAAAAATGGAACTTATCAGACCTTTCAGAAGATTTTTTGTGAGGAGCAGCAAATCAAAGGAATAGAAAGAGAAGAGATCTGATATCCCCAGTTCAAATTAAGACATACAGAAGCTTTTCTCTGTGCTGGAGAGAAGTTAGTAAGACCATAGGGAAAAAAATGATGCAGTAGAGGAAATAGTCCCAGGCACAAGATTCTGAGGAACAGTCAGAGGAGCAAGAAGGATGGGTCTTCAGGAAGACTCGGATGTGTTCCTAATAAACCTAAATATGGGACAGAGTAGATGACACCGACTCAGGGAGTGAGACTGTGCTCTCCACACTTAGGCCTCCTGCTCTCTGAACCTATTTACCAAAGTTAGGCTGCCATTTTGAATGCACTGAGCTCTTGTGTCGCAGCTTCAACTGTCAGTTTAGGGAACCCAGGCATCTCTGTTTAGCAGATAAACTGTATCAAAGACCCTTCATTTCCCTCTGGGAACATTTATAATCTGTACTTAAAACTTGCCCCCAAATGTGACTGGCTTAAGTCTTCTTATTAATTCATCATTCCAAATACTCTATGATTAACCTCAGTCAGAATCCTCAAAACATCTACTCTGGTGGCATTTCTACTTTATTCCTCTGTATTGCTGATATCTATTGTTTCTCATTCTGAAAGTCTTAGTATTTAGAGATTATTGGATTGTGCCTGCAATTATTGTTCCTTTCCTTCCTCTATCTACTTGTTTGGTTGATATCTAGCTTCAAAGGCTATGGAACTCGAATTTTTTTTTTTTTGGCTTTTATTTTAAAAACTAGGTATAGGAACTATAGTATTTCTCACTTCTAGAGCTCTTTCTTTGACCTCTATTCCACTTTCTTACATTTATTCTTCACTAATGGGCCCAGCATCTTCTCTTACATCTCTGAGCACATCAATTTCAATTTCTTTGAAGTTTTCTTTGCTTTCAAAGACAAGTCCCCTCCCTCCCTGTTCCTTCTGTATTGTTTCTCTTCTCGCTTCAGTCTTTCTTGTTAGAGATTTTACTCAAAAGTTTTGTGATTGATAACTCTCTGTTCACGTTGAACAGTTACATTGAAGATACCTATGATTGATACACTAACTGGTAGACTCCACTCTAAAGTAACCAAGTGGTCCTCAGATACCATTAATTAACCAAATCAAGTTTCTTCTCTAGAGTAGTTCGGTTCTTAACTCAATATAGCCTGTCTGCCAGTGTGGTGGAATCAGTCCTGGGGATCCAATTCTCTCATGCAACATTCTAGCTCAGGTTCTGAGGAGATAGCTCAGCAGGTAAAGTGCTTGCTGTAAGGATCTGAGATATATTCCTAGCACCAAGATTAAAAAGCCAGCTATGAGGGCTGGAGAGATGGCCTAGCGGTTAAGAGCACCGACTACTCTTGCAGAGGACCCGGGTTTGATCCCCAGCATCCACATGGCAGCTGAGAACCATCTTTAACTCCGACACCCTCTTCTGATCGCCCCAGCATTGCACAACATGGGTGCACCAACCTACATGCAGACAGTACATTCATACACATAAAAAAAAGCCAGCTATGGTAGAACACACTTGTATTAGAGAGAGAGAGACAAAAGGATCCTCAGGGCTCACTGATCAGTCCGTCTAGCCTGCTTCCTGTGCCCTAGGTCCTATGAGAGAGACTTTATCTCAAAGAGCAAGGTGGATTACTCCTGAGGAACAGCACCCTAAATTTAGCAATGGCCTCTACATGCATGTGGATCCCCCCCCACACACACAAACATGCACACACAGCTACATGCCTACACACACACACACACACACACACACACACACACACAGAGTGAAATTCCAGCTTATCCCAATCTCACATCTCACTATGTATATCCCTTCCGGTAGAGAATATCCCTCAGCTCGATGAGTCTCCCTGGTCTTCTTCCTCACTGCTGATGCGTCAGTAAGATACTTGATCTTTCTCTCCTGCTTACATCACTTAATGTCCCTTCTTCTTCTTTGTACTTTCATACTCTGTGATGAAAACTACAGTCATCGCCTACTTCCTGCCTCATGGGGTAGAAACTGCTAAATTTCACCTTATATCAGAAACTATTTAAATTCTACTTCAACCTTCTTACTTTCCCTCAGAAACACAAATGTACTCTCACCTTACATGTTTGTTGTCCTTAATCCTGTTGTCCTTAAACTCTGTTGAGATTTCGATTCTCCAAAGCATATCATGATAGGCTCCTGTGTCTCATTCAGATATCAGCTTGAGTCCTTTTTCACAAGCAAGAGTCTTGAAAACACTACCTTTCAGAAACTCTAAATTAGTATGAATATTTCAATTGTTCCATGTTATGCTCTCAGCTCATACTGGATATTCATTTTAATATCAGTCTTAATTAACGTAGTTTAGAACACATAGATTTTTTTTGAACTTGTATATATGTAAGACCAAAATTGTATTGATCTATTAGAAAGCAAAAACCAAACAAAGGAAGAATTATAACCACAATAGAAAACAGTTAAGCCTACTTTTCTAGAAGAATAACAGAGATTTTATAAGGAGCAAAGATTTCACCTATAAATTATAGAATTTCTTGCTTTTTTTAAAAAGATATTTGAAGAAGGATTTGCATAGCCCAAGAGAAAGAAAGAAAACAGAAAACCAACATGCTCACAGAGTAGAGAAAAATTCAGAGAACACAAAAATTGCAGGAAAAGGCACTAAGTAATAAGTAAAACGTACACGTAAATTCAAAGAAGCATTATTTTATTGGTATTGATTGCATCTTCTTCCTGGAGTTTTGCATCTTGTGAATGAATAATGCATATGCCTAATTGTCTAGTTTACAAGGAACCCACAACATACTTCAGAAGGGCCCTAAAAGGTGCTCAATTCCAATTTCACAAGAATCATCACTTGGCAAAGAGCTAATTAGCCTGTCTCCTGATAGTTTGCCATTGCCTAAGGCTGTGATACACCCTGAGTATTCCCCTGAGCCCAGCAGACTTAACCTCAAGGATGATGGAAAATTCCATATTCACTGCTAGAGCTCGAATGCATGGATCTCTCTGTCCACTTTGGGCCTTGAAGACTCCTTTGTCCCCAAAGGTCAGAGTTCCAAGTTGACTCAGCCTTCAGGGGCAGGAAGATGAACACCGTAGTAACAATCCTGAAGAAGTGCAAGGCAGAAATCTTGGTAAATGCTCCGATACTGCTGTCCCCTAAGAAGAGGATGCTCAGGAATGTTCTATGTGTTTCTGCAGACACAATTGCATCACTAAACGAAGAAGCTACCCTTTTCCTTCTTCTCATTCCTCTTTCTCTTGCTTCCTCTTCTTAAGTAGTTTCCTCCTGAGTAAACTATCTCCATTCATTTCATTTTTCCAGACTCAGGTATGGAAATAATCTAGTCAGGCACACATCACTCAGAGGATGAGGCTGGGTGAACTTCAAAACTCAGCACTGGGGAAAGACAGGCAGGAGGACTGCAAGTCGGAGGCCAGACTGTGCTACAAAGTGAGTCCCAGACCAGCCAGGGTTCCAGTGAGACCCTGTCCCAAAGAAACAAAAAGAAACAAGTAAAAAACAAAACAAATGATGTTTTACTACTTACCTGTTTCTATCAACTCTATTCATAAGCATCCAGACTTCTCACCGTTTTCTTTTCTTTCTTTTTTTTTTTTTTTTTTTTTTGTTGTTAGGTGTTTTCTTTGTTTTTGTTTTTTGTTTTTGGTGAGCATCATTTGTTTTGTTTTGTCATGAGACAAGTAACCTGGAAATCACTGCATAGCTCACTTATGGCCTGGAACTCATGGGAATCTGCTTGCCTCAGCTTCATGTACGCTAGAATTTCAGGTAGGAGCCACTACTCCCAGGTTCAATTTGTATATCTTTTTTGTTTCTGGTCCAGGTAGCTAGACATAATATCATATGAATCAACCCCCCCAGCCCTCCAGTTTTTCACCTTAATGAGTGAAAAATTATAACCAGGTTTTTAAAAAATATCTTATTCTTTTTATTTTATGTGTATGAATGTATTGCTTTCATGTAAATACACCCATGTCATGCAATGCCTGAGGAGGTCAGAAGAGAGCATCAGATCCCCTGGAATTGGAGTTACAGATGTTTGTTAGCCGCCACGTGGGTGCTGGGAATCGAACCCAGGTCTTCTGCAAGAGCAGCCAGTGTTCTTAGCCACTGAGCCATCTCTCCAGCCCAATAGCCAGGTTTTTGAAAACCATTTTGACATTAATTATATAAATTTTGGAAAAAGGATTTGTCTGCAATATGTAATACTGAAATGAGAATCAGAAAAATGCATATTTTAGTCACAGGTTTTGTCCTGCCTAGCTCTGAAACTATCAAAAAATCATTTCATCTGTCTAAAATGAAGTTTCCTAATTTTTGATGGAGTTGGAGGTCAAAGGTATTAATCTCTCAAGGTCAGTTAGAGGATATCTGCAGATGTTGATCTATTATTTCATGAAAGCATACACAGGAAAGCCTCCTTTAGACACACCTGTCACTTTGGACATGGTTTGAAGTCTTTACCTGTGCCTGTTTAGGGAGTTGCTTCTTTATGTCTAGAAAAACTTCACACCAGCAGCTCTCTTCTCTTTCACACTTTTCATGTTCTAACTCTCTCTCTCTCTCTCTCTCTCTCTCTCTCTCTCTCTCTCACCCACGTGGAAGTCAGAGACAACCTAGGGAATCATGCCCACCCCCGCCCTTCACCACTGGATATACCACTGTCTCTTATTGTTCTCCACTGTAAATACCAAGCCAGCTAGCTGCTTCCTATCCCCAGTCAGTGCTGGGGTTGGTGATGTGTTATACCATTGTCTCGCTTTACAAGAGTTCTGGGGATCCAAACTTGGGTCCTCACACTTCTGCTTTAAGCACTGAACCATCTCTCTAGTCCTTTGCTTGCATAGTTCTTATAGCTCACACGTAAACTCTGCATCTTATCTAACTTATGTGAACAGCAGCTTCTCTCTCCAATGGAATGTAAGTAAGCAAACGGAGCTAACATCAAATAAAGTTAAGCTGGGCCAGTAAACCCCAAGTCAGCCCCAAGTTGTTCCCTTTTATTTCATTCCCCTGTGGGAATACTCATGAATGCTGTGGCCTTTTGTGGCCAGTCTTCTGTGGCAGCCCTGTTGTGGCAGAGGGGACAGCAGAGGGTCCAGAGCTGAGCACCAGCACAGGACCACAGCTTCGCTCCTCTTCCCAAAACCTTCAAGCCACTGACTGCCAGTTCTGCCAGCAGGAGTACAGGCTCTGAAGGAAGCATTAAAAGGAGAAAGTAAAATAGTTCCTTTGTTCTGAGCGTAGAAATTGCAGAAAGGAAATTCCTGTTCTCAGCAGGTGATTAGACAAGTTTTATTAGAGGTTGGTATGTAGACGGACTTACTAATGCTGTTTTGTTGTGATAAAACGGTTCATTCTTCCAGTTTTCTTATATTTTACCTTTCAAATAATAAGAGCTGGGTTTATGAACGATTTGGTAACTCCAGTCTGGGTGTCCGAGTTTCTCTCTGTGTGTGTGTGTGTGTGTGTGTGTGTGTGTGTGTGTGTGTGTCAGAGTCTTTTATGAACATTTTACAACTTATTCTCTTCTGAGACAAAGCTCAAATGTATCCACCAAATTCCTTTTCAAAGACAGGAGGATGAACCAAGTAGGTGGGTGACTAGCTGCAGATGGCCATATGTCTCATAAGTATAAGCACCAGCAGAGTATTCTTGAGCTTTGTTTTAAACTTAAAATTTCATATGAGGGCTGGGAATGGTGGCGCATGCTGTGATTCCAGCACTTGGAAGGCAGAGGCAGGCAGATCTCTATGAGTTCAAGGCCAGCCTGTTCTACAGAGGGAGTTCCAGGCCAGCTCAGGCTACAGGGAGACCCTGTCTCAAAAAGACCCCCACCCGAAAAAATCATATGAAGGCTGGGGAGATGTTCCTAACCAGCAGTTAGGAACAGAGGCTGCTCTTGCAGAAGATTTGAGTTCAATTTCCAGCATCCACTGCATGTATCTCAAAACTGCCTGTAGCTCTGGTTTTAGGAGAACAGATGCCCTCTTCTGACCCATGTGAGCACCTAAACCCACATTGCACAAACCCACACACAGACAGATACATATGCACCTAATTGAAAACTCATATAATTTTCTTTTCCACTCAATGATAAATTTTTTTATATTTATTTATTTATTATGTGTATGAATGTACTGTCTGCATGTAGGTCTGTGCAACCATGTCATGCAATGCTGCGGTCAGAAGACGGTGTCAGATTCCCCTGGAACTGGAGTCAAAGATGGTTCTCAGCCACCATGTGGGTGCTGGGGATTGAACCCAGGTCCTCTGCAAGAGCAGTCATCACTCTTAACTGCTAGGCCATCTCTCCAGCCCCTCAGTGATAAAATTTAACTCATAGTAATTTCAGCCAAACCTATGAAGTTACATACATATTGGTCTATTCTACCAGTGTTTAAAGACGAATAGCAAAATTTGAATTTCATGTTTTCCTTTTGAACTTCTCATTTATGTGCAGGTGATAGTCCACTCAACTGAGGAGGTAGACCATCCCCATTCATTATGAAGCATCTTTCTTTGGTCAACTTTACACACAATGTCTGATTCAAAGTGAATGCAGTTACTGTTTCCAGAAACATACAATGATCAACATCATTGTCATGTGAACCTTGAACCAAGTGTGCGGTGGTTGAGTCTTTAGACTTGGTGATGCTCAAAATCTAGCGCTATTGCCCTAGTTACTTTTTACTTTTCTGCTGTGATAAAACACTGACCAATATCAGTCTGGGGAGGAAGAGTTTACTCCATCTTATGCTTCACAGTCCGTCAGGGGAAACCAAGGCAGGAACTCCAGCAAGCTAGGAGGCTGGAGGCAGGCACTGTCCACAGTGGCCTGAGCACTCCCACACCATCAGCAATTGAGAAAATGCCTCACGGCCATGGCCACAGGCCGGTAGGATGGAAGAAGTTTCTCCACTGAGGTTCCCTCTTAGTTTGTGTCAAGTTGACAGAAACCAGCAAGCACACACTCTAGTCTGCAGGGCCAGGCAGAGTCAGGAACTGTGTCTTGCTCCTGGCTCTGAACTGCATCCATATGTAGGTTAAGGTTCAAAGCAGGACACACAGCAAAAATATCTCTGTCCTCTCTATTTCCCTTCCTTTCTTCTCCTTCAGAGAGCTTTCTTGTCTTTCCTTTTCCAAACCCACCTCTGCCCTCCCTCTTCAGAGCCCATTCTTGCCACGTTGCTCTTGCCCCATCTCGTTCTCTATATCTGGCACCATTATTTTGTAACAGTAGAGGGATAATTCTTCTTCACTTCCCGTTAGCTGCTCTTTGAGCTTTACATTTCAGAAATTATCATCTTCCTTGGTTTAATTAATTCTTGCTCTGCTAGTCACAAACCCAGTAAGTGAAAAAAAAAAATACAATCTCCCAATTGCTTTGAATCTCCCAGAATGAGAACCATATATAAATGTCTGCTATGATTTCTATAAGAGCATGAAGGTACTTTGGGGGAACATGTGTTTTATGGGTCCATTAATAACTGACTAGTGTGGTTAAGGATGTCTGGCTAGAAGCCCTGTTTCTCACAGGCACAAAAGATGTGGGTTAATGGAGCAATTAAACATACTTTCAGATCCCAGGGCTATAATAATATTGGGGAAAGTTAAGTGAACACCACATCCAGCCAAAGGCTAGAAGCTTAACTTCTAAGGCACTCAGAGGAAGCTCAGGGTGGGATGGCAAGCATTGCCTTTGACAAGACCTTCACCCCTTGTCAAAATAGGTATGCTGTTCAAGAAAATTTCAGGTGATTATAAAATGGAAAATTGTCTTCCAAAGCAGTAGTATTGGCAAGTATTAAAGAGTGTCAGGAGGCCTGGGAACTATAATCAAAATTCATGTTAAAGAATGCAATGTTATCTGACTAGGAAATGCTAATGTAGGAAGACTGAAGATATGCAAGACTATAGCAGTTTTCAGATAAAAGTTCTGGTGTTGACAATGGCATGCATTCAGGAACACATTGTCTTGGCCATTTTTGAATCATTAGTATTACACAGGTATACATGGCAAGGCTTCCATGTATACCTGTGTAATAACTGAAGACATGCCAATATTGACATACCAGTAAATTGGTATAATGATGGTAGTGAAAATGCTGCTGGGAAGGGTGGGTCTTTTGTGTGATGCCTGGACAGCACCAGGCTGAAGTGTAGTGGATGAGCTAAGCATTCTGATGCCAAAGGCAGGTACTTAGAGGTCACTCTCCTTCTCCAATGCCTTTTCCCTTTATCTACCCAGCCTGATGCTGACCTGAATATCTAGTCTCCCCTCTCATCTGTTGCCCCGATTGCTTACAGGTCTTATGCTTCTACCACCCAGAACAGAACATCTTATACTGTGCTCTAGCCTCTCAGCTCCCACACTCTGGAAGCCAAAGGCAGCTTCAAGTAACTGCCCCCAGACCTTATGGTGTGAAAACTCAACTGAGACCTGAGAACACTCTGTAAACATTTGCTTTTATTATTTTCCAATTTTTTTCTTCTTCCTTACTGACTCCCCAGGATCCTTATTCTTTAGAACAATTTTACAGGCAATTACTAAAACCCCATCCTCCACACCATCAGTCAGTGTTTGTCTCCTATTTGCTAGGAGCCCTGCTTGGCCATTATAAACATTATGAATGTTCTTGAACCACCCAACACTGCTATACAAGTTGTGTGTGTGTGTGTGTGTGTGTGTGTGTGTGTGAGTGTGTGAGTGTCTGTGAATATTAGCATAACATTAGCCCTATAGAGCTTTGCATTTTAAAGAAACATGTTATTTAACTCAAAATCAGCAAAGAAAAATGGGAATTTATAGCAAATTCCCTAGTAGGAGTGTCTAGCCTTTTGGCATTGCAATAAGATTTTTCGTCAACGACATTGACACTTAGCTTGAGAACCATACAATCTAGTTACACACAAACACACAAAAAATGTCATAGTGTTTTAAGAAAGTTTATGAATTTGTGTTAGGCCCCATCATAGCCAGATTTGGCTGCATACAACCCATGGGCTGACACTTACACATGCCTATGGGTCTAGAGTAAATATTAACAGGGTTACACAGATAGTAAGTGATCTATCCACCTACCCAATGAGATTGTAGACACATGCCACCACACCAGACTTTCACATGGTTTCTCGGGATTGAACTCAGGGCCTCATGCTTGCAAGGCAAACGCTTCACTCATTGAACTATTTTCCCAGCCTCCATTTAAATGTTAACTTCCCCAAGTTACATTATTACTAGTGTGCCTACTCACTGCTTCCCTAAAGTTTAACTATTGTTTCCGTCATCTGGATGTGGGTGCTCTGTGTTAGGACTCTCCAGGAGCACCATTCCTTGGACAGTACACAACGCAACTCTGCTTGCAGAGTCTTACGATCTGGTACATACTGCTGAGAGGCTCAAAGCAGTGAGCAGGGGGGGGGGGCTTCTTAGCAAGGAGGGACAGTGGTAAGGCCCTGTGCCCCTGCTTCACTGGACTTAGGCTTGGCCTTTGATGAATCTACATGCATGCATGTCATTGCCTGACTCTTCTTTTTTATGGAAGACAGTTACAGCAATTTCTTCCACTTAGTCACATTATCGACACCCTTCATGGTATAACTTTCTATCCCTAAAAATGTATCCATCAGGATTTCTGCATTCTACCTCGCAACACTCTGGAGACATAATATTAAAGGGAAAATCAGGTCTAAGTCACTATAAAATATGCAAGAATATATACATAGACTCAGAAACTCAACTACACATGCCCAGTCACACTTGGATGGAAACAGAACGTGTCAAAATGCCCTCAACCTCAAGCCTTTATAGAAATGCAAATTACCCAGGCCTTGTGGCACACGCCTTTAATCCTAGCACTCAGGAGTCAGAGGCAGGCGGATCTTTGTGAGTTCAAGGTCAGCCTGGTCTACAGAGTGAATTCCAGGACAGCTGGGGATACAGGGAGACCCTGTCTCAAAAAGACCAAAAAAAAAAAAAAAAAGAAATGCAAATTATACCATCATCCAATTAGAATAGCTAAAGCTAGGCTGGAGAAATGGCTGAATAACTGAGAGCACCTGCTGCACTTTCAGAGACCCAGAGCTCTTCTCCCAGCACCCACATCAGGAGGCTCACAGCTACTTGTAATTCCAGCTCCAGGGAATCCAGTGTCCTCTTCTGTCCTCCTCCAGAAGCAGGCATCCACATATATGTACATATGCATGCAGACAGATGCATGTACACACATATATGCACATATGCATGCAGACAGACGCATGTACACACATATATGCACATATACATGCAGACAGACGCATGTACACACATAAAATAAAATCATTAGATTAGCTTAAATCTACCCCCCCCCATGAAAAGTGTTGGTAAGAACATAGAAGTCCTGGGACTGGAGAGATGGCCTAGCAGTTAAGAGAGCCGACTGCTCTTGCAGAGGACCCGCATTCGATCCCCAGCACCGACATGGTGGCTAAGAACCATCTTTAACTCCAGTTCCAGGGGAATCCGACGCCATCTTCTGACCTCCACGGCATTGCACGACAAGACACGGGTGCACCAACCTACATGCAGACAGTACACTCATACACATAAAAAATAAACAAAATTAAAAAAAAAAGAAGATAGTAATCCTATGAACGGTTACTGGCACTGAAAATGATGCAGCTTGACCCTCAGTCTACTGAAAGCGAGCAGCATCCACTGTTTGTATGATTAAGTCATTCCACACCAGGGCTTGGAGGCTACTGAAACAAACGTGTCTGTCTGTGAGAGATGCACAAAGAGTTTGCATGAACTATGAGAAGCAATTCAAATCAAATTATCCATTGACTTGAATGGACTTGGAATCACCCAGGAGATACACCCCTGAGTATATCTGTGTGGTTCTTCCCAGAGAGGTTGAAATGGAGAGGAAAGCCCCCTCCCCCAACCATGAGCTGCAGCATCCTATGGTTCAGGGTTCTAGACTGATGAAAAAGGAAAGAGGAAAAAGGCAACTGCCCCCCCCCCCGCAGTTTGTCTCTCCCAGCTCCCGGATCTGTGGGCCCCAGGAGCCCAGCTGCCACACTCTTGCTTCACTAGCTAGAGCTGCTCTCCTCAGCATGCCTCCCCACCATGCTGGACACACCTCAGACTCCTCAGCATGCCTCTGCACCATGATGGACACACCTCAGACTGTGAGCCTCTATGATTACTGTGCATTAGAAAAACTTCTCTGAATGATCTGGATTCTCATGAACTTGGTGATCTCCTCCACACTGAGAACTCCATCTGTCTGATAAGCACAAGACCTACTCCAACTCATGAGTTGTATTTCAAACACTTAATGGATGACTCTATTTCCATTTCATAAAAAAAAAAATAAACAATATTGCCAAGGTGTCATAGCATGCTCCTGGAAGCCCAGCAATTTGTAGGCAGAGGCAGGAGGATCTGGGGTTCAAAGTCATGCTCAACTACAAGGGAAGGTCCAGGACAACCTGTATTTCTGTCTAAGAAGGAAATAAAATGGAGCTGGGGAGATGACTCGGTTGGTTGAATGCACGCATGAGGACCTGAGTTCAATCCTCAAAACCCACATAAGAAGGCAGACAGTGCTGGTGGTGTGCGGTGTAATCCCAGTGCCACAGACGCAGGGATCACCGCATCCCTGTGACCTGCCAGCCACAAGCCTAACCAGATCAGTGAGCTTTGGGTGAGAGCCTCCCTCAAAGACCAAAATGGACAGTGTTTGAGGAGGAACAGTACCCAACCTTATGCACTGGTTTGTACACTCTATGCACAGACATGCATCTACACCTGCCCATTCATGCAAGAGAAGAAAAGGAAAAGAAAGTTGCATTTATCTGAACACTCCAAATCAAAGCCTGAATTCGTTATCTTTGCTTTCTTTTTAAATACAATTCACATTTATTTACTGCCCCTAAGAATGACTCTAGTTAAGAACGAACAATGGCGGCTAGAAAGATCGGAATTCCAGTCCTCAGGCTACCAGAATGACTGCTTTAGTCACCAAGCTTCCCCACCCTGAGGATGGAGATGCCATGAAGTTCTTCCATGACCCGGGTCCAGGTGATGCTGTTCAGTGTACACTCCCCACTCGTTCTCCATCTTTTCATTAGATTATTTTGTGCTCTCCTGTCTGCCTCACTCTGGGCGCTGAGCCAGGAGACCATCTGCAGAGTGCCAAGCCATCTGAGTTTCTCTGACATCAACTTCACTTTCTTCAAACCTCTTCCAGACTTTATGAAGACTCCATTATTTTCACAACGTTCTCTGTTCTTTCTATCATGCAACAGCACAGCCTGCCTAGTCTTTTCACTCTGGGTTTGAGTGGTCTTTGTCTATTTGCTGAGATAAAGTCACCATGTAGCCCAGGTTGGCCTGGCACACTTGATGGTCTCCTCCCAGCTCCATTTCCCAAGTGTTAGGATTACAGGCATGTGGAGCCACCAGCTTCGTGCTCATTTTAACAGAGCAAAGCTAGTGCCTGCTTCCTTTGCTCATCAAGGCCTTCGTTGTGTACCAGGCACTACCTTTCCTGCAGCCACCAAGAAGCAGCGATCATGCTCAGCTAGCAGAGGAGACACAAATGCAAGAAGCAGCATGCCGTGTACCTACACTCAGTTGTAGAACACCAGCAGCCACGATTTTAATCAAATTGTCTCTGGCACTTGGGAGCCACCGTACTTATCACTGGCAGCAATTGCTCACCATGCCTTGCTTTTCCTACTGAACCAGCTTCTTAAGTAACCACCTTGGAGCCAGCCCATCTCTCTCCATGCCTCCTTCACATGATGGTGGAAATTCCTTCTGGGATGTTCTATGAGGTACAAAATCAACTGCAGCAACTGCTCGTGACAATCAGGACACGAGAGCCTCAGAAACTTGCTATCATCTACCTTGTTATCATCAAGCGTTTGTATTGACTTTCCCATGTGAACACTCTGCTCCGAAAGCAAAAACAAGACAAGAGACCTTGGATTGCTACATGAAAGTATTCTATACAGTGCCGTACTGTCCTAAGGCCATCGAACTCCCTGCCTCCGTTGCTCTCTCTTCTGTCTTCCTAAATGGCCACTCTCACAAGCCCTCCTTCATGGCCCCCTGTCTTATTAAATCACACTATTCTTGTGGGTCCCAAGACCATTTTCAGTAATTTCAAAATATCCTAGCTTGATCTAAACGCCTCTCCTATTTATTTATTTATAAAATGTTTTTTTTAGCCAGAAGGAATAAATTAATTTTTTTCCTTTCTCTGATGTAACTAAAGATCTGTGATAACTTTACAATCATTTATTTTGCATTTCTTTGGGCCAAGTATTCTCATTTTAGGACAGAATTAAGAAACAAAGATTTAAAGAAGTTAATTAGACATGTATTTGACTACAGATATGAAACTAGTACTCCCTGTCCTACAGTCACTCTGTTTCCGCTCCCAACCTTCCCCATCCCTATTCCCAAGTAGAAGTTCTGCTTTTATCTGTTTATCACAGTACGTCTAGGGATAGGGTCTCATACAGCCGACATGCAGCAAACATTTGTCTAGTAACCAAATGTGTTCTGACATTTCTTCCAGTTGCATTCCACTTTAGTATTTACAGGTCATTGAAGGAAAAATTGAAACAAAAATAACTTTTTGGTAGGAAGAATTCTGAACATTCATCCATTCTGATTTGGTCAAATTCAAGCCAAGAAATTAATATGCCTAAATAATCAAAAAAATTTTAAATTTTGTATGCGTATGAATGTACTTTCTGCGTGTAGGTTTGTGCACCTGTGTCGTGCAATGCCTCGGAGGTCAGAAAAGGGTGTCGGATTCCCCTGGAACTGGAGTTAAAGATGGGTCTCAGCTGCCATGTAGGTGCTGGGGATCGAACCCAGGTCCTCTGTAAGAGCAGTTGGGGCTCTTAACCGCTAGAACATCTCTCCAGCCCCAATAATTTTATTCTCCATTGCCTTCATTCACTGCTTGTCAGAAGAAGTAAGGGGAACAGGCTGCAAGAGGAAATCCACCCCCAAACACATTCTGATCTCTGGATGGAAAGAGCATGAAGAAGGAAGGAAGGAAGGGAGGGAGGGAGGGAGGGAGGGGAAAGGAAGGAAGAAAGGAAGGAAGGAAGGGAGGGAGGGAGGGGAAAGAAAGAGAAAAGAAAGAGGAAGAGAGAAGGGAAAAGAAAGAAAAGGAAATTTGGTAAAAAGTCAATGTTTCAGCCTCTTTAGGAACAATGTTCTTATATATAAAACTTAAAGGAAGGCAAGGGAAACCATGAGTTGACACATGGGAACGGTGGGGGTGACTTCTAAGGCCAACAGGGCGTACAAATCCTGAAGCAGTGTGCCTTGACTAAGCTCAGGGAGTGCAGAGATAAGGAATTGATTTCATGTGCTGTGTACTTTATTTTATCTTTAGCTTGAAGGAAGTATAATTTTGGCAAGCATTGAAAGAAGACAAAATATATGTGGCCAACCAGTTTTAGTGAAAGGACATTTGTTACAAAGGAGCCCACTGCCTTTACAAGACAAAAATGGGGGGGGGGGTGAAAAAATCTAACCAATAGTATTTTAAAGTCAGGTCGGTGTTATTAATGGAAACTTCACATGTCAGAGAGTCTTAAAATATATTTTTGCTCTTTCTCTATTCATTTGAATTCATTAAGACTACTTTATCTGTGGTGTGTGTGTGTGTGTGTGTGTGTGTGTGTGTGTGTGTGCACATGGAGACCAGAGCTTGATGTTAGGCATCTTCTTCTGTTACTCTCTACCTCATTTTTTATTTATTATTTTTATTTTATGTGTATGAGTGTATTGCCTGCATGTGTAAGTGCACCTGTTGTGCAATGTTCACGGAGATCAGAAGAGGGCATCTGATTCCCCTGGAACTGGAGTTATGGTGGCTGTTTGTCTCCATGTGGGTGCTGGGAATTGAACCCAGGTCCTCTGCAAGAACAGCCAGTGCTCTTAACTACTGAGCCAGCTCTCCAGGCCCATCCACCTCATTTATTGAAACAGGGTCTCTCACTGACTCTGGAGCTTACCACTTTGGTTAGGCTGGCTGATAGTAAGCTACAGGTGCCCTCCTGCCTCAGCCTCGCCCACCTGGTGATCACTGGCATAAGCTGCAAGTGCCCTCCTGCCTCAGCCTTGCCCACCTGGTGATCACAGGCATGAGCCACCCCAAGTTTCAAGGACTAAACTCAGATTTGCATACTTGCATTGCAACCATTCGCCTACTGAGCTATCTCCCCAAACCAGTTTGTGTTGTTTTACCCAATATCCATTTCCTTGTCTTTCTTATGTACAAAGCTCTGATTATATTCTGAGCAAAAGACCACCCACCCTCCTTCACAAACAGAATTGTCAGTGAGATGTGCAGAGCAAGTGCTTGATGTGTGTTTTTAAGGAGCAGCACCCCAAACTAAACCAAAGAACATTTTACTTTTCTTTTGCTACTTCCTTTCTTGTTCTTGTTTTGTATTTGCTTCAAAAGCAGGCATTATAGCAAGGGCCCCAGGGGCTATGGCAGACCATGAGAACTTGGCAAAAAATACAAATTAATGGTGGTGATGCTTGAGAAGTACAGATGAATAGTGGTGAAACAGAAAACCAGGCAGACCACATATCTCTACTGACTGTGGATTTACCTTACCTCTAGGCTATTTTGTCGATGGAACATATAAGCTTCTATCTTAATATTTAAATTAATCTAAAGATTGTTTTCTTAAATTGTATTTATTATTTGATGTGTATGAGTGTATTGCCTGTATCTAAGTTGTGCAATGTCCACAGAGGTCAGAGAAAGACATCAGATTCCCTGTGACTGGAGCTTTGGACAATTGTTAGGTATCATGTGGGTGCTGGGAATGAAACCCAGGACTTCTGCAAGAGGAGCCAGTGCTCTGAATTGATGAGCCATCTCTCCAGATGCTCCAGATTGTTTTATGAGGCAGACTGTTACTGTGTAGCCCAGGCTGGCCTTGAACTTGAATTACAGGTGTCCATTATACATACGAATATACGGACCAGGCGTGGTGGTGCACACTTTTAATCCTATCACTCAGGAGGCAGAGGCAGGTGGATCTTTGTGAGTTCAAGGCCAGCCTGGTCTACAGAGTGAATTCCAGTACAGCTGGGGCTACAGGGAGACCCTGTCTCGAAAAGACCAAAAAAAAAAAAAAATACATACAAATATATGAACAACGTCATTCTAGAACCAACTGCACACATACAGGAAGAGGAATATTAGAGTAAGAGTCAAGAACATGGGGCCTGGAGAGATGACTCAGCCTTGAAGATCACTGACTACTCTTTCAGAGGAGCCAGGTTCTAACCCCAGCACCCACTTGCCGGCTAGCAACCAACCATAACTGTAATTCCAGGGTACCCCAGGCCCTCTTCTGAGCTCTTTGGGCATTGCATGACATTTGTATTCCTATATACATGCAGGCACATACATAAAAATCATAAATAAAATATTCAAAATAGTCAAGAACTTGGCCTCAGTAAAGCAAAGGCAAGGAATCCTCACTGTCACATACTCATAGCAACTACATTTTTATCCTCCCTTTATAGATATAATCCTTAATTTGAATAGGTTTTGAATTTATTGAAGACATGCCTTTCAAATATCACTCTATAATTGATTACTGTTATCCATTTTGCTTTCTGTTACTGACAACTGAAAATATAGAAGCCTTTTAAAATGTTACGCTGGCCTTGTAGCACATCCGTGTGATATCAGTGCAGAACTTGAGAGGTGGCAGCACAGGTATATCAGGAGGTCATCCTTGACTTACAAAGCAACTCTGAAGCCATCCTGGTCTACATGAATGCCTGTCCAAAAATAAAATGAAATATTAAAATAAAGTTTTAAAACATGTGTGGGCTCCTATCAATGTAACTTGGATTCAGAGGTCAAAACTTGGAGAAATGAAATACACCCTTGTTGGTGATTTTGATGGGATGTAGCACCTTTTTCCTCAGAGATATCTGTTTCCTTTTGAAAGGGATGTTGGGCATCAGAGGAGATCTTTCAGCAATCTGTCTGGTGGGAAATCCCAATGTGGGCAGTCAGGCCTAGCTAATAAATAAGAAGTTCCCTCATACCCACCGAGGGTATGAGGTTTCTTGTTAGTTATGCATGGCCGAACGATGGAAAAACAGCAAGCTCCGAAAATAAGACAACTGCCAAGATGGCAGAAATGTTTTCCCATAATGAATCTGAACTAGATTATGGTGATCCCTGTCTAAATGGATTCATTAACATCTTGAGAAACTAAAGAATATTGAAAGTATAAGTAAGATAAATTGTACTAATGGCTTGCAAGAATCTGTAAAGTTGTCAGTTCTCCACTGGATCTATAGATTTGAATGTCATTTCAGTCAACGTTCCAGTGTGGTTTTAACAGAAAGTGAAAACTGCTTATAAAATTGTTAAGGAACGGGGCTGGAGAGATAGCCTAGCGGTTAAGAGCACCGACGCTCTTGCAGAGGACCCGGGTTCGATCCCCAGCACCCACATGGCGGCTAAGAACTGTCTGTAACTCCAATTCCAGGAGAACTCCAGTTCCAGGGGAATCCGAGACCCTCTTCTGACCTCCGCGGCATTGCACGACATGGGTGCACAGACCTGCATGCAGACAGTACATTCATACACATACAAAAATAAATAAATAAATAAATAAATAAATAATAAAAAAATTTAAAAAAAAATTGTTAAGGAACAGGACCAGAGAGATGGCTCAGCACTTAAGAGCACTGACGGCTCTTGGAGAGGACCTGGGTTCAGCGCCCACATGCCATCGAGCAGCCATCCTTAACTCCAGTTCCAGGAGATCCAACGTCCACTCCTGTCCTCTGTTGGCATTGTGTGAAGTGGATGCACTTACACACATGCAGGCCAAACATTCAGATGGGTAAAGTAGAAATAAATGAATCCAATTTTTTATTGTTAGGGAAGTGTAAAGAATTAAAAACAGTCAAGACCATCTTGATAAAGCACAACGTGGGGCTGCTCTTCACAATGGTGGCGCCTATGATAGGAGGGCTCACAGAGCTCAGGAAACATCAGAATCTGACCCTGAGGGGCTTTATCCCTAAAGGAAATAGTACAGGGTGGGGCAGGGTAAGGAAATGCGTCATAGCCCAGGAACTCTCCCTGAGAAACAACTGTCTTTTAGACTGAGAGCTTGGGAAGAGCGTGGAGAGAGATGATGAGCATGGCCTGAGAAAGAGAAGCCTTACTGAGACAGAGGAATGGAAGGGTTGGAACATGCATCTAAGTGAGTTGAATTCATGGTGACACACACCCTTAATCCCTGGCCTATGAAGGCAGAAGCAGGTGGATCTCTGTGTGAGTCCAGCCTGATCTGCCCATGAGTTCCAGTCCAGCTGGGGCTACAGGGAGACCTTGTCTCCACAAAACAAAACAAATAAAAATGTGGGAAGGATGAAGGTGCAGAAACAGCACCTGAAACTTGGAAGGTCATGGAGGGCATATAAAGGAACCTATTTGAAAGTTTCTTCCCTTGCAAGATGCAGAAAGATAAGACGCATGCATTAGTTACTTTTCCTGTAGCCAGGAGGGGACACATGACAGAAGCAACTTCAGAGAGATGGAAGTTTTTTGGCACATGGTCTGGCTCCTGTGTGTAGCAGGGGAGGGCTGCTTGCTCACATCCTGGTAGATTACAAACCTCATGAAAGGCAATGCTGAGTCTAAGCTCACTTTGTCCTTTCCCAACTTGTTATTCAGTCCAGGAGCCCAGCCCATGGGATGGCTTACTCTCAAGTTCAAACTCTCTGGAAATGCCTTCACAGACACACCCAACATCTGATTCAATAATGTTATATTTCTTAATCTAATCAAATTGATACTCAGAATTGGTTACCACAATGTACACTATCAAACGTCTTCAAAATATTATCGTATGTCCACTGGGGAGAATCAAGGATAGAATTTGAGAGAACAGCCAGGTGTACTCTCCAGCAGTGAGCCCTGGAGAGTGCTAAGAAAGGAAAAGAGAACAGATGTGTCCTGCTTTCATTTCCACTGCTGTGACAATTGCCCTGACCAGAAGGGAAGAAAGGGTTAATTTGGCTTACAATTTCAGGTTATAGCCTGTGATAACAAAGACGTCAAGGTGGCAGGGACTTAAAACAGCTAGTCACATCATAGGAAAGAGCAAAGAGAAACCGTGTCTTCCTTCCTTCCTTCCTTCCTTCCTTCCTTCCTTCCTTCCCTCCTTCCTTAGTATTCAGTTAGCTTACTCGAATTTATTCAGTCCATGGCTATCCTATGAAAGTTCCCATGCTCGCTCTGGGCAGATCTTCCCACCTGGATTATCAGTCAAGAAAATTCCCATAGACATACCTGCAAGTCAACCCAATCCAGAGAGGTTCTGGTTCTCTTTAAGACTCTGCCCAGGTTATCTTGGCTGTACCAAGCTGACAGTTGAAAATAGACACAAAATGAGAGGTCCAGATGGTCCACACATCATCCAAAACTTTGCATCATCAGACAAAACAGAGAGGGAGCAGCAATCCCAAGGGTATATGATTATTAACCTCTTCCTGCTGGCTGCTCATGGACCCTTGTTACTCCATCAAACACTTTATTCCTTAAAATATTTTTAATGATTCTTTGAGAAACTCATACAATGATCATATTCAAGTCCTGTCCTCATATTCACCTCCTTACTAACCACACCCCCAACTTCATATCCTCTATTTTTTTTTCTTTATAAAAGGCTAATGGAGCCTAAATTGTGTTTCCCACATAGTCTTGGATGAAGGTAATCCCTTGGATCCTGGTCAACCTACAAGGCGCCACACTCTTAATGGAAACGGGACTCTACCTTACCCAGCAGCTATTAAGTAATTGCCGATAGATCCTCAGTTAAGGCTGAGGATTCTCGACAACCTCCCTATCTATGCTGGATTATAGTCTTCCTCGGACTTGCACAGGTCTGGCACATGTTCTGTGAGTTTAGATTTCCTCGTAGGTATCTGTCATCTCTGGATAATCTGTTGCCCAGCTCTGCTGACAGTCTCCCTGCAAGCTCTAGGACAACCCTCAGTCAGAAGCAGCAGTCACCCCCGTTTTCCCTACTCCTCTGAAGGAAGTCATCTTCAGAAGTAGCTCCAAACATCGTGTACAACCCACAGGTAGGACTTGGTCTAAAAACTGAATATATTCGCACTTCAGAGCCTCTCACATTCATGAACATCCTTCTAAGGCCAAGGTGTATTTTAGGACTCATAACATGAATCTTCTAAAGATACCTCACCAGATTGCGTCAGCTACACATGTTATAAAGCCAGACTCCACCCATGCATACAAGATGCATGCAGAGCTTCTTTGAGCTGGGAAGATTGTACAGGTCTTAGTTCCTTTTCTTGTCTTGTTGCTGTGATAAGATGCCCTAACATAAAACAACTTTAGGGAGAAATAGCTTGTTTAAAATCATCATGGTGAGCTCAAGGAAATAGGAACTTGAAGCAGTTGGACACATGGCATCTATGATTCAAAACCAGTGGGGGACTGCAGAGAAGGCTCAGGCGTTAAGAGTGCTGGCTGGTCTTGCAGAAGACCCTGGTTCAATTCCCAGTATCTACATGACATCTAACAACTGTCCATAGCATAACTCAGGGGTGCACTTACACATATGCAGAAAATACTCTCATACAGATAAGGAAAGAAAAAAACAGAGAAGCATACTACTGCTCGGATTTATTTTCCTCTGCCTTTTACGGTACAGTGCCAAAGATTCTTGCTCACCTACCCATCCATGCTGCGTTGAACATAGTCAGAGGAGTGGAACCAACCACAGTGTGCATGGGGCGTGGTTCACAATGAAGATCATCCCTCGCAGACATGCCCACAGTCTCACTTCCCAGGACTTTCTAGCTTCTGTCAAATTGACAATGAACGCCAACCCTCACAAGGTCTTATGTGCCTTCTGCCAACATCGCAAGGTTTTCAATAACAATATTTGATGTATCATCTAATTAAGCTGGAACTGCCAGCTATGTTCAGATTTTCCTGGATAACTGACCGAGTTTACTCATCTATTTCAGGAGAGTAATACGAATTTCCTGGTAAAATATTTGTTAAAATAAATACAAATTGTATAACCTCTTACCTAGGGTCAAAAGTGATTGGCATTATTGTACTGCATTGAAATATTTCCTGATATACCTCAGATTGGACATACATTTATACAGGCTAAGTGAGGCATGAGCCAAATCCGATGCCCCAGAACTTTCTTTGGAGCTTGGTTACACTTGCTTCAAAATGTTGAAGAATCAGGCTGGTGACAGGGTCAAAGGGTAAAAGTGCTTACCATCAAGTCTGATGACCTAAATTAGGTGAATTGGGCTCCTGGGACCTACCAGGTGGAAGGATAAAATCAAGCTCCATAAATTATCCTTGATCTCACTAAATGTGCACAGCATAGACACACATAAATAAATTAATTAATAATAAATAAATTTAATAGGAAGTTTTAGAATGTTTGAAAGAATCACCCAGACCCTCTAAATCATTTAAGACAAAGTGCATACTTTATTTATGGACACTTCAACATTCCTGGAGCCCCAGATACTACCTGCTATTTAGCTAAATCAAATGGGTAATTTAAAATGAGTGAATAAGCCGGGCGTGGTGGCACATGCCTTTAATCCTAGCACTCGCGAGGCACAGGCAGGTGGATCTTTGTGAGTTCAAGGCCAGCCTGGTCTATAGAGCGAGTTCCAGGACAGCTGGGGCTACAGGGAGACCCTGTCTTGAAAAGACCAAAAAATAGGAGGGCGGGACCCGGGCGCTGGGCCAGAGGGTCCGGAGAGTCCGGCGGCCAGGGCGGCTGCGCCTTTGGGCAGGATACCCAGAAGCCACCTGGGCGAGTAGCTTGGGAGCTGGGGCCTTGAGGGCGGGACCCGGGCGCTGGGCCAGAGGGTCCGGAGAGTCCGGCGGCCAGGGCGGCTGCGCCTTTGGGCAGGATACCCAGAAGCCACCTGGGCGAGTAGCTTGGGAGCTGGGGCCTTGAGGGCGGGACCCGGGCGCTGGGCCAGAGGGTCCGGAGAGTCCGGCGGCCAGGGCGGCTGCGCCTTTGGGCAGGATACCCAGAAGCCACCTGGGCGAGTAGCTTGGGAGCTGGGGCCTTGAGGGCGGGACCCGGGCGCTGGGCCAGAGGGTCCGGAGAGTCCGGCGGCCAGGGCGGCTGCGCCTTTGGGCAGGATACCCAGAAGCCACCTGGGCGAGTAGCTTGGGAGCTGGGGCCTTGAGGGCGGGACCCGGGCGCTGGGCCAGAGGGTCCGGAGAGTCCGGCGGCCAGGGCGGCTGCGCCTTTGGGCAGGATACCCAGAAGCCACCTGGGCGAGTAGCTTGGGAGCTGGGGCCTTGAGGGCGGGACCCGGGCGCTGGGCCAGAGGGTCCGGAGAGTCCGGCGGCCAGGGCGGCTGCGCCTTTGGGCAGGATACCCAGAAGCCACCTGGGCGAGTAGCTTGGGAGCTGGGGCCTTGAGGGCGGGACCCGGGCGCTGGGCCAGAGGGTCCGGAGAGTCCGGCGGCCAGGGCGGCTGCGCCTTTGGGCAGGATACCCAGAAGCCACCTGGGCGAGTAGCTTGGGAGCTGGGGCCTTGAGGGCGGGACCCGGGCGCTGGGCCAGAGGGTCCGGAGAGTCCGGCGGCCAGGGCGGCTGCGCCTTTGGGCAGGATACCCAGAAGCCACCTGGGCGAGTAGCTTGGGAGCTGGGGCCTTGAGGGCGGGACCCGGGCGCTGGGCCAGAGGGTCCGGAGAGTCCGGCGGCCAGGGCGGCTGCGCCTTTGGGCAGGATACCCAGAAGCCACCTGGGCGAGTAGCTTGGGAGCTGGGGCCTTGAGGGCGGGACCCGGGCGCTGGGCCAGAGGGTCCGGAGAGTCCGGCGGCCAGGGCGGCTGCGCCTTTGGGCAGGATACCCAGAAGCCACCTGGGCGAGTAGCTTGGGAGCTGGGGCCTTGAGGGCGGGACCCGGGCGCTGGGCCAGAGGGTCCGGAGAGTCCGGCGGCCAGGGCGGCTGCGCCTTTGGGCAGGATACCCAGAAGCCACCTGGGCGAGTAGCTTGGGAGCTGGGGCCTTGAGGGCGGGACCCGGGCGCTGGGCCAGAGGGTCCGGAGAGTCCGGCGGCCAGGGCGGCTGCGCCTTTGGGCAGGATACCCAGAAGCCACCTGGGCGAGTAGCTTGGGAGCTGGGGCCTTGAGGGCGGGACCCGGGCGCTGGGCCAGAGGGTCCGGAGAGTCCGGCGGCCAGGGCGGCTGCGCCTTTGGGCAGGATACCCAGAAGCCACCTGGGCGAGTAGCTTGGGAGCTGGGGCCTTGAGGGCGGGACCCGGGCGCTGGGCCAGAGGGTCCGGAGAGTCCGGCGGCCAGGGCGGCTGCGCCTTTGGGCAGGATACCCAGAAGCCACCTGGGCGAGTAGCTTGGGAGCTGGGGCCTTGAGGGCGGGACCCGGGCGCTGGGCCAGAGGGTCCGGAGAGTCCGGCGGCCAGGGCGGCTGCGCCTTTGGGCAGGATACCCAGAAGCCACCTGGGCGAGTAGCTTGGGAGCTGGGGCCTTGAGGGCGGGACCCGGGCGCTGGGCCAGAGGGTCCGGAGAGTCCGGCGGCCAGGGCGGCTGCGCCTTTGGGCAGGATACCCAGAAGCCACCTGGGCGAGTAGCTTGGGAGCTGGGGCCTTGAGGGCGGGACCCGGGCGCTGGGCCAGAGGGTCCGGAGAGTCCGGCGGCCAGGGCGGCTGCGCCTTTGGGCAGGATACCCAGAAGCCACCTGGGCGAGTAGCTTGGGAGCTGGGGCCTTGAGGGCGGGACCCGGGCGCTGGGCCAGAGGGTCCGGAGAGTCCGGCGGCCAGGGCGGCTGCGCCTTTGGGCAGGATACCCAGAAGCCACCTGGGCGAGTAGCTTGGGAGCTGGGGCCTTGAGGGCGGGACCCGGGCGCTGGGCCAGAGGGTCCGGAGAGTCCGGCGGCCAGGGCGGCTGCGCCTTTGGGCAGGATACCCAGAAGCCACCTGGGCGAGTAGCTTGGGAGCTGGGGCCTTGAGGGCGGGACCCGGGCGCTGGGCCAGAGGGTCCGGAGAGTCCGGCGGCCAGGGCGGCTGCGCCTTTGGGCAGGATACCCAGAAGCCACCTGGGCGAGTAGCTTGGGAGCTGGGGCCTTGAGGGCGGGACCCGGGCGCTGGGCCAGAGGGTCCGGAGAGTCCGGCGGCCAGGGCGGCTGCGCCTTTGGGCAGGATACCCAGAAGCCACCTGGGCGAGTAGCTTGGGAGCTGGGGCCTTGAGGGCGGGACCCGGGCGCTGGGCCAGAGGGTCCGGAGAGTCCGGCGGCCAGGGCGGCTGCGCCTTTGGGCAGGATACCCAGAAGCCACCTGGGCGAGTAGCTTGGGAGCTGGGGCCTTGAGGGCGGGACCCGGGCGCTGGGCCAGAGGGTCCGGAGAGTCCGGCGGCCAGGGCGGCTGCGCCTTTGGGCAGGATACCCAGAAGCCACCTGGGCGAGTAGCTTGGGAGCTGGGGCCTTGAGGGCGGGACCCGGGCGCTGGGCCAGAGGGTCCGGAGAGTCCGGCGGCCAGGGCGGCTGCGCCTTTGGGCAGGATACCCAGAAGCCACCTGGGCGAGTAGCTTGGGAGCTGGGGCCTTGAGGGCGGGACCCGGGCGCTGGGCCAGAGGGTCCGGAGAGTCCGGCGGCCAGGGCGGCTGCGCCTTTGGGCAGGATACCCAGAAGCCACCTGGGCGAGTAGCTTGGGAGCTGGGGCCTTGAGGGCGGGACCCGGGCGCTGGGCCAGAGGGTCCGGAGAGTCCGGCGGCCAGGGCGGCTGCGCCTTTGGGCAGGATACCCAGAAGCCACCTGGGCGAGTAGCTTGGGAGCTGGGGCCTTGAGGGCGGGACCCGGGCGCTGGGCCAGAGGGTCCGGAGAGTCCGGCGGCCAGGGCGGCTGCGCCTTTGGGCAGGATACCCAGAAGCCACCTGGGCGAGTAGCTTGGGAGCTGGGGCCTTGAGGGCGGGACCCGGGCGCTGGGCCAGAGGGTCCGGAGAGTCCGGCGGCCAGGGCGGCTGCGCCTTTGGGCAGGATACCCAGAAGCCACCTGGGCGAGTAGCTTGGGAGCTGGGGCCTTGAGGGCGGGACCCGGGCGCTGGGCCAGAGGGTCCGGAGAGTCCGGCGGCCAGGGCGGCTGCGCCTTTGGGCAGGATACCCAGAAGCCACCTGGGCGAGTAGCTTGGGAGCTGGGGCCTTGAGGGCGGGACCCGGGCGCTGGGCCAGAGGGTCCGGAGAGTCCGGCGGCCAGGGCGGCTGCGCCTTTGGGCAGGATACCCAGAAGCCACCTGGGCGAGTAGCTTGGGAGCTGGGGCCTTGAGGGCGGGACCCGGGCGCTGGGCCAGAGGGTCCGGAGAGTCCGGCGGCCAGGGCGGCTGCGCCTTTGGGCAGGATACCCAGAAGCCACCTGGGCGAGTAGCTTGGGAGCTGGGGCCTTGAGGGCGGGACCCGGGCGCTGGGCCAGAGGGTCCGGAGAGTCCGGCGGCCAGGGCGGCTGCGCCTTTGGGCAGGATACCCAGAAGCCACCTGGGCGAGTAGCTTGGGAGCTGGGGCCTTGAGGGCGGGACCCGGGCGCTGGGCCAGAGGGTCCGGAGAGTCCGGCGGCCAGGGCGGCTGCGCCTTTGGGCAGGATACCCAGAAGCCACCTGGGCGAGTAGCTTGGGAGCTGGGGCCTTGAGGGCGGGACCCGGGCGCTGGGCCAGAGGGTCCGGAGAGTCCGGCGGCCAGGGCGGCTGCGCCTTTGGGCAGGATACCCAGAAGCCACCTGGGCGAGTAGCTTGGGAGCTGGGGCCTTGAGGGCGGGACCCGGGCGCTGGGCCAGAGGGTCCGGAGAGTCCGGCGGCCAGGGCGGCTGCGCCTTTGGGCAGGATACCCAGAAGCCACCTGGGCGAGTAGCTTGGGAGCTGGGGCCTTGAGGGCGGGACCCGGGCGCTGGGCCAGAGGGTCCGGAGAGTCCGGCGGCCAGGGCGGCTGCGCCTTTGGGCAGGATACCCAGAAGCCACCTGGGCGAGTAGCTTGGGAGCTGGGGCCTTGAGGGCGGGACCCGGGCGCTGGGCCAGAGGGTCCGGAGAGTCCGGCGGCCAGGGCGGCTGCGCCTTTGGGCAGGATACCCAGAAGCCACCTGGGCGAGTAGCTTGGGAGCTGGGGCCTTGAGGGCGGGACCCGGGCGCTGGGCCAGAGGGTCCGGAGAGTCCGGCGGCCAGGGCGGCTGCGCCTTTGGGCAGGATACCCAGAAGCCACCTGGGCGAGTAGCTTGGGAGCTGGGGCCTTGAGGGCGGGACCCGGGCGCTGGGCCAGAGGGTCCGGAGAGTCCGGCGGCCAGGGCGGCTGCGCCTTTGGGCAGGATACCCAGAAGCCACCTGGGCGAGTAGCTTGGGAGCTGGGGCCTTGAGGGCGGGACCCGGGCGCTGGGCCAGAGGGTCCGGAGAGTCCGGCGGCCAGGGCGGCTGCGCCTTTGGGCAGGATACCCAGAAGCCACCTGGGCGAGTAGCTTGGGAGCTGGGGCCTTGAGGGCGGGACCCGGGCGCTGGGCCAGAGGGTCCGGAGAGTCCGGCGGCCAGGGCGGCTGCGCCTTTGGGCAGGATACCCAGAAGCCACCTGGGCGAGTAGCTTGGGAGCTGGGGCCTTGAGGGCGGGACCCGGGCGCTGGGCCAGAGGGTCCGGAGAGTCCGGCGGCCAGGGCGGCTGCGCCTTTGGGCAGGATACCCAGAAGCCACCTGGGCGAGTAGCTTGGGAGCTGGGGCCTTGAGGGCGGGACCCGGGCGCTGGGCCAGAGGGTCCGGAGAGTCCGGCGGCCAGGGCGGCTGCGCCTTTGGGCAGGATACCCAGAAGCCACCTGGGCGAGTAGCTTGGGAGCTGGGGCCTTGAGGGCGGGACCCGGGCGCTGGGCCAGAGGGTCCGGAGAGTCCGGCGGCCAGGGCGGCTGCGCCTTTGGGCAGGATACCCAGAAGCCACCTGGGCGAGTAGCTTGGGAGCTGGGGCCTTGAGGGCGGGACCCGGGCGCTGGGCCAGAGGGTCCGGAGAGTCCGGCGGCCAGGGCGGCTGCGCCTTTGGGCAGGATACCCAGAAGCCACCTGGGCGAGTAGCTTGGGAGCTGGGGCCTTGAGGGCGGGACCCGGGCGCTGGGCCAGAGGGTCCGGAGAGTCCGGCGGCCAGGGCGGCTGCGCCTTTGGGCAGGATACCCAGAAGCCACCTGGGCGAGTAGCTTGGGAGCTGGGGCCTTGAGGGCGGGACCCGGGCGCTGGGCCAGAGGGTCCGGAGAGTCCGGCGGCCAGGGCGGCTGCGCCTTTGGGCAGGATACCCAGAAGCCACCTGGGCGAGTAGCTTGGGAGCTGGGGCCTTGAGGGCGGGACCCGGGCGCTGGGCCAGAGGGTCCGGAGAGTCCGGCGGCCAGGGCGGCTGCGCCTTTGGGCAGGATACCCAGAAGCCACCTGGGCGAGTAGCTTGGGAGCTGGGGCCTTGAGGGCGGGACCCGGGCGCTGGGCCAGAGGGTCCGGAGAGTCCGGCGGCCAGGGCGGCTGCGCCTTTGGGCAGGATACCCAGAAGCCACCTGGGCGAGTAGCTTGGGAGCTGGGGCCTTGAGGGCGGGACCCGGGCGCTGGGCCAGAGGGTCCGGAGAGTCCGGCGGCCAGGGCGGCTGCGCCTTTGGGCAGGATACCCAGAAGCCACCTGGGCGAGTAGCTTGGGAGCTGGGGCCTTGAGGGCGGGACCCGGGCGCTGGGCCAGAGGGTCCGGAGAGTCCGGCGGCCAGGGCGGCTGCGCCTTTGGGCAGGATACCCAGAAGCCACCTGGGCGAGTAGCTTGGGAGCTGGGGCCTTGAGGGCGGGACCCGGGCGCTGGGCCAGAGGGTCCGGAGAGTCCGGCGGCCAGGGCGGCTGCGCCTTTGGGCAGGATACCCAGAAGCCACCTGGGCGAGTAGCTTGGGAGCTGGGGCCTTGAGGGCGGGACCCGGGCGCTGGGCCAGAGGGTCCGGAGAGTCCGGCGGCCAGGGCGGCTGCGCCTTTGGGCAGGATACCCAGAAGCCACCTGGGCGAGTAGCTTGGGAGCTGGGGCCTTGAGGGCGGGACCCGGGCGCTGGGCCAGAGGGTCCGGAGAGTCCGGCGGCCAGGGCGGCTGCGCCTTTGGGCAGGATACCCAGAAGCCACCTGGGCGAGTAGCTTGGGAGCTGGGGCCTTGAGGGCGGGACCCGGGCGCTGGGCCAGAGGGTCCGGAGAGTCCGGCGGCCAGGGCGGCTGCGCCTTTGGGCAGGATACCCAGAAGCCACCTGGGCGAGTAGCTTGGGAGCTGGGGCCTTGAGGGCGGGACCCGGGCGCTGGGCCAGAGGGTCCGGAGAGTCCGGCGGCCAGGGCGGCTGCGCCTTTGGGCAGGATACCCAGAAGCCACCTGGGCGAGTAGCTTGGGAGCTGGGGCCTTGAGGGCGGGACCCGGGCGCTGGGCCAGAGGGTCCGGAGAGTCCGGCGGCCAGGGCGGCTGCGCCTTTGGGCAGGATACCCAGAAGCCACCTGGGCGAGTAGCTTGGGAGCTGGGGCCTTGAGGGCGGGACCCGGGCGCTGGGCCAGAGGGTCCGGAGAGTCCGGCGGCCAGGGCGGCTGCGCCTTTGGGCAGGATACCCAGAAGCCACCTGGGCGAGTAGCTTGGGAGCTGGGGCCTTGAGGGCGGGACCCGGGCGCTGGGCCAGAGGGTCCGGAGAGTCCGGCGGCCAGGGCGGCTGCGCCTTTGGGCAGGATACCCAGAAGCCACCTGGGCGAGTAGCTTGGGAGCTGGGGCCTTGAGGGCGGGACCCGGGCGCTGGGCCAGAGGGTCCGGAGAGTCCGGCGGCCAGGGCGGCTGCGCCTTTGGGCAGGATACCCAGAAGCCACCTGGGCGAGTAGCTTGGGAGCTGGGGCCTTGAGGGCGGGACCCGGGCGCTGGGCCAGAGGGTCCGGAGAGTCCGGCGGCCAGGGCGGCTGCGCCTTTGGGCAGGATACCCAGAAGCCACCTGGGCGAGTAGCTTGGGAGCTGGGGCCTTGAGGGCGGGACCCGGGCGCTGGGCCAGAGGGTCCGGAGAGTCCGGCGGCCAGGGCGGCTGCGCCTTTGGGCAGGATACCCAGAAGCCACCTGGGCGAGTAGCTTGGGAGCTGGGGCCTTGAGGGCGGGACCCGGGCGCTGGGCCAGAGGGTCCGGAGAGTCCGGCGGCCAGGGCGGCTGCGCCTTTGGGCAGGATACCCAGAAGCCACCTGGGCGAGTAGCTTGGGAGCTGGGGCCTTGAGGGCGGGACCCGGGCGCTGGGCCAGAGGGTCCGGAGAGTCCGGCGGCCAGGGCGGCTGCGCCTTTGGGCAGGATACCCAGAAGCCACCTGGGCGAGTAGCTTGGGAGCTGGGGCCTTGAGGGCGGGACCCGGGCGCTGGGCCAGAGGGTCCGGAGAGTCCGGCGGCCAGGGCGGCTGCGCCTTTGGGCAGGATACCCAGAAGCCACCTGGGCGAGTAGCTTGGGAGCTGGGGCCTTGAGGGCGGGACCCGGGCGCTGGGCCAGAGGGTCCGGAGAGTCCGGCGGCCAGGGCGGCTGCGCCTTTGGGCAGGATACCCAGAAGCCACCTGGGCGAGTAGCTTGGGAGCTGGGGCCTTGAGGGCGGGACCCGGGCGCTGGGCCAGAGGGTCCGGAGAGTCCGGCGGCCAGGGCGGCTGCGCCTTTGGGCAGGATACCCAGAAGCCACCTGGGCGAGTAGCTTGGGAGCTGGGGCCTTGAGGGCGGGACCCGGGCGCTGGGCCAGAGGGTCCGGAGAGTCCGGCGGCCAGGGCGGCTGCGCCTTTGGGCAGGATACCCAGAAGCCACCTGGGCGAGTAGCTTGGGAGCTGGGGCCTTGAGGGCGGGACCCGGGCGCTGGGCCAGAGGGTCCGGAGAGTCCGGCGGCCAGGGCGGCTGCGCCTTTGGGCAGGATACCCAGAAGCCACCTGGGCGAGTAGCTTGGGAGCTGGGGCCTTGAGGGCGGGACCCGGGCGCTGGGCCAGAGGGTCCGGAGAGTCCGGCGGCCAGGGCGGCTGCGCCTTTGGGCAGGATACCCAGAAGCCACCTGGGCGAGTAGCTTGGGAGCTGGGGCCTTGAGGGCGGGACCCGGGCGCTGGGCCAGAGGGTCCGGAGAGTCCGGCGGCCAGGGCGGCTGCGCCTTTGGGCAGGATACCCAGAAGCCACCTGGGCGAGTAGCTTGGGAGCTGGGGCCTTGAGGGCGGGACCCGGGCGCTGGGCCAGAGGGTCCGGAGAGTCCGGCGGCCAGGGCGGCTGCGCCTTTGGGCAGGATACCCAGAAGCCACCTGGGCGAGTAGCTTGGGAGCTGGGGCCTTGAGGGCGGGACCCGGGCGCTGGGCCAGAGGGTCCGGAGAGTCCGGCGGCCAGGGCGGCTGCGCCTTTGGGCAGGATACCCAGAAGCCACCTGGGCGAGTAGCTTGGGAGCTGGGGCCTTGAGGGCGGGACCCGGGCGCTGGGCCAGAGGGTCCGGAGAGTCCGGCGGCCAGGGCGGCTGCGCCTTTGGGCAGGATACCCAGAAGCCACCTGGGCGAGTAGCTTGGGAGCTGGGGCCTTGAGGGCGGGACCCGGGCGCTGGGCCAGAGGGTCCGGAGAGTCCGGCGGCCAGGGCGGCTGCGCCTTTGGGCAGGATACCCAGAAGCCACCTGGGCGAGTAGCTTGGGAGCTGGGGCCTTGAGGGCGGGACCCGGGCGCTGGGCCAGAGGGTCCGGAGAGTCCGGCGGCCAGGGCGGCTGCGCCTTTGGGCAGGATACCCAGAAGCCACCTGGGCGAGTAGCTTGGGAGCTGGGGCCTTGAGGGCGGGACCCGGGCGCTGGGCCAGAGGGTCCGGAGAGTCCGGCGGCCAGGGCGGCTGCGCCTTTGGGCAGGATACCCAGAAGCCACCTGGGCGAGTAGCTTGGGAGCTGGGGCCTTGAGGGCGGGACCCGGGCGCTGGGCCAGAGGGTCCGGAGAGTCCGGCGGCCAGGGCGGCTGCGCCTTTGGGCAGGATACCCAGAAGCCACCTGGGCGAGTAGCTTGGGAGCTGGGGCCTTGAGGGCGGGACCCGGGCGCTGGGCCAGAGGGTCCGGAGAGTCCGGCGGCCAGGGCGGCTGCGCCTTTGGGCAGGATACCCAGAAGCCACCTGGGCGAGTAGCTTGGGAGCTGGGGCCTTGAGGGCGGGACCCGGGCGCTGGGCCAGAGGGTCCGGAGAGTCCGGCGGCCAGGGCGGCTGCGCCTTTGGGCAGGATACCCAGAAGCCACCTGGGCGAGTAGCTTGGGAGCTGGGGCCTTGAGGGCGGGACCCGGGCGCTGGGCCAGAGGGTCCGGAGAGTCCGGCGGCCAGGGCGGCTGCGCCTTTGGGCAGGATACCCAGAAGCCACCTGGGCGAGTAGCTTGGGAGCTGGGGCCTTGAGGGCGGGACCCGGGCGCTGGGCCAGAGGGTCCGGAGAGTCCGGCGGCCAGGGCGGCTGCGCCTTTGGGCAGGATACCCAGAAGCCACCTGGGCGAGTAGCTTGGGAGCTGGGGCCTTGAGGGCGGGACCCGGGCGCTGGGCCAGAGGGTCCGGAGAGTCCGGCGGCCAGGGCGGCTGCGCCTTTGGGCAGGATACCCAGAAGCCACCTGGGCGAGTAGCTTGGGAGCTGGGGCCTTGAGGGCGGGACCCGGGCGCTGGGCCAGAGGGTCCGGAGAGTCCGGCGGCCAGGGCGGCTGCGCCTTTGGGCAGGATACCCAGAAGCCACCTGGGCGAGTAGCTTGGGAGCTGGGGCCTTGAGGGCGGGACCCGGGCGCTGGGCCAGAGGGTCCGGAGAGTCCGGCGGCCAGGGCGGCTGCGCCTTTGGGCAGGATACCCAGAAGCCACCTGGGCGAGTAGCTTGGGAGCTGGGGCNACTGCCACCTCACACACTAAGTTCACTACCACCTCACACACTAAGTTCACTGCCACCTCACACACTAAGTTCACTGCCACCTCACACACTAAGTTAACTACCACCTCACACACTAAGTTAACTACCACCTCACACACTAAGTTCACTACCACCTCACACAATAAGTTCACTACCACCTCACACAATAAGTTTACTACCACCTCACACACTAAGTTCGCTGCCACCTCACACACTAAGTTCACTGCCACTTCACACACTAAGTTCACTACCACCTCACACACTAAGTTCACTACCACCTCACACACTAAGTTCACTGCTGCCTCACACACTAAGTTCACTACCCTTTTCCTTCTAATGAGAAAAGTGTTCTACACATTTTTCTATCAATTGACCTCAGGTTTTTGCTGCCATGGACTGTAGCCAAGTCAAGCATCCAGAAATGGTTCTGCCTTCTCTGTCTTAAACCATGTGGAAGTGACTTTTTTGGAACATCAGCTTGTTTGCAATGTAAACAAGTTTACTACGCTGAGGGCTCCTCTGGTAAGCAAGCATACAGCTTTAATACCTCACTATCCTTCCTTGCCCAGACCTTGGATAATGTGTGTGCGTATGTGTGTGTGTGTATGTGTGTGTGTATTTGTGTGTGTGTGTGTGTGTGTGTGTGTTAATATCAGTCACTGAATGCAGAGGTCTTTGGAAGGAACAAATTGTCCCATTTATGCTGTGAGCATCGGGTGGGACTACACTGATAATATTTGTTCATGGCTTCCTGTGCTGTCCTAGGGCAGCAGGGGTCAGATAGGGAAAAAAATATCCTTCAGATAAAATAGGCTTTCCATTCCTTCTCCATATCATGCAGGGTGTGCTGTTTTAATAAAGAGAGAGCAAGACATTTGTTTGAGAACACCGTTCTGGGAGGAATCTGAAGGAACAAGTTCTCAGAACAGCTCAGACCCCACTATAGTTTTTTTTAAGACAGTTTCTCCCTGTAGTCCTAGATGGCCTGGAGCTCCATATGGGATTAAACCACCAGGCCTGACACTCCATTACTGGTTTATGTGGGTATTAATAGTCATGCTGGTTCTGTTCAGGCATCACCTTGATGTGTCATCACACCACCGTAGACTGGGAAATACTGATACTCAACACGGGTGGGTTTTTTTTTTCATTTAAAATATTATATACACACAATGATACACAGATTTTAAGCATACAGTCTGATGAATTTTACTGAACTATAGGCATGACTTACTTAACAACAGAATGTGTTGTTGGGTAATTTTGGTATGATGCAAAGATGCCTGCGTGTTCTCACATACAACAGAGGTCGGCAGCATCCCTTGGCTCTCTCATCACATGGGATCACTGGTTTCTCTTTGGTCTGTTTCGAGAACTTCATTACACTTCACAACACTGTATTCACTTTAGAAACCAGCATCACATCAAGGTAGAGTCACTCCAAGTGATCAACCTACATAGCTAGGGCTTGATAGGGATGCCCTGAAATTATAGGCTAATGTGAGGTGAATTAATACCACATATGTGTCTTTTTGAGACAAGGTCTCCCTTTCGTCCCAGCTATCCTGGATCTTGCTATGTATACCAGGCTAGCCTTGAACTCACAGAGATCTGCCTGCTTCTGCCTCCTGAGTACTGGGCCACTCCTGGCCCTAAAATATATATTATATGGACAGTTGAACCTTCACATCCTTTTATTCATAATTGTATATGTTTATATTGAAAAATAGACTCTCTTCAATAAGATATAATATATATGTAATAAAATATATAATAATAATGAGTAATAAGATCATGTTCTTGTCTTTTTATCTGTCCCTTGATCTTTATCTCTTCCTTCCTTCCTTCTTTCCTTCCTTCTTTTCTTTCTTCCTTTCTAGAATCTCATGTAGCCCAGACTAGCACTACTTGATAGGAAGTGAAGGACGACTTCCAACTTCTGTTCCTTCAATCTTACCTCACCAGTGCTGGGAATACACATGTCCAGCACCAATGCCCAGTTTATGTGCTGGCAATGAAACCCAGGGCTCGTGCACACTAGGAGAGCACTCTGTGAAGTAAGCTGGATCTTGAGCTTACAGGATCTCCAGGATTAAGAGTATAACTGGGTTTTAATTTAGCATTGCTTCCTGCTGGCACATTTATCATCTTGTTTTTCAATAAATATTGAGATTGAACCTGGGAACATGTATGTGTTAGGCAAGCTCTTGACTCCTCACCTAAACCCTCAGCTTGCTTTTTACCTTCTGTTGTTGTAAATTTTGGTAGAGGGTCTCACTAAGTTATCCAGCCTGGCCTTAAACTGGCTCTGTAGCCCAGGCTGCTCTTGACCTTGGAATCTTTTTGCCTTAGCTTCCAGAGCAGCTGGGATGACAGGCTTGCACCACCAGGCCTGGCCCTATTTATTCTTGGTTTATAAATTCCTTTATTCTCATCTTCTTTAATCAAGAAGAGTTTGCAATTCAATCGTATTCTTTCACTTGCATTTTGTTGTTACACCTTTTAGTATTATTTTTCCATTGGTTACATTAAAAGAAATATTAATGATACTGTATGCCTAAAAACCATCTTTATCTTTACCCCTTTCTACTACAAGATATTGTTGATCTACTCCATATCTGGCTTTAATATGTGGGGGAGGGACAGTGTATCCATATGTGTTTCCGAGGCACCTGCATGTGTGTGCACATTCATGTGGAGGCCCTAGTTCATGCCAGCTGTCTTCCTCACACGCTCTCCATTCTATTTTTTGATAAGATCTCACTAAACCTGATTAATCTAGACTGCCTGACCAGGAAGCCTTCGGAATCTGCCTGTCTCTGCCTTCCCAGAACTGGGATTACAGGTCACTTTAAAATTTTTACTTACTTATTTTTATTTGTGTATAAGTGTTTTGCCTATGTGTATGTAAATGTATCTCATGTGCAATACCAGGGAGGCCAGGAGAGTCGTCGTCAGACACCCTGGCACTGGAGTTACGGGCAATTGTCACCCTTGTCCTCTGCAAGAGCAGCAAGTTCTCTTCGCCGCTGAGCCATTTCTCTGGTCCCATGAGCCACTTTTAATTGGGTTCTGAGTATTGAACTCTAGTCCTACATTTTTGCGACCAGCGCTTTCCTGACTGAGCCGTTCTTCCCAGCCCCAAGATCTCCTGCTTGTTCTTAGATTCAGCCTTTCGGGAGTTCGCTGTGTTCACAGGTCTGTGACTCAATCTCAAGTCACTTTCCCTCAGTCCGAGTTCAAACTCTTCAGTAGATCTTACTGGTAATGAATGCTCAGCTGGCATTGACAGTGTTCAGTGGCATGATTCCATCTTTATTTTTCCACTATTTTTTTTTTTTTTTTTTGGAGATTTTTTTTTTTTTCATTATTTTTTTTTTATTTATTTATTTTTTTAATTTCTTATTTATTTTTTTTTTTTTTTTTTTTTTTTTTTTTTTTTTTTTTTTTTTGTTTGTTCTGTTTTCCTCTTCCCCCCCACCCCCACCCCATCCTTTAAATGGGCACTGGATTCTAGCTGGACAGTTTTTGTTTGCCCATTTGATTAAGCACCTTAAATACAGCTATTGTTTTCTGCCTGGTGTGACCTTCTCTTGAAATCATTGGTCATTTAAATTGTTCCCCCTAGTATGGTTTCTTTTACTCTGGCCACTTTAAAATCTTCTATCTTTGGTCTTCAGCAATTCAACTCCCAAGGACCCAGCTGTGATTTTCTTTGTTTAAGGTTCATTGATCTTCTTGAATTTCTTGGTTGACATATTACATCAGATATGGAGAGTTCCTGACCATTATTTCATCAAGTATTACATCTGGTCCTCTCTATGTGTCCTCTATCTGCTCTCTGGATATTTTGCATTGAGTTTTATTTGAGACCATTAGTCTTATCTGCTGCTACATCAAAGTATGAGCTCAACAAAATTTGATCTTTTGTTTTTTTTTCACTATAGCAGATAGAACCCAGGCCCTTGAGCATGCTGGGTAAGTTTCATTAACTGACCTACACTTCCATCTCATCATTTTATTATCATTTCTAATATAATGATAATGATATCAACCTCTGGGAGATCGAAATACCTTTCCAGTCATGTATGTTTAGTTATATTTGCATACTTATTGTAAAATATAAATCACTCCTCTTGTTCTGTCAGCAGTGCTGTTTTCATATCTTCGAATGTCTGGTAAAATTTTATATTGTTAAGATTTATTTTTATTATTTGTATATGTGTATGTCTGTGTGTAGGTTCACCTGTGTGATGGTGACTATGGAAAGCAGAAGAGGGTGTCACATCACCTGAGCTGGAGTACAGGCCACTTGAGTCACCCAGTGTGCGGGTTCTAGGAAATGAACTGGGGTCCTCTTTCCAGCAGCAAGCACTCTTAACTGCTGGGCCATCTCTCCAGATCCATGTCTGTTAAGTTCTGGCTATGCACTTCATTTGTAGAAATTCTAGCTTGTGGTTTCTGTCTCTCCTGAACTTTCTGTGTTGTGCTGTAGCCAGTGGTGCAGTCACTAGGGACCACTGTAATCTTGCGAAGACCTACCCAGTGCAGAAGTCTTTAGTCAAATCTATGTCTGTTTAACTTTTCTCCTTGACCAGCATCCAAACATAGGAAGTTCCTTGTGTCAAACGAAAGGTCCTGAAGAGAATGTCCACCAGGGAAGGACCCACATTTCAGTATCCCCTTGAAATGCTGTGCTCTGCAGAGCCGCTTCCCAGATCTTAATCTCTAGGCCCCTGGAATCCAACTCTCCAGAAACATAGATGGTTATGTGCCACACCCATTTCTGCCCCCCACCCCCATGCTCCTCTGTTACCAGGTGCACCCCTGGAGAACTCAGTCAACACTGCAGTTCTCAGCCACCCCACTGTGTGTCCTCTGCCCAGTGCAGCTGCAGGCTTCTGCTGGACTCCACCTCTCTGCATTTCGGCTGAGAAAATATATCTCATAGAAAAAAAAACAAACTGAGTAGGAATGTGCTCATTCAATAATCCCACAGCCCCAAACTGCAACCTTATGTTGGTTGTGCTTCACGACTAAAAGTGTTGTTTATATTGCTTGCATAAGATTTGTATCAATTTTATAGCAAATAGGCAAGTGTTCTATTAACTCTCTCTTATCTATCACTGGAGGCCCCTTTAGTAAGAAAATAAATCTTACAACTATCCTGTATCTTTAGACAATAAGTATTAACGTTGTATTCAATAAATGCAGAATACCAAAATGAATTCTTGCTCCATCTCATTTTCCTTGTGCCAGGTCAACATTTTATGGCAAATATTTGCAGATGTCTCATTTTTGACCTTTTACAAATTATCATCGCCCCTTATTTAGTTCATTTTAAAATCCTCTAATGTACCTTTTGATAGGTCTTCTGAAAGATCAGACATTGCACTCAGAAACAAATGCCTTACTTCAATCAAATATAGTCTGCTTACCAAGAAACTTGGGGAAATTCTATCCAAACTGTTAGCTTGTAGTTTATTCAAGACAAACATTCAGTTTTTGTTTATCTTGTTCATAAAGACAATGGGAAGATTGTTTGGAATTGAGACATACCTCACAAGCAAACAAGCTCTTGTCTACACACACACACACACACACACACACACACACCTCACAACTGTTTGCAAAAAGAAATGAAATTCACCTGGTTTGATATTTATTTGCTAAATTACAACTGTTTCCTTTCCTTTTCTGACTATTCACAGTTGATTTATTTCAGGATCTTCTTTTAGAATATTAACCAAGGGTTAATCACAAACCAGAACACATACATACTTTGATAGTTTTGAAAGCCGTAATCCCTGTCTGTTCTTTTTACATTTGCCAAATGCTACTGAAGGTACTGTGTTCCCACAAGCTATAACATGATCATTCAAATTCATGTTCCTCTTCTAGCAAAAGAGACAGTTTAAGGGCTAGAGAGATGACCCAGTGGTTAAGAGCACTTGCTGCTCCTACACAGGACCTGGGTTCAGTACCAAGCACTCACAAGGAGGTTAACAATCATCATTAACTTCTGTTCCAGAGGATCTGATGCCCTCTTCTGGTTTACCATGGGCATTGCATGCACAGTTGAACTTACATAACACTCATACACATAAAAATCAATGAATAATTTTTTTTTTTATTTATTTTTGTATGTGTATGAATGTATTGTTTGCATGCAGGTCTGTGCACCCGTGTCGTGCAACGCCGCGGAGGTCAGAAGAGGGTCTCAGATTCCCCTTGGAACTGGAGTTCTCCTGGAATTGGAGTTACAGACGGTTCTCAGCCGCCATGTGGGTGCTGGGGATCGAACCCGGGTCCTCTGCAAGAGCGTCGGTGCTCTTAACCGCTAGGCTATCTCTCCAGCCCCATAAATCAATGAATAATTTTAAAATAGACAATTTCTTACTCCTTCAACTTTTACTTTACCTCATTCAATCAGATGGGTGTGAGGTAAATAAAGCACTTTGAACTGAGCAACACTTAGACTATGTCTTATAAACTTTTAATTTTAAAACTAGCCACTTAGTATATCATTCCTTGATGTCTTTGAGGGGTTAGTTGCAAGACCCTTGCAAATACTAAAATCTATAGATGCTCAAGACCCTCACATAAAATACATTCTTTTCACTCCATACGCCCTCCTCCTCCTGCATACATACTTACTACTTACAATGACAAACATGTTTACATCTACAACAAAAATGTTAGACGGATCATTGTTACTCTGAATTGTTTAGGAAATAACTACAAGAACAAAAATAAAGTACATGTTCAAAGCACATGTAACTGTTATTCCATGAGACAGAGTCTCAAGTATCCTAGGCTGGCCTCCACCATACTAGTAGTTAAGGATGGCCTTGAACATCTGATCCTTCTATAGCATCCTCCACTGTGTTATTAGTGAGGTGTACCACCAAACCTGGTTTGTGCAGTTCTGGAGTCTCACGCATAGTACACAAGCATTCCACCAACTCAACTACATCTCCAAGCCTAGATGAAATCTTTAAAAAATGCTTTTGATGTGCCGTTTAAATGTTTGCTTTGATGATTTGAAAAATGATTGAAGGTAACAATTTTACTTCCACTGGATAGATTTGGAAGCAAGATTCTCCTATAAGAATAAAGAATACCTTCCAGCCGGGCATGGCGGTGCACGCCTTTAATTCTAGCACTTGGGAGGCAGGGGCAGGCAGATCTCTGTGAGTTCAAAGCCAGCCTGGTCTACATAATGAGCTTATGGTCAGCTGGGACTAAAGGAGACCCTGTCTCAAAAGACAAGAAAAAAAAAAAAGACACAAAAAAAAAAAAAAAAAAAGAACACCTTCCTTGCCATCAGTGTCCGGCATGCAACTCACCTGAGCACAGATGTTTTATGTCATTTAAACAAGCCACATACTTTCTCATTGCTGTTTTTTTCCTGGTATGACCTGTATTCTCTCTAAACAGTATTTAGTCACTTCCTTCCTGAAGACTGCCCCCCCCCCAGAAAACGGAGACTCGGAAAGGAATTGTTATACTTACAATGATCTCATCTCTTGACATTATTATTTTTTAAAATAACTTTATTTTTCAAATCAGAGCTCCGTCTTCACCTTCTTACTCCAAATATAATTAAAAAAGCATGTCACCTCCTTTAACATTAACATTAATTTCATACTGTGCCCTCTCTCCCTTATTCCTCCCTTCCTTCCTTCCATATTTCCTTCCTTCCTTCCTCTGTCCTTCCCTCCCCTTCTTCTTCTCCCGTTTCTCTCTCCTCGCTTTCTTCTTCCTTTTCTCCCTATTTCCTTTTTCCAGGGCGCCAGAGTGACACAATTTGTATTTTATTTTATAGGTCCTTCTTATCTGATTTTTTTTTTTTTTGAGACAGTCTTTCTGTGCAGCTCCAGCTGAACTTGAACTCATGATCCTCCTGTAAACATTCCAGGTGCTGGGATTATAGGCATGTGCTTTTAGGAGATTCTCTGATCTTCAGTCTGCACATATGTTAAGAAAACCCCCAAAGTGCTGTGGGGTAGCCTCCTTGGTATATGATACTCTGACGTTTCTCCAGTGCTCCTTGTTTAGTCGGGTGACTGGAGGATAAAGGAGCAGCCCCCGCGCCCTCCTCGAAGCTCGACCTTCCTCCTGAGTGGTCTGTGAGCTTAAAAACCTGGCTAAACTGGCTGAGATTGCGCTTCTCAGAAATCCCAATATGTGGGAAGAGGGAGCAGGGCCAGCCTTAAAGCTGAGGAGAGAGAGAGACAGAGAGAGAGAGAGAGAGAGAGAGAGAGAGAGAGAGAGAGAGAGAGAGAGAGAGAGAGAGAGNAGAGATTAAGAGACATGCAATGGGGGAAAGAGAAAGTATAGTGAGAGATAATCCGCAGAACTGCTGAAAGGTCGGAATAGTTTTTTCTCCTTTTTAAATTAATTAATTTGATGTGTTTTCCTGTAGGTATGGAAGTATGTGAATGCCTGCAAGAAGGACAGCATCGGAATCCCCTGGAACTGGATTTCTCCTGGAGTTGGAGTTACAGCCAGTTGTGGGTGCTGGAACCAAATCTGGGTCCTATGTCTGAGCTGCCATTGCTCTCAAATACTGACCCATCTCCCCAGCCCTGATTTTTCTTCTTAATGTTGTCTGAGCTCAAATATGTTTCTGCTCCCTAGAACCTGTTTAGAAATGCGCGCTTCTCGGCTTCCACCCTGACATCACGCATCAGAGTCTGCAACTTACCCAGTTTCTCATATAGCTGAATGCACATTAAAGTCAGAGGAATAATGAACTGAGGTTCTGTTAGCAGGAAAGGAAAGTAACCAAGAAGCTTGAGATATGATTTGTTTGAGTATTAGAATTCAGTATCTGGCACAAGGTAGGAAGGAACTAAATCAGGATTATTCAGAAATGTAGGATTATCATGCTATTCATAGAAATGGGGGCCCCAAGAAAGACGCGGGAGAAGGAGGAAGCACAGGGACTTGAAGAAATCTGCGTCACAGTAGTGTTGCCTTCTGAAGCTCAGTCAGTCAGAAGGGGAGGAGGGGCTAAGAGTGACTGCTGCCTAATCGGGTGTTGGAAAACCAGGAAGTGGATTTAAGTGGAAAAGAAAAAGCAGAGACAGCCCATGATGTCAACCAAGATGGAAGTGTTGGAGAGCCCACACTAGGCAGGAGAGAGGAGAGTCTGAAGCTCTGGAGAAGAAGAACTTGGGTAGAAAAGTGTGGGAGAGAGAAGGACCTGATAGTTAGGGGAGTTAAAATATGCTGCATGAGGTTGACGGTACTGTCCAGGAATGTCACTGCTTTGTGACTCAGAGGTTACAGGTGACTTTGGGGAAAATACTTTTTGTGATCCTTGTAAGGAGGGAGACCAGAAGTCAGAAGGTTCGTTCCTGTCAAGTGATGGTGAGATTCAGAGGCTGTGTGTGTGTGTGTGTGTGTGGTGTTGTCAAATTCTGTGAGTAGAGATGAAAAGGTTAAGAATGAACATGGAGAGTTGGAAGTATCACATCAGAGCAGGTTGAATTAACTTTAGACTCTTTTTAAAAGATCTTATTTATTTATTTTTATTTTATGTGTAATGAGTGTTGCCTGCCATGTATGTAAGTGTACCCATGGTTGTGCATATCCCTCAGAGGCCAAGAAGGGGGCACTGGACCTCCTGGAACTGGAGTTTATAGACAGTTGTTAGCTGCCAATGTGGGTGCTGGAATTGAACCTGGGTCTCTGCAGGAGCATCCAGTGCTCTTAACCAACTGAACCATCTCTGCAGCCACTTTAGACTCTTAGCAGCTTCCTTGTGAAGTTCAGAAGTGTTTTCATCTTATTTCCTTAGTACAGGGAAGGTGTGGTGGCATTGCTCTCTAAGTATGGAATAAGAGGCCCCTGAGCAGCCAGACGTGGTGGCACACAACAGCTTTAATCCTATAAGTACTTGGGAGGCAGAGGCAGGCGGATATTTGTGAGTTCAAGGCCATCTTGGTTTACAGAGTGAGTTTCCAGGACAAGCTGGGGTGGCTAAAAGGAGAACCCTGTCTTCGAAAAAGACCAATAAAAAAAAAAAAAAAAAAGAGCCCCTGCATTAAGCATTAATTTCTCCAGACACATAGTCTGCACATTGAGAAGAATTCCAAGATGGTTGCAATGTAGAAGGTGCTTGTGATAGGTAATCTTGATCTTCAATTTGATTGGATCTAAAGTCATCTAAGAAAGAAGACTCTGCATGCCTGTGAGGGGTAATCTGATGTGCATAAATGAAAAGCATAGATAGATTGTAGATAGAGATCAATCGATATCGATCATTGATAGAAGAAAGGTAGATATTGATAAGTAGATGGATGTTGATAAGACAGATGATAAGATAAGATAGATGATATTTGATAAATATCAATAATAGATGGTAGCCATTTATGATAGACGAGAGATATTAATGACAGATAATAGTTTATAGAAGACAGATAAATACAAGTAGATTAATAGATATAGATGATAAAGATATAAGTAGATCATTTTGACATAGATGGTAAGGAAGCCTATAGATACCAAGAAGAGGTAGGTAGGTTTATTCGTTTTACTCAAGCTATAGTAGTTATTATTACTATACTTATTAAGATTTACCTATATATTTTCATAAAGTTACCTTTGCAAGAAAATAAAAAAAATAGCTCTAAGGTATCGTTGGGCATCAAATACACTATTAAAGGTACAAAGTCCCACCAGAATTCAGAGGAGAGAGAAATAGCTTGCAATTACTTAGACAGGTTTTTTTTTTAGCTTCTGATAATTCAGTGAGTTAAGTGATCAATAAAATTTATCACAGGGAAAATGGAGTGACGCTGTAAAGGATTGTCGGTCTTGTGTGATGGGAAGGACTTGTGGGTAGGGAGAGAAGAAAGGAGAACTCCAGATAGAGAGGTCACAGCTTCCCACTTTCCACTAACCACACTCTTCACACAGAAAACTGCTTGTGTTATGAACATGTGAAGTCTCAGGGGGAAAGAGGACAAGACACACTCTACGAGAGCTTCTTTCTAATGGTGCAGCCTGAGGGATCTCTACCTAACATGAGGTGTGCTTTCAGACTGTTGTACACAAAGAACATGAACGATCCAAAAGATACTATGTTCAATAACACTTTGCAGTGAAAACACACAAAGGCACACATATATGCACACACATACATACATGCCACAACATACATGCATGCATTCAGCACTACTGTTGATTTGAAACAACGATCCCAACAGTACAGATTGTCTTTCTGTGAGGATCCTCTGGAGCTGAGTGATGGCTTAATGGAAGTCTGTACAATTCTGGGAAGAATGGGCCCAGGGTGAGGAGTAAGTTTCTGTCATCTGGGACCTGTGTCAGGGAGTATATTCCAAGGTGACGAGGAGATCTAATCCTACAGCTGTACCTCCTTGTGCTCAATGACATGCCTCTACAGAAGACCACAAATACGAGGTGCCCAGAAGAAGAGCCCTCTCTCTGAGACTGAAAACATCTAGTGTTGGTTTGTCTCAGTTGAATCCTATCTTCATATCTGCTGTGCAATAGCTGGAGGATATCCAGCCAGTGCTCATACCATTCCCTGTGCCAGAGGTGATTGAAAAGCAGAATATGTCATGGCTCAGCTGGTGTGGCGGATTTCAACTGAACAGTGGGGGCAGGAAGCAGGCTGAAGCTGGGCTAGAACAAATGACCTAATGAAGGATGAATTCGGCTGGGCAGAGGGTAGTCCGCAACTCAAATTACAGTAGCCAGGAGGGGTGTGAAGGACTGAGATTTGATCCTGCCAACAATGACAGACAAGGGAATTTTATTTGTTAGGTGAACTTGGCAGTGCAAGTCTCCCAGCAGAAGTGATCGATACACTGTCAGAAGTGTGGCTGTGTCTTAGTCCAGGGCTTTGTCCACACTGGAGCTGAATCCAAGACTGAAAATAATAGAATAGAGCCTTGCTCCTTGAGAGAAGTTCTTGGCAAGAGCAAGGCAGACTGTCAAGGTCATTGCTAAAAGTTATTCCAGGCAAAACATCAAGACCAGTGTTGAAAAGGTGAACTGAAAACACAAGAGAAGCCTAGTCCTGTGAGATGAGAAATAACAGGACAAGAGTTCGGGGTCAGAGGCCCAAGGAATTGCTAAAGCCTTCAAGGCTGAGAGCAAGCCAGTGGAACCCAGTTTTGATCCTTCTATGGTTTGAAGAAGGATCAAAACTGGATTACCCTCCCCTGGGTAAGAACAGGGAAGGCAGAGGAGGTCCTGGAGCTACAGAGCAGGAGACAGCAGGGCGTACAGCCCCCGTGCACCTGCCAGGTTCTGTTCTATAATCCTGTGGCTTTCCCACGGGTTTCCTCAAGGTTTTCATATTCTAGCTGGCTTCCAGATGAGCTGGACTTCTGGGGAGAAGATGACAGCCCAGCACATGCGCACGGCATATTGCTGGCATGGCTAACTAACATGTTCCCTGCCTGCCAGAGTCCTCAGGCCTCCAGAGGGTAGGGCCAGGAAGCTCTAACAGGTAGAAGAATTCAGTCGCCAAACTGCGGCAGGGAGTCTGCTGGAAGCTGAGGGTGCCCATGCTGCCAAACCTGCTGGGTAGAACACACAGAGCAGCCAAAGCCCGAACTAGCAGATACCACGGCGGCGGTGCCTCATGCTCCTTTCTGGGCGGACTGACAGGACACTGGGATCCTATTTTGTGTCACTGTCCTTCTGAGAATTGTTTTTGTTTGTTTTGTTTGTTTGTTTGGTTTTTGTGTGTGTTTTTTCAAAAAGGCACTGCAAGTTGAGAACCTGAGCTTGATCCTCAGAACTCCTTTCAAAACAAAAGCAAAAGAACACAGGCATGGTGGCATGACGCTTGTAATCTCAGTGCTGGGGGTCAGAGACAGGAAGGCTCTTGGGGGCTTGCTGGCCACCCAGACTAGGATATTTGATAAGTCTTAGGGCAATGAGAAATGCTGTTAGAATAAAACAACCTAAAATAGCACCCGAGGAAAGGGGTTGTCCTCTGATTGCTACACATATGCGCAAACACTTTCATTGACCCTGTGTATGTACATAGACCTGCACACACATGAAACACACACAACAAACAAGCAAAAAGAATATAACATGGGTTCCATCCTTGAGCTACTCTTGACGTGCATGGGACCGCTACCGTCTCCACACATACATAGCAGATGAAAGGGCTTGAGCAGGACTTGCATTTTCCATGTAAGACACATGTGATTCCATATTCTCAACACCTTCAGGTGATAATGCTAACAAAGTTCTTTACTGACCAGGAGTGCAGTAGTTTAAGAAGCTCTCCAGGAAGGAGTTAGTCTCTAAATGGACAGCTTCGCCCCTCACAGGCTGTCCACACAGGGTACAGAATGACTGATCTGGATCAAGAGCCAGCTCTGTACTTGATCCAAGATGCCAGGGCAGCTTCCTTAATGGAGAACAGAGTGTGTCAGACACTGGAACCTAACTTCCGACATGACTGGAGTGGTCTCATGCCCATTCAGAAAACCAAGACTTTCCTTTAAGTTTGAAAGGCCAACCCAAGGTTCTATAAAGCTAAGAACAAGGGCAGGTCTTCCCTCAGACTCGAAGAATCTTCTAGATGAGAATCACATTTCGAAAATGCTGCTTATATTGCATTCAGTAATTAAGCACAAGGTATATCTGTGTATTCATTTAAAGAACAAAAGTAGGAAAGAGAAAAACAATATGGAACACTATGAAAAAAAAAAAAAAAATCCTCTAAAAAGGAAGTATATTTTAAGTTCACAAGCAAGTGAACTTAAAGTTTCACAAGTAAAATAAAATGTTTCCAATCAGTTATTCTTCACAACCATGCTGAGAAGATAATGGTATTAGTCATAACATGGCATGATATAAAGGAAGACGTATTCCCGTACAACTAGCAGAAGCCCCATCGCTCGAGGGTTCCCAGTCATTCATCTCTGGTCCGAAGGCCACCACAGCCGCTCTCCATGTAAACGTCCCTAAACTGCAAACCAGATTCAGTCTCTTCACAGTTCCAGTGATGATATCCAGGCCATTTAGACATAAGCAACTGAATCTGCCAAGGCTAACAATGTTATTAGGCAAGAACACTCTGTTGGCCCAAAAATGAGATGATATTTTAGGTAAAGAATCTGAAAAAAAAATGATTACTTCAAATGAGCGAATACATAAAGCAATTTTGCTTTGAATCATAACCTTTAATTGTCTATTCAATTCACTAATACAGAGCCAAGAAAAAGCCTAGCTCTGGACACCTCATAGCCCAGGCTCCCATTCAACAGGTCCCCTGCTATTAAAAGCTAAAACATGATTAAAAGGAGCTTCGCTTCTCCCGTACTCTAGTTTAATATAGCAAAAAAGTTTTGTGTAAAAAAAAAACCATTTGTGTTTATAAGAAAAAAAAAAATGAAGATATCTCTGAAGAGTGTTTATCCTTGCTTCAGCAATCTTTGGAAACAAATACTTTTGAAGCAAAATTCGTCTCCCAGGAAGAAAAGCAGTATAATGAATATTCATAGATTTTTCTAAACCTTAAAAGTTTTTTATGTAAGTTTTAAGATATCAAAACTCTTCTTATTTTAAAAATGTTCGTTTTTCTCATTCTCAACCAATTCCACACAGTCTCTTCTGAAGATTGCACTTTGCTTCACAATAATTTTCTATTGCCAAAGATTTACAGTCAAAGATTTTTTTTTAAATCTCATTTTTGTCAAGTCCATTTGAATGAATATTCATCATTATTTTGTAAAGACTTACATCATTCTTGTTTTCATGTTTAATTCAAACTCAGAATACCCCCCCAGCGTACAGTAACAGTCTAAACCAGACCACAATACAATTATTTAAAAATAAATAATTTAAAATAAAGTTATGTTTCCATATGGAAACCACTTCAGAAATAATGCATCTTCTAGTTCAACAGTAGCTAATTGGATGTTAAGCTAATTCAGGCAAATCAAGTAAACAAAATCTAAAGACAGGGTTCTCCAATGGAGGATGTGTGATTCAAACTGCACTGTTATGGCCTGTGGGAACTGAAAAGGAAAGAGGGGCCAGGTCCTGCAATGTGGACCCCGAAATTCCAGCAACTGTCAGCTCACCACATCCTGCAGCCAAACCTCACAGAAGCTGAAACAGAAAAGGTCCCCCCTTTTTTTTTTTTTATTTTTTTACTACGCATCCACTGCAACTCTGCAACCATGCATGTATTCATTCCAGGCTCCACTTGCTGGCTTTTGCAATGTCTAGCCTGCGAGATCTCTCAAGCAAATCCACTGCATTGTTTTAAACACAGGAAATAGTGTTGAATGGTTCATGAAGTATGAATGCTTTCACCAAATCCTTTGGACTCCATAACTGTTAAGCACGCTTTAAGGATGTGTTTTGTTTCCAAATAGTAACACAAAAGAGAACCAAAGTGGTGTGTGTGTGTGTGTGTGTGTGTGTATGAGCACATTAGCTGTGTTACTGGATGGATTTCAGAGGCCAAGAGAGAAGGAGGATCAGCTGAAAGTCTACAGTAAAATAGTCCTTGTCCCTAACAGGATAGCTCCCCTCAATAAATTTCCCTCCCGAGGAGAGAGTCTGCCAAGATCAGCCTGGTGAGGTGGGTGGGGGGCGGGACATATGCTTACAGACTTCGGACAGTTTCAAATAACGCTTATACTGAAATGAAGGTCTGTCTTCTTGAAATGCGTCCATATGCGAGCCCCAACCCCTGCTTCCTCGCCTTCTTCCACCCTGAGCCAGGAGAGTCACACTGGCTCACAAGCACGCAGTGCAGGATCTCAATTCCAACACGCATACCGCCCAGTAGACATGTGAATTCTACCGCTCCCCTGGGGTCACTAGTCCTCTAGCCCCAAGGTTTTAAAAACACGCAGATATGAACATGCTGTGCACTCCAAGGAGGCTATGCAGGGAGCGGGAAGGTTCAGAGAGGGGATCACGGGCGTCTTGGTGGCGGCTGCCCAGCTAGTCTTAGACTCTCCCTGGGTCAGTCAGTTGGTGCTGAGTCGCACCCGGGTTCCGTACCTTCTCCCCTGTTACACAGAGTGCAAAAATCTCCTCTTCGCTCCCCCAAATACAACCCCAACAACTGCCCCCCGCTGCGAGGTTGGCAGGGATCTGTTTTGGCTTTCCTAAAAAGGATGGGAAATCAAGACAGTCCCACCAGGCACAGCACACGCAGGCGCCCACAAACACACAGGGCACCCCGCAGCCCCCCAAGCTGGGTGTTCCGATCCGCATCCCAGGAACAGAAAATCGAAGCAAAAGGTTGTGGGGTGGGGGACCAGGGCTCGGTCCGGGCCACAGATTGGCAATCGGTGTTCCTGTCCTTCTGCAGGGAGGGGTAGGGGTGCCGCCGCCGCGACATTCTCCGCCCTGGGTCCCTGCGCCCCAACTCCTCACCGGATCGCGGTCTCGGGGTTCCTGTCTCCCCAGATCCACAGAACCACCTCTGTTCGTCCCTCCCCAGTCCTTCCTTTAAACTCCGCCAGCAAACACATTTCCCACCCGCGCGGAAAACTTTTTTCCTCCCTCCACCACCAGATAAGGCAAGAAACCAGGTCAGCGGCCGCGGCCGCCCGCTCTGCCCGGCGCGGACCGCGCGGCGCGTCCTCACCTGGCCGCTGCGCCCCAGGTGACCGTCCCACGCCGGCCCCCCGCGACTCTCCGGAGCGCCCGGGGCGTCGGGTCCGACCCGCTGAACCTCGATCTCCTGCCGCTCGCCGAGGCGAGAGCCGCGGTCTTCAGAATCGCTGCTCTGCGGCCGGAGCCGCCCGTGGAGGCATCGCCCCGCTGGGTGGAAGCTGCGCTGGGAGCTCGCGTGCGCGGCCCGGGGACCCCGCGGGCCCCGACTTTCCCGCTGTGCGCTCCGGGTCCGAGCGCTCCGCCCGCGGGCAGCTGCGGCCGCGCGTCACATGCCGCCTCCGGGCAGCGGCCGCCGCACCTGCCGGGCGACAGCGCTGGGCTCTGCTGGTCCGCCCCCGCGCCCCGAGCTCCGGCCCGCCGGGATCACGCTTTATTTATTTTCTTCTCTCTCGTCTCGTCTCTCTCTCTCTCTCTCTCTCTCTCTCATCTCTCTCTCTCTCTCTACTTTCCTTCTCTCTCTCTCTCTTTTCCGTTCCTTTATCTTCTATCCGTTTGCTCCAAAAGCAGACAGAAGGCGCTCCAAGTGGGAGGAGATCTGTCCCTCCCCACAAACTCCTCTCTGCCTGGTGGTGGCGATCGTGGTTATTGCTGGTCCTCTCCTAATCATTTCCTCCTCCTCCTCCTCCTCCTCCTCCTCCTCCTTCCTCCTCCTCCTCCTCCTCCTCCTCCTCCTCCTCCTCCTCTTCTTTCCCTTCCCCCTTTTCCCCCTTTTTTCTTTTTTTTTTCTTCCTCCTTTCTCCTCCTCCTCTTGGTGTGAAGCACAAGCTGCTTGGTGAGGACCTAAACCTGCTCTGCTTCTGAGCATGCCCAGTTGCGCTGCTGCCGCTCTGCTGCCCTCCGCGTGCCGGCTGGGCAGCCTTCTCCTCCTGGCTGGGGAAGAGGGAAGCCAGCTGCGGGAGATCCCGGGCTCTTCTCGGGTGGGATCGCGGGTGGGTGGCAGGGCGCGCAGCCGGGGAGAGGAACGCCTCACCCACCCGGCGTGGCTTCGCTTGCTCCCAATTGTGCTCAGTGTTTCAAGGGCGGGCGTTGGTCAGTTTTACTTTGCCTTTGAAACCGGTTTCCTTCTACTGATTAGGAGGGTAGAAAGAATTGGATTTCTTGGGCGCAACTTCAGGATGAGCGAAGCCCAACTCAAGGAGAGTCTGTTTATGCAGAGCCAAATAGTAGAGGACGCCTTAGCCTTTTCTCCCAAGAAGTTTACACCTTTGGAAAAATAAGCCAAGCCCTGGAGAAAAAGACAGGTGTCTGTATGCGACAGCTTGCGCGCGCAGCTTTTTGTAAATCAGCAAAATAAACACCCATGTCTCAATAGCCAGTCTTTCCTTCTCCTTTCTCTTCTCTCAGAGATTAAGAGACATGCAATGGGGGAAAGAGAAAGTATAGTGAGAGATAATCCGCAGAACTGCTGAAAGGTCGGAATAGTTTTTTCTCCTTTTTAAATTAATTAATTTGATGTGTTTTCCTGTAGGTATGGAAGTATGTGAATGCCTGCAAGAAGGACAGCATCGGAATCCCCTGGAACTGGATTTCTCCTGGAGTTGGAGTTACAGCCAGTTGTGGGTGCTGGAACCAAATCTGGGTCCTATGTCTGAGCTGCCATTGCTCTCAAATACTGACCCATCTCCCCAGCCCTGATTTTTCTTCTTAATGTTGTCTGAGCTCAAATATGTTTCTGCTCCCTAGAACCTGTTTAGAAATGCGCGCTTCTCGGCTTCCACCCTGACATCACGCATCAGAGTCTGCAACTTACCCAGTTTCTCATATAGCTGAATGCACATTAAAGTCAGAGGAATAATGAACTGAGGTTCTGTTAGCAGGAAAGGAAAGTAACCAAGAAGCTTGAGATATGATTTGTTTGAGTATTAGAATTCAGTATCTGGCACAAGGTAGGAAGGAACTAAATCAGGATTATTCAGAAATGTAGGATTATCATGCTATTCATAGAAATGGGGGCCCCAAGAAAGACGCGGGAGAAGGAGGAAGCACAGGGACTTGAAGAAATCTGCGTCACAGTAGTGTTGCCTTCTGAAGCTCAGTCAGTCAGAAGGGGAGGAGGGGCTAAGAGTGACTGCTGCCTAATCGGGTGTTGGAAAACCAGGAAGTGGATTTAAGTGGAAAAGAAAAAGCAGAGACAGCCCATGATGTCAACCAAGATGGAAGTGTTGGAGAGCCCACACTAGGCAGGAGAGAGGAGAGTCTGAAGCTCTGGAGAAGAAGAACTTGGGTAGAAAAGTGTGGGAGAGAGAAGGACCTGATAGTTAGGGGAGTTAAAATATGCTGCATGAGGTTGACGGTACTGTCCAGGAATGTCACTGCTTTGTGACTCAGAGGTTACAGGTGACTTTGGGGAAAATACTTTTTGTGATCCTTGTAAGGAGGGAGACCAGAAGTCAGAAGGTTCGTTCCTGTCAAGTGATGGTGAGATTCAGAGGCTGTGTGTGTGTGTGTGTGTGTGGTGTTGTCAAATTCTGTGAGTAGAGATGAAAAGGTTAAGAATGAACATGGAGAGTTGGAAGTATCACATCAGAGCAGGTTGAATTAACTTTAGACTCTTTTTAAAAGATCTTATTTATTTATTTTTATTTTATGTGTAATGAGTGTTGCCTGCCATGTATGTAAGTGTACCCATGGTTGTGCATATCCCTCAGAGGCCAAGAAGGGGGCACTGGACCTCCTGGAACTGGAGTTTATAGACAGTTGTTAGCTGCCAATGTGGGTGCTGGAATTGAACCTGGGTCTCTGCAGGAGCATCCAGTGCTCTTAACCAACTGAACCATCTCTGCAGCCACTTTAGACTCTTAGCAGCTTCCTTGTGAAGTTCAGAAGTGTTTTCATCTTATTTCCTTAGTACAGGGAAGGTGTGGTGGCATTGCTCTCTAAGTATGGAATAAGAGGCCCCTGAGCAGCCAGACGTGGTGGCACACAACAGCTTTAATCCTATAAGTACTTGGGAGGCAGAGGCAGGCGGATATTTGTGAGTTCAAGGCCATCTTGGTTTACAGAGTGAGTTTCCAGGACAAGCTGGGGTGGCTAAAAGGAGAACCCTGTCTTCGAAAAAGACCAATAAAAAAAAAAAAAAAAAAGAGCCCCTGCATTAAGCATTAATTTCTCCAGACACATAGTCTGCACATTGAGAAGAATTCCAAGATGGTTGCAATGTAGAAGGTGCTTGTGATAGGTAATCTTGATCTTCAATTTGATTGGATCTAAAGTCATCTAAGAAAGAAGACTCTGCATGCCTGTGAGGGGTAATCTGATGTGCATAAATGAAAAGCATAGATAGATTGTAGATAGAGATCAATCGATATCGATCATTGATAGAAGAAAGGTAGATATTGATAAGTAGATGGATGTTGATAAGACAGATGATAAGATAAGATAGATGATATTTGATAAATATCAATAATAGATGGTAGCCATTTATGATAGACGAGAGATATTAATGACAGATAATAGTTTATAGAAGACAGATAAATACAAGTAGATTAATAGATATAGATGATAAAGATATAAGTAGATCATTTTGACATAGATGGTAAGGAAGCCTATAGATACCAAGAAGAGGTAGGTAGGTTTATTCGTTTTACTCAAGCTATAGTAGTTATTATTACTATACTTATTAAGATTTACCTATATATTTTCATAAAGTTACCTTTGCAAGAAAATAAAAAAAATAGCTCTAAGGTATCGTTGGGCATCAAATACACTATTAAAGGTACAAAGTCCCACCAGAATTCAGAGGAGAGAGAAATAGCTTGCAATTACTTAGACAGGTTTTTTTTTTAGCTTCTGATAATTCAGTGAGTTAAGTGATCAATAAAATTTATCACAGGGAAAATGGAGTGACGCTGTAAAGGATTGTCGGTCTTGTGTGATGGGAAGGACTTGTGGGTAGGGAGAGAAGAAAGGAGAACTCCAGATAGAGAGGTCACAGCTTCCCACTTTCCACTAACCACACTCTTCACACAGAAAACTGCTTGTGTTATGAACATGTGAAGTCTCAGGGGGAAAGAGGACAAGACACACTCTACGAGAGCTTCTTTCTAATGGTGCAGCCTGAGGGATCTCTACCTAACATGAGGTGTGCTTTCAGACTGTTGTACACAAAGAACATGAACGATCCAAAAGATACTATGTTCAATAACACTTTGCAGTGAAAACACACAAAGGCACACATATATGCACACACATACATACATGCCACAACATACATGCATGCATTCAGCACTACTGTTGATTTGAAACAACGATCCCAACAGTACAGATTGTCTTTCTGTGAGGATCCTCTGGAGCTGAGTGATGGCTTAATGGAAGTCTGTACAATTCTGGGAAGAATGGGCCCAGGGTGAGGAGTAAGTTTCTGTCATCTGGGACCTGTGTCAGGGAGTATATTCCAAGGTGACGAGGAGATCTAATCCTACAGCTGTACCTCCTTGTGCTCAATGACATGCCTCTACAGAAGACCACAAATACGAGGTGCCCAGAAGAAGAGCCCTCTCTCTGAGACTGAAAACATCTAGTGTTGGTTTGTCTCAGTTGAATCCTATCTTCATATCTGCTGTGCAATAGCTGGAGGATATCCAGCCAGTGCTCATACCATTCCCTGTGCCAGAGGTGATTGAAAAGCAGAATATGTCATGGCTCAGCTGGTGTGGCGGATTTCAACTGAACAGTGGGGGCAGGAAGCAGGCTGAAGCTGGGCTAGAACAAATGACCTAATGAAGGATGAATTCGGCTGGGCAGAGGGTAGTCCGCAACTCAAATTACAGTAGCCAGGAGGGGTGTGAAGGACTGAGATTTGATCCTGCCAACAATGACAGACAAGGGAATTTTATTTGTTAGGTGAACTTGGCAGTGCAAGTCTCCCAGCAGAAGTGATCGATACACTGTCAGAAGTGTGGCTGTGTCTTAGTCCAGGGCTTTGTCCACACTGGAGCTGAATCCAAGACTGAAAATAATAGAATAGAGCCTTGCTCCTTGAGAGAAGTTCTTGGCAAGAGCAAGGCAGACTGTCAAGGTCATTGCTAAAAGTTATTCCAGGCAAAACATCAAGACCAGTGTTGAAAAGGTGAACTGAAAACACAAGAGAAGCCTAGTCCTGTGAGATGAGAAATAACAGGACAAGAGTTCGGGGTCAGAGGCCCAAGGAATTGCTAAAGCCTTCAAGGCTGAGAGCAAGCCAGTGGAACCCAGTTTTGATCCTTCTATGGTTTGAAGAAGGATCAAAACTGGATTACCCTCCCCTGGGTAAGAACAGGGAAGGCAGAGGAGGTCCTGGAGCTACAGAGCAGGAGACAGCAGGGCGTACAGCCCCCGTGCACCTGCCAGGTTCTGTTCTATAATCCTGTGGCTTTCCCACGGGTTTCCTCAAGGTTTTCATATTCTAGCTGGCTTCCAGATGAGCTGGACTTCTGGGGAGAAGATGACAGCCCAGCACATGCGCACGGCATATTGCTGGCATGGCTAACTAACATGTTCCCTGCCTGCCAGAGTCCTCAGGCCTCCAGAGGGTAGGGCCAGGAAGCTCTAACAGGTAGAAGAATTCAGTCGCCAAACTGCGGCAGGGAGTCTGCTGGAAGCTGAGGGTGCCCATGCTGCCAAACCTGCTGGGTAGAACACACAGAGCAGCCAAAGCCCGAACTAGCAGATACCACGGCGGCGGTGCCTCATGCTCCTTTCTGGGCGGACTGACAGGACACTGGGATCCTATTTTGTGTCACTGTCCTTCTGAGAATTGTTTTTGTTTGTTTTGTTTGTTTGTTTGGTTTTTGTGTGTGTTTTTTCAAAAAGGCACTGCAAGTTGAGAACCTGAGCTTGATCCTCAGAACTCCTTTCAAAACAAAAGCAAAAGAACACAGGCATGGTGGCATGACGCTTGTAATCTCAGTGCTGGGGGTCAGAGACAGGAAGGCTCTTGGGGGCTTGCTGGCCACCCAGACTAGGATATTTGATAAGTCTTAGGGCAATGAGAAATGCTGTTAGAATAAAACAACCTAAAATAGCACCCGAGGAAAGGGGTTGTCCTCTGATTGCTACACATATGCGCAAACACTTTCATTGACCCTGTGTATGTACATAGACCTGCACACACATGAAACACACACAACAAACAAGCAAAAAGAATATAACATGGGTTCCATCCTTGAGCTACTCTTGACGTGCATGGGACCGCTACCGTCTCCACACATACATAGCAGATGAAAGGGCTTGAGCAGGACTTGCATTTTCCATGTAAGACACATGTGATTCCATATTCTCAACACCTTCAGGTGATAATGCTAACAAAGTTCTTTACTGACCAGGAGTGCAGTAGTTTAAGAAGCTCTCCAGGAAGGAGTTAGTCTCTAAATGGACAGCTTCGCCCCTCACAGGCTGTCCACACAGGGTACAGAATGACTGATCTGGATCAAGAGCCAGCTCTGTACTTGATCCAAGATGCCAGGGCAGCTTCCTTAATGGAGAACAGAGTGTGTCAGACACTGGAACCTAACTTCCGACATGACTGGAGTGGTCTCATGCCCATTCAGAAAACCAAGACTTTCCTTTAAGTTTGAAAGGCCAACCCAAGGTTCTATAAAGCTAAGAACAAGGGCAGGTCTTCCCTCAGACTCGAAGAATCTTCTAGATGAGAATCACATTTCGAAAATGCTGCTTATATTGCATTCAGTAATTAAGCACAAGGTATATCTGTGTATTCATTTAAAGAACAAAAGTAGGAAAGAGAAAAACAATATGGAACACTATGAAAAAAAAAAAAAAAATCCTCTAAAAAGGAAGTATATTTTAAGTTCACAAGCAAGTGAACTTAAAGTTTCACAAGTAAAATAAAATGTTTCCAATCAGTTATTCTTCACAACCATGCTGAGAAGATAATGGTATTAGTCATAACATGGCATGATATAAAGGAAGACGTATTCCCGTACAACTAGCAGAAGCCCCATCGCTCGAGGGTTCCCAGTCATTCATCTCTGGTCCGAAGGCCACCACAGCCGCTCTCCATGTAAACGTCCCTAAACTGCAAACCAGATTCAGTCTCTTCACAGTTCCAGTGATGATATCCAGGCCATTTAGACATAAGCAACTGAATCTGCCAAGGCTAACAATGTTATTAGGCAAGAACACTCTGTTGGCCCAAAAATGAGATGATATTTTAGGTAAAGAATCTGAAAAAAAAATGATTACTTCAAATGAGCGAATACATAAAGCAATTTTGCTTTGAATCATAACCTTTAATTGTCTATTCAATTCACTAATACAGAGCCAAGAAAAAGCCTAGCTCTGGACACCTCATAGCCCAGGCTCCCATTCAACAGGTCCCCTGCTATTAAAAGCTAAAACATGATTAAAAGGAGCTTCGCTTCTCCCGTACTCTAGTTTAATATAGCAAAAAAGTTTTGTGTAAAAAAATAAACCATTTGTGTTTATAAGAAAAAAAAAAATGAAGATATCTCTGAAGAGTGTTTATCCTTGCTTCAGCAATCTTTGGAAACAAATACTTTTGAAGCAAAATTCGTCTCCCAGGAAGAAAAGCAGTATAATGAATATTCATAGATTTTTCTAAACCTTAAAAGTTTTTTATGTAAGTTTTAAGATATCAAAACTCTTCTTATTTTAAAACATGTTCGTTTTTCTCATTCTCAACCAATTCCACACAGTCTCTTCTGAAGATTGCACTTTGCTTCACAATAATTTTCTATTGCCAAAGATTTACAGTCAAAGATTTTTTTTTAAATCTCATTTTTGTCAAGTCCATTTGAATGAATATTCATCATTATTTTGTAAAGACTTACATCATTCTTGTTTTCATGTTTAATTCAAACTCAGAATACCCCCCCAGCGTACAGTAACAGTCTAAACAGACCACAATACAATTATTTAAAAATAAATAATTTAAAATAAAGTTATGTTTCCATATGGAAACCACTTCAGAAATAATGCATCTTCTAGTTCAACAGTAGCTAATTGGATGTTAAGCTAATTCAGGCAAATCAAGTAAACAAAATCTAAAGACAGGGTTCTCCAATGGAGGATGTGTGATTCAAACTGCACTGTTATGGCCTGTGGGAACTGAAAAGGAAAGAGGGGCCAGGTCCTGCAATGTGGACCCCGAAATTCCAGCAACTGTCAGCTCACCACATCCTGCAGCCAAACCTCACAGAAGCTGAAACAGAAAAGGTCCCCCCTTTTTTTTTTTTTATTTTTTTACTACGCATCCACTGCAACTCTGCAACCATGCATGTATTCATTCCAGGCTCCACTTGCTGGCTTTTGCAATGTCTAGCCTGCGAGATCTCTCAAGCAAATCCACTGCATTGTTTTAAACACAGGAAATAGTGTTGAATGGTTCATGAAGTATGAATGCTTTCACCAAATCCTTTGGACTCCATAACTGTTAAGCACGCTTTAAGGATGTGTTTTGTTTCCAAATAGTAAACAAAAAAACCAAAGTGGTGTGTGTGTGTGTGTGTGTGTGTGTATGAGCACATTAGCTGTGTTACTGGATGGATTTCAGAGGCCAAGAGAGAAGGAGGATCAGCTGAAAGTCTACAGTAAAATAGTCCTTGTCCCTAACAGGATAGCTCCCCTCAATAAATTTCCCTCCCGAGGAGAGAGTCTGCCAAGATCAGCCTGGTGAGGTGGGTGGGGGGCGGGACATATGCTTACAGACTTCGGACAGTTTCAAATAACGCTTATACTGAAATGAAGGTCTGTCTTCTTGAAATGCGTCCATATGCGAGCCCCAACCCCTGCTTCCTCGCCTTCTTCCACCCTGAGCCAGGAGAGTCACACTGGCTCACAAGCACGCAGTGCAGGATCTCAATTCCAACACGCATACCGCCCAGTAGACATGTGAATTCTACCGCTCCCCTGGGGTCACTAGTCCTCTAGCCCCAAGGTTTTAAAAACACGCAGATATGAACATGCTGTGCACTCCAAGGAGGCTATGCAGGGAGCGGGAAGGTTCAGAGAGGGGATCACGGGCGTCTTGGTGGCGGCTGCCCAGCTAGTCTTAGACTCTCCCTGGGTCAGTCAGTTGGTGCTGAGTCGCACCCGGGTTCCGTACCTTCTCCCCTGTTACACAGAGTGCAAAAATCTCCTCTTCGCTCCCCCAAATACAACCCCAACAACTGCCCCCCGCTGCGAGGTTGGCAGGGATCTGTTTTGGCTTTCCTAAAAAGGATGGGAAATCAAGACAGTCCCACCAGGCACAGCACACGCAGGCGCCCACAAACACACAGGGCACCCCGCAGCCCCCCAAGCTGGGTGTTCCGATCCGCATCCCAGGAACAGAAAATCGAAGCAAAAGGTTGTGGGGTGGGGGACCAGGGCTCGGTCCGGGCCACAGATTGGCAATCGGTGTTCCTGTCCTTCTGCAGGGAGGGGTAGGGGTGCCGCCGCCGCGACATTCTCCGCCCTGGGTCCCTGCGCCCCAACTCCTCACCGGATCGCGGTCTCGGGGTTCCTGTCTCCCCAGATCCACAGAACCACCTCTGTTCGTCCCTCCCCAGTCCTTCCTTTAAACTCCGCCAGCAAACACATTTCCCACCCGCGCGGAAAACTTTTTTCCTCCCTCCACCACCAGATAAGGCAAGAAACCAGGTCAGCGGCCGCGGCCGCCCGCTCTGCCCGGCGCGGACCGCGCGGCGCGTCCTCACCTGGCCGCTGCGCCCCAGGTGACCGTCCCACGCCGGCCCCCCGCGACTCTCCGGAGCGCCCGGGGCGTCGGGTCCGACCCGCTGAACCTCGATCTCCTGCCGCTCGCCGAGGCGAGAGCCGCGGTCTTCAGAATCGCTGCTCTGCGGCCGGAGCCGCCCGTGGAGGCATCGCCCCGCTGGGTGGAAGCTGCGCTGGGAGCTCGCGTGCGCGGCCCGGGGACCCCGCGGGCCCCGACTTTCCCGCTGTGCGCTCCGGGTCCGAGCGCTCCGCCCGCGGGCAGCTGCGGCCGCGCGTCACATGCCGCCTCCGGGCAGCGGCCGCCGCACCTGCCGGGCGACAGCGCTGGGCTCTGCTGGTCCGCCCCCGCGCCCCGAGCTCCGGCCCGCCGGGATCACGCTTTATTTATTTTCTTCTCTCTCTCTCGTCTTCTCTCTCTCGTCTCTCTCTCTCTCATCTCTCTCTCTCTCTCTACTTTCCTTCTCTCTCTTCTCTCTTCTTCCGTTCCTTTATCTTCTATCCGTTTGCTCCAAAAGCAGACAGAAGGCGCTCCAAGTGGGAGGAGATCTGTCCCTCCCCACAAACTCCTCTCTGCCTGGTGGTGGCGATCGTGGTTATTGCGTGGTCCTCTCCTAATCATTTCCTCCTCTCCTCCCTCCTCCTCCTCCTCCTCCTTCCTCCTCCTCCTCCTCCTCCTCCTCCTCCTCTCTCCTCCTCTTCTTTTCCTTCCCCCTTTTCCCCCTTTTTTTTTTTTTTTTTTTTTTTCTTCCTCCTCTTTCTCCTCCTCCTCTTGGTGTGAAGCACAAGCTGCTTGGTGAGGACCTAAACCTGCTCTGCTTCTGAGCATGCCCAGTTGCGCTGCTGCCGCTCTGCTGCCCTCCGCGTGCCGGCTGGGCAGCCTTCTCCTCCTGGCTGGGGAAGAGGGAAGCCAGCTGCGGGAGATCCCGGGCTCTTCTCGGGTGGGATCGCGGGTGGGTGGCAGGGCGCGCAGCCGGGGAGAGGAACGCCTCACCCACCCGGCGTGGCTTCGCTTGCTCCCAATTGTGCTCAGTGTTTCAAGGGCGGGCGTTGGTCAGTTTTACTTTGCCTTTGAAACCGGTTTCCTTCTACTGATTAGGAGGGTAGAAAGAATTGGATTTCTTGGGCGCAACTTCAGGATGAGCGAAGCCCAACTCAAGGAGAGTCTGTTTATGCAGAGCCAAATAGTAGAGGACGCCTTAGCCTTTTCTCCCAAGAAGTTTACACCTTTGGAAAAATAAGCCAAGCCCTGGAGAAAAAGACAGGTGTCTGTATGCGACAGCTTGCGCGCGCAGCTTTTTGTAAATCAGCAAAATAAACACCCATGTCTCAATAGCCAGTCTTCCTTCTCCTTTCTCTATATATAGGAGGTAAGAGTATAGGCTGAGTAGGATAGAGAGCTCAGAATAGGCTGCCTGATATAAACCTTAGTCTCCAACCAGACTTCTTAAAAAGGCTGTTCTTGATTTATCAGGCATTTTTTCAGCCGTTCATGAAGTGATATTTTTGTTCTCAATATGCTATAATTTTTTCTGCATAGAACTGTTTTTGCAACCTTATGAGAGGAGAAACAGGGTCAGGAAGGAAGGAGGCTGAGGATGGAGAAAGATAATTTGCAAAATGCTTGTGAAGCCCTAGTGAGGAAAATAGCATACAGAGTACGCAAAAGATTAACCTGAGGATTTGAGTCTGGATTTGTACATTCCTTAATGCTATGGTTTGATGCCCCCCCCCCAAGAAGTTCAGCTATTGGAAACTTAATCCCCAATTTCATGTTGACAGTATTTTGAGGTGGGGGCTTTGGAAGGTGATTAGGATGAGGTCATAAGAACGGGGTCTTTATGATGGCAAAGAAAGAAAGAAAGAAAGAGAGAGAGAGAGAGAGAGAGAGAGAGAGAGAGAGAGAGAAAGAAGGAAAGAGAGAGAGAGAGAGAGAGAGAGAGAGAGAGAGAGAGAGAGAGAGAGAGAGAGAGAAAGAAAAATAAATAAAGCGTGATCCCGGCGGGCCGGAGCTCGGGGCGCGGGGGCGGACCAGCAGAGCCCAGCGCTGTCGCCCGGCAGGTGCGGCGGCCGCTGCCCGGAGGCGGCATGTGACGCGCGGCCGCAGCTGCCCGCGGGCGGAGCGCTCGGACCCGGAGCGCACAGCGGGAAAGTCGGGGCCCGCGGGGTCCCCGGGCCGCGCACGCGAGCTCCCAGCGCAGCTTCCACCCAGCGGGGCGATGCCTCCACGGGCGGCTCCGGCCGCAGAGCAGCGATTCTGAAGACCGCGGCTCTCGCCTCGGCGAGCGGCAGGAGATCGAGGTTCAGCGGGTCGGACCCGACGCCCCGGGCGCTCCGGAGAGTCGCGGGGGGCCGGCGTGGGACGGTCACCTGGGGCGCAGCGGCCAGGTGAGGACGCGCCGCGCGGTCCGCGCCGGGCAGAGCGGGCGGCCGCGGCCGCTGACCTGGTTTCTTGCCTTATCTGGTGGTGGAGGGAGGAAAAAAGTTTTCCGCGCGGGTGGGAAATGTGTTTGCTGGCGGAGTTTAAAGGAAGGACTGGGGAGGGACGAACAGAGGTGGTTCTGTGGATCTGGGGAGACAGGAACCCCGAGACCGCGATCCGGTGAGGAGTTGGGGCGCAGGGACCCAGGGCGGAGAATGTCGCGGCGGCGGCACCCCTACCCCTCCCTGCAGAAGGACAGGAACACCGATTGCCAATCTGTGGCCCGGACCGAGCCCTGGTCCCCCACCCCACAACCTTTTGCTTCGATTTTCTGTTCCTGGGATGCGGATCGGAACACCCAGCTTGGGGGGCTGCGGGGTGCCCTGTGTGTTTGTGGGCGCCTGCGTGTGCTGTGCCTGGTGGGACTGTCTTGATTTCCCATCCTTTTTAGGAAAGCCAAAACAGATCCCTGCCAACCTCGCAGCGGGGGGCAGTTGTTGGGGTTGTATTTGGGGGAGCGAAGAGGAGATTTTTGCACTCTGTGTAACAGGGGAGAAGGTACGGAACCCGGGTGCGACTCAGCACCAACTGACTGACCCAGGGAGAGTCTAAGACTAGCTGGGCAGCCGCCACCAAGACGCCCGTGATCCCCTCTCTGAACCTTCCCGCTCCCTGCATAGCCTCCTTGGAGTGCACAGCATGTTCATATCTGCGTGTTTTTAAAACCTTGGGGCTAGAGGACTAGTGACCCCAGGGGAGCGGTAGAATTCACATGTCTACTGGGCGGTATGCGTGTTGGAATTGAGATCCTGCACTGCGTGCTTGTGAGCCAGTGTGACTCTCCTGGCTCAGGGTGGAAGAAGGCGAGGAAGCAGGGGTTGGGGCTCGCATATGGACGCATTTCAAGAAGACAGACCTTCATTTCAGTATAAGCGTTATTTGAAACTGTCCGAAGTCTGTAAGCATATGTCCCGCCCCCCACCCACCTCACCAGGCTGATCTTGGCAGACTCTCTCCTCGGGAGGGAAATTTATTGAGGGGAGCTATCCTGTTAGGGACAAGGACTATTTTACTGTAGACTTTCAGCTGATCCTCCTTCTCTCTTGGCCTCTGAAATCCATCCAGTAACACAGCTAATGTGCTCATACACACACACACACACACACACACACCACTTTGGGGTCTGCTTTCTGTGTTACTATTTGGAAACAAAACACATCCTTAAAGCGTGCTTAACAGTTATGGAGTCCAAAGGATTTGGTGAAAGCATTCATACTTCATGAACCATTCAACACTATTTCCTGTGTTTAAAACAATGCAGTGGATTTGCTTGAGAGATCTCGCAGGCTAGACATTGCAAAAGCCAGCAAGTGGAGCCTGGAATGAATACATGCATGGTTGCAGAGTTGCAGTGGATGCGTAGTAAAAATAATAAAAAAAAAAAGGGGGGACCTTTTCTGTTTCAGCTTCTGTGAGGTTGGCTGCAGGATGTGGTGAGCTGACAGTTGCTGGAATTTCGGGGTCCACATTGCAGGACCTGGCCCCTCTTTCCTTTTCAGTTCCCACAGGCCATAACAGTGCAGTTTGAATCACACATCCTCCATTGGAGAACCCTGTCTTTAGATTTTGTTTACTTGATTTGCCTGAATTAGCTTAACATCCAATTAGCTACTGTTGAACTAGAAGATGCATTATTTCTGAAGTGGTTTCCATATGGAAACATAACTTTATTTTAAATTATTTATTTTTAAATAATTGTATTGTAGGTCTGGTTTAGACTGTTACTGTACGCTGGGGGGGTATTCTGAGTTTGAATTAAACATGAAAACAAGAATGATGTAAGTCTTTACAAAATAATGATGAATATTCATTCAAATGGACTTGACAAAAATGAGATTTAAAAAAAAATCTTTGACTGTAAATCTTTGGCAATAGAAAATTATTGTGAAGCAAAGTGCAATCTTCAGAAGAGACTGTGTGGAATTGGTTGAGAATGAGAAAAACGAACATGTTTTAAAATAAGAAGAGTTTTGATATCTTAAAACTTACATAAAAAACTTTTAAGGTTTAGAAAAATCTATGAATATTCATTATACTGCTTTTCTTCCTGGGAGACGAATTTTGCTTCAAAAGTATTTGTTTCCAAAGATTGCTGAAGCAAGGATAAACACTCTTCAGAGTATATCTTCATTTTTTTTTCTTATAAACACAAATGGTTTATTTTTTACACAAAACTTTTTTGCTATATTAAACTAGAGTACGGGAGAAGCGAAGCTCCTTTTAATCATGTTTTAGCTTTTAATAGCAGGGGACCTGTTGAATGGGAGCCTGGGCTATGAGGTGTCCAGAGCTAGGCTTTTTCTTGGCTCTGTATTAGTGAATTGAATAGACAATTAAAGGTTATGATTCAAAGCAAAATTGCTTTATGTATTCGCTCATTTGAAGTAATCATTTTTTTTTCAGATTCTTACCTAAAATATCATCTCATTTTTGGGCCAACAGAGTGTTCTTGCCTAATAACATTGTTAGCCTTGGCAGATTCAGTTGCTTATGTCTAAATGGCCTGGATATCATCACTGGAACTGTGAAGAGACTGAATCTGGTTTGCAGTTTAGGGACGTTTACATGGAGAGCGGCTGTGGTGGCCTTCGGACCAGAGATGAATGACTGGGAACCCTCGAGCGATGGGGCTTCTGCTAGTTGTACGGGAATACGTCTTCCTTTATATCATGCCATGTTATGACTAATACCATTATCTTCTCAGCATGGTTGTGAAGAATAACTGATTGGAAACATTTTATTTTACTTGTGAAACTTTAAGTTCACTTGCTTGTGAACTTAAAATATACTTCCTTTTTAGAGGATTTTTTTTTAAAGGCATATATGGTTCCAATAAAAATGTTAATCAAATCTCTTTCCTACTTTTGTTCTTTAAATGAATACACAGATATACCTTGTGCTTAATTACTGAATGCAATATAAGCAGCATTTTCGAAATGTGATTCTCATCTAGAAGATTCTTCGAGTCTGAGGGAAGACCTGCCCTTGTTCTTAGCTTTATAGAACCTTGGGTTGGCCTTTCAAACTTAAAGGAAAGTCTTGGTTTTCTGAATGGGCATGAGACCACTCCAGTCATGTCGGAAGTTAGGTTCCAGTGTCTGACACACTCTGTTCTCCATTAAGGAAGCTGCCCTGGCATCTTGGATCAAGTACAGAGCTGGCTCTTGATCCAGATCAGTCATTCTGTACCCTGTGTGGACAGCCTGTGAGGGGCGAAGCTGTCCATTTAGAGACTAACTCCTTCCTGGAGAGCTTCTTAAACTACTGCACTCCTGGTCAGTAAAGAACTTTGTTAGCATTATCACCTGAAGGTGTTGAGAATATGGAATCACATGTGTCTTACATGGAAAATGCAAGTCCTGCTCAAGCCCTTTCATCTGCTATGTATGTGTGGAGACGGTAGCGGTCCCATGCACGTCAAGAGTAGCTCAAGGATGGAACCCATGTAGAGTATCTTTTTGCTTGTTTGTTGTGTGTGTTCATGTGTGTGCAGGTCTATGTACATACACAGGGTCAATGAAAGTGTTTGCGCATATGTGTAGCAATCAGAGGACAACCCCTTTCCTCGGGTGCTATTTTAGGTTGTTTTATTCTAACAGCATTTCTCATTGCCCTAAGACTTATCAAATATCCTAGGCTGGGTGGCCAGCAAGCCCCCAAGAGCCTTCCTGTCTCTGACCCCCAGCACTGAGATTACAAGCGCATGCCACCATGCCTGTGTCTTTGCTTTTGTTTTGACAGGAGTTCTGAGGATCAAGCTCAGGTCCTCAAACTTGCAGTGCCTTTTGAAAAAAACACACACAAAACCAAACAAACAAACAAACAAACAAAAACAATCTCAGAAGGACAGTGACACAAAATAGGATCCCAGTGTCCTGTCAGTCCGCCCAGAAAGGAGCATGAGGCACCGCCGCCGTGGTATCTGCTAGTTCGGGCTTTGGCTGCTCTGTGTGTTCTACCCAGCAGGTTTGGCAGCATGGGCACCCTCAGCTTCCAGCAGACTCCCTGCCGCAGTTTGGCGACTGAATTCTTCTACCTGTTAGAGCTTCCTGGCCCTACCCTCTGGAGGCCTGAGGACTCTGGCAGGCAGGGAACATGTTAGTTAGCCATGCCAGCAATATGCCGTGCGCATGTGCTGGGCTGTCATCTTCTCCCCAGAAGTCCAGCTCATCTGGAAGCCAGCTAGAATATGAAAACCTTGAGGAAACCCGTGGGAAAGCCACAGGATTATAGAACAGAACCTGGCAGGTGCACGGGGGCTGTACGCCCTGCTGTCTCCTGCTCTGTAGCTCCAGGACCTCCTCTGCCTTCCCTGTTCTTACCCAGGGGAGGGTAATCCAGTTTTGATCCTTCTTCAAACCATAGAAGGATCAAAACTGGGTTCCACTGGCTTGCTCTCAGCCTTGAAGGCTTTAGCAATTCCTTGGGCCTCTGACCCCGAACTCTTGTCCTGTTATTTCTCATCTCACAGGACTAGGCTTCTCTTGTGTTTTCAGTTCACCTTTTCAACACTGGTCTTGATGTTTTGCCTGGAATAACTTTTAGCAATGACCTTGACAGTCTGCCTTGCTCTTGCCAAGAACTTCTCTCAAGGAGCAAGGCTCTATTCTATTATTTTCAGTCTTGGATTCAGCTCCAGTGTGGACAAAGCCCTGGACTAAGACACAGCCACACTTCTGACAGTGTATCGATCACTTCTGCTGGGAGACTTGCACTGCCAAGTTCACCTAACAAATAAAATTCCCTTGTCTGTCATTGTTGGCAGGATCAAATCTCAGTCCTTCACACCCCTCCTGGCTACTGTAATTTGAGTTGCGGACTACCCTCTGCCCAGCCGAATTCATCCTTCATTAGGTCATTTGTTCTAGCCCAGCTTCAGCCTGCTTCCTGCCCCCACTGTTCAGTTGAAATCCGCCACACCAGCTGAGCCATGACATATTCTGCTTTTCAATCACCTCTGGCACAGGGAATGGTATGAGCACTGGCTGGATATCCTCCAGCTATTGCACAGCAGATATGAAGATAGGATTCAACTGAGACAAACCAACACTAGATGTTTTCAGTCTCAGAGAGAGGGCTCTTCTTCTGGGCACCTCGTATTTGTGGTCTTCTGTAGAGGCATGTCATTGAGCACAAGGAGGTACAGCTGTAGGATTAGATCTCCTCGTCACCTTGGAATATACTCCCTGACACAGGTCCCAGATGACAGAAACTTACTCCTCACCCTGGGCCCATTCTTCCCAGAATTGTACAGACTTCCATTAAGCCATCACTCAGCTCCAGAGGATCCTCACAGAAAGACAATCTGTACTGTTGGGATCGTTGTTTCAAATCAACAGTAGTGCTGATGCATGCATGTATGTGTGTGCATGTATGTATGTGTGTGCATATATGTGTGCCTTTGTGTGTTTTCACTGCAAAGTGTTATTGAACATAGTATCTTTTGGATCGTTCATGTTCTTTGTGTACAACAGTCTGAAAGCACACCTCATGTTAGGTAGAGATCCCTCAGGCTGCACCATTAGAAAGAAGCTCTCGTAGAGTGTGTCTTGTCCTCTTTCCCCCTGAGACTTCACATGTTCATAACACAAGCAGTTTTCTGTGTGAAGAGTGTGGTTAGTGGAAAGTGGGAAGCTGTGACCTCTCTATCTGGAGTTCTCCTTTCTTCTCTCCCTACCCACAAGTCCTTCCCATCACACAAGACCGACAATCCTTTACAGCGTCACTCCATTTTCCCTGTGATAAATTTTATTGATCACTTAACTCACTGAATTATCAGAAGCTAAAAAAAAAACCTGTCTAAGTAATTGCAAGCTATTTCTCTCTCCTCTGAATTCTGGTGGGACTTTGTACCTTTAATAGTGTATTTGATGCCCAACGATACCCTAGAGCTATTTATTTTTATTTTCTGCAAAGGTAACTTTATGAAAATATATAGGTAAATCTTAATAAGTATAGTAATAATAACTACTATAGCTTGAGTAAAACGAATAAACCTACCTACCTCTTCTTGGTATCTATAGCTTGCCTACCATCTATTCAAAATAATTATCTTTTCATCATTTATCATCTATATCTATAATCTACTTGTATTTATCTGTCTTCTATAAACTATTATCTGTCATTAATATCTCTCGTCTATCATAAATGGCTACCATCTATTATTGATATTTATCAATATAATCTATCTATCTATCATCTATCTACCAACCATCCATCTACTTATCAATATCTACCTTTCTTCTATCAATGATCGATATCGATTGATCTCTATCTACAATCTATCTATGCTTTTCATTTATGCACATCAGATTACCCCTCACAGGCATGCAGAGTCTTCTTTCTTAGATGACTTTAGATCCAATCAAATTGAAGATCAAGATTACCTATCACAAGCACCTTCTACATTGCAACCATCTTGGAATTCTTCTCAATGTGCAGACTATGTGTCTGGAGAAATTAATGCTCAGGGGCCTCTTTTTTTTTTTTTTTTTTATTGGTCTTTTCGAGACAGGGTCTCCTTTTAGCCACCCCAGCTTGTCCTGTAGACCAGGCTGGCCTTGAACTCACAAATATCCGCCTGCCTCTGCCTCCCAAGTACTAGGATTAAAGGTGTGTGCCACCACGTCTGGCTGCTCAGGGGCCTCTTATTCCATACTTAGAGAGCAATGCCACCACACCTTCCCTGTACTAAGGAAATAAGATGAAAACACTTCTGAACTTCACAAGGAAGCTGCTAAGAGTCTAAAGTGGCTGCAGAGATGGCTCAGTGGTTAAGAGCACTGGATGCTCCTGCAGAGGACCCAGGTTCAATTCCCAGCACCCACATGGCAGCTAACAACTGTCTATAACTCCAGTTCCAGAGGTCCAGTGCCCTCTTTTGTCCTCTGAGGGTACTGCACAACATGGGTACACTTACATACATGCAGGCAACACTCATACACATAAAATAAAAATAATAAATAAGATCTTTTAAAAAGAGTCTAAAGTTAATTCAACCTGCTCTGATGTGATACTTCCAACTCTCCATGTTCATTCTTAACCTTTTCATCTCTACTCACAGAATTGCACACACACACACACACACACACACACACGCCTCTGAATCTCACCATCACTTGACAGGAACGAACCTTCTGACTTCTGGTCTCCCTCCTTACAAGGATCACAAAAAGTATTTTCCCCAAAGTCACCTGTAACCTCTGAGTCACAAAGCAGTGACATTCCTGGACAGTACCGTCAACCTCATGCAGCATATTTTAACTCCCCTAACTATCAGGTCCTTCTCTCTCCCACACTTTTCTACCCAAGTTCTTCTTCTCCAGAGCTTCAGACTCTCCTCTCTCCTGCCTAGTGTGGGCTCTCCAACACTTCCATCTTGGTTGACATCATGGGCTGTCTCTGCTTTTTCTTTTTTCCACTTAATCCACATTCCTGTTTCCAACACCCATTAGGCAGCAGTCACTCTTAGCCCCTCCTCCCCTTCTGACTGACTGAGCTTCAGAAGGCAACACTACTGTGACGCAGATTTCTTCAAGTCCCTGTGCTTCCTCCTTCTCCCGCGTCTTTCTTGGGGCCCCCATTTCTATGAATAGCATGATAATCCTACATTTCTGAATAATCCTGATTTAGTTCCTTCCTACCTTGTGCCAGATACTGAATTCTAATACTCAAACAAATCATATCTCAAGCTTCTTGGTTACTTTCCTTTCCTGCTAACAGAACCTCAGTTCATTATTCCTCTGACTTTAATGTGCATTCAGCTATATGAGAAACTGGGTAAGTTGCAGACTCTGATGCGTGATGTCAGGGTGGAAGCCGAGAAGCGCGCATTTCTAAACAGGTTCTAGGGAGCAGAAACATATTTGAGCTCAGACAACATTAAGAAGAAAAATCAGGGCTGGGGAGATGGGTCAGTATTTGAGAGCAATGGCAGCTCAGACATAGGACCCAGATTTGGTTCCCAGCATGCTCGTGGCAGCTGAAAATTGTCTGTAACTCCAGTTCCAGGGGATCCGATGCTGTCCTTCTGCAGGCATTGCACATACTTCCATACCTACAGGAAAACACATCAAATTAATTAATTTAAAAAGGAGAAAAAACTATTCCGACCTTTCAGCAGTTCTGCGGATTATCTCTCACTATACTTTCTCTTTCCCGCCATTTGCATGTCTCTTACTGAAGTTAAAGGCTTATCGTTTTGTCCTCTTCTCACCTTCTTGGACGTCTTTGTCCACTAACAATGGTATAATGCCAATTGTCTTGCATCAGCTTCATCTTGTCCCTGGCTTGATTTCCATTTTAGGATCAGTCTCAAGTCTCAGGATCGCCCCTCTCCTCACCTTCAGTACTTGTGGTACCTTCTGGTCTGTCCTTGTGCTATGTAGGATGCTGTCTCTTCCACTTCTGCAGGGATCCAGACTTCAGCAATTTACCAAGGATTGCTTGAAACAACATTCCTCCAGAGGCATTTGTCTCCTAATACATCAGCAGAATCTCAGGCTTATCAGTGACCTCCTTTGCTCTTCTTTGGTTTGTGTTTGTCTTTAAATTATTTCAGAGATCAGAATGTAGAATCTTAGGTAAGATGCCACTTTGCATTTTTCTTGTAACTCACGCCAAGCCAGTCTTTCCCTTAGATGATGGATGTGTACATCAACATATAAAATATGTAAGTATAGTGCTTTTACTGATTGTATCATTATATAAATAATATATCATATACATTTTGAGTTTCATAAGTATGTAATATTGAAAGTAATCATGACTCTACATCCCCATAGGCAGCCATGATTACTAGTCTGATGGATACTCTTCTGAGATTTTTCTGTACTGTTATGTCTTCCAAGATCCATGTGTTAGAGGTTTGGTCCTTTGCTTCATTGTATTGAGAAGTGGTAGGAACATTTAAAAGGTAGAGCATAGTGGGAGGCTTTTAGGTGATTGGGGGTGTGTCCTTATATAGGAGTAGAGGAGTCCAGCCTCCTCTTCTCCCTCTCCATACTCTCTGGTCATGAGGTGAATGGCTTTGCTCTACCACATACTATAAACATAATACCAAGCTTCCATACAACCCCAGACCTATAGGGCCAATAAGTCATGGGTTGAAACTTCCGTAACAGTGATCAAAAATAGACCCTTTCTCCTTGCAAGTTGATGTGTCTGAAGTATTTGCAATAGTGATAGAGAGCTGACTAACAAATACATGTTCTAAGATTTACTCTCTACAAACCTAGGATAATCATAGACTTTGGCAACTTGACTAGAAATGTAAATCTACCTCCCTGTTTTTAAAGTCTGCAGTTCATTCCAAAACATTGACTGATTCAATTGCATAAAAATCAATCCACTTAAAATGGTCTCTCAGTGTTGAAATATGTTTGCTCTGAATTTCTTATCGGTTAGACATGTCTTTTTTCAGCACTTTCTGCTCACAGGATTGCATAAGGCAGTTTGCATTCATAAAAGCCAGATTCCAATTCTGAGTAGGACCAACCTAGTCGGATGCCTTTAGCAGTGGTGAGTTTATGCAGAGAAAATGATCATTCTTGTTGATGTCACATTAAAATCATCGTGTTGGATGATGCACATGCATATTGCTGAACTTTAGGTTGATATGTATGTAAATGTCCACTTTTTTCATATCTAAGAAAATAAGTGATATATTCTGAATTGCACTTTTCTCATTTTGTTTTGGTGTGCTTTGATTTTTTTGAGACAGGGTATGGACGCAACTGACCTGTATCTGTGTCTAGAGAAGGAAAGTCTTGAGCTTACAGAGATCCATCCACTTGACTCTGCATCATGAGTTCTGGGATTAAAGGCAGGCTTCACCCTACCCTGCACATTCTGAATTAAGAATGTGCCCTTGAAGCCAGGCATGGTGACTCATGCCTTTAATCCTAGCACTTGGGAGGCAGAGGCAGGTGGATCTCTGTGAGTTCAAGGCCCAGGAGAAATTGAGCCTCTTTGGGGATAATAAAAGCTATTATTTGAAAATAAAATTTAGCCATCTCTGTCTCTATTTTGCACTAACTACTGGGAAATTCAAGCCTAAAAATAAAACATAATCATAGTCACCAATTTTGCTAATTTTTCAGGATATTGCTTCTTTTTTCTAGTATTCTTTTCAGTTTTCAATTTTTAATATAAGCATTTTCAGGTTCTTGGAGTGAACAGGTTATAATTTAGAAATATATAGCATAAAACTATGCCTTTTAAAATATTCCCAGCTATTAATGAAAGAAAAAATAGTAAGTGAATCCTTTTAAGCCATATCAAAACAGACTAAGTGATATATTGGACCCAAAATCTCTTTTGAGGCCTAAAACCCCTAAAAACCACAATAGATAAAGAAGCTGATTTCTAGGGCAACATAGAAGGAAGTGTTTTCTTGAAGAAGGAGCAGGCAATAATGAAGGGGATGATGTCATAAGAATTCCTTAGATCCAGACAGTTTCTCCTCAAGTGTTTGGACCAGACTTGGTGGTACATGCCTTTAATCCCAGCACTTGGGGAGCAGAGGCAGGCAGTTCTCTGTTAGTTCAAGGCCAGCCTGGTCTACATAGTGAGTTCCAGGACAGCTGGGGCTATATGGAGGCCCTGTCTCAAAAAGAAAATTAATTAATTAATTAATTAATAAAAAATAAAAACTCATCACATCCTCGACAACCCTCTTCTTTAAGTGTAGCGTTAGCAATTAGAGTTGGTATACAACATAATGATACTTGACATATACAAATATTATAACATAGTTAAATCAAGCTAATTATATTAGTCTCCTGACATATTTAATGTTTCTCTAACATTTTTTTCAAACTTACTCGTACATGACCATTAAGCAAAACCATTGTGCTGGGCTGTGGATCTCCAAAGTTCACTCATCATTACTATTGGAAATTCCGTACCCTTTGACCAAGATGTCCACCCTCACTCTTCCCACAACCCTTGGCAACCACGGTTCTACTCTGTGAGTTTGACTTCCTCGGATTCCAGATGTGAATAAACTCATGTGTTATGTGTACCTCCATGCCTAGCTTTTTTTAATCTAACCTAAATTCCTCAACCCATTCATGTAGCTTCAAGTGGAGGGTTTTCTTTTTAAAGGTATTCGTGTGTGTGTGTGTGTGTGTGTGTGTGTGTGTGTGTTTTATTTTATTTATCCATTTATCCATCCTTGGAAACACATACCTTGCATAACTCGTGTATTGTACTTGATGCTGTGATAAACATCAGCAGACCCTGATCGCCTTGACATATTGATCCCATTTCCTTTGAATATATTCCCAATGGTTGGATTACTAGATCATATAGTAGTTCTACTTTTAAATCTTGAGGAACCTGTTTTCCCATAGTGGGTGTCTTAATTTATGTTCCTAACCACATTGTTTAAGGGTTCATTTTGATCTGTGTCGTTGCCAGCACTTATTCTCCTTTGTCTTTTGAATAATAGCACACTAACAGGAACAAGGTGAGATTTCACTGTGGTTTGGTTTCTTCCTGGTAGTTCCTCATATGTAACACTTTTTCATATATCTGTTTGCCCTCTGCCTGCCTTATTTTGAAAGGTGCTCAGGTATTTGCCCATTTTTATATTGTGCTGTGGTCTTCCCTGTGAGTTGTCTGAATTTCTTTCCTGCCTTGGATATTAACAGATGCATGGTTTGAAAAGATTCTCTGTTGATCCTTAGGCTATCTCTGGACTCTGGGGGATTTTTTTGTTTTCTGTGCAGAAGCTTTTAAGTTTGATGTAACCCCACTTTGTCAATCTGTGCTTTTGGGTCACATCCAAAACACCATGGACAAGACTGATGTTGTAAAACTTCTTCATTATGTTTTCTTCCAGTAATCTAATAGTTTCAGTCGGTCTGGTCTGATGTTTATGTTGCTGATATGTATGAGGTTGATTTTTGGATTTGGTATGGTATAAGGATCCAATTTTATTCTTCTACAGGTGGACATTTATTTTTCGCAAATACAATTTGTTGAATAGAATGTCCTTTCTCTCCTCTGCATTCCTGGCATCATCATTAAAAATCAGTTGGCTGTCAAAGTATGTTTGTTTTTATGGCAGTATCATGCTGTGAATGATATTCTCTCTCTCTCTCTCTCTCTCTCTCTCTCTCTCTCTCTCTCTCTCTCTCTCTCCACAGTATATTTTGAATTAGAGCTCACCCATCATCTCAGTAAATTAAATGATGCCGTAGGTCCCTGGGAAGGTAGAGAATTATGTTTTATTCACTGATACAGCCCAAAGTCCCAATGCAGTGCCTGACACATTTGAAACACCCACTAAGCACTGCCCAAGTCTCTGTTTCTGTTCCTTTTGGGGAAAAGAAGAAGCCATTCGGGTATCTCAGTATTAGAAAAATCCTTTACTTATTACAAAATAGGAAGTGCTCTCAGTTGCCTGTGATACAAAACATAACAGAATGTCTCCAGCTGAGATTCAAAGCTCTACCAGCCTGGTGCATGCTCTGTGTTGAGATACTGGTCACCCATGTGTATTAAGGACAGGGTCCTTTGTGACAGCATCTTCCAAATAACTCCTCTTGCCAACTGATTCCTATGGCCAGCATTTTTCAGGCTGACACTTTTTATTGATTGTCAGCTCTCACAAATAGACAGCTGTGCTGGAAGTCCTCAGTAACCACTGGCAAGGTTTCCACCAGGGAAATCTGAGATTTTATTAGTTACTGATGCCATTGATGTGACAAGGTAAGAAATAACAGCTTAAGGAAAGAAGGGTTTATTTTAGCTCTGTTTGGGGATATAGCCCATCATGGTGGGGAGTGCATGGTGACAGAAGTCTAAGGCTGCTGGCCACACATCCCATCTGCAGCTAGGAAACGGAAAAAGAGGGAGGTGTATGCTCAGTTTGCTTTTCCCTTTTTACGTAGTCCCACCATGGGATGGTGTCACCAGTACTTAGCCTGATTATTTCCATTATAGTGAAGCCAAGTGTGCTGGAGAGCTTTGATGTCAACTTGACACACCTGGATTGAGGGAGGCTTCACTGGAGCATTTCCTCCGTTGGACTGACTAGTGGCCATACCTGTGGGGCATTTTCTTGATTGCTGAGTGAGTGGGATTCCCCAACCCACTGTGGGTAGTACCACCCCTGGGCAGGTAGTCTTAACGTTTTATAAGAAAGCAGGCTAGGCATGGGCCAGAGGGGCAAGCCAGTAAACAGCATTCCTCCATGGCCTGTGCTTCAGCTCCTGACTCCAGGTTCCTGCCCTGAGTTCCTACCTTGGGCTCCCTTAGTGATGAACTATAACCAGGGAGATGTAAGACAAATAAACCCTTTCCTCTCCAAGTTGGTATTGATTCAGAGTGCTTTATCACAGTAATAGAAGAGAAACTAGAATATCAGTCTAGGATGTCCTTCACTGACATGCCCAGGCATTTGTCTCATAGATGATTTTAGATATTGTTAAGCTACAATCCATATTGCCTATCATAGGGTGATCTTTCTAAAACTGTGCACGAAGTTATGTTAAGCACCATATATGGCTGCTTAGACATGGGAGTTGAAGCCAAACCATCTGAATCACAGCAGGGGCAGCTACTTTGCATTCTAAAGAAAGGTCTATCCTGATATTTCGCTTTGCTAAAATTTAGGACCTGAAAATTGAGCAGAGAAACATTTTATATTTTTTCATGAGTAGATTAATAGCTAGATTGGCATGTGGTACATTAGCTTAACTTTTCTCTCTGGTAAAATGAGTCATTCAATTTAGAATGTTTCTCAGGCTTTGTGAAGGGTAAAAAAGCTTTTTCACAGTGGAGTGTAAGTACAATCAAGCAAAGACAGCCCTTGGGTAGAAAATTAAGACGAAACTTCTTCCATCAATGTATCCTGCTCTATCTAAATAGCATTTTTTTTTTTAGAAATATGGTTAGTGGTGTTCATAAGAGGTTAGAAACCAGAAACTTTATCTCAAATGTAAGCTGTTCTTAACATTTCTGTTAGTTTCTTACCCCATGTCATGGAGCTATCATAGAGCAGATTATTTTTTATGTGATGCTGAGGATTTAAATCTAGGGCCTCTTACATGCTAGGCAAGCAATCTGTCACTGACCCACATCCCAACATGGCACAACACATAACATGATTTAGCAGTCATATAATACTTATTTAACAGTCACATTCACGCAAAGTCACTGATGTCAGTAGTAGGATGTCAAGAAATTGATAAGATAGTCCAGAACTATTGCTCTATATGCACAGTATATTGATTGGCATGACGATTCAAAAGCTTGGACATAGTTTGTTTTACCCATCTGCTACAGGATATTTTAACTGAGTATTCTTTAAATAAATAAATTTAAATAATTACATAAAGAACTAATTTCCCACAAATTTTATGTGAAGTAGTATATCGTTAACTTTTTTTTTTTTTTGAGACAGAGTCTCCCTATAGCCCCAGCTGGCCTGGAACTCACTCTGTAGACCAGGCTGGCCTTGAACTCACAGAGATCCACCTGCCTCTGCTTCCAGACTTAAAGATGGTCCTTAGCTGCCATGTGGTTGCTGGGAATTGAACCCTCTACAAATGCAGTCGGTGATCTTAACCACGCTCCAGCCCTATCATTAACTTTTTTTTCTTTATTTTTTTTCATTTTTTAACAATAAGTAATAATTTATGAGTACAAGCATCCTTCACATAAAACCAATTTGCAGGCAGTCGTGCCCAAACCCACACAGCCCAAGGCTCCCTCCATCCAGCTGGGGGGGCTTGTATGTACAATCAAGTTGATCAAATAAGTGTCTAGTCTATATTGCTGTAGTTTCACCAATCACCCCAATCACAGCCCTTACATTCTACCACGCCCCCTCTTCCGCAGATTGTTCCCTAGGCTTAGAGAAGGGGCACAGGTGGACGAGGGACAAAACAGTCTACTTTCTCTGGAGCTGTCGTTTTGGACTCTGGTCAATTCTGGCTGTTTTCTTTCATGGGCTGGCAGTTTGTCCAGGAATAACCTTTCAATCTGTCATTAACTTTTATAAAATAAAATTAACCATCATCCAGTCTTGAGACTTTTAGAGATCTTGTGGAGTAAAGACCTTAGGGACAGATTATATACAGTCTGCCATATTTACAGCATTTCTCCTAGCCATTCATTTGTTCATTAAATTCTTTAAGTTCCTGAATTATGTTAGGGTGAGTTCTAAAGGCTGACAATGAGGAAATGAATATAATGAGTAAGATACTGCCCTTGTGGGTTTATTTTTTGTAATCATGAGACTATGCAGGACCCGTTCTAGTACTCACAGGGGGATTTTCTGAGCATCCCTGCACTCCTTACTCTGATTTCTTGTAACTGTGGAATTTAGTTACATTTTTCTCCAAAAGTGCTTTGACTGTTCCCAGGAAATTTTAATCAGCTCATACTAACGGCTGCCACTAGATGGCAGACATCTGCGTTTGTGTGTCCAACCGGAGGGTGGTTTTAAAGGGTACAAAAGGAGTTACTTGATAAGGAAGAAACTTGAGTTCCATATGAGTGACAAGTTACAGTTGCTGCTGTGTGTCACATTCCGTGGACTGCATGTGTTAAACGTGTTCATTCTTGTCCTGTCGAGGATTCTGTTTGCAACTGGGCAACCTGCCGCGTTCATGAAGGACAGGGCTTTATACAGCCCCATGGAAAGTAATGTTGATTCTCAAGTTCCTAGTCTCTCTCTCTCTCTTTCTCTCTCTCTCTCTCTCTCTCTCTCTCTCTCTCTCTCTCTCTCTCTCTGTGTAAAACTTTTGTGGTAAAGTGGGCTTTTCAAATGGAGGCAGAGATTAATGGATCAAGGTGCCAGAGGCTGTAGGGAATGGGGTACATTTTCAGACCCGTGAGACACAAACCCAAGAAACCAACTGGATACTGGCAGGTTGATGCCTTCCCTTAATCTCCCACTAGCTGTAGGAATCCATGGAAACAGAAGGTCGAACCAGAGCTGCACTGGACAAGGCACGTGAATTAAGTTTGGCTCAATTGCAGAACCACAAAGTGACTCAAATCACACTAATAAAGACCCAACAACAACCTGTATAGAAATATTCATCTCTGGCCAGGTGTGGTGGTGCACGCCTTTAATCCCAGCACTTGAGAGGCAGAGGCAGGTGGATCTTTGGGAGTTCAAGGCTAGCCTGGTCTACAGAGCTAGTTCCAGGACAGCTGGGGCTACAGGGAGACCCTGTCTCAAAAAAAAGAAGAAAGAAAGAAAGAAAGAAAGAAAGAAAGAAAGAAAGAAAGAAAGAAAGAAAGAAAGAGAGAGAGAGAGAGAAAGAAAGAAAAAGAAAGAAAAAGAAAGAAAGAAAGGAAAGAAAGAAAGAAAGAAAGAAAAAGAAAGAAAGAAAGAAAGAAAGAAAGAAAGAAAGAAAGAAAGAAAGAAAGAAAGAAAGAAAGAGAGAGAGAAAGAAAGGAAATACTCATCTCAACAAAGAAATACCTAACTCTCCATGCAGTTTGGAAGACCAAAGGGTTCTGTAGCAGTTGTTTCCTAAGTCCAACATGAATTAAGCTATAATAAAGTACTGCCCACTGATCTGAAATTCCTGGAAATCCCAGAATAGTTACAGATGTTGCTATTTTGGCTTCCAGAGCACCCTGAACAAGGTGGTTATTAGGGGTTAGGTTGCAGAGGGGAGGGGGAGGGAGGTATAAAAAATTGTGGCAAATCTTTGACCCCAAATGTGTGTTTATAATCTACAAATATGTTAACTTGTAAAATGAGGTTATCTGAGCCAAATGGTCCTTGGATTTATTGGGGGGGGGTGAGAAGGCAAATCTCTTTGGAAGGATAACAGGAATTTATTCCTTTAAGTAATTTCACTAGAGAGATATTTTAAAGGACCAGAAATTTTAAATATTTGTAAATCCAGAGTAGATAAATGATTCAGGCAATGTTTGGCTTATAAAAGAAAAGACTATTCAGGTTTGTTTCTTTACCAAAAATTAAAACCACTTCACGTAGACTCATCTTCCCTCCTCAGTTACCTGTTTGGAACATTTGTTTTGTTTCATTTGTTTAAAACAGGGACTTGGTAGCCTAGCCAGGCCTTGAACTTATTAGGTAGCTGAGGATGACCTTGAACTTATTATGTAGCTGAGGATGACCTCCCTGCTCCCACCTTTTGAGTGTTGAGATCTTAGGCTTGAAACAACTCAACCATGCTTGGTTTATGTAGCGGTGTGAATCTATGCCAGGGCTTTGAGGATGCTAAACAAACACTACCCACTGAGCTACCTGCCTGGCCCCAGCCTAGACTACTAATTTTCCAACAGCCTGTGCAATTTGTTTTACCAAAATCTCAGAACTGTCCTCATGTGTCACCTGATCTGGCCAAATTCTTGGATCAGCTCATGCAAAGAGCATTCACATCTGCCATTTTCTTCGTTGTCTTCAGACAGGCTTATTTTTTGATTGTTGGTTGGTTGGTTTTTGTCTTTTTTTTTTTTTTTTTTTTAGACAAAGTCTCCCTGAAGTCCCTGCTGGCCTGGAATTCACTGTGGAGACCAGGCTGGCCACAATCTCATAGAGATCTGCCTGCCTCCACATCCATGCCCTGGGATTAAAGGGGTCTGCCACCACCTCTGGCTTTAGACTCATGTGTACTTTTAATTTTTCTGTTAACACTCACCACAATATAAGCTCTTTGAGAACAGACTTCATCATTTTGTCTTTTAGTTGTTAAATCTCAAGTCCTAGAATACTGCCTGGCCTGAGACCCATCCTTGGCAAGAGCAAGTGAATGAATGAAGGAATGAATGAATGCTCAGAGCTTCTCTCTCTCTCTCTCTCTCTCTCTCTCTCTCTCTCTCTCTCTCTCTCCTTTTTACTTTTCCTGAACCCAGGGTCTTGCTTATGCTAAGCAGGACAACACATTGATCTCTGAATGCCTGGCCAGTGGTCACAAAGCACATTTGTAATCCCAGCATTCCAGTGGTGACGTTGTCACCAATAATGCTATTTTATCCATCACAAGTGACTAAAAGAAACCCAACTTGTTACCTAATAATCTTTTACAGATTTTGTTTTCCATAAATGCTCATTTTACCTGGGTCTCATAGCATGTAGTCTTTAATCCAAGCTGCTTAGGAGGCTGAGACACAAGATCACTTCAAAGCCTGCGGGATCAATTTAGATCTCTAGAAAGAAATTTTTATAAGGGCTAGGGAATGGAGTTCAGTGGTAGGGTGTTTGCCAATCATGTAAGAAGTTTTAGGTTAAACCCCCAGTTCCAAACAAGCAAACAAACAAATATATAGGTTTTTATTTACATAATCAAGAACGCAAGTGTTATGAAACAATGAAAACATTTTTAAATTTTATTTATTTATTTTTATGTGTATGAGTATACTGTCCGCATGTAGGTTTGTGCACCCATGTAGTGCAATGCCAGAGGTCAGAAGAGGGTGTTGGATTCCCCTGAAACTGGAGTTAAAGACGGTTCTCAGTCGCCTTGAGGGTGCTGGGGATCGAATCCGGGTCCTCTGCAAGAACAGTCGGAGCTCTTAATCGTAGGCCATCTCTCCAGCCCTAGAAAAAAAAAATTATGTGTATGAGTGTACTGTTGCATGCAGGTAGGTACACCCATGTTGTGCAATGCTGCAGAGGTCAGAAGAGGGCATCAGATTCCCCTGGAACTAGAGTTAAAGATGGTTCTCAGCTGCCATGTGGGTGCTGGGAATCAAACCTGGGTCCTCTGCAAGAGCAGTCGGTGCTCTTAACCTCTGAGCCATCTCTCCAGCCCCATGAAACAAGGAATTTTTTTCCTTTTTTAAATTGTTTTATATATTTTTTTGTACAAGATTATGTTACAAATCAAATCTAGATCCATGTCCCCCTCCTTACCCCCTACCCCACCAGAGCTCATGCATTCTGCCAAATATGTTTTTCATCATTTTCTCAGTCTTTCTCAAAATTCTCGATATAGAAGGAAAAATTTTAAGTATGAAAATGGAAGAGAAAGGTGAAGCAAGACTTTTCTGAATTTGGGCTTGTATGGCACTCAAAAGTCAACAATAGCATGGGTACCAGGGGACACTGCACAGTGGCTGGGATACAAAGCCATGGAGGAAGAACTGAGACAAAGCAGCTGGGTGCTCTGTCCAACCCATGCCTCTCCCTTTCTTCCCTCTCTTCCCTTCCTCCCTTTGAGAAACAAGGTCTTTCTGTGTAGCCCAGGCTAGTCTGAAGTTCAAGGGCCTCCTGACTCAGCCTCCGAGTGCTGGGATTACAAGCATGCCTCTCAGCAACTGGAATCCTATTCCCTGGATACCATCCTACAGTCTTCAGTCTTTGAATCTGTCCTTCCACCAGCGCCTCTGCTGCACGATTCTGGGTCCTCAGCCCATCACTGGGGCTACACCATTGGTCTCCTTCGTTCGAGGCTCCTGACTTTTTGGACTGAGCAGCTACTGGTTTCTCCAGCTGGCCAGCCTGAAGAACACTATTTTAGGACAAGTGAGCCAATCTAATACCAACCCCCATAATTGTCTATACTGAAGTATTGGATTTATTTCTCTAGAAAACCTTGACTAATACAGAGCCCTGGCTAATAGGATTTCCAGTGTTCCCGTTATTCTGAAGCACATTAAAATTCTGAAGGGTCAGTTGTAAAATGTGATACATTTTTCACATTAAAATCTTGTACCTTGAGTTATTTATAAACATGTCCAAAAATAATGTACATTGCTTTCATACTTGTGAAATATTAATGAAGTAGCTGCCAACACAGGCTGTTGTTTCTTCCTAGAGAGAGAGTGGTATGGAAGTGGCAGGACCATGCCCTCTGGGGTCATAAGGGCTAGGGAGACTCACAGGACCAATCAGTCTTCCTTGCTGTTGAGAAGTAGCTTTAAAAAAATAAGTTATAATAAATTTGTTTTAAAGGATGCTGACATGGTAAAATCAGGAGCGATCAGTATCTCCAATACTGTAAACTTTCTACTCTGAAGTTGATTGGAGACAGAATAATCGTGGGAGCTGCTGTTTCCTTGAAATGCCTGGGAAACACGGAATCCCAGGCACACTAAAGTGTGGGACCTATCTTGACAAGGCACAAGACATCAAGTAGGCATGAATACATTTTTCCATCTCTCATGTCTATGGGAACACCTTTGTCTAGGCTCGGAATCAAAACAAAATATTACCTTATTGGCTTAGCTTCAAATCAGGTATTTAGGAAGCAGGAAGATACTTTATTTGGAACATATGCAAGTTAAAAGGCAGATAGTGTTGAGAATCTCCAAGAGTGGCACTAAATGCACTCTGAAAGCTATGGGGTATCTGGGGTTGGCACTCAGCAATTTATGAGGAAGAACTTGGTATTGAAATGAATTTTAATTTGGAGATAATGTGTTCTTTTCAATCATTTCAAAGAACAGTTTGAAATACTTGGTAATAACTTTAAAATTGTTTTGCAGTGACAAACTGCTTGATCCTTGTGGAATCCTGAGCTCCTTCTCACCTTTAAACAATTACAGTCTTTAGTTGTCCAACTATAACTTCTCTCTTACATTCCCCTCAAATCTGGTCTTTCTCGTAGGCAATATTCACATTTTTAGCCCTATTGACTTTGATTCTTTAACCATCCTCTCCACTCCATCAGATGTTAACACCACACATGCTCTGTGTGTCTGCTGATAGAATGCGACCACATAGAGGGTGGAAAGCCACTGCATTATCTGCAGTGTCTTTTGTCCATTAATAAGCTACTTCACCAGCTTAGGGGGTGATGTCTTCCCAGCAGGATATGTGCATCAATCAATTACTGCAGTGAAAGACATTTCCTGGTTCCAGAGAGTCCTAGGCTAGGGGAGAGAGCAGCCATCCAAGTCCCTCACACTCACAGAACTTTGGTTCCCTGCCTCTTTATATAATCTCTCTCCTCATATAAGCACACTCTGGCCACGCTCCACCCTGTTCCTGCATCTCCCCCTCCTCCGAGTTGAATCGCTTATTCCTCTTAAAGAGTTTCCATGGAAACATTTGCCCTGTTGCCCCTTAACATTTGGTTTCTGAACAGTAGAAATCATCAATGTCCATGTTCTTCACAGGCTCAATATCATCATCTGTAGAGTGAGAAGGAAAATGACCATGCCTGTACCTGCTGGTTTCCTAAGTTAGTACATGTTTAAGCATTAACGACTTGACTCATAGTAAGCATAACCCAGACACAAATATTACTGCTGCTATTAACATACTATGTTTATTGATATTTGTAATTTTACCTGCTTCATAGGAATGATTCTAAAGGATAATATAGTTGATTGTTATAGAGCAGATTAAAGACAAAAGATGATTATGTAGTTGTAATTCTGAGTATTATTCTAAATGGCTATAATGCATATTTTCTATTTGGCTTCTCCACAGACCAACAAATTCATTGATGGAATGGGTGATGAGTGAGTGAAGTGAAAAGATAAGGCAAGAGCAGAGTTTTCCTTTTTCCTTGCATCTTCCTAACAACTCTAAATCACCTGAAAGTACACACACATACCACAAATTTGAGAGTTCATTTAACTCACGAATCTCAATTTTAAGGGATGAGTGGATGGGTTCAAAGGCCTGGTATGGTAGAAAATTTGGCGACTGGCTTTCTATAAGAAAATAACAGAATCCTGACTGATAGCATTGGCCAATGGCCCTGGTGAAAATTCTTCCATGATCATAAGTGGCAAGCTTTCGAAGTGTCTTCACTGGCTTAGGAGCTAGATAAAAATGGGCACATCTGCATCTGCTGAACTGTAGTGAGTTGCTTAGTGCATTAAGCTTTTATGAAAGACACATTCATCATAGGGAAGGTTGGATTAGCTAAATGCCAGAGATTTCTGCAAGAACCCAGGTGTAAGGTTTATAGGCTACGATCCGTCATCAAGGAAGCCACGGGAATAACACGGAAGCAGTACCTGAAGCAGAGACCATGAAGGAACATGGCTTACTAGTTTTCTTGCCCTGCTTGATCAGCTACCTTTTTATAAAGCCCAGGCCCCCTTCCCAGGGATCGCACCACCCACGGTAGCATGGCCCATCCTGCATCAATTAAGAATAAAGACTATGCCCTACAGACATGCCCACAGCCTATAAGACAGAGACAATTACTCTATTCAGGTTCCTTCTTCCTAGGTGCATCAAGTTGACAACCAAGATTAGCCACCACATATTCTTTATATTCTTCAATTTTATTTTAACTCAGGTTAACACCTGTCTTCCCCTCTTTGTCAGTCTCTGTCCCAGCACAAGGTGGGGCAGAAATGTGAGATGGCATCTGTTCACCCAAGTTAAAATGAAAACACCAATGTCTCGGGGTGTATGAAGGTCAAGTGAGGGCTGCCCCTGTGTGCCTGGGAAAGATGGATGGTTCTTTTTGATATAATGGAGGCTTACTAGTTGATTGATACATATTCCTAACTCATTGCCCCTGAGAAAATAATTCGATTTTCTATGAGTGTTAAAGTCCAACATGGGAGATTTTTAAGAGAAATCCTTCTTTAGGAACAGCAGGTGATTCAACTCAGGGGACAGGTCCCAAAAGATAAGACAATCTCGACAGATGGATGGAGGATGTGGAAATGGGGTGGAGAGACGCCATAGGTGCTTATATGAGGGCAGAGAAAACACAAAGAGGCTGAAGTGCTGTGAGGTTGTGAGATGGCCGCGGATGCCTTTTCTCTCCCCTAGGCAAGAATACTCTGGAACCAAGGAGTGTCTTGTCACCCATTAAATGTTTGATGCATGTATTCTATGGGTGTGACATCATTCTCTCAGGAGTATTATTAATGGACAAAGAGCATCCTAGGTAATGCAGTGGTTTCTTACTCTCTAAGGGGCCACATTATAGAAGCAGATGAATAGTGTATGTGTGCTATTAACATCTGAAAAAGTGGTGATTAGAAAACTAGAGTCAGTAACGGTAATAGTGAAAAGAATCCAGAAATTCACCCTAGATTAAAATGATATATGGATTCCTTTCATATTCTTCTATATTTTATAAAGTTCAATCAACTCTTTTAATGGAATTTTGATTAAAGAGCAGAAAATAATGAATGGCTATGATTATGTAGAGAATTCTTCTTATCTGGTTTACTTAGTTAAATGGAAAACTTCAAGTTCAAGGGGATCTACATGCTACTTTGAGGTGAGCCTAGTTTGGGTTAGGCAGAGCACAGACACAAACACAGACACAGACACACACACACACACACACACACACACACACATCACATGTGCCTGCACACCCACACATTCTAAGATAAATATCTATATGCCAATTTGGCTTCCATTGTCATTTTACACCTTTGCTTCACTTTTTAGATTATAAAGATGAAATTTATTAAGTCATCCTGGTAGGCTGAGCATGCAGCTCCACTGTTGGAACTTTTGCCAAAGATACATAAAATAGTGAGTTTGATCCCCAGCACCCTATAAAGTAGGTGTGGTGGTGTACCCCAGCACCCTATAAAGTAGGTGTGGTGCTATACACCCAGATGATAGAAGCTCATAAGTTCAAGGTTATCTTTAGCTAAATAGTGAGAGTTTATCTAAAAAAACTTCACCTTGTCAATGTAAGGTTGTGAAATGTAAGGTTGTGCTTCTATGGGAGAAACCAAGTCTCCTAATGAGAAGAATTTACATGGTAGGCTCTCCCAGGCCCTCGTTTGTATGGCTTCACTGGTGGCATTATAGAAAACCCCGTGTGCTGTTAGGAGCAGGGGCCATCTCTGTGACTGAATTGTGGGTGACTTGTGACCAAAACCTTGCCCAGGCTCTGCTGTGGTTCTTACTCTTCACTTCCTTCCTATTCCCAGTTTAATGCACAGCGCACAGGCTGTGGTGGCAGTCCAGGGCTTGTCTTTGATGTGAATGAGCAATAACTCCGCACCGATTGCACAGGTTGCTTCCGTTTTTGAAACCTGGTTAATCCTTTCTTCTTTCCGATTTAGATAAACCTGTGCAGTTTGAATATTCATGTGTGCTCTGTGTACCTGAGGCAAGTGTTTGCAGCAGTTGTGTGTTATTAAAGCCTGCTATGTCACAACCTTCCCAGTTTGTCTATGTAGTGTGTCAGTAAACAAACACCTCCCCCCCTTCTGTTTGTTCCAAAGCACATACTAAAAAGCCTGGAACAAAAATACTTTACACCAGATAAGATACATTTAGAAAATCTGGTCTGACATAGGCAGTCATTAAATTAAATTAAATCCGTGGGAGATCAAGGATTCATGCAAAGAAAAGATATAGACATATGTATAATATATATATATATATATATATGTATATATATATATTCTGTACATATAAAGCATATTGGTTTCTTGACCTTCTTTTTTATGTTTTATTTCTTTATGTATTTTGTATTTATTTATTTATTTATTTGTATGTGCATGAGTGCATTGCCTGCATGCATGTAAGTGCACCCGTGTCATGAAATGCCTGAGGAGGTTAGAAGATCCCGTGGAACTGGAGTTATGAACAGTTGTTAGCTGACAAGTGGGTGCTAGGAATCAACCCAGGTCCTCTACAGCCAGTGCTCTGAACCACTGAGCCATCTTTCCAGCCCAGGTTTCTCTTCTTAAGGAACATGGATCTACTAGTTTATAGGGAAAAAAAAAAAAACATTTTGATTCATTTGGCAAGAAAGATTACAAATAAAAAAATCTTAAAAATATTTGTTATAAAAAAACAAAAAAATATTTCAGTTATTGGAGAGTTATTCTGTGTCCAAACAATTTTAAGTATTACCCTTGTAATATCTCCTTCAGTCCTTACAACAATCCTATAGGTAATGAGGTTTAATAGAGTTTGAAGGTTGAGGAAAATGCTTTCTGGGTGAGCATGATGAACCACAAACGAGTGGAAGGATTTGTCCAAACCACCAATCATTTGACTCTGAACCCAGTGCTGGTAGTTTCTAAAATAACAAATACCTAACATTGATATGAAGGCTTAAACTGGAAGGGCTAGGTTTTTTTTGGCTTTCTAAGACAGGGTCTCCCTGTAGCCCCAGCTGTCCTGGAACTCACTTTGTAGACCAGGCTGGCCTTGAACTCACAGAGATCTGCCTGCCTCTGCCTCTCAAGTGCTGGACTTAAAGGTATGCGCCACCACACCCGGCACTAAACTGTCAGTTTTTAATCAACAATTTTTTAAAATATTCTCATTATGTCACCATAATAACTCATTAAGAAAAGTTAAGGTTGGGATAAAAATGTGATTCGTAGAAAAATAAAAGGAACTTGAAGAAAATAGGTTTTAAATTAAACTTTTATATGATTCTATCAATACATCTTTCTTAACTATATCAATGTCCATTTCTCCACAGTCATCTAGTATGTGTTTGCTTGTTGTATGTTTCAAAAAACAACAATGTTCTTTGCAAAATTTAGGTCCTGATTTAGTGGTCTTTTACAGATAATATATAAAAGACGGCAAGTTGATATTCTCCATTTCTGTTTGACATGGACTTTCAAATAGGTAGAAATTAAAGGAAGAAAAAGCAGACTGTTTCAGCACAGCTGGTTCGGGTGGGAATCTGAAATGGTTCTCAGTTTCTTTGTGGATCAGCCAGTTAGAAATAGAATGAGAGGGGGCTGGAGAGATGGCTCAGTGGTTAAGAGCACCGACTGCTCTTACAGAAGACCCGGGTTCGATTCCCAGCACCCACATGGTAGCTAAGAACTGTCTTTAACTCCAGATTCCAGGGGAATCTGACACCCTCTTCTGACCTCTAAGGCATTGAATGCCATAGGTACACAGACCTACATACAGACAGTACATTCATACACATAAAAAAAAAAGAAATAGAATGAGAAAATTGAATTTGATTTGAATTTCAGAATTATTTATTTATTTATTTATTTGTATTTTTGAGACAGAGTCTCCCCTTTTAGTCCCAGCTGGCCTGGAGCTCTCTCTGTAGACCAGGCTGGACTTGAACTCACAAAGATCACCCTGCCTCTGCCTCCCCAGTGCTGGGATGAAAGGCATGCACCACCACACCCAGCCAGAATCTGTTTTTAAATTTATTTTTGTGAATTTCATACAGTATATATAAACATGTTTAGATCCCTTCTATACCTTGGTTTTTATGGTCTGATTGCTGACATCCCTCTTAGTTTGAAATTCAGAGAGCATAATGTTATCAAATAGTAGCTGACCACTAGCAATTTGATAGAGCTGAATAATCCCCTTTTATATAAATAGAAAATGACAGAGGACATTTTCTATGCAAAATAAAATTATTATTCTCAGGAATGAAGAATAGAATTTCCTGACAGGCATTCCACTCATTCTTTTTTGTATGTGTTCCCATTTTATGTTTTGGACATTCCCTGATGGTAATGTTATAAGATATTTTAGTACACCTGTGATTTTAAGTTTTGTGTTTTTTTTTTATTGTTAATAGGCATACAGAGTAACAGATTTCCCTATGATATTTTCACATATATTTTATTTTAATTGATTTTTCTTTCCTGTTCCTCTCCCTGCCCCCCTTTCCTGTTCATACCTTTACGTTTTCATACCACATGTGTTTTGTTACTTTCCTTTTAAAATCTCACCCTGTCTCATGGTCCCCTTTCCAGTTTCATGACGTATATGCATGCTAACTCCTATGTAAATATACATATATAAAAATTAGCATCTAGGATCCACATATAAAAGAAAACATGAAGTATTTGTCTTTCTGAGATCCCGTTACCTCGCACAGTACAGTATTTTGCAGTTCCATTCATTTTCCTGCAAATTTCAATATTTCGTTTTTCTTTCTGGATGAATAAAATCTCCTTATGTGGGGTTGGAGAGATGGCCCAGGAGTTAAGAGTTCCGACTGCTCTTGCAGAGGACCTGGGTTCGATTCCCAGCACCCACATGGTGGCTAAGAACCATCTTTAAGCCAGGCGTGGTGGCTCACGCCTTTAATCCCAGCACTCGGGAGGCAGAGGCAGGCATATATCTGTGAGTTCAAGGCCAGCCTGGTCTACAATGTGAGTTCCAGGCCAGCTGGGACTATAGGGAGGTCCTGTCTCAAAAAAAAAAAAATCCCCTATGTATGTGTATCATATATTCACTACCTAGTCAGCTGATGATGAATATCTATGTAGTGCGTCCATGGTGTACAGTGCCCCCCAGAGGTCAAAAGAGGGTGTTAGAGCCCCTGGAACTGGACTTAGGAACAGTTGTTAGCTAGAAGTAAGTGCTGGGAACTGAACCTAGGTCCTCTGCAAGAGTTAAGAGTGCTCTTAACTGCTGAGCCATCTCTCCAGCTGCCTCTTCACTTTCCATGATGTCTGGAAAGATAATATTTTGCAGTGTGAGCCAGAATGAAGGGCACTTGCATCTCCTTTCCAGGGAAGGCAGACTCACCCATCTACAGTAATGGCCGTGAGATGTTCACAGTAGTTCTTTCCTTCCTTTTCAGCAAATTATTTTAAGGACTGTTTATTTATGAATTAAAAGGAAAAGTTTAAAGAACTCTAATATTTAAGAAGAAATGTTCTCAGGTTTCAGACTTACTCCATTGTTTATATATGGGTTTATATATGATTCTTATTCTCTGCAAATTGGAAGAGTAATGACTGCAGTTTGGAGATCTAGAATCTTTCCAGACACAGAAGCTCATCAACATTCTCAATAAGTATGAGGACAGCCAGAACAAAAGAACAAGGTACCAGATCATGCTGTTGTTGATAAGAGTGAAGGTGAGGACAGGCAGGGATGGATATGGTGGAAACATACTTTCACCACTCAAAGATGTTAAACAAAAGAGTTAAGTCTTGAGCATTCAGGCGTCCTTTTGTGTAACAGACAATAATTCCTAAAGATAAGAGCTCCCTGTGGTACCAGAGGCCACCAAGCAGACAGAAAGTAGTTAAAGCCAGGTATATTAGTGCATTCTGATAGACCCAGCGCTAGAGAGATGGAGTCAGGAATTAGATACCATAAATTTTGTACATTTAAGCCAATGTGAGTAATCAGGAAATTAAAGTTAGTTGTGGAAATACATTGCTATAATCCTAGCATTAGGAAGGTAGAGTTAGGAGTTTAAGGCTAGCCTTGGTTACCTGATGAGATCAACCTGGGGTACATGAGAACCTGTGTCAAACTCAAGAGAGGGGGAGAGGGAAGGAGAAAGAGAGAAAAGAAGGGAGAAAGTTTTTTACTACTTTAGTTTGTCTAACATTTTATATTTATATAGGAATACATCTTTAGAATATAATTTGAAGCCAGAAATCATTTTTACTGTTAAAGATAACTGTTGCCGACATTACTAATTTAAAATTTTAGATACTGATCAAGAACTCATTTATTAATTCTAGATTCTGTAGGTTTATCTCCCAATTAAGATAATTTGAAAAAATAGGGGAAATCTCAGTCTCTAGATAAATGAACACCACAGAGAGAAAAACGCAGATCATGGATTGGTTGTAGTAATTTGGAAACAGATACTCCATTCCAACCAACTTTTCTTCTTTCGAATGGGTTTTAAATTTACCATCCCCAAGCATTTGTTTCCAGATTAAAACTGTCTAATTGATTCTAACACATTCTGACATGAAATAAGCTGCACATCACATCAGCTTTCCTAGAATGGAATGCCTTCTGTATTAGTAAAATATATTTTGTTTGTTCAAAATGTATGTGGATTTAAGGTTGAAATGTAACTCCTACTGTTTGAGGGCACAGGTGGCTGCCTGGAGCCCTGATAAAGGACACTGGCTAAAGAAGGACTGGGTGGACTTTCAAAGGCCACACACTGCCAATTCTCAGTTTGTTCTGTTAAGCTTGTTTACTGATTTACCAATGATAGCAGTCATCTTTCTGGGGTACGTTTCAGTATGTATGTGCTTCGCCTAATAATGAGGCCCAGATATTAAGTAAAATCTCTTGACATACTTTCTTATTCCTTTATTATGAAATGATTCAACATCCTCTCTTTGAGCAATTTGGAATTATATAAAACCATCTATAATCATCCTTCTGTGTAATGGAAGGCCAGACATCATCCCTTTTCTCTGGTTGTGACTTGACTTGTTAACCAATTAAGACCCTGCCCTTCCATGCCCTGGGTGGTATCTGATAATCAATATTCTTTAGTCTGTTTTTGTAGAATACAAAAAGGAACTCGCTTTCTTTTTTGTATTTTTAAGAGACACTCAAAGTTTTTAACATACCTTTTACCAGGAATTTAGTCATCATATGGGTGTACACATATACACATATACATACAAACGTATATTACTAAAAAAGTCATGGAGGCAAACAAAAGATTACTGAGATTCAGCTCTCTTGCAGATACCAACTCGGAGTTCAGGGGCTAGCTAGCACCCATGTGCACTTCATGGTATGTGACCCCAGACCGTTCCACATGTCTTAGAAGCAGCTTGTGATTTTGAATACGTTAATATTTGGTATTTTCAAGAAATATTGTGATTTTTATGGTTGTTCTTTTAATTTCGTAAAAACATTGAAAGTTTTTCATAATAAAAGCACAATTTGTTAAGATGTGTTTGCTTCTTAGAAAATTGAAGGAAGTCTTATTTTCTGTGTGGTCCTTTCTGTCCTAACACTGTTACTCAAGGGAAATTCCTTAGGCTGTTGGGATTGCAGTGAGACAAAGCACAGCTCCTGAAGAAGAACACGCCTGCTTACCACCATCGGTTCTTTGAATAGTCATTCCTCTGTTTCTACTTTGATGCTGAGCCCATCTTGGTGACCACGTTCATTTTACAAACTGTGCTCATTGGAAGGAAGAGAAAAATCCAGTGTGCACTACGCATTATATATGGAGGTATTGTATTCAAGAGATATGAAGGAGATAGGAGAGTTCAGAAACAGGGATGTGGGTGTAGAGAAGGATGTGCTGGGGTGCTGTGAGAGGTAAACCTGGGCTCCACAGGGAGGGACAGAGCTCAGGGTATCAGAAACACATTAATGCATAAAGAGGGGATGGCAGGGTCAGACAAGATGGATATTTACTCTCTAAGGGTCCTGCCTTGCTTATCTTTGTGTACAGGTGGCTTTGGTGTGTGCATGTTTGTGTGTTTGTATGTACATGTATGTCCATGTGCACTCGTGTGCACCTGTATGTGAAGGCCAGAGGTTGGCATTGTTTGTCTGCTTTAACTGCTCTTTACCCTACCTTTTGAGACATGGTCTCTCAAGGAATGGGGATCACTAATTTGGCAAGAATGGTTGGTTCAGCAAGCTCCAAGCACCCACCTGTCTCTACCTCACAGTGGGCTGACAGGAGCGCTTTACCCCACTCAGCTTTTACATGGGTACTGGAGATTGAACTCAGGTCCTCAGGCTTCCTGGCAACCACTTTACTGATGGAGCCATCTCTCTATACTGGATGCACCTGTTTATGAAGACACAGACAGCTCATCCATCTGATGTCCATGGTGCTGCATCAATGAATTTGTGGTTGGAACTTCATTGACTTTGCTAGCAGTCCAGCTCTGCAGGGTCATTTCATTACAGTCAGCTTTTCATAGTCAAAAAAAAAAATCACAAGGGGAAATACATTTTGAAGGCTAATAGTAAAAGAAAGTTGAGAATATATATATATATATATATATATATATATATATATATTACTATATATGTAGTACATATGTGTGTGTATCTCTAAAATGTTCAGCCTTGGAATACAATGTTATGTTTTGTTCCTTTTAAGGCAGTATTCCTTAAAAAGCTTAACAAGTTCTGCCTGTTCCCATCACAATCACAATGGAAGGGAAGAACACTTTATTACAGAAGATTAAAATCACAAAACCTTTCCCCTGCGCACTATGTAATTCTTATCCAGGGAGTCGTGGAACCAAATAAGTAGGGTATGCAGGGGTCCTGTAGCAAGTCAATTTTATTGATATCTTTCTCCCATTTGGCCCTTTATGCCAGCTCAGTAATAAATGATCATTTAGCTGTCCTGTGTGGCAACTCAATAGACCAGAGGCTTTCTGGTCCTCTTACTGTACAAGCAGATGTAGCCACTCTGGAGTCTGTAGGACACCCAAGTTCTAAGTAGTTTAAGGCTTCCTTTGCCCTTTCCTGAATTGAGTTGTAGTTCTGTTGTGGAGACTTGAGATTTCTCCCCAGACTACCCATTTAAGGCTCCCATTCTGTCACTGTGGTGCTGTTTTCTTGCCTCTTAACACTAACTTGTTTTATTGCAGCCTCCTTAAAGATAAGACTCTAAGGCTGTCTGAATGCTTTCTTTACCCAGGCCCCAGCAGTAGGTGCCCAGGGATGGAGGATGTCCCACGGAGCATTGATAAGCAGACTCTTCTAATGAGGTCTCAAGGGTCCTGTGGAGCCTCCAGCAAATTCACATGTTCTGACTCAAATTCATGTATCCTTGGACGTGTGGATTCAAGACATCTGGAAAGTTGTACAAGGACCCTTGATTCAGATTTGAAAGCTACTGAGCTACACATTTACATTTTCTTAAGCCCAGTAGTATCAGCACACATTATTTAAAGAACGTTTGAATTTTGAGTGGAAAATGAATCTCATAAGAAATTATGAAAACTGGAGGGTTTCCACATGCTAAGATTATTAAACACTCCATTTCTTTTAAGATTTACAGACAATATTGGTGGAAGTATAAGACCTTTTTTTAGTCATTCCATTTTAATAAAATTGTAGGGATGGCCAAAAGCTTAAATATTCCTGGCACTCAATTGTGACGCTTAGTGTTAGTTATCTACTTGACAAACTCTGGAATCAGCTAGAGACAAGCCTCCAGGCATATGTATGAGGCATTACTTGGCCCCTAGCATGCCTATGAGAGACTGTATTGATTAGGTTAGCTGAGGTGGGAAGATACATCCTAACAATGAGTATCTCCTTTCCCTTACATCCAAGTTTTTATTGTGGTGGTAAAATCCCCTGACAGAAAGCAACTTAGGGTAGAGCTTATTTTAGCTCACAATTCCAGGTTAAGTCCATCACTGTGGGGATGTCAGAGCAACAGTACCTTGAAACAGCTAGTCATGCCACGTCCACAGAGAACTCCATGCATGCATGCTTACAGCCCACTACACACTGGCCACTCATGTAGTCAATAATCCAACCCCATGAAACTGTGCCATCTCCAGTAAGATAGGTTTCTCACACCAGTTAACTACAACATAATCAAGACAGTCCCCCATAGACTTGTCCACAGACCACCTTAATCCACACAATCCCTCCTTGAAACTCTTTTTTTTTAATTTAATTTATTTTTGTATGTGTGTGAATGTACTGTCTGCATGTAGGTTTGAGCACCCATGTCGTGCAATGCCTTGGAGGTCACAAGAGGGTGTCGAATTCCCCTGGAACTGGAGTTAAAGATGGCTCTCAACTACCATGTGCGTGCTTGGCCCTCTGCCAGAACAGTCGGTGCTCTTAACCGATAGGCCATCTCTCCAGCCCCCAAGACTCTTTTTTGGGTGACTAGATTGTATCAAGTTGACACTTTAGCCACCACACCTTAGCTTGGGATTCTGGGCTACATAGAAAGGACAAAGGGAACAGAGTCCTTCATCACTCTCTTTTACTGAGGGTGGAGGTAATGTGACCAGCAGGTTCAAGCTCCTGGTACCTTGACATCCCTGCTGTGATGGATTTAACATGGCTATGTGAGCTAGTGGTACCCTTCTCCCCTGTGTGGCTGGGGACCAGGATTCATATTGTCCATGTCTTATCTGACTTGTAGGTTACAAAGTGTGACCCACTCTTTTTGTTGTTATCTTAGTTAAGTCCATTTAAGAATTTTTGTTTTTAATGAGTAAAAAGATTTTTAAAATTATAAGGAGTACATAAAACCTCAATTAGACGGTGTGTTAGGCAGTTTTTAAAGAGAAATTAATAATGTATTGGGTTTGTCAATTTTTAAAGACTGAACCAATCTCTCTTTAATTATTCAACAAATATTTATTGTCCACTTACAGAACAATCTGTATATTGGATGGTGGTAAGATGGGAAGGTTAGGTTGTCTGTTTAAAAAGCATGGTGACTTTATACCATTGATTTTCAGACTTAGTAAGTGGTCATCTTAAAAACATGGCCCCATTAGTGATGTGCAGCAGCCTCATCTTTCCATTTAATTTTCTGAGTGCCTAATAAGAAATGCCTCTTATTTTATGTTCTTTGTTTAATGATATAGACTTTTCATTAGATGAAATGAATTTGGGGAGCAATTTTCATTCAGTTTTAAGAGCTTAATCACCTTAGTATAATAAGTACTTGTCATTTGTTCAGAATTGAATAGTAAATTTTCCTTTAAATTATTCTGGATGTGGTGTTATTATTCATTTACTGCTTTTATATACATCCTCCACCTGTGAATTACATTTACACACATACTTCCACTACTCTCCCAAGATATTAACTGACAGTTTACTCTCAATTTGACATCCATAACATAGACAGAATACAAGCTTTAGCTTTTTATGCAGGAACTCTAGCTATTAGTGTGAAGCTTAGAATGTGGAATGTTTTATATCTAATGTATTCTTTATTTTCACTCCTCTATATTTGGCTAGTTTTACAGGCTAGGATCTTCTTTGCCAAACCATTCTATACTGATGCCAAGATTTTATTTTTACTGAGCTAAAGAATATGCTTCATTCTTTTTGTTAAAAGTTATTCAATATGCACATTACACTGTGGAACGGGAACAATTCAGTAACCACAGGACACTCAGACATCATGACTCTCCTTAGGTGATGTCACCAATGTTACAATGCAGACATATGAAGAACATGGCCTGCTTTAGCTACAAGAGAAAATAATCATGCAAAGGACCCCTATCTATTATGGCAAAGGGGGAAATTTTGTCTTTCCTTTATATATTTCAAAGTGTTTTTGTTTAATACAAGAATAAGCAGTGGCAGGGTATGGTGGAGCATGGCTGTGATTCCAGCACAGACTGCTGATGGCTCCAGACAAGCCTGGTCTGCACAGGGAGTCCCAAACCACTCTGAAGACCCTGTCACAATCCTGTCTCAACCAACAATATTAGTAATACATTGAAAAAATAAAGAGGAAGAGAAAAATCAGTAATTTTAAACAAAGAAACTTTGATCTAATATTTGAACTGTCAGTATTCCTGCCATTGCATGCTTTACCTATGGTGGGAGAGTTTTATTTGGGATAGTCACTTTTAATATTGTAGAACCTGAAATCCTAAGAAAATGACTTGGCCAGTCCGTGTATTTACACACTTTCTAAGACATTGATACATAGCCTTGCTTTGTATTTTATTTCTTATCTTTTCCTATTTTGTCTGCTTCTTTGCAGCAGTCAGGGGAAAACCATGGTTTACACTTTTACTATCCGAAGACCTACTTGCGCAATCAGAAAGATAAAATCTTGTGATGATTATAATTTTGAATGAATCGTTTTGACCAGGTTAAAGCCCACCTAACACCTAACAGCCAGTAATTCTATAGAACAGTGGCGGATGGCAGAGTATATCTTGTTACAGTGTCCAGACACGTGGAAGAAGCAACAAAGCGTAGGAAAGGTTTGTTTTGGCTAATTGTTTCAGAGAAACCCGCCCTCCAGCCCTGTAGGGCACAGCAGCTAGGGCAACCTTATGAGTGCCAGTGAGGTTTGCAGTATGTCTTGTTTACATCTTGGAGGATCAGGAAGTAGCAAGCATAAGCCAAACAAATCATATTATTTTCAAGGTTCTTCCCCAGTTACTCACTTCTGTTAAGCCAGGACATTGTCCTAAAGGTTCCTCAACCTCCTCCAAAAGTGCCAGAAACTAAGTCTTTAAATGCAAGATCCGATGGGAGACATTTCACATTCAAACCACATCATCACGTAATGATGATACAGAACAGAGAATGCAGAGAAGGAGATAGAGCATGATAGGAAGGATGGGCTTCAGTGGTCAAGAAATTCTGAGTGCCTGGGACTGGAGAGACGGCTTAGCTGTTTAAGACCATGTACTGCTCTCCACCATGTCCCCAAACTGTTATGAAGATAAAGAGCTCCAGGGCAGTGAAGAATGGCAGATAGTGGGCTGACGAGCTTGTAATGGCAGATGGAGAATGACCAATGACAAGATGGCAGAGTCTGCGTCATGACAACCTAAGAGTCACCACCTGTTGGGAGACAAGCAGAGGTCAAGGCTGAGAAGTTGCATCTGGGGAGAATGAGAACCAGGAGGGAGTGGTTTGCTGGGAGTAAAGAGAAAATTCTAAGGTAAAGACGTATCGTCAGGAGAAAGATAAAAACGTAGCAATGGAGGGCTGGACCTGGAGATTAAGAGTGGGGCACTTCCCCAGCCTGCTGTTGCTAAAATTCCTTCTGAGCAGTGTAAATAACATACGCTCCCTGCTCCTTGCTTCCCAATGACAGACTGAAGTAGGTGTTCTAGTTACTTTCATTTTGTGCTCCTAATACACTGACCAAAACCAACTTGAGGAGGAAAGGGTTTATTTGGCTTCCAGAAAGGTCCATTACCAAGAGAAATTAAGGCAGGAACTCTGGAAGCAGAGACTGTGGAGGAATGCTGCTTACTGGCTTGCTCCTCTAGCCAGTGCTGAGCTTGCTTTTGTATACAACTCAGGACCACCTGTCCAGCAGTAGGTACCACTTAAGTGGGCCTCCCATATCATTCAACAATGGTTCCCAGACATTCCAACAACACCAATCCAATTGAAGCAATTCCCCAATTGAGGTTCCCTATAAAGCTATCCAGCACCATATGATTGCCAGACTGCAATCTGATAAATCAGTGAGTTTACTGGGCTCAATTACAGAGCAGTGGGTGAAGGTTTACTTACAGGAAGGTGGGTGCTCCCCTCTTAAGGCCACACTGCAAAGTCTCCATCTAAACATGGATGGTGGCTTCTCCATGGCCACATAAGAGACCCTCCCTAGGCTTTCCCAACCTGCATTCCCTCTGCCTGTCCCCTAGGCCACTTGCAACTAAGGTAGACTAGTTGGCTGGGAGGTGTGGCAAGACTCTTAGGTGAGGGTTCTGTGACTCTCCCTGCTCTTCCTTTCTTGTGGGGTGACAGTTAACAAGCTCAGTTGTGACAGTCCTAGGCAAATAGGCTAGACTGAGCTTGGGAAGATGGCACCGTCTGTCACAGGGCAGTCTTATACAACATGGTGGAACCCTGGGTTTGATTCCCCAATACTGAAATAATAAACAAAGCCCCCAAATTCTCAGCCAATCAGCGATTAGCCATGTAGGCTCCTTGGTGATTATTGATCTCATTTTGAGATTGGTGCATACAAGTATATGAAATTGGTACAAATTACTAAATCTGGTTTGCAAAGTACACATACACATATGAAAAGAGGGTGGACAGTTTGCTCCTTCATGATCTGTGTGAGAAAGGCCACAGCTGTGATCTCCCCTTCCTGAAGCATCTCAGCTCTCGTAATCACAGACACAGAGCATGAGTTTGGTATTTTCTGTTTCAACACCCGTACTGTGTTATTTGGCATAAAGGCTTAGCAACAGTAGGCCTTGGTCTGATGTATTTTGGATGCCAAAGGAACTGGCTGTGAATGAACAAAGAGACAGAACTCACCACAAAAAAAAAAAAAAAAAAAAAAAAAAAAAAAAAAAAAAAAAAAAAAAAAACATATTTTAAGTGGAGAGGTACTGTGCTGGATAGCTTTGGTGTCAACTTGACACACCTGGGCTGAGGGAGCCTCAACTGGGGAATTGGCTCCATTGGACTGGCCTGTGGCCACATCTATGGAGTATGTCTTGATTGTTGAGCAATGTGGGAGGGCTCAGCCCACTATGGGTGGTGCCACCCGGGCAGGTTGTTATGTACTGTGTAAGAGGGCAGGCTGGGCATGGGCCAGGGGAGCAAGCCATATGCAGTGTCCTCCATAGCCTGTGCCTCAGCTCCTGCCTCCAGGTTCCTGTCCTGAGTTCCTACCTTGGGTTCCCTGAGTGATGAACTACGACCCAGGAGATGTGAGCTGAATAAACCCTTTCCTCCCCAAGTTGGTGTCGGTCAGAGTGTTTTGTCACAGCCATTGAAGAGAAACTAGAACAGGTACCATCTTTGTATTTCGTAGGAGACAACATTAGAAGAACAGCACTTCGAGGATAATTGAAGTGTGCTCAGGAGCACATAGCAAACATTCCATAGGTGGCTGTTGAGTTAAAATGAAATGAAGCACAGATGCCAGAGAAGTTAGTCATGAGAATGCTTGAGAGAGAAAATATTTCCACTTTATGCTGCTAGACAGCTTACCAGAGGATTACTAAAAGTGATAGCTCTTCATTAACCAAACAGCTTCACCAACCAATTAAAATAAAGCTTTAACTAATCAGCGTAAGGATTTTTATCTCTTTGATAGTTTCTTTGTAGATACACTTCTATGCATTCTTCTATACAGTATGTGATTGTATGAGTATGCATATGTATGCCTGTGTGTGTATATATATGTATATATATGTGTATGTGTATGTTGGGGTTGTGGGGATGAATATCTGTGTAATGTATATTGTCTCCCCGTTAGATTTCTATGACAATCATTTGTTCTACTTTGTGATCTATTGCTGTGCAAACACCATATCCAAAGTACCTTAGAAAAGGAATGGACTTACTTGGCTTAATTGTTAGGTCCCAGTCCACTGACTGAGGAAAGCCAGGCCAGGACCTCACGGAGAGGCCATGCAGGAGCACAGCTTGCTGACTTGGTCTCTGACTTGGGCACAGACTCACCCTTAGTCAGCTTCCTTACAAGTCCAGGACCACCTGCTGGGGCAACAGGGATTCCCACAGTGAACTGTGGCCTTTTACACTTGTTAACCTTCAAGACAGTCCCCACAGATGAACCTCCAGGCTTGTCTGATGCAGGCAATCTCTCTGCTCAGGCTTCCCTCTCAGAAGACTCAGGGCTATATTGAGCTGAGAACTAAAGCTGACCAGGACACTGTTCTTCCTATTTGTGCTCACAATTTCCAGTGATCGAATGAGAGCCCATGCAGAAGACGCAAGAGTCTTCCATGGTCATTTCATTGTATTTATCTTGATTTTATCCTTTTAGCTAAATACACTTAAGAATTCCTTGCATCTCTAATTCTCCATGCTGAGTATGGGATGACTTTCAAAATCATTTAATCTTTTGTCATCAAGTTTCTCTACCCAATGCTAAAAGCTTTGTTGTGGGACTTGATGAAGCTTAAGGTACATATGAGATTATTGAGTTTTGCACTTGCCTTTGAGTGAATGTAATTTTGATTCCATGTCTAACCAGCCTTTTGCTTGCAACAGAATGGTAGCTCTGGATAAAAGAAAGTTAACACTGTGATCTAAAACTCATTGTTGTAGCTGGAGAGGTGACTCTGTAGGTAAAGCACTTAACCTGCAAGTGTGAGAACCAGAGTTTGAAGCCTCAGAAACCACAGGTGCCAGTCAGGGTACCCGGCATGTCTCTAATCCCAGTGTTCTATTTTGAGATAGGAAGGGGAAACAGGAGAGGCCCTGGGTGCCCCTGGGTCAGCTAGCCTGGAGTACACAGCGAGAACAATGTCTCAAAGTAGGAGGAAATACAGACCCCTGAGGTCACACACACACACACACACACACACACACACACACACACCTGAATAAATATTTCATGAATTGAATCTTGCAAGCTTACTTTTGATACTTAATTATGAAAGCATTATCTCAGATGTATTTCCATCTCATTATAGTTTGCTACCCCATGACACCAACAGATCTGAAAAGGCTAGCTGTGATCTAGTCATACACAGCCTGACATATGCCAGGGAGCCAGGATGTGGCTGCTGCTGAGCAGAGCATGCTTCACTCTGCCCAGAATTTCACACGCGGAGCTCAGACACGCGAGCACACTCTTGGCTTTGCTCCTTTGCACGGAGGCTGGCCTATTGATCGCTCCTGTCTGCTATGTTTATTTGGTTAGCCTGATTGAAAATTTTTCTCATCATGCAGTTATTTTCCTCCTCCTGTCAGGATTTTCTACTCACCTTCCTTGCTGGAAATTTCTTCTCTAACATCTCAGTACTAATTCATTTCTATTTTCTTCTAATTCCTACACATGGGTTCTGCCTTGGTGCTTTTAAAAGAGGCAAATGCTCAAATTGGGTAAAATTAATGGACTCAGATTCCTTTGAAAATTTTTGCACTGTATAAAAGATAAGAGAAATTATTACGTTTCAAACTTTTTCACATTCGATCCCAGATTTAGTAAGTAGATGTGTTCAATGGACTTGTAAGTCTCATAAACTCTCACAATCCATTGGATAGATGCATTGGCTATGCATTGGCTATGCATCTATCCAATGCAGTTTTAAATATACAAGTTGTCTATATCTGGCAGGCCTAAAGTTAAAAAGCCTTAGCTTAAGCAAGTGATTTGTTAGATATGCCAAAAATCCCAAAGAAATGATAATTATATTCACTGAAAGGCAGTCTTAGGAACAGTAATATCAAATGAACCTTAAATTACACCCATGCCTGATTTCCACGTAGACCCTGGGTACTCCTTCACTGTTTAAACAGTAGGGGAAATCACAGGCAGGTGGATTTTGGGAAAACATTGATATAGATCATCAATTGATAGGTCCAGTTATTAAAAGTCAAGTTTCTGGACTGGGGAGATGGTTTAGGAGTTAAGAATGCTTTCTGATCTATGAGGACCAGGGTTCAGATCCCACCAGTCACGTGAGAAGGCTGACAATGCTTATACACTTAAGTCCAAGGGATCTGTTATCCTCTTTTCACATCTTTGGGCACTTTACACACAGAGACACACATAACACACACACAACTAATTAACAAAAGAAAGAATGAATGAATGAAAGAAAAGAAAGGTCATTTGAAAATCAAAGGCTCTTCCTTTAATCAAGGTAGAAGGAGAAATGTAAGTCTTAGAAGCTGTCTTCACCTCTCACACGTTTGCACCAACTGTGGTGGTTTGAATGAGAGTGTAACCCCATAGGCTGTAAGTATTCAGACATTTTGTCTCCAGTTGGTGGCACTGTTCTTGGAGGTCTTAGAAGGTGTGGCCAGGGCTGGAGCAGCAAGCCGAGAGTCACATCTCACAATGAGCACAAGAAGCAGAGAGAGAGACTGGAGACCCCAAGGCATGTTAAACTCACTAAGCCTACCCCCAATGACGTACTTCCTCCAGCACGGCCACACCTTCTAAGACCTCTAAGAACAGTGCCACCAACTGGAGACAAAATGTCTGAATACTTAAAGCCTATAGGGGCACACTCTCATTCAAACCACCACATTCCACTCCCTGGCCCCCATAGGCTCCTGACCATATAAAATGCAAAATGCATTTAGTCCAACCTTAAAAGTCCCCATAGTGTTTACTAGTCTCAATTCCATTCAAAAGTCTACAGTCCAAAGTCTCTTCTGAGACACAGGCCAATCTCTTAACTGTAAGCTCCTGTAAAATCAAAAGGCAAATTACATACTCCCAATTTACAGTGATTAAGGAGAGTCCTAGCTATTTACAAGTAAACAATGGAAAAAGTGAGATTAAAGTGATTAAGGAGAGGCCTCAAGATTTACAAGTAAACAACAACAACAGTACCTTCAGGGAAAAACCACACCCAGCTAAGTCTCCAATTTTTGAAAGGAAAATACTGAAAGCATTTTCTACTCCAACAAGTCCAGGGCAGAGAAAATTTGCAAATGTGGTTGAAGTAGGACAGAGTCCATCCTGAACTTGCAGCCAAACTCAGCAATTTCATTCACATGGTGCTGGCTTTAGAGTCATGAAGTTTGCAAGAGTGAAGGGGTCATCAGTTCTTCCTCTGTGGTTTCAGAGAGCTGCAGAGGCCAGGCAGAGAGCAGCAGGAGCATCCCTGAATAAAGAAGGCCCTGATAGGCCATTGTGTGAAGCTGTGAATGTGAAGCCTGGTTGGCAGCAAAGACCCCAAGAAGACATTTGAGATGCCAGTGTTGTGAGATATTGGCCAAGGAGAGCTGCATACAGGGAGTGTGCCAGCCTAAGGAAGAGATCTATTGCATGCAATCCTGGAAGAGATGAGCCATCTCAGCCCTTTGGAAGCAAAGTCACAGAAGTCACACATGGAACTACTGGACTTGGTGTTTGCCCTGCTGGTTTTCAGTCTTGTTTTGGTCCAGTATTTCCTCACTATGCCTCTATTCCTCCCTTTTGGAATGGGAATGTGTATTCAGTTCCGCTGTATGTTAGGAGTATGTAATTTGTCTTTTGATTTTACAGGAGCTTACAGTTAAGAGATTGGCCTGTGTCTCAGAAGAGATTTTGGACTGTAGACTTTTGAATAGAATTGAGACTGGTAAACACTATGGGGACTTTTAAGGTTGGACTAAATGTATTTTGCATTTTATATGGTCAGGAGCCTATGGGGGCCAGGGAGTGGAATGTGGTGGTTTTAATGAGTGTCCCCCATAGGCTTTAAGTATTCAGACATTTTGTCTCCAGTTGGTGGCACTGTTCTTGGAGGTCTTAGAAGGTGTGACCATGCTGGAGGAAGTACGTCATTGGGGGCAGGCTTAGTGAATTTAACAAGCCTTGAGGTCTCCAGTCTCTCTCCCTTCCTCCTCTCCTCTCTCCTCTCTCGCTCTCCTCTCCTCTCGCTCTGCTTCCTGTGCTTATTGTGAGATGTAACCTCTTGGCTTGCTGCTCCACCCCTGGCAACCATGCTTCCCCCCGCCACACGATGGACCTCTGGATTCCTTGGAATCATTGTAAGCTCAAATAAACTCTTCCTTTTAAAGTCCCTTGCTCAGGTGGTTTTTATCACAGCAACAGAAAAGTGACTAATACACCAACACATTCAACAACACAGACATAATAATAATAACAACAATAATAATAATAATAATAATAATAATACATGTTTTCAAGGTATAGCTTTCTGCCAATAGTGTTTTTTCCATTAATTTTTGAGAAAGGGTCTCACTATGTAGTGCTGGCTAGCTTAGAACTTGCTATGTAGACCAGGTTGGCCTCAGACTCATAGAGATCCATCTGCCTGTGCCATGCTAGGGTTAAAGGCATGTACTACAATGTCCAGCTTTTTTTTTTTTTTTTTTTTTTTTGTTGTTGTTGTCTTTTCGAGACAGGGTCTCCCCATAGCCCCAGCTGTCCTGGAAGTCACTCTGTAGAACAGGCTGGCCTTGAACTCACAAAGATCTGCCTGCCTCTGCCTCCCAAGTGCTAGGATTAAAGGTGTGGGCCACCACACCTGGCCATGTCCAGACTTTTTAAAGTTCTTTAAAAAAAGGAAATTGCCGGGTGTGGTGGCGCACGCCTTTAATCCTAGCACTTGGGAGGCAGAGGCAGGCAGATCTTTGTGAGTTTGAGGCCAGCCTGGTCTACAGAGTGAGTTCCAGGACAGCTGGGACTACAGGGAGACCCTGTCTCAAAAAGACAAATAATAATAATAATAGGAAATTATTGTATTCATTTTCAAATATTATCTCATAATTTTTATTTTTTCCATTCAAATTCAATAAAATTTAGTGGGCGTATTTAATTTTAGATCTATTTTTGATTTATACTTTAGAACCTTGATATAGCTATAGATTTCTGGATGCCCAGGGTCGCATGTGTGAGCTATGTAGACAAAATTTATTATTTTGTGTGACCCTCAGCCTGGCATGGATTACAATGCCTTTAATCCCAGCACTTGGGAGGCAGAGGCAGGTGGATATCTATGAGTCCAAGGCCAACATGGTCTACATAGCAAGCTCTAGGCCAACTGGGGCTACAGGGAGACCCTGTCTCATAAAGACAAAGCAACAACAACAACAACAACAACAACAATAACAATAACAAAGATCTGGCCCTCAAGAGAAAAGCATATATTCTAGTACAAACACTGAGGCATGGAGTCCCTCCTGAAAGGATCAGTCTGCTCAAACTCTAAGGAAATAGTGGTTAATACCACTGGCAAGGACTTAAAGATAAAAAAGGTGAGACTTCAGCCTTGTCTTCTGTCACGCGCTGTAGTCTCACTGGCAAGAACTTCATGCAGACAACAGGATTCTTCTGCAGCAGTATTTATTGTGCACAGCTCTTTTGTGAGAAGGACCCCGAAATGGGGCAGAAGCACTGCTTATATAGCAGTCCAGAGGTTCGTGTATGCTCTGGATTGGTGCAGTGCCCCGATGCCTCATTAGCATGCCCAAGGTGAGGGCTCAGAGAGCATGGGCTCAGAGAGCGTGGGCTCGGAGAGTAGTAGTCATGCGCAGTTTCTCCAATGCAAAGGCAACGGTGGGAAGCGGCTTGTAGTGACTCAGGAAGTTGGCACCATCTTAGGGCATGGTACAGCACACATTGTTTGTGTGGTAGGCTGCCAACAGTTCCCCCTTTCTGTTTTAATAGAGCAAGGTCTCTGGGCTGCAGCTGACTGTACTCAGGGGCGACATGACCTGTCAGACTCTATTAAAATTGGCTGGGAGAATGTCTGTCTTAGGTTGCCTCTGCAGAGGTATTCCTTACCCGTCATGGGGTGGACAGACAGCTTTTGGTCTGTTCCCTGTCTTAGGTTGGTAATACTTGCAGCAGGTCTTACCCGTCATTGACTACTTTTCCAGCATACTAAGCCAAATGTTTGGGGAGGAGCCTGCTTCCAAAGCTGCAAGGGCCTGTGCAATGACTACTTTATCACGCTGATGATGGGCACAGAGCCTACACATAATCCAGAGCATAATTATAATCCCTCCACATAGAAATAGGCCAAACCCTGCCACCCCTGCCCATTCTTTGAAGTGTGTGACAGCAGCAGTAATCCAGGAGGCCAGTCCTTCAGCAAGGGAGGGGTCCACTCTAGTCGAGTTCACGGTGACAATAGCCATACGAAGTTGGTTCATCAAGCTGTCAACTTCTCCAGTCCAATTACCTAAAAGATATCTAGACAATTGGTTAGACAAATTTGCTGCCCTTGTGAAGTTTTGATATTGGATGCTGGTCACACATAGGCCAGAATATTTCCACTCACAGCCAAGCTGGGCTAGCTGCCATAGTTCAAATGTAGAAGTATTTTAAAAGGTAAAAGGCCGTTAATTGTCCAGTGTACTCCCCGTGACTGGCATCCTGTCCAAGGGGGCAAAGCTGTTTCCCTCCGGCCAGTACAGAAGGGTGACCATTTAGGTTGAACTGGACCCTTTGGCTGAGAGATAGGCCATCATCATTGGCCCTCCCAGGCGTATCAGGGGCATCAAACCATGCAGCAGTTTGATTATACATTTGAACACATTCTGAGCTGTCATTTATATTACTTACCTTATGGAAGCACAAGCTTCCACTTAATATGAAGCTTTTATTTTTATTAATGTTAGCTAGTTCTATATCTAAAGGCAAATAGGGTACATCTAAAGATGGATTAGTACTAAAGAGGCGGGGAAAGAGTTTAGCATCATGACGAACTGGCATTGGCCTTGGGAACACCGACAGTATCCCCCAGCTGTCCTGGGACTCACAGAGATTCGCCTGCCTCTGCCTCCCAAGTGCTGGGATTAAAGGCAAGCACCACCACGCCCAGCTACAATTATCCCCTTGTAAGGGCTGTAACAAACAGCCTTTTAAAGGCAAACATCAGCAACACTTTTTCCCTTCTCTATATAATATAGATTACATAAAGGCAGACAAATCCACATTTATGGAAAGCATTAAGCCATTTGTTGTATGGAAGATTTTTTAGTTCTAATACTAGTAGTAAGAGTCACAGAGCATATTTTTAACTTTAACTTGAGGTTTATTGAATATGGTTATGTTTTCACTCCTGGGATAAATGGGTAGCTGTTTTAAATCTCTACTGACAAATTAATTGAAATAGCTCTGGTTAAGCATTGATATTTAGAAAAAAAGTAAAAATCAAATGGTTTATTGTTTTTTGCCATTTGGTAGCATTTACACAGAGGCTTCGATCTTCAGAATACCTGGATTCAGTAGAAAAACCTTTTAAATGAAGTTTTGTACAATAGAAACTTCTCAGCAGTCAAAATTTAAGACTGTAAAAAAATACATGCAAAACATACTTTTCTGAAAACACTTAACTTTGAACAAAGCACCAAACTACACAAACGCAGATGAAAACAGCGTTTCAACTCCACCAAAAGTAGTCATAGTAAAAACCAAATGGGGAGTGGGAGAGCTATGGGACCTGTTTACTTTTAGTTTTAACCTTTTCTTTCGCGGGCGGGGTAAAGTGTTATTTTTGTACCGGGCTGGTTCCTCCTCTAATTCCTCCTCCTCTCAGATAGCGGTAATTTCTCATTAAAATCTGAATCATTTAATGTCAGGGTTGTAGGTCTCTAAATGGGTATAGGTACCTTTATTAATAATCTCCTAGCATCCTCTTTTTTCTTTAAATGCGCATCTAACCTTTCACTCGTTCTGTTTCTGACATGCTTTCCTGAAGGTCCGCAAGGGCTTGTTGTCCTTCCCTAATTCTTCTTTACAGTTTTGATCGTCCCAGGAAGAGAGAGTGAACAATGGTACAAGGACAATTAAAACAGCCAATAAAATAATTAGGAAAGCTTCCAATCCCTCTAGATCATCAGAGAAAAGCATATCCTCAGAACTAACTTTAAAATTACAACCTGAGCGCAGTTCTGAATCCTCTTCAAAAGTCGAAGGGTCCTCTTGGCGCCAGTGACGATGTCAGGTTCCCGGGCCCAGGTCTTTGGCACCACTTGTCCCGGTCCCGGGTCTTCAGCACCACTTGTCACGCGCTGTAGTCTCGCAGGCAAGAACTTCACGTGGACAACAGGATTCTTCTGCAGCAGTATTTATTGTGCACAGCTCTTTTGTGAGAAGGACCCCGAAATGGGGCAGAAGCACTGCTTATATAGCAGTCCAGAGGGTTCGTGTATGCTCTGGATTGGTGCAGTGCCCCGATGCCTCATTAGTATGCCCAAGGCGCGGGCTCAGAGAGCATGGGCTCAGAGAGCGTGGGCTCGGAGAGCGTGGGCTCGGAGAGTAGTAGTCATGCGCAGTTTCTCCAATGCAAAGGCAACAGCAGGAAGTGGCTTGTAGTGACTCAGGAAGTCGGCGCCATCTTAGGGCGTGGTACAGCACACATTGTTTGTGTGGTAGGCTGCCAACAGTCTTCTACAGCAGGAATTCGTTAGTTCCTTTACAGGTGCTATGTGAATTCTGATTATAAATATACTATTTTATTTTTTTTTTATAAATATACTATTTTAATACCTTCTCTATGTCCTTGAAGCCACTCCAACATTTTGTATCTGGAGAGTTGATTAAATAAATCCTTTATGACTACTGGTTTAAAATAAATTAAGTCAGGTATGGCGGCACATGCCTTTAATCTCAGCACTCTGGAGGCAGAGGCAGGTTGATTGCTGTAAGATTAACCTAGCATATATAGAGAGTTCTAGGCCAGCTAGGCCTACAGGGAGACCTTGTCTGTCTCAAAAATGCCAAAAATAAATAAATAATAAATAAATATTTAAAATTTAAAAACATAAGATAAACTTTCCATGCCTAAAATCATAAGTCCCTCAGCATAGCTGTTTATATGTGTATGCATGTGTTCATAAATTATGTGTGTATATATGTATGTGTGTATATGTGTGTACCTGGGTGTGTATGTGTCTCTGTCTATATGTACGTCTGTATGTATATGTTTGTATATGTGTATGGATCTGTGTGTATACACACTATATATGTGTGTATATGCACTATAATTTTAAAGTATTCATACATATTTTCATGTGTGTTTATGTGCGCATGGTGAGCAAACAGTATATTTATACGTTTGTCTCCCTAAAAGCTTCATTGAAGTTTAGCTTTGCTGTTTTAGGATTTTTCTTTTTATATTGGAACGTTATCTGTTCCACTGATTTTTTAATAGTAGGTAATTTTACTTTAAGTCATAATTTTTTTTACAGCAGAAAAGGATAATACTAAGGAGATCAAGGCCACTTTTGATATTAAGTGCATAATGAAAAGGGTTTGGGCATATGACATTAAAATCATAACATGCTGGACATGCCACACGCCTTTAATCCTAGCATCTGGGAGGCAGAGGCAGGTGCATCTCTGTGCGATAGAGACTAGCCTTGTATTTGCGGTAGGTTCCAGGCCAGCTAGGGCTACAGGAAGTCCTCATCTCAAAAACGTCTCAGCCAGGTGTGGTGGTGCATGCCTTTAATCCTAGCACTGGGGAGGCAGAGGCAAGCAGATCTTTGTAAGTTCAAGGCCAGCCTGGTCTACAGAGAGAGTTGCAGGACAGCTGGGGCTACAGGGAGACTGTCTCAAAAAGACCAAAAAAAATGTCTCATAACATCTTTACTTTTCACCAGCATGTGAGTTTCTTCCAAACCCATCTTACCTCTGATCCCTGCATTCTCTGGTGGTAGCAGACTTCTCACAGTTAGGTGATAGAACAGGACCTTTGAAATCCTCATGTATTGAAAAGTCTAATGAAATTCATTCCTGTGCCCATTTGCTCATGAAATATTTATAGGCACATTCTACTCCTTTAAAGTACTCTGGTGTATCCTGGAAGAAAATTAATTTATAGAATAAATCTATGCAACCTATTTTATTTACTCCATAAAATAAATGCATAGGCTGATGACATTGTTCCATAAATCAGACCTCTTCAGCTGATCAAATATGTTTGAGTGGTTTTCATTTTCAGGAAAAATTAAAGCTATAAAATAGCAATTAAAATACCTGTGGATATAACCAAACAGGCCAAATAATGAAACTAGAAACGTTCAGTGGAGCTATGTAACACAATGTCCTATTTTCAAACAAGGAAATACGCTGGTCCTTCAAAATTACCTTGTGTGGACTTAAGTTGGAGCAAAAATAAACCCACTATTCAAGGTCAGATTGTGCTTTCTGAGGACAAAGCCTGATGGCTCCTTTGAGTCCCCACCTTTCCAGGCTCCGTACTTGACACTGAAGAGAGAAAGAGTTAGCACTTGAGCTGCAGTGAGTGGTTGATGCATTCATTTCATGGTTGTTAAGTGCTAATAGAGACTCAGAACTACAGAACAGCCTTCCTAAGCTTTGAAGAAATTAAGCTGACAAGACTTCCTTTTTCCTATTTTAGGGATTTGGAGATGTTAGTTAACTAAGCAAGCTCCGATCTTGAGCTAATTTCCATGTTACTGCATCCAGACATGCCTCCCCCAACGACTCAGGAATCTCCTGCTTAGTCAGTTTGTTCTAGCACAGGAGATAGTGCTTGTGACTTGTTATAAAAGAGGGTCCTCCCCAGGTGCTTGGACCACTCAGTTCAGAAGACTTGTTGTGGAGAGGGAGGCAGTTACACTCAAAGTGAGGTGGTCAATGCTGGCTACAAGTGGGGATCACACAGGAAAGAAAGATGGGCGAGGAGCTCAGACACGGAATCTCGTCTGGAAGGAGTCCTTCTACATTTCTGGGAATTCCTTGGCAATGTCTTGTTATTTGTTGACAACTTCTCAGGGACATCAAATCATTCAGTCTCTGTTCCTGATCATTTGATCTGGGAGATTTGAAAGTGAATTTGTATTGGGATGTACTGATCCCCCTCTTCGATCATCTGGGCTTCATTTGTGTCAACTTGTACTGAATTAGTTGTTGCTCGTTTGTCAGTAGTTAGTGGATGGGGAAAAAATTCTGTATGTAGATTTAGTCAGCAGAGTAGCCTCTTCAAAGGTGAGTCTGCATTTCCACCCGCCCCACCCTGGCCATTTATGTTACAGGCAACATATCTAATTTTCTTTACTTTGTATTGTTAGTACTTTTTACAATAAATTTCTATTGCTTTTTTGTGAATCTCATACAAAACATCTTAATCATATTTACACATGCACCCCTGTCTGCACCTCATATTCCACCCACCAGATTTCATGTATTCTGTCATATATATTGAGGCCTATGGAGTCATGTTTGGTTCCCCGGGTGTCTCTCACTGTGAGTTCAACTGCTGGAGCCTCTTTAACCTTCCTAGCCTCACTCCCTTAAAGAAGATCAACAGATTATTTTTTTTTATGGCACAGGGAATTGAACTGGAGACTCATGCATGTTAAGCAAGTGCTCTCGCTCTCTCTCTGCCCAGAATTGTATTCCTAGTCTGAAATTTTAATATTTGATCAGTATTTAATCAGTATACAAAACTGTGATGTGTAAAACAGAAAGATAAAGGAATTTATGAAAAACCAATTATGTTATTATTTAGTAGTCTTACTTAAACAGAAGACTGAGTTTTCTTTGATACATCAAAACTGAAGGAGGTGCGGGTGCAGGGAAGTTACCTGGGCAAGCCTCTGGCGCAGGTAGGGGATCGTGGGCGGGACCGCCCTACGTCTTTCTTTGTCGCCGGGGCCCGGAGGGTCCCACGGCCAGTGGGCTAGTGCTCTGCACCTTTGTGAGGGCTGCCGGGGCACGGGCTAGATCAGGCATATCCCCCCCCCGAGATTGTTGATTATCCAAGTGGACCTTTTCTTGGAGAACCTTCAGAGCAAGAAGAGAAGAGTGGTTTACAAAATTAAAAACTAGACAAGTCAATACTCCATAAACAAGGAGGAGGAAAGGGGGAAAAATTTATCTAAAGGAGGAAAGTAAAACTATCCCCTAACATAGTGAAAAGGTATTTGTGATCTGAACCTCAAAAGGGAAGCCCACATGCCAGGAACACGACGAAGGGACAACATGGGAAAAGCACAGGAAAATCCTGCATCAAGCGCTACCAATCCAGTAGGAGATAGCTACAATGGGAACCCCTTGGAGGAGACCCAAGGAACAGATTCTTGAAGAATAATTGCAGACCTATGCAGAGAAATTAAAGAATAAAGAGGAATTCAGAGAAAAAGAGAGAAAATGAAAAACTCAAAAAGGACCTAGAGGGATACAATGACAAACTTCGGAAAGAACTAAAGGAACAGACCGACAAACTCCACAAAGAACTAGAGGGAGAAAAAAACAAACTCCGAAAGGAAGTAGAAACACTAAAAAAGGAGCAACCAAACGAAGTAAGGAGCACCAAGAAATTGAGAAGCACCAAGAAGAGATTGAGAAGCTCAAAAAGGAAATGGAAGTACTAAAGAAACACAGGATGAAAACGAAAAAACTAGAACACACATTCAATCAAGAAGAAAGGAAAGGAAAAAGCCTAGAATAGAATGGAGGAAGCAAACAAAGAATATCAGATCTGGAAGTATAACACAGAGCAATTAAAAAGCTCAAATAAAATTATGAAAAAATTTAAAAATACACAAAATTGGAACAACCAGGAAATATGGGACACTATGAAAAGATCAAACCTCCGCATCATAGGAATAGAGGAGGAGAAAGAATCTCAAGAAAAATAGATTGATCAGATCTTCAGCAGAATAATAGATGAAAATTTCCCCAAACTAAAAAATAGATAAACCCATACAAAACAAGAGCACATAGGACCCCAAATAGAACACAAATCAGAAAAGAAACCCCACGCCATATCATAGTTAAAATGCTAGATGCACAACAAAGACAAAAGTCTGAAGCAAAAGAAAAACAAGTAACATATAAAGGGAAACCCATCAGAATTACAACTGACTTCTCAGTAACTACTTTCGACTTCTCCTCAAACCATGAAAGCAAGAAGAACATGGAACAAAGCATTCCCAGTGTTAAGGGACTACAGATGCCAACCCAGAAACTTTACCCAGCAAAAATGTCGTATTATAGTTGAAGGAGAGAGAGAAAAATCTTCCATGACATAAACAAGATGATGGAATACATATCTGGAAAACCAACTTCTTCATAAAATACTGAAGCAATTCAAAGGGCAGAAGAGAGGAGCAACAATCCTCAAACCACCTAGGAAAAGAAACTAATAAAACAAAACCATAGGCACAAATCAGAGCAGAAGTCCACAAATGGATAATAAAGTGAAAGGAAGCAACATCCAACTTTCAATTATAACCTAAATATTAATGGCTAAACTCCCCAATAAAAAGGCACAGGTGAGACGGGGAATGGATTAGGAAACAAAACCATCTTATGCTGTTTACAAGAAACCCATCTCAATCCAAGGATAGGCATACAACTTAAGGTGAAAGGGGAGAAGAGATATTCCAAGCAAATGGTACCAAAAAGAAAGCAGGTGTGGCTATTTCTAATATCAGACACAAAAGACTCCAAAGAAAGGAAATCAAAAAAGACAAAGAGGGGCCATTACATCTTTATTAAAGACAATTAATGATGAAAGATTTCACAATCATAAACATATATGCGCCAAACACCGGTAGCAACAACCAAACAGGTATAAAAGAATATATAAATGTCAGGGATTCAAGCACATATATACCCCCATCTAACTATAATACTAGGGGACAGTTTCAATACCCCACTAATCCTCCTAGTTAGACAGATCAACAGGACAAAGGATAAACAGAGAGACATCTGACTAAATGACACAATAACCAAATAGGACCTCAGAGACACCTATCAGGCGAAGTATTTGCACCCTGAAATCATCCATAGAAACACTTTCGTACGCAGGCACCTCATGGAACGATTGCTCCAGATCGACGACTGTATACTGGGGACACGGAAAAACTCAACAAGATTAAAAAGATTAAATAATACTCATGCATTCTATCAACCACAGTGCAATAAAACTCAATGTATCAATCACTATATAAAATCCTGACAACCTACAGGAACACATGGAGACTAAAGACACCTCCTGAAGTAATGAGTGGATCAAGGAAGAATAAATGAAAGAAAGAAATAAAAAACATCTAGTATTCCTGGAACTGAATGACAATATATAATATCATATCACATAGGACAGGCTAAAATCTTAGGGCGACAGACTTTAAAAGCATCCAAGAGAGAAGTTTTAGGCTCTAAGTGCCTACATTAAAAAAACAGAAAGAGCACAATTGACTGATCTAACACTGGCAGGCTAAAAATATCACTTGAGAGAACAACAACAAATGAACCCAAACGGAGCAGGAACAAGAAGAAATAACAAAAAATCAGAGCAAGGTAGATCAACGAAATAGAAACAAAGAAACCATACAAAAAAGTCAATGAAATCCAAAAGTTTTGGTTCTTTGAGAGAATAACAACAAATAGACAGAACCTCTAGCCCAGTTAACCAAAAGAAAGAAGGGAAACAACTCCAAATCAAAGAATCTGTGAGAAAGTGGAAATATCACAACAGACAATGAAAAGATCCAGACAATCATATGGGACTACTTCAAAAACTTATATTCTACTAAGTTGTTGAAAACCTAGAAGAATGATGAATATCTGAAATCCTGGGAATCCCCAAAGCCAACCAAAAGAGATCGGACAGTCTAAACAACCAATAGTACAGGAAGAAAATCGAAGATGTAATAAGCAGCCCCCCAACCAAAAAATGCCCAAGGCCCGGATGGTTTCACACAGCAAATTGTATATAAAATATTTCGAAAAGACATAAAACTACATACTTAAATTGTTTAGAAGGAAACGAGGGACTTCTCCCAGACCCTTCTAGGAAGCCAGCATTACACTACTACCAAAACCAGGGAAAGATACAACCAAAAAGGAGAACTATAGACCCATCTCCCTAATGAAAACAGATGCCAAAATTCTAAACAGGATTCTGGCAAACCCCATACAGACTCACATCAAGAAAATCATCCCCATGACCAGTTGATTCATACCAGAGATGCAGGGATGGTCAATATACGAAATCAATAAACATCATCAAACATATCAATGGTGAAGGACAAAAAACCACACCATCATCTCAATTGATGCAGAGAAAGCTTTTGACAAAATCCAGCATCCTTTTATGTTTAAAGTCCTGGAGGGAATTGGTCTAAAGGGATCATTGCTCAGGTAATCAAAGCCATATGTCAGAAACCCACAGCCAATACCATCCTAAATGGGGAAATTACAGAAGCATTCCCCTAAAGGTAGGAACTCGGCAAGGCTGCCCCCTGTCACCACTCCCTTTTCAATATAGTGCTGGAAAACCCTTGCTAGGGCAATAAGGCAGAAAAGGAAATTAAAGGAGTTCAATTGGAAAGAGGAAGTCAAACTATATCCGTTGTTTGCTGACGATATGATTTGTCTAATTAAGGGATGCCGAAAACTCTCGCCACAGAAAACTTCACAAACGATTAAGAGCTTTGGTAAATGTGGGGGAAATACAAAATAAATCTAGAAAAATCATAGCCTTTCTTTACACTACAACAAGCAACTGAAGAAGAGACTACAGAGAACCTTCCCACTCACATAGCCTCAAAAATAATAAGATACCTAGGAAAAAACCTAACCCAAAGACACTAAGAGATCTCACAACAAAAATTGTTATACCCCTAAAAAAGAATTGAGGAGAGACACAAGAAGATGAGAAAACCCTTCCTGCTGATCATGGATTGGATAAATTTGTAAGAAAATATCCATCCTACCCAAACTAGTGTACAGATTTAATGCAATCCCCAATCAAGTCCGCAAATCCCCAAGAATTTCTCACAGGCTTGGAAAAAAATTCGCAATGTCTTTTGGAAAAACAAAAGACGCGAATAGCCAAAGAACCCTGAGCGAAAGAGCAATACAGGGGGATCGCTATACCAGAGTCAAACTATATTACAGGGCTAAGTCATAAAAACAGCCTGGTACTGGCAACAGAAAACAACTCAGTTGACCAATGGAATAAAACTGAGATCCAAACCTGAGCTCAGACAATTTCATGCCAACCCATATTTGACAAGGGGGCCAAAGAAGACACAATGGAGGAAATACAGTATCTTTCACAAAGTGGTGTCTGGCAAAATTCGGATCCTACTTGTAGAAGAAAGGAATGAAACCCCTACCACTCTCTCCTTGTACAAAAGTCAACTCCAAGGACCAAAGACCTCTAGTGAACCCCAAATCTCTGGAGGTGATAGAAGAAACAGTGGCAGCAGACTACAAGACATAGGTGTAGGAAAAGACATTCCCTGAATCAGACAACAGCTGCACAAGAATAAGATCAACAATAAATGAAATGGGATCGCTTCCTTAAACTTCAAAAGCTGCTGTACATCAAAAGGAAATCAATAAAGGAAGTGAAGAGAAACACACACAGCACAGGAATCCACGCAACACATCTGACAAACATAATCTCCAGAGTATACAAGCTACCAAAAACAAAAGAAAACAAAGGAACACGGCAAAAGATAGAGCAAAGAACTGAAGAGATCTTACACAGAGGAGGAAGTATAGATGGCCGAGAAACATCTAAGAAAGTGTCAGTCCATCTCTGATAATTAAGGAAAATGCAAAATTAAACCACTGTGAGATATCACCTTACTCCAATAAGCTGGCAGGATCAAGAACACAAATGATCAAAGTTGCTGGAGAGGTTGTGGAGAAAGGGAACACTCATCCATTTCTGGTGGGAAGGTAAACTGGTACACAGCACTATGGAAAACAGTGTGGAGAACCCTTAGACGACTCAACACGAGCCTTCCATTTGACCCCGTCATACCCACTCCTGGGTATATACCCACACGACACACTCTTCTGCACAGATACATGCACAGCTTGTTTATTGCAGCTCTGTTCCACCCCTAGCAAAAGCTGGAACCAGCCCATGCCCCTCAACTGACCTTGGATAGAGAAAAGGGTTACATTGTTACAATGGAGTTCTAGCCCAGTGGTTTAAGGTAAAGAGGGACAACATCATGAACTTTGCAGGTAAATGGATGGAGCTAGAAGACATTATGTTAAGTGAAGTAACACAGTCCCAGAAAAACAAACGACAAATGGTGTCCCTCATATGTGGATGCTAGTACCAATAACCCAGATATAAATATTTATCGTGGAGAGAGATGCATAGTAAAAGAACAACAGCAGAAAGACTGAATCAGAAAACGGACTGAAATGGTGAATTGGGAAGGGGGAGGGATGGGTGAGGGACACGGGTGTATATTTGATTAATGCATATTTAACTGACGTGAGTTCAACAAGTACCCAGTTTTGCCTAGACACTGTCTACAGGATACATGGTGTTATTGGATTTAGTAAAAGTAAATATGTGTATATTAAACAAACAAAAAAAAACTGAAGGAGAGATATCTTAAGCTAAATGTACTTTTTATACAAAGATGGCTACATGCAAATAGGACTAAACTGCTTCCATAAACTCTTATCTTTTTAATATTGGGGTTTTTCAGGATGGTATTCTTGATCCTTCCATTAATTCAATATTTAATGTGGTCAGTCTTTCTTTTATCCATTCTTTTCTTTCTTCATTTTTATTAATTACCTGTCTCTCATTGATATATATCATCTATCAAGTAGATCATCTGTGTATCTACCATCTCTACTCTTGATTCAATCTGTTCAGAGTTCAGACGTAAAACTGCATACAAGATCCAGCCCAATGCCCTGTCTTTACTCACTAAACCATCTCACCAGCTCTTGGATAGACATCTTAACTATTAAGCTTTGTATTTTAGAAAGTAATAGGGCTGGTTTGGAGATTTAGTTTTCTGGCATTTTCTATTACCACTTTAGGTCCATCAAGTCAATTTTGAGCTGGCTTTCTGTGATGGGCATTTTTAAAATTTTTTTTAAATGTATATGGGTGATTTGCCTGCATGTGTGTAAATGTACTGTGTGTTTCCAATGCCTGCGGAGACCACATCCCCTAGAACTGGAGGCGTGGGCAGTTTATATATGACATGTGGGTGTTGAGAACCAAACCCAGGTCCTCCGGAAGAGCAGGCAGTGCTCTTAACCACTGAGCCATCTCTCCATCTCTGTGATAGTTGACTTGAAGTGTCAACCTGCCACAATCCACTGAGCAAGGAGCGTCAGTTGAGGAATTGCCTACATCAAATAGACTTGTTGGAGGATTATCTGTGTTGCCTCGGTCATGGTGGGAACACCAACATTAAATGTAGGTAGCGCCTTCTGGTAGAGGCCAAGATATAAAAGGACATGGAGGTTTGCTTACTGTTTCCTCCCCTGGCCTTTCCATCTCACTGCTGGATTCATTCACCCTCTGATTCTTTCACTGATGTTAGACCCATTGAAGACCAGTGGCTCTCAAGGAATCTTCCAACCCTTTATCACCAGATTGGGACTGCTGGGGCATCTTGCCTCATAGACTCAGCAATTAGTACTACTAGCTCCTCGGCCTCCTGGAGCTGAGACAGCTATTGTTAAACTATTTTGACCATATCATATAAGCCAATATAATCTTTCATTTAATATATATATATATATATATATATATATATATATATACCTTAAGAGAACTCTGTCTAATCCAGTGCCCAATAGACACAAGCCACTTGGAATGTGAGACACCCCCATAAATGTTTGGTTCAAGGATTTGAGGAGCAGCGACTCCATGGAGCAAGTTTGTCCATATAGGAAACAGCTCTGAAAATTGACTTTCTGTCTCCCTTCAGGCATCAATTACCAGAAGGATCTCAGTTAGGGATGACCCACCTCCCCTATCCTTGCTGAGATTTTGTCTGTTTTAGACCTGCACAGATCTTGTGTATGCTGTCAAATGCACTGTGAGTTCACATGTGCAAGTGCCCTGTGGTATCCAGACAATACAATGAATACAATTTCCTGTATTCATTCACCACCTTTCACTCTTACAGACTTTCTCCCCTCCTTCTGCAATGGTTCTTGAACCTTGGGAGGAGAGGATATGGTTTTTCTTCTTTACGTGGTGTCTTCTCATAGACCCTCGGTATATTGTTAGTACTCTGTCTTCACTGGGACTTCATCTTTTGCCTGCTCATTCTTTCACTTAGCTTATCCTTAAGGGCAGCATTAATGAACTGATCCTCATTAAATTTCCAACTATAAACCAGTACATGAATATCTCACTAAGTATTTTGTATCTTGCCTTACCTTGAAAAACACTGGCGCACTTCCATACATGCTGGAAAAACAAAACATCCTAAACTTCATATGGAAAAACAAAAGACCCCAGATATCCAAAGCAATCCTGAGCAAAAAGAACAATGGGGGAATTACTATACCAGACTTCAAACTATATTACAGGGCTATAGTCATAAAAACACCCTGGTATTGGCACAAAACAGACCCATAGATCAATGGAACAAAACTGAAGATCCAAACCTGAGTGCACCAATTTCAGCCACTTCATATTTGACAAAGGGGCCAAAAAGACTCAGGAGGAAAGAGAGCATCTTCAGCAAATGGTGCTTGCAAAACTGGATCATCACTTGTAGAAGAATAAAACTAAACCCACCCTGTACAAAAATCAACCCCAAACAAATCAGAGACCTCAATGTGAAACCCAAAACTCTGAAAATGATAGAAGAAAATATCTATTGGCAGTAACCTACAAGACATAGGTGTAGGAAAAGACTTTCTAAATCAGACAGTAACAGCAAAAAAAAAAAAAATAAGATCAACAATTGACAAGTGGAACCTTATTAAGCTCAAAAACTTCTGTACAATGAAAAAAAAAATCAAAAAAGTGAAGAGAAAACCCACAGAGTGGGAGGAAACATTCACCAGTGATACATCTGATAGAGCATTAACATCCAGAATATATAAACTACTCAAAAAACAAAGGAGGAAAAAAACAAATGACCCACTAAGAGCTGAACAGAGACTTCACAAATAAATAAGTAAAGATGGCTGCGAAACATCTTAGAAAGTGTTCAATGTTGCTAATAATTAAGGAGATGCAAATTAAAACCAGTTTAGGATTTCATCTTACCCAAGTAAGACTGGCTAATATTAGGAAAACAAATGCTGGAGACACCAAATGCTGGAGAGGTTGTGGGGAAAGGGGAACACTCATTCACTGGTGGTGGGAATGCAAACTCATGCAATCCCTGTGGAAAAGCAGTATGGAGAATACTTACAAAACTCAAATTAAACCTGCTACCTGACCCAGTCATACCACTCCTGGGTATATACCAACAAAACTCATCCTATTGCAGAGATACATACACATCTATGTTTATTGCAGCTCTCTTCACAATACCGAAGAGCTGGAAGCAACCCAAGTATCCCTCAACCAATGAGTGGATAAAGAAAATGTAGTACATCCACACAATGGAGTTCTATGCAGCAGAAGAAAGATGACCTCATGAACTTTGTAGGTAAATGGATGGAACTAGAAGCCATTATGCTAAGTGAAGTAACACAATCCCAGAAAAACAAATGACAAATGGTATCCTTCATTTGTGGATGCTAGCACCAAATCCCTAGTTGTAAGGCAAACTGAACAACGTTAATGTTATATTTCTTTTTTATCTGAAAGCAACTGTACTGTCAAAATGTGAGTCTCTTAATGGGTTCTAGAGTTAACTTACCACTTATTTCAGACTTTCTAGTTTTGGTATGTGGGTGGAGGGTATGTATGCATATCTTAGGGTAATATATTAATATATATTTTGTGTGTGTGTGTGCCTGTCTCTTTCTCTGTATGCGTTCATGTGGAAGCCAGATGTGGGTTCTAGGGATCTATTGCACACCCCAATGTAAGCAATTTACCAACTGGGCTGTCTCCTCAGCTCCAGAACTGATATGCTTCTGAAACCATTTTCATAATTTTCATGTTGCAAAAGGCAAAGTGTGCTCAAATTTTGGACCTGTCTTCAATGAATAAAAGACCAAATGGCATCTTGGAGATGTTGGAAGCATAAAACCTATTTCACAGGGGATCAAAATGTATTTATTCCAATTGATCTCCATTCTTAATACTGTAGACCCTGCTAAGAAGTGGGCTAAGTTGGTCTTAGATTCATGTCTGATTTCTGAACTAGTTAAAGTGGGTACATCAGTATCCCCTCTGCTGTGTGTAGTATGAAAATCTTCAGGCTCAACTAGATTAGTAAGAGACATGCTGAGCCGGGCGTGGTGGTGCACGCCTTTAATCCTAGCATTTGGGAGGCAGAGGCAAGCGGATCTTTGTGAGTTCAAGGTCAGCCTGGTCTACAGAGTGAGTTCCAGGACAGCTGGGGCTACAGGGAGACCCTATCTCGAAAAAAAAAAAAAAAAAAAAAAAAAAGAGAGACATGCTGAGCTGAGTGTTCACCAGGAGTTAAACTTGTCTGAGACATAATGATTCAATTTTCAGTCATGGTCCTGAGGGTTGTGGTGGATTGGAATTCCTGCAACATCCTCCAAGTTGTGCCCACGACCCTTGAAATGCAGTCAGTACTTCTGTAGCTTTTAACTAGTCTCTGATGGGACAGTGCTTCTGAAGATATTAGAACATTATGGTCAGTCCTTAAGACTCTGGTCTGTGCTGGTGGGGGGGCAGCATGGAATCCTGGACACAGGGACTGTGCAATGTCGATGCCATGAGAAACTGAAATAGTGTCAAAGAAGGACAAGAAAAAGGCATATTGGATAAATGTCATTATTTGTTGGGTGTTTTACAACAATGGAGAATGTAATCCATAAATAAACTACTTAAAATTTTAATAAAAACATATAGATTATTAAAGCTCCTTTAAATTTAGATTATACTGTATTTAATGATCTCTGGTGGTCACTCAATATTATTATTGCCTAGATCTTTCTACCTGGTCTGTGTTGGACATGTCCAGGACACAGATTCAGGCTGTCAGTGCCAGGAAGTTCAGCAGAAAACAGAAAACTGTTACCAAGCTTCTTATTGAGGCATGGTATCAGGTTATCAGATTTTGATTAAAATTAGTACATAAATATGAGGGAGTTTAATAATTTCTATGATGGGTCAAGAATTAAGGTCAGAGTCCTGAAGTATTAAGATAGAAACAAAATGTACATAAATAAGTTGTTGAAAATTAGTCATAAATGAGAAAGAGGAGAGGATTTAAAAATGAAAGTAGGAAACTGAGATTCTGGCAATATACATAAATCCTGCTTAGAGAAGGTGCTGGAATTAGTTAGTGTTCAATTGCTCCAATACGGAGGGACAGGAAGGACATTTACTTGTTAGAATGACTTCTACTTTGTTCATTCAGTTAGAGTACTTCCATCTGTATGTCAAGAGACAGGTGTCAATCCTCTTCAGCCTTCAGCCCAAACACACATGTTCCTTTATAATAGAGTGAAAACTGCACAACACCTAAATCTACCTGATTAAACACTTTAAACTCGTAGAGAAGGAGACAAACTAGCAGGGGCCTGGGGATGAAGGGACAAGGGAGGGGTAATGGAAGGCAGAAACATGTTAATGCGTGTGTGTGAAGATGTCATATACAACCAAAAAATTAAAAAAATTAACCCGCCTACAGTCACTACCTAAATTGGAATGTTTCCATGCTTTCTTGGGTCACTAGAAGTAAGGTTTTAGATAAATGCTTTAGACAACTGTATAATTTCCATCACAGATAATCACGATGTTTTGGGATTTCTCATCTTTCTTAGATGACCAAAGATAAGGTTCCATTTCCACTTCTCCTTGAGAGCATCCAGTGTTTCTTTCCATTTGTTCAGACTTGAATCTACAAATGCGAGGTGGAAAAGTTGATAGCGATCAGAGTTGTCACTTCCACTTGTAAATCAGTAGACTTCAAGGGCAGAGTGGGTACTGGGAACACCGAACAAAACTAGCACACCCTGCAAGTTGTCAGAACCTCCCTGGATGGTACAAATTAAGTTGTTTCTGACCTACATTAAAATAAAGCAATGACAGTTCTTTCACATGAGTCCTTGGTGGAGGCTGACCTGTTCTCTAGGTCGGTAACCCATTTATTCGTTTGTTTGTTTGTTTATTTATTTATTTATTTATTTATGCTTGTAGGTAATACTGTTAAAAGAAACAGTATTTTCTTTCATTCTTGCCATAGACCATTGTTTTAAAGCCATGTTTTTTTGTTTTGTTTTGTTTTGTTTTGTTGTAAAGTACCCGGGTTTGATTCCCAGCACCCACTGGGAAGCTTACAACCATTAGTAAGTCTGCTTCGAGAAGATCTGACGCCCTCTTTTGGCTTCTTCCAGTATTACACTCACATATATATTACATGCAGGCAAAAAATACTCAAGCACATAAAAAAATAAATAAATAAAACCAATTTACGAGCAGTTGTGCCCAAACCCACACAGCTCATGGGTCTCACCATCCAGCGGGGGGGCGGGGGGGGCTTGTATGTTCCATCAAGTGTGATTCAAACTGGGTTCCCATACAAAGCCCCCCCCCCCCCCCCGCTGATGGGAGACCCTGAGCTGTGTGGGTTTGGCACAACTGCTCAAAATTGGTTTACATGAAGGCGTATGCTTGTACTCACCGATTATCACCTACTGTATAACTAAAAAATACAATGAAAACAAAAAACAAAAAACAAACCAGAAAAGACCGAAGAGAACAGAAAGAAGACAAAAGTTCATGGCCAGAATCATGATCTGGGATGCGGGAGGGGTGGGCGTGGGGGAAGCGAAGGGGATATATGCCTGAACTAATTGCGAAAATGATGTTTGAAATACACCCCAAAACATCAACATATATATATATATATATATAATAAAAAAATAAATAAATAAAGCTCTCCAAGGCCAAGGATGTAACTTACACCTCTCTAACACCAACAAGACCCTGAACACAATCTCTCCTGCCCCTCCTCCCCAAAAAGTAAAAAAGAAAATAATCAGAGTAAATTAGTATTGTTTATTTTTTGACAGTACATTATTAACACAATCCATAGATTAATTTTAAAATGCATGTGGTACTTGTATTTTCTCAAAAGGTTTAATTTTTAGCAGCCATGTGGAATACCATTGTCTTTGTTGTCATTTGTAATTAATGACAATTTAAATTCATGTTGATTTAGTTTTGGTATGTTTGCTTATTTTGAAGCAAGATCTCACTGTGTGGCATTGACTGGTCTTGAACTCCCAGTAATCCTCCTGCCTTGGCAGGAGTGCTGCGATTACTGAGATGAGACATCATGCCTGGATTATGTGATTAAGCCTTGGTTCCTGGTGGATGCATAGGTAGAACGAACTTATTTCTCCTTCTTGTACTGAAGAATTTTTCAAGTTAAAGCTACTGACTTATTTCTGGTAGTGAGTGGGTTGGATCTGGATGCAGCTGAGCTTTGTTTCCTTGTCAATGATAAATTAAAATTACACAGGGAATGTGGAGTGGACCCTTTGAGTTTGTTCTGAGAAATCAAAATCTCATGATTTATTTTGTTCTGATTAAAGAAAGGGGAGATATATAAGCATGGAATTTCAAAACTTGGGTTAAATGCATGTCCCAGGTCATACTGTGAGTTTGAATGGGCTCTGGTGATGGCAGTATTTTAAATATTCTCACAGCATCCACAGGCAGGGGTGGGAGAAGCAACTCACTTCATACCCAGAGCCTGTAGATACTCTGTTCTTGGGGATCCTTGACACCGCTGCCTATACTTGGCAGTGTATATATTTCTGATTATTCTTCCAATTTTAATAGATTCTCCCACTATTCATTGTCATCATTGCATAAAATTTTACCCTTGATGGTTGTACAAGTGTAATTTATCAAGAGATAAAAATGTTTACTTTTAGTCTACTTAATAGTGAGTTACCAAAGTATGATTTAATTGTTCTCAGATAAAAATTTTTGAAGTGATTATCTCATGTGTAATTATAAGTTTGTGTGTTTATTAATGATTAAAAGTCATTTCTGATATGCCCATGTGTTTGAGGGTTAACCTGAAAAATATAATGTGTCTTTTATGTCATTATCTTTTGATAGGTTATAGAAATTTGAATTTCATTAAATCCTATGCAAGTTTGCTAAGGAAAATTTTTTGTAGTGTTATAAATGTGAAATTGATATTGATTTCTCCAAATAAATAATTATGGGAGCATTGAATCTTGACAAAAACAAGTAGTAAGTAACTTCTGTAAGCAAAAATGGAGGTGGACCTGCAAAGATCACATTAACCTGTGAAGGAAAGCTGCTTGCAAGGAGGGGATTTTCCCAGCTGCTGGAGAAGAATGTGACCTAGAAAGCCAGGCATCATAAAGCCAAAGCATTTTGTTGGAAAGTGCTTGCTTTAAGGACTTATTTGAAATGCTGCTTGGGAAAATGGAAGTATGGAGGAGAATGCTCTTTATTTTAGTGTTAATCAGTACAACATTTAACTCCTCAAAGTCCAGGAAGACCACAGTTGGTTCACTAGACTCTCACAGATCAGACAGCAAGAATTCCGCAAAGTGTCCATAGCACACTCCTGTTACTTCTTAGCACTTTGGTGCAAAATGTGGGAGTTGTGTTTTCCAGGTTCCAGAGTCCTTCATTTGCTGTGCAAGGCCTACCCCATGCAACAGCTATGGCATCTCATTTGTCTTTAACAACTGTCACTTTGACCACTGGAAACTAAGAGCCAGGACTGCCGGATGGCCCCTCAGCTGCTTCTCACACACCTCACTCACTGTTTGTTACTCTGCTGGACTGAGGAACAAAACACTCTATGCTCATTATGGGTCTGTCCTTGAGAGTCCCACAGTAGTATGTTCCCTGCCAAAACTGAAGGTTTATTTTTCCTTTTACTGCTCAACTACTGAACTGAATCTCCAGCTCTTGTTTCATTTTCAAATTTTATTCTTCCTCTTTTAAAGTTCTTTGAGAATTTCGTAGACTGTGCTTTGATCATATTCTTCCCTGGTCTCCAGCTGCTCCCAAATCCACCTTCTTTTTTAAAATCCATTGAATCCCATAAAAACCCATTTTTACTACTTGAGTGTGCTCCCATCTACTAGCCTTGAACTCACTCTGCAGCCCACACAGACCTTGAACTTCCCTTAGCATCCAGAGTACCTGGCACTATAGACCTGTGCCATCAGGCCTGCCTTGAAAGCCTTTTTTTTTTTTTTAACGCTCTATATTTTAATTTACTTTCTCTTTTCAGAAAGAACATAAGGTCTAAAGCAGTTAAATGACCAACAGGTATTCTGTTAGGTACAGCGGGTCACCCCAAGATAAACAAGACATTAAGAGAGACAGACATTTCATACACAAGTGTAATAAAAAAAGAATGTTTTGAATATGAGAAGTATATAAAATAGTGGGGATTTATAAGAGAGGAAGCAATTAATTTGGAAGGACCAGAAAGAACAGGAAAGACCATTTGAGGCCCTGCTGGAGCAACTGAGACTTGAAAGGCAGGGATTTTGTCAAGGAAAAAGGTCATGTATGATAAATGCAAAGGGAGGAACAGATGTAAGATTGGAAGGGAAATTTAAGGAGAACGTTGACTGGATGGTATAATCAGAGTGGCAATCAAATGAAGAATGTAAAACACACAAGATGAAAGCTTTAAAAACGTCAGAAGATGGTTCTCGGCCACCATGTGGGTGCTGAGGATCGAACCTGGGTCCTCTGTAAGAGCGGTCAGCGCTCTTAACCGCTAGAACTCCAGTTCCAGAGGAATCTGACACCCTCTTCTGACCTCCATGGCATTTCACGACACGGGTGCACAAACCTGCATGTAGACAGTACATTGATACACATACAGTAATAAATAAAATAATAAAATAAAAAAACCTTAAAATAAAAAGTCAGAAGAAACTATGTCTCCCAGTGACTCTGTATAATATTCCAAACCAAGAACACTAGAGCAGGAAAAAAGAAAAAAGAAAAAAAAAACCCTCCTGAGTGGAAGGGTTGGATGGTGGGCTGACTTGGATGCTGAAGGCAAGGGAAAGAACAAAAATACCCCAAGATCCCTAGTCATAGTCAGGAGGAATGGAAGAATAGAGGAGGTGAGGAAATCAATGATGGTTTTCTTTTCTGCAGTAGACCATTGGATTTTCCAAAGAACAAATCATTGATTTGGGAGAGATTAGCCAAATGAATGACAATCCAGTATAAAGCAGAAGAATATGTGAAAGTTGGGGAAATTGACCTGTGTATATATGAAATCGTTTTCTGAAATGTGTCAGGCTTAGCAGAGGAGAAATAGTTAATACTCGGGAAAGGCTAGATGATCTAATGTCAATGGTGCTGATGTTGGTAGATACAAATTACTTAGCCAGGTGTCCCGCCTTGCCTCCATTATGGACCATTCACCCTTCCTAGCACCTCATGAACCAGATTATATTTTCATTCTACTGGTAAAGGGAGGCAGGCACTGGCCAAACATTGATTGACCATAAGGTAGATTTGCTCAGGACTCATATCTGGAGTAACAGGAGTTGGAATGGCCTATTACTCTGTACAGACCTCTGTCTTAGAGTTGCTGGTGGGCAGTGCAGCCATCACCCACACTGTGAAGTAGAAGTTGAAGTTTGACAGTGACCCTCCTTAGGTCTCTTCACTGAAAGGGTGGATTTCTTTTTTTTTTCTTTCTGTGACTATCCTATGAACGTAGAAACTATCAAGCACCAGCAAATTAATATTTGTAACACTTATTTGAAGACTGCTTAATAAGTCAAATAAGAGTCATTACTGTCCGCATCTATGTCATCTCATCCACTCTTCCATCCATCCGTCCATCCATTCACATACTGACATATCTACCCATTCATTTAGCCATCCCTCCTTAGAAACAACATTACAGAATGGTATTTACTGAAGAAGAGCATAAATATTACAATTTAAGATGAAAGAAGAAAATATAAATTTGAGTCCAATATAATAAATGAGATAAGAACTTTTGTCATTTTCAATCAATGTCAAAATGCAATGAAATGGGCCTGATCTGGCACTACCCAGAGCAGTATAAATGAGGCAGTCCATTGCTTGGCAGTGTGTCTCTACTTTTGAGGGCTGGCTCACTGAAATGATGCTGAGTTAATGAAGGCCATGTGCACTTTCAATTCAGCATTATGATAAGTAGGGGAGATTGCAGCAATCAAAATGTGCATTTAGAAATGGGGAGTGGCTAGGTAAAGAGTAGTTTTAAGGGACATTGAAAAGGATTCCAGTAATGTGTACCTGATAGCTTGGAAATTGCTCATTTAATGGTAAGGGAACAGGATGAAAAATTATGTTTAGGAAAGTACCTCAAACATATTCAGAAGAGTACTTTCCACTGTGGTCAGTGGCAGCAAGTCTTTAAGCAACCTTTTTTTTTATCTCTTGTAGTTTTTTTTTAATTTTGCATTTTACAAATGTCATTTAATTGGAATCTAATTCATGAACATCTATGCATGTAATCAATCTCATCTCATCAGCAACTTAAATTTGATTAACATTTAAAATATTCACAAAATTATTCCACAGTGACTTATTTTTTTCACAGTAATTTACAAGTTAAATTAAAATGGCAATGTATCTTTTTTGTAAGAGAAAATGAAATCTGGGTTCATCATTGCTCCACTGTAATTATTTTTCTTAGAAAAAGTTTCATGTCAAACGCTAGACTCAGGAAGAGATTATTAAATAAAAGTAGTTTTCTCTTCTTAGTTTCAAAGTACATTTTCCTGTAGTTTCCCAAGGATTTCTGGATGGAAGAAAAGAATGGAAACAGAGAAATTTCTAGAAGAAAAATTTGTGTGTGCTTTTTATATGTTTATTTTTGTTAAAGCACTTCAGTGCCAGCTCTCCCCGCTCAAAACAACTGTAAATATTTAACACCAGAGCAGTAATTTTTGGCCCAGGTAGGAAAAGTAAATATAAAATTTGGATTCTATGAAAATAGGTATCACCAGGTTATAATTATCATCAAGAATTAATGGGTTTTTCTTGGCATTTACATACCTTTCAATATCTTCTTCCACATTGGCTGTGCTTGGTACCTATCATTCAACCCTGGTACATCCAGGAGACATTCATGGGTGATAACCCCACCAGCACTTTGTCCCTGACAAAACATGGCTCACCTCTGTAGCTGTCACTTGGTTCTTGGGGAGTTGCTCAAACTCTCCTCGCCTTCCTGTCCTTGGTTTTAATCAAGACAGTACCTTATAAGGTGATTTAAAAAGAGATTAAATGAAACACCACAGCAGGTTTAGCAAAGTGTCTTATATATAATAAATGTTAAAGAAATCTGTCTTCCGGGCTGGAGAGATGCCCTAGTGGTTAAGAGCGCTAACTGCTCTTGCAGAGGACCCGGGTTCGATCTCCAGCACCCACATGGTGGCTGAGAACCATCTTTAACTCCAGTTCTGGGGGAATCCGACGCCCTCTTCTGACCTCCGTGGCATTGCACAACATGGGTGCACAAACGTACATGCAGAGAGTACATTCATACACATAAAAAATAAATAAATTAATTAATTAAAAAAAGAAATCTGTCTTCTAAATAAGTCACTACCAGGGTGTCATTTATACCCACTCTTCCTTCTAAAAGGTGGATGCAATATTCCTTTTTAATTCACTTTCTACACTAGAAACATCAATTAAATTACTAACTTTAAAATGATGTGTGTACGCCTGGTTGTGTGCATGTATTTTTTTGTTATTTTATTTTAACTTTTATACCCATTCTCATACTGGTTAGACTAATTGACATCTCCCAGACAGTGAATAAGGCTCCCCTTTGTCCACATCCTTGCCAGCATTTGGTATTATTTGTTTTCTTGATAACTGCCATTCTGTCTGGGGAGAGATGGAATATCGATGTAGTTTTGATTTGCATTTCTCTGATGTTGAATATTTTTTCATAAGTTTATTGGCTATTTGCTATTCAGCTTTTGAGAACTGTATGTTCATTTCCTTAGCCCATTTATTGGCTAAGTTGTTAGCTAATCATTTTTTAAATAGAAGTATTAATATTAGTTATTAGAACATAGTGTTCTCAAAGTTTTATTACAGGAAAATAGCTATATTTTTTCTTTTGTGTGTGTGTGTGTGTTTCGTGTGTCTGTCTGAGATATGTGTGTAGATGTGTATGTTCCTATATAGGAATGCTGGTGTGTATGCACCATGGTATATGTGTGGCAGTCAGAGGACAAACTTAGATGTCAGTTTGTCAGTCCTGGCTTTCTCCATGAGACTGTGTCTCTTTGTTGTGTGCTGCTATGTAGGTCAGGCCGGCCTTCACATGTCCAGAGATTTTCTTCCGTCTCCCCCCACCCCCTCATTCCACAGCAGGAACACTGGGATCCGAGATGTGAACTACTGTATCTGGCTTCATGTGAGTTTTAGGGATCCAAACTCAGGTCTTCAGGCTTACACATAAATTATTTTTCCCAATGACCCATTTCCACAGCCTGACATAGGTATTCTCTTCCAAGTTGCTTAAAAACCAGAAAAAGTAAGAAAGGAGATACTAGAATTAGGGACTGGATAGAGAATTCTTCTTAGGCTTGAGGAACTTTCTAGTTTTAGAATACTGTAGTCTTAGAGAGCCCTTAAGTATCTCAAAATATAAAGCTGAGGAATATCCTATTCTTTGTAACTAGAGGATGAATACCTAGGCCTCTATTTGATTTTAACATAACGGCTCTGTTTATTGTAACCGTTTGTTACCATAAAAGTATAAACTGAAAGGTAGCATTGATGGGTGAGTGTAATATATTACATTAAATAAACTTGTCCTGTATGCAGCACGTGGAAAGTTCTGTTTACATTACAGTAAGCTGTTTTCTGATGCATTTACAATTCTGCTGTGCAAATAAATTAAGAGAACCTATGACAGCACAATTTAGTTTATCTGATCTAACCTCAAAGACATTATTGTGATAATTTTAGCATAGTGAACTCTTGGTATTCAGTCATAGACTAATCAGCTAAGCAATTTTCAAAAAAACTGTTTTAGTTTCTCATTTAGAAAAAGAACAAGAAAAGGAGCAGACAAAGCCCTGAATAGTAATATACAACATCCATTAAACCAGCAACAGAGCTAGCATTAAGGTCATTTTATGGATTATTAAAAGATGACATTAAAAATGAAAGTGTGCTTCTTCAAATAACACATAATTTTTCATATTCCATTCTATAAATCAATCTATGTAGCAACTTTGTAGTAGACTGAAATTTGTAAAAGTGAGGTGAGAGGTGAAGAATTTGCGGGGTTCCAAATTCCTTCCTGTATTAAGTAGAATTTAATCTTAAAGATTTATTTTTATTTATGTAGATGTTTGTATGTGTGTGTCTATACACCTGTGGTTGAGTGTCTTCAGAGGCCAGAAGAGGGTGTCAGGTACCTTGGAGCTAGAGTTACAGGCTGTTGTGAGTCACTTCACATGAGTACTAGAAACTGAACTCCTGTCCTTGCAAGAACAGGAAGTGCTGTTAACTGCAGAGCTGTCTCCCCAGCCCATCAAGTAGACGCCAGACAGCAGAGTTCGGTGTCAGGAGGCATGGATTTAGAATGTGAGGACTTCAGTTCAAATCCTTCTTGACAGCCTTGTGTAAGGTGGGTGGCTACCCACACATTGTAGATGACTGAGAGCCTAGATCCAGTTCTCAAATCTCATTCTTTGGCTTAGAATCCTATAAGGAAATGGATGTTCATGGCTGGCTATTAAGACAGGAATGGTGTCAGGCTGGGTGCCATGTACTTTCAAGCCAGTGATCTGAAGTCAAATGGACCCCACTCGTCCCTAGCCTCCCCTGGCTCTGTGTTTGTGTTCCTTCACGTTGTCAAGAGCCCTGGATTCCCCTGATTTCTCTGGGTCCTCATCTCTCATTCTCCCTTCCATTCTAATCTCTCTCTCTCCTCTCTCTCTCTCTCTCTCTCTCTCTCTCTCTCTCTCTCTCTCTCTTTCTTTTATGTTATTATAGTTTTGGTCTGCAGAATATGCTAGTAATAGTGTAGACAAGTACACAAATGCAGAAGAGTGGATAAATATTAGCAGAACTCTATGAAGAGGGATAAATCACCAATATTTTTATATCACAATTTAACTTTTCACAAAACCATCTTATTTCTTCTCAAGCAAGTGGTAACAATAACAAAATCAATATCAATTTGGGACTTACTTGTATATTTTCGCACTGTCTTTTTTCAACTGGATATTAAATCACATGATTTTTTGCATCTTTAAAAATGTATTATTCATGTGTGTGTTTGTGTGTGTGTGTGTATGTGTGTGTGTACGCCTGCATGTGTCCACAGAAACCAACAGAAGATGTTGGATCCTCTGTGGGACTGGGGTTGTAGGCAGTTGTGAGCCACGTGACATCAGTGCCAGGAACTAAACAGTGGTCCTCTGGAAGAGCAGCAAGAACTCGTAATCACTAAGCCGTCTCTCCAGCCTCCGTAGCTTTTAATATTCATAGAAAACATAATTTTCTGTTTTTGTCATAGCCCATCATGGGACCATAATTAATGTAATAAGCCCCCCTCCTGTTGGGTCGTCATGGCTGTTTAAAATACTTGGTTTTATAAGCAGGGAATTGAAGACAGCCTTATAAATAATTCCTGTGCACATCCAATCCTAATTCAGCTGGACACATTCCTAGAAGAATTCCTGGGTATGTGCATTTTTTAATAATCGGGAAATACACTGCCAAATGGATGCCTAGAGAGATTGCATCATTTCGCTCTTCTGCCAGCCCTGAGCAGTGGTACCCTTTTCCTTGAGCTCTTCTTGCAAGGGCAAGACTCATCACACTGTATTTTAATAACTGATTTACTTGCCTTTCTTGCCTGCTAGGCTGCAAATTCCTGGGAGGCAGAGGCTGTATCTTAGTCATTTTAAACCCTAGAATCTAGGGCAGAGCTCATCATGAAGAATGAGTATTGGTATACAATTTGTAGAATGAATTATATGATAGCTTTCTAGTCTGCTTCTTGCGTATGTCACTTTTCTATATGCTGATGCTTAACTGTTGACGTTATTAAGAAGATGGCATTCTGTCTTTTTATGCTGGAAGGAGCCTGTGATTTCAACATGTTGATTCTAGGACTGCCTTTGATCTGACCTTGACAGACTTCCTCCACTATAAAGGGAGAGCCATGAAAGATATGGCCATAAAAAGTCAGTTTATATTAATTCTTCTTTTGATTATGAATACTGTAGAAAAAATTGACAGAAAACCATAAATGAAGCTACATATGAAGACATCTTTATGGAAGTGTGTAACATCTCAGCTCATCATAAGGTCCTGTGCTGGTTAGGTGCATGTGTCTCACATTACCTTGCTCATATGGTAAGTGTGTACATGGGTTACATATTCAACGTGTATCTTGTATTGCCGTGTGGTGGTCATCATTTTCACATTACATTTATTGACTGGTCCTTTCAAATCAATACTGAGGTGTTATTTATGAAACAGTGACGAACTGTGAAGTTTATGTCTAGGTAGCAGTATCAGCTTTACATCTGAGCATTGTCTATAGTCAGAACAAGTACAGAATAGTCCAAGGAAACACACCATTTTATTCTAGGGTTGAAGTAAAGTAGAGAGGGAGCTGCTGTAATTGTGCAGAGCTAAACCTTCACTGATGTCAGATATACCAAGCTCTTTACCAGGAAGGCTTGTTAAGCAGGAGTAGATGGATCAAGTCAAGGGTGGAGAAAACTGGTATAGGGAGCCGAGGCTCAGGCGCCGACCGCCAGCGAGGTTTCAAGACCAGGTCTCTTATGTGTCTGAGCCACTGCAGCTGTGTCCTTCTGTTTCCCATTGGAATAATTAATGTGCTACAGAAACGACAGAGCTTGGAGCTAGATGGCTCAGAGGTTAAGAACACTTGTTCTTCCAGAGGACCCAGGTTTGATTCCCAGCACCTGTATGGTCACTAACAACCATCCATAACTCAGTTCCAGGGTATCAGACAGCTTCTTCTAGCATCTATGGGCTTTTCGCAACAGATACACTCATGTACATGCAGACAAAACACTCATACACATAAAATAAAAATAATAAGTAAAATATTAAAAAAATTTTAATGACAGAGGTTGCTCCATAAGGGTTCTAGAGGTTAAACATGTTCACACATGTATAACATTCAAATTGGCCTGGACAACCTCTTCTTAAATCAGATTTCCTGCTGTATAAGGACTTCAGATTTTAGTAACATTATCTGAATAAAGTTAATTTGGGAACCAATAAGAAAATAGTCACTTAGGGAGTGGAAAAAAAGAAGGAAAATACTACATTTTTTTAGTGATGCATTATTGAATACAAAAATATATGTGCAATAAAGTTTAAACTATATATGATATTTGATCCTCTTTTCCAAAATGGTCTTTTGCATTTTTTAAGTTGGATACTCTTAATTTAGGATATTTATTTTGGGGCTGGAGAGATGGCTCAAGGGTTAAGGTCACTGGCTGCTCTTGCAGAGGACCCAGGTTCAGTTCCCAGCAGCCATATGACAGCTAACAGCCATCTGTAACTCCAGTTCCAGATGCCTCAATACCCTCTCCCTCTTCTGGCCTCTGTAGGCATTGCAAGACATGGGGGAACTCACATACATGCAGGCAAAATGCTCATCCATATAAAATAAAAATAAATGAAATAAAAGTTTAGGATATCTATTTCATTGTTTTTAGTAGATAACATTTTATTTTAAATTTATTTTTAAATGTAATAAATTAAGAAATCAAAGCATGTATGCAATTTAAATGGATTTCTCTATTCTTTTTTTTTTAAATTAGTTTTTATTGATGCTTTGTGCATTTCATACATTTTTTCCAATTCAGTTCAGGCTTATTTCCCTTTCCCTCCCCCCCCCACCCCATCCCAGATCATGCATTCTGCCATAACTGTCCTGCATCTTTCTCTCAGTTTTTTTTTTTTTCATTTTTAGCTATAAGTGATAATCCATGAGTACAAGCATCCTTCATGCAAAATCTATCTGCAGGCTGTTGTGCCCAAACACCTACAGCCCCACCATCCAGTGGGGGGTGACAGGTTGTTTGTTCAATCAAGTTGATCAAATGAGTGTCCAGACTACCTTGCTGTAGTTTCACCATTCACCCCAATCGCAGCCCTTACATTCTACCACGCCCCCTCTTCCGCAGGTTGTTCCCTAGGCTTAGAAAAGGGGCACAGGTGGATGAGAGGTAAAACAGTCCACTCTCTCTGGAGCTGTTGACTTGGACTCTGGTCAATTCTGGCTGTTTCCTTTCATGGGCTGACAGTTTGTCCAGGAATAACCTTTCGATCCTACTAATGAAGAACAAGCAATTAGATATATAGGTATTTAAGCAGCACTAATAGTTATGGTAGGTTACTTTAGCATAGACACATGTTTGGTTATGTTAATCCATGAATTACAATTTTCCCCCCTGTTAAATATGACAGGGTCTTACTGTGGCTTATAACATCTCCTAACCTGTAGAGGATGTAAGCTTGTGGCATCAGCCATGGGTTATTTCTCCAAGGGGAGAGCCAATAGCCAATTAGATTTGGGATATACAGGCACATGGCTGCCTCTGCTGCACAGTATTTCCAGGCAGGTGAGGTGTAGCTGGTGCTGACGGTGGAGTCTTGCTTGACTCAGGGAGACCCATATTTGCTTTATTGGTTTAGTGGCCTTTGGTAACACTCTCTGGCATTCCAGAGGCCATCTGTACACTTGCATGTGTGGTCTCAATACATCCCTCCCATGTTAACGTCAGGTCTTCGGCAGCAGGGTCTTATTGCCTCTCCTCCTGTAGGTATCCCAACTTAGAGGCAAGGAGCCCTTACCTTTTGTGGGGCCTTGGATCCCCTGGCCAACATCCACCTGGTAGAACAATCCATTGCTGATGTCAGAGCTCCTGTATTAATATATTTTACCTGAGTGCATAGCCCTAGGACTTTAGTATTATATTTGGTTCTGAACTGAGAGTAATCCCTTCCACAGTTCCCATGTCTAGTAGTCAATTAAAGAAAGCAGTTTTACCGGTTTTATAAGAGATTACCTCTACAATAGTTGTCTCCAATTTACAGTTGGGGAGCGACCTCATCATTGTCATATTTCTCCTTGTTCTATGGGTGGGAAGGCAAGGAAGTCTCTCATATCAGAACCTTTGTGGCACCTAGAAGGTAAGTTTCATTAGGACTCATTATAACTAGTTGTTTCATGTAGGATCCACAGAGGGGTTCGATGTTTATGGCAATCTGAGGCTTTTCTTCCTTTGAATGTTCAGACGGGTCAGCCTTTCTGTTGTCTCTTTTTGGTGCATCCTACTCAATGCAAACCTGTATCTTTTCTTTCTCAGCTGTTAAGTTGGTGACGTTTTGTCCTGTTGGAACAAACAAATCTTTTCCCATAGTTAGTTTTAAGATTTGAATTGCAAGGGTTTGATGAAAAGGTTTCATGTCTTTCTGTATCCCCCCCCCTTTTTTTTAGCGTATGAGTCTCCAGAAGACAGTTGTATTATACATGACTATAGGGTGGAGTCAAGGCACAGATTTCATCAAATTCACCCATGTTGTTTTGGGTGACTATATATGATTAACTTGGGAAACAAACTTAATTTTTACGTTAAATCATCTTAAAGAGAATGCTACAAGGTGATACTGTACAACAGAGAAATTATAGAGAACATTTGTATGTGTCAATCCCAAAGTTCTTGCTCTACAGATTTTATGTAAAGCAAATGTGGGCAACAGCGAATTATATCTCCATTTAATTCAGATGCATTACCATTTTTATCAGATTCTGTAAACCAATGTTGTTTAATATACACATGTTTACTTTTACTTTTTTTTAATTTTTTTATTTATTTCTGTATGTGTATCAATGTACTGTCTGCATGCAGGTTTGTCCAATTCCAGGAGAACTCCAGTTCCAGGGGAATCCAAGACCCTCTTCTGACCTCCGCGGCATTGCACGACACGGATTTCTCTATTCTTACAAAACTTTTATGCTTAAATAGACCTTCAGAAAACATGAATTCATTCTCTACACCTGGTTACAGATTTCTTCTAGGTATACCATTATAATTCAAATATGTTGTATTCTGCACCCCCTTTAGGTCACATGGAGGAAAAAAAATCATTTTTAAAATAATTCTAAATGCGGGCCAGGTGTGGTGGTGGATGCCTTTAATCCCAGCACTTGAGAGGCAGAGGCAGGTAGATCCCTGTGAGTTCGGGGCCAGCCTGGTCTACATACTGAGTTCCAGGACAGCCAGAGCTACAGGGAGACCCCATGTCAAAAAGACCAAAACAAAAATTCTAAATGTGTGTGCCTCAATTATTATTTAGCATTGGTTTGTATGTTCAATAACGTAGCATCTTATAAGAGCTAATCATACCTGGTTTCTTTTAGAAACTATTGCTTATTGTTGAACAATGAAAAATTGCTCATGCTACTCAGCCACAAATATCTGTAAGGATAAATGAGAAAAGTTTTGGAGAGTTGAGACTGTGAACTATCCCAGGAAATCTAGAAGGTAATTGCTTCTTTAAGTTCTGGTTTTCAAGTTGGTTTCTAAGTTTAGCAATTTCTCCCTGGAGGAGAATACCAGTCTTCACTGTAACTACCAGAGGAGAAGCTGGGCTTCATAATGTACTATTATATTGCTTGATGTCTCCAAAGAAAGGGTTAATGAAGTCGTCACACTCCCTAATGGAATGAGAATCAAAGATTAAAACCTGAGAGTTATATTTAAAATGAAAGTCACTTCTATTCTCGAAAGGAATGAAAGTTTTAAAAAAGATGAAATGGATTCTTTTCGTGTTCAGACTCTTTTTTTAAATTAAATGCTGGGAATGATAAGAGAGGCGAGGAAGACAATCAGTTCAAAACTTTTAGAACCTTGGGTTTAATAAGCTGTGCTGAAGATAACTTCACCTCTATGATATAGTTCACTCAGCTTCTGAGAAAGAGGCGAGAAACTGTTAACCTCATCATCTTCTGATCTTCAATGATGCTCATTGCTATGAAATTCAAGATAATTCAGAATAATAAATAGAAATGAATTTGTTGCCCCCTCCAGTGTCAAAGCAGCCAAAGATAAATTAAAATGCCTATTTTCAGAAGTAAACTTCTTTAATGTGGTTTCTTCTAAATATACACAATGTCTGCAATAACATCTATGCAGGCAGAGCTTCATCTTCTTGCAGTCCTGTGCAAAATTGTTGTCTGCAAGCATTTTACACTGTGCTGTAAACAAGATGTACCTACTTCTATTTCTACCTAAAAAACAGGGATATTTTCCAAAAATAAACAAGCTTAGCTGTTAAAATTGGAAGGATGCAAATAGAAATCATTGATGCATCCTACTAGACAAGACATTAATTATGTATTCTATTAGACAATCTCAGCTACAGCAAAGGTTCTCGAAGTGTTATTCTCACGACAACTGACTATAGAAGTGCAGAAGCCGGCCTGAGGAAGGCTTAGGTTTCCAAGAAGTAAAGGTGGGAGAAGCCTGTGAAAGGGGAGGGAACTGGGAGAGCAAGCAGGCAGGGAGAGCCATAAACCTAGGCGCTGGTCGCAGGCCTGTGGAGGAGAGGGAAGCAGCGGTGAGCGTGGGGGAGGCTCGGGTTCGGTGCATTTCTGAGCAGTTCTTAGCCACATTGGTGTACAGTATATATTATGAAAAGAGGAAAAAATGGGCTCACTGTTTCCTTTGACTGTTCTTTTAACACTCAAAAGGTGGTTATTACCATGTGGGGATGTTCTTTGTGGACTAAATGGTTCTCCAGGTCATAACTAGATACCCTCCGTCTCAAGCCAGCTCAACTGAAGTGGCTGGACATCGTCTACCTGAATGTGAATCAGATCCCACAGGTGGAGGGTTCCCTGTCTTCACATTCCCAACCCCCACTTCAATCACAAGGCCATGCCTCTTGAGACAGCCGCAAGCTAGGGGGCCCCACAAACCCTTTTGGAGATTGGCTATAATGGATCAGAGAACTAAAAAGAAATGCCTGTGTATTTGCCTGTTGAATTTTGAAAGGGTGCAGATGAAAGCGGTATGCGGGGCACTTTATGTGGGCTCAATGAGGAGAAAAGACAGATGAAAGGACAGGAGACACAATGACAGCAGAGCTTGATTTTGAAAAGGACTGCAGAGGGGCTCCGTAGTCCAAGACTCAGAGTCACGGTCTACTCACAAGCTGGGCTAACCGCGAGGCAGAAAAGAAGGGGGAACGGGACTGAAAAGTTTCCTGGTTTGGGCCATGGACGCCTGTTGCTGCAGTTATCGGTTATCGAAGGAAACGACAAGTTGTGGGTTAAAGATGGTCAGGTGATCAGTAACAGACAGAGGGAAGCGAGATTAAGATCCAGGAAAGCAAGTTTCTTTAGTTCTGGGAAACGAATGCTTTAATTTGGGGAGCTGTCATAGTTCATCCAAATTGGAGGAACTTTACGAAATGTCGCCATGCCAGCTGACAGGCATGTCCTAGAGTCTGTGCGCTCCATGGACCACTGGCTCTCAGCACCGGGAATCCCGTTTGCTCTCTGTTCTCGGGGTTTTGCGAGGGCTTCATTACACAGGCATGGCTGATGAAATCATTGCCCTTTGGCCCTACTCAGGGGAAGGGAAGTGAGGCTGCATGTTGCAACTCTCTAGCCACGGGTTTGGGACCTAGGAGAACACACCCATGATGAATAATTATCCAGCAGTGTCTTCGTAAGCACACAGGAACATGTAAATTGGAGGGATTTAGGGAATTCCAGAATTTACAAAATTGTGTGCCAGGTGAGCACAGGAAGGGAGAGAGACCAAATGCTCATGTATCATGTCAGAGGAAGTCGAGCCACTTTCCTGGGAAGGAATACTATAATGCTAAATCCTTCCTTGCTTAGCCATTGAGAGGCAGTCCTTGCGTGGGGCAGGAGTGGGCCCCGGACTGGTAGAGGGAGCGTGTCCTGGTTTGAACACTCCACACGGGACAGTGCAATCTCCTGGATTCAGTCCCTAGCCTATGTACATGCATATTCACATGTACATACGTCCATAGATGTGCATCCCTACTTTGTGTTTTGGGGCCTACAAAAGATTAAACAAACTGCCGTGAGCATTCCCAGAAACCCTCAGCCTGATTCTTCTTTGAAGTCAGCATCCTTCTTCCTCGGTGAATTCTGGGATCTAAACTCAGCTCCTCACTAGCCTATTTCTTTGAGTGACCATTGCCAGGGTACTTAACATTTCTCCACTGAAAATTAAGAATACTTACTAATAAGGATTGAGGAAGAGAGAACATGAGAAAGTCCACAGACCCTGACAGCTGGGTGCTTGGTGGGTGAGGAGTGCTGTAAAATACCAGCAATTCAGGCTGTGATTGTCATTTTTATCTCTTTTTATATTATCTGTGTATATATACTCGAATCGGAAAATAACTGGGTCACTGCACCTCGCTTGCCTGTGAGCTGGCACTTGTGTGGGTAGGTACATGGCTGACTGTGCCTGTGCAGGCCAGAGGCCAGCCTCAAGGTCTCATTTCTCAGGTGCTATCCAACTTGGATTCACTTCTTCTTAAACAATCTCTCACTGGGACCTAGAGATTTCCACTAAGCTAGTTTGTCTTGCTATTGAAGCCCCAGGAGTCTTCTGTGCCCTGTTTACAGGAGTCAGTTTATGAACACACCACCATGCCTGAGTCTTTATCTGTGTCCTAGGATGAACCTCGGGTCCTCAGGTTTGAGTGGCAGTAAGTTCCTGAGGGAACTCTTTCCCATAGCAAGCTTTGTTTTGAATCCTCTGTTGTATCCCTCAATTTAACATATAGAAAAAGTAGTGTCAGAGATCTAGAGATGACAGGAAAAGACCTTTGTCTGACTTTACATGTATTAAATTTGAGGGTTTACCTATCAGTAAGTCAAGGCGTAGTTTAATGATGTGTATTAAACTCTCATATTTTGGAGGAACAAAAGTAGATGCAGAGGCCACAAGAAGAATGAAAGGAAATCACCTGATTCCTCACATTCGAGTAAAAGCCCCTGTACCTAGGGGTGTTTGGTTTACTCCTCAAGAAGTTAGTCAAGGGGCTGGAGACATGGGTTAGTGGTTGAGAACACTAGCTGCTCTTGCAGAAGACCTGGGCTCAAATCCCAGCACCCATATGGTAGCTAACAACCATCCTTAACTCCAGTTCCAGGGGATCTGTTGCCCTCTTCTGTCTTCTGTGCATACTTCATGACATGGGTGCATTTACATACATGCAGCCCTTAACATTCATACACATAAAAGTAAATAAATAAAATATAAAAAGAAGTAAGTCAAGTTGGACATGGTGCCCTATGTATTTAATCCCATAGTCCCAGCATTTGGGAGGCAGAGGCAGGCAGATCTCTGCTAGATTAAGGCCAGCCAGGGTTACCTTGACACCCTGTCTCAAAAAAAAAAAAAAGTTAGTCAATACTTCTTACTGTTGCTTCTTACTGAAAACACCCTTAAAATTATTAGCTGCTTGAGATTATTATTGATAGCTAGGAGCAGAAGTGAGGTCATCAGGAAGGGTTATGACCTTATGAAGGGTAGGTTTGAGTGTGGCACCCAAAGTGACCTGTGAAACTCTTACAACTGGCCTTACGGGTGGTGGGAACTGTTATTCAGGTGTGAAGATGCACTTGTGAAAATCACATTTCTCTATTGCCTTGTAATGTTCCCAGAGTCCACGCCACAGTGAGGTGTGAGATTTCTAGCTCCATAGATTTCTAAACTCTCATGTCACAGTTGAGAGGAGAAAGAAGGAAATACAGTTATACACAGTGCTCACTCAGTGTCCATGGGGGCTGGTTCTGGGAGCCCTGGGACTACCACAGTCCACAGTCCTTTAGTTACAAGAACATTGCACTGGGGGTAAGCTTAACACTCCCTCCCACATACTTTAAGATTCATTATAAGAGCTGATACCAGAGGAGATGCTGTGTGCATAGCAGCATCTAAGAATAATAAGCAAAAAGTCCATATATGTTCAGTCCAGGTGCAATTTATTCTTGAATATTTTAATCCATAGTTGGAATTCACAGAGATAGTACACCAGTGCACTAAAGCATTAGATAAGAGGAGAATAAACTGCATAGTGTGTTAGGTGGTGGCAGCTGCGCTGGGGACAAACAAAACTGGAGAGAGATGATTTAAAGATGACACACTGTGCAAAATCGATTGAACTCCTAGAAACTTGATCCATATATATATATATATATATATATATATATATATCACCATTTATTTGTTCTATGTATGTGTAATTTAGATTCTATGAAGAAAGATTTAAAGACTGCTCATCAAGATGAAATTGTCGGTGCCACTTTCTGTTGGTTTTCAGTGTACTGTTATCTAGTTCATGAAAACCCATGTCGTCTCCTGCAGAACTCACCAAGACCACTTTCCATTCTTTACCCCCACTAATTCTCTACCTTTGCTCAAACTTCTGCATGCCTCGCCCTCTCCTTTCTCCTCTGGGCACATTCTCTCTCATTGTCTTCACTCTCTCCATTCATTAAGCACCTCCCTCGGCACTCACAACTTCTTCCCAGTTTATTTATTTATGTGTTCATATGGGTGATGCACACGTGAGTGTCCTTGCATATGTTACTGAACACACGTACATATGTGTATGGATGGTAGAGGACCACCTGAGATGTAATCCTCCAAGTGCAGTCAACATTGTTCTTTGGAGACAGGAATCTCTCATTGGCCTAAGACTTACAACTTTGGTTAGGTTGGTTGGCAAGTGAGCCCTGGAAATGCTCCTATCTCCTCCTTCCCAGTGCTGAAGTTACAAGCTTAGACTACTATGCTGAGCTTTCTTACATGGGTTCTGGGGACTGAAGTCAGGTCTCCATGCTTGTACAGTAAGTACTTTACCAACTGGACTATCCTTCTAGTCCCATTTTATTTACTTTTAAATTAAATACTAGTACTAGTAATAGTAACAGTAAGAGTAGTAGTAGGAATAGTAGTAACAATAGTAGTAGTAACAATAGTAGTAACAGTTGTAGAAGCAACAGTGGTAGTAGTAACAGTAGTAGTAATAGTAGTAGTAGAAGTAGTAGTAGTAGTAGTAGCAGCAGCAGCAGCAACAGTATTGCTGGAGATTAAGCCAGGGCAGCTCACATACCAAGTAACCTCTATCACTGAGCTATTAAATGAGTGCCAGTTAATAATGGTGTTTCAAGGAATGCCACTTCTTTTCTTGGATTAGCCAAAAATATTTTTAATCATGTTTAGAGTATTTGGGATAGTTACCTTTTATTGTAAGCAAACTGGATTTGGAATTACATGGGAGAAACACCTCTGGATAGATCTGTGAGGGATTTCTGCACAAAATTTACCTGAGGAAGATATCCGTACTGAATGTGGGTAAGATCAGCCCATGCCCTGAAGTCTGGGACTAAATAAAAGGGGGGGGGGGCAGAAATCTAGAAGAGCCCCAGGACTAAGTGCTCCCTGCTCCTGACTGTAGATCAGCTGGCTCACACTCGCTGCTCCCTGATCCTGACTATAGATCAGCTGGCTCACACTCACTGCTCCCTGCTCCTGACTGTAGATCAGCTGGCTCACACTCATTGTCCCTGCTCCTGACTGTAGATCAGCTGGCTCACACTCATTGTCCCTGCTCCTGACTGTAGATCAGCTGGCTCACACTCATTGTCCCTGCTCCTGACTGTAGATCAGCTGGTTCACCCTCATTGTCCCTGATCCTGGCTGTAGATCAGCTGGCTCACACTCACCGCTCCCTGCTCCTGACTGTAGATCAGCTGGCTCACACTCACTGCTCCCTGCTCCTGACTGTAGATCAGCTGGCTCACACCCATTGTCCCTGCTGCTGACTGTAGATCAGCTGGCTCACAATCACTGCTCCCTGCTCCTGATTGTAGATCAGCTGGCTCACACTCACTGCTCCCTGCTCCTGACTGTAGAACAGCTGGCTCACATACATTGTCCCTGCTCCTGACTGTAGGTCAGCTGGCTCACACTCATTGTCCCTGCTCCTGACTGTAGATCAGCTGGCTCACACCCATTGTCCCTGCTCCTGACTGTAGATCAGCTGGCTCACACTCACTGCTCCCTGCTCCTGACTGTAGATCAGCTGGCTCACACTCACTCCTCCCTGCTCCTGACTGTAGATCAGCTGGCTCACACTCACTGCTCCCTGCTCCTGACTGTAGATCAGCTGGCTCACACTCACTGCTCCCTGCTCCTGACTGTAGATCAGCTGGCTCACACTCACTGCTCCCTGCTCCTGACTGTAGATCAGCTGGCTCACACTCACTGCTCCCTGCTCCTGACTGTAGATCAGCTGGCTCACACTCACTGCTCCCTGCTCCTGACTGTAGATCAGCTGGCTCACACTCACTGCTCCCTGCTCCTGACTGTAGATCAGCTGGCTCACACTCACTGCTCCCTGCTCCTGACTGTAGATCAGCTGGCTCACACTCACTGCTCCCTGCTCCTGACTGTAGATCAGCTGGCTCACACTCACTGCTCCCTGCTCCTGACTGTAGATCAGCTGGCTCACACTCACTGCTCCCTGCTCCTGACTGTAGATCAGCTGGCTCACACTCACTGCTCCCTGCTCCTGACTGTAGATCAGCTGGCTCACACTCACTGCTCCCTGCTCCTGACTGTAGATCAGCTGGCTCACACTCACTGCTCCCTGCTCCTGACTGTAGATCAGCTGGCTCACACTCACTGCTCCCTGCTCCTGACTGTAGATCAGCTGGCTCACACTCACTGCTCCCTGCTCCTGACTGTAGATCAGCTGGCTCACACTCACTGCTCCCTGCTCCTGACTGTAGATCAGCTGGCTCACACTCACTGCTCCCTGCTCCTGACTGTAGATCAGCTGGCTCACACTCACTGCTCCCTGCTCCTGACTGTAGATCAGCTGGCTCACACTCACTGCTCCCTGCTCCTGACTGTAGATCAGCTGGCTCACACTCACTGCTCCCTGCTCCTGACTGTAGATCAGCTGGCTCACACTCACTGCTCCCTGCTCCTGACTGTAGATCAGCTGGCTCACACTCACTGCTCCCTGCTCCTGACTGTAGATCAGCTGGCTCACACTCACTGCTCCCTGCTCCTGACTGTAGATCAGCTGGCTCACACTCACTGCTCCCTGCTCCTGACTGTAGATCAGCTGGCTCACACTCACTGCTCCCTGCTCCTGACTGTAGATCAGCTGGCTCACACTCATTGTCCCTGCTCCTGACTGTAGATCACCTGGTTCGCCCTCACTGCTCCCTGATCCTGACAGTAGATCAGCTGGCTCACACTCACTGCTCCCTGCTCCTGACTGTAGATCAGCTGGATCACACTCATTGTCCTTGCTCCTGACTGTAGATCAGCTGGCTCAACTCATTGTCCCTGCTCCTGACTGTAGATCAGCTGGCTCACACTCACTGCTCCCTGCTCCTAACTGTAGATCAGCTGGCTCACACTCTCTGCTCCCTGCTCCTGACTGTAGATCTGCTGGCTCCCACTCATTGTCCCTGCTCCTGACTGTAGATCAGCTGGCTGACACTCACTGCTCCCTGCTCCTTACTGTAGATCAGCTGGCTCACACTCACTGCTCCCTGCTCCTTACTGTAGGTCAGCTGGCTCACACTCATTTTCCCTCCTCCTGACTGTAGATCACCTGGTTCACACTCACTGCTCCCTGCTCCTGACTGTAGATCAGGTGGCTCACACTCATTGTCCCTGCTCCTGACTGTAGATCAGCTGGCTCACACTCACTGCTCCCTGCTCCTTACTGTTGATCAGCTGGTTCACACTCATTGCTCCCTGCTCCTGACAGTAGATCAGCTAGTTCACACTTTTACCACCATTCCACAATGGACTGTTCCATTCTTTAAGTTGGTTTTGTCAGGTATTTTTTCATAGCAACAACAACAAAACTAATATATTATTATTTACAGATCAAATTTTTGTTCTTGTTTCTATTTAACTGATAAAAGACTGTGAAAATTGCCAGGCATGGTGGTGTATGCCTTTAATCCTAGCACTTGGGAGGCAGAGGCAGATGGATCTTTGTGAGTTCAAGGCCAGCCTGGTCTATATAGCAATTTCCAGGACAGCTGGCCTGGAACTCACTATGTAGACCAGACTGGCCTTGATATCACAGATCCTCCTGCCTAGCTCTGGATGACAAGGTTAAAAGTGCTCACTGCCACACTGGCACAAAAGTGGTTTTATCCTATTTGAAGTTCTGTGTGTGTGTGTGTGTGTGTGTGTGTGTGGTGTATGTGCATGTGTATGTGCATGTGTGTGTGTATGTGTGTGGTGTATGTGCGTGTATGCCTGTGTATGTGTGCTCTTTAAATGGATGTGTAAAGATATACATGGGGTCAAAAATATGAACAAGAACCAGTTTTTTATTTTACTCAATGTTGTTCTTTTTCCCAAAGTTATAATTCTGAAATTCCATACTCATCAAAAGAAAAACTTTTTGTACATCTGTTCTTGTGCCAGGCCGTAAATACTACTTTTGTTTTGTTTTTTAATAAGAGGCATCACAAGGATATTAAAAAAGTCAGTGTTTCATTTTGTACATTCACACTTTGACAGCTCCTACCAGGATTATGTGAAAATAACTATGAGGCTAGGGGCATAGAACAGTGTTAGTATGCTTGCCTAGCATGCCCAGGGTGCTGGACTCAATATCCAGCATCACAAACTACTAATAACGACCGGCACCACAGTGATCATGATTACTACCCAATATTTCTTTTATCACAAGCTCGTTTTTCTGGCAGATAAGCAGAACTGATGACTGATACTAAGCTGCTCAGAAATCCTCTAATGAAATACAAATTATGTTTTTTTTAAGTCACATGGATTTTTTTATACATACATAATATTCCTGGTTACCAATATTTTTTGCTTTATCAAAGTAGCAGATTTATTTTTTTTTTAATTTTTTTTCTGTATGTGTATGAATGTACTGTCTGCATGCAAGTCTGTGCACCCGTGTCGTGCAATGCCGCGGAGGTCAGAAGAGGGCGTCGGATTCCCCTGGAACTGGAGTTCTCCTGGAATTGGAGTCCCAGACAGCTCTCGGCCGCCATGTGGGTGCCGGGGATCGAACCCGGATCCTCTGCAAGAGCGGTCAGCGCTCTTAACTGCTAGGCCATCTCTCCAGCCCAGTAGCAGATTTCTTATAGGGTTTTCATCTATGCTTCCTGTTGACCCCCCCAACATCTCCTGCAATACCTCTTCGTACCACCACCCGTAACCCTTCCACTTTCATATTGCATGTCTTCTCTTGCTATCTCCACGCTTCCCTTAAAATCAATAATGTCTGAGATTTTAGAAATATGCCTCCAATTTACTAAGAAACTGGAGCTACCTCTGATTACTTCATTTTACCACAGAGTTTCTAAAATCGACGGGGGGAGATAACCATACGTGTTCTTTCAGGAAATAAGTTCGGGATATTCCATGTGACCTTTTCCTTGGATCAGTTTGACAAAATTACTTTTATAATGACCAACCTGTAACTATATGATGGTAGAACATTTGTGAGTCTTTATTCAGAAAAAAATAATTTACTTTATTTACCTAAAGTAAGAGTATCCATGGTTGTATCAGATTAAATGGTCCATTTGCAGATCAACATGGGTGTGCATGCAAAGGCACACACATGGAGGTCGGACAGCAACTTGTATTGGCTGTTTCTCTGCTTCTGCCATGTGGGTCCCAGGAACCAAACTCAGGCTATCCAACCCTGTGGCAAGTACCTCTAACCACTGAACCATCTATCTGGCCCATCTATAATAATTTTGAATAAGTAATGAAATAATACTTAAGCAGCTATCACAGCATTTAACAACTAGTGATTGTAAATGAGTGACTAAATGAATCAGTAATAGCTAATTATTGAGTACATAATATAGCTGATTACAGTAGTTTACAAGTATATGAAGTTATTTCAAACTAACATCTGATTTCTTTCTCTACCTGTAATCTAGTGTTTCATTGGTAATTGCTTGTGCATCCCTATAACAAACCTAGTATAAATAACCTACAGGATGCAATGGTTACTTCACTCATGGTCTCAGAGGATTTAGTCCGTGGTTGCTTTGCCCCATACACTTGGTTAGGACATGGAGCCATGAACATGTAGCAGAAGAGACAGAAAGCAAAGAGAACAGAGAGAACTCAGGGGCAAGACACAGACTTCAGCACATGGCAAGCATCTCTAACCACTGAACCATCTATCTGGCCCACCTACAATAGTTTTGAATAAGCAATGAAATAATATGTAAGCAGCTAGCACAGAGTCTGTCATATAACAACCAGTAATTGTGAACTACAACCTGCTTTCTCTAGTTAGGCCTCTGTCCTTAATTTCCAGCATCTCTCATAATGGTGCCACTGGCTGGGGACCCAGCTGAGCCTGCAAGGGGCGTTTCATCATCCAGCTATAAGGATCACACTCCTGGCAGTGCACAGGCCTCCGCACTTCCCCAGATGAGCTGTGCCTCTCAGCCAGCCAGTGGCCGCGCTGCAGCAAGCCCATCCCTAAGCAACACTTGCCAAGTATTGAAACATAGGTGTTTTCCAGGCTCCCTTCTCTTCCCTTTCTTTCGTGCATTACATTACTCTTGACTGCTGGCACAGTGCTTTATAGCAGATCTCTAGAAGTTATGCCTCTTTGATGACTAAGACTTCACACTTTCTAATTAGTCATCTTCCTATGCTCCCTCCTCCAGCCCCCAGCAACTACCATTCTGCTCATCAGTTTTATGAATTCAGTATTTTGAGGACCTCATGTAAGTGGAACCATATAGTATTAGTCTTCCTTAAATAGTACACCATGTTTCTGCAACAAATGTCTCTTACTGCTCACCTCTGGGTAAAGCAGGCTAGCTGATCCGCAAGAGGCTGGGGATTCTCAGGCCTCTACTACTGATCTCACAGTCCAGGCACCGGGATCACAGACACATACTACTCCTGGCCTTAAGTAACTTCTGGGGCTCCAAACTCAGGTCCTCACAGTTACTCACCAAGTGTTTAATCCATTTAGCCCTTCCCAGCTCTTTATTTCTTAATATAATTTAAAGTTATTATTTGCTGTATCATGTTTTCAACATGTAGGCAAATATGCACCTTTCTAAGATACATGCATAGATATCTTTTATGATAGAGTTGCATTATATTACAAAATCCAGGAGAGTAAACCATCTTAAATCAGTTTGTGACTTGGGTTCTGAGAAAAACTTCTTTACAGCCCCAAGTTTTCTTCCTTCCTTCTTTCCTTCCTTCCTTCCTTCCTTCCTTCCTTCCTTCCTTCCTTCCTTTCTCTCTCTCTCTTCCTTTTTAAAATTTATTTATTTATTTTGTGTATGTGTATGAATGTACTGTCTGCATGCAGGTTTGTGCACCCGTGTTGTGCAATGCCTTAGAGGTCAGAAGAGGGTGTCAGATTCCCTTGGAACTGAAGTTAAAGATGGTTCTCAGCCACCATGTGGGTGCCGGGGATCGAACCCAGGTCCTCTGTAAGAGCAGTTGGTGCTCTTAACTGCTAGGCCATCTCTCCAGTCCCTTCTTTCTTTCTTTCTTTCTTTCTTTCTTTCTTTCTTTCATTTCTTTCATTTCTTTCTTTCTTTCATTTCTTTCTTTCTTTCTTTCTTTCTTTTAATACTGTATTTGTTTTAAATTCCCTATATATTGCAGGCTGTCATTGTGGATGAACGAATGTAAGGTGTTTAGCTTAACATGCCTTCTTGTCTTGATCAACAGATACACAGACATGAAATAACATGATTCTTATTGGTGTGGTCCAAAACATGTTCTGTAAGTTCTATTTACTGTCTTTAAAGTTCACAGCCTCAGTGCCAAGAATGGGTAGCACGTGATTTTACATAATCTTGGGTTCAAAGAGTCATAATTAAAGCTGTACCTTTTGGAGCTTGGATCTATTTGTATTTTCTGTATTTCCTAGAGTCTTGCCCTTAAAATAACACTCATTATTTTCTCCAAGAGTTTTCTCTCCCACCCTCCCACCTCCTCCCCACTTTACGGCAAGAGGAAAAGATAAGCAAATGTGATCATTTGTCTTCTCAGAGTCTGAGGATGTTAAGCAGCCTTCAGCAGGAAAACAGATGGAATTTTGCTAAAAATCATGTGGCCTCTTATAATGTTCTCCTTAAAAATTTCTGAAACCTCATCTTGGAATGGAAGATGCTTGGGTATTCTTGGAATAAGAATAAAGAAATCACAGCTTGTCTCCCCCTCTGACTCAGGTCTGTTGTCCTAGGCTGCAAGGTTCCCATTTGAAACTAATATTGAGAAGGGCTCAGTAGATTGCCTTCTTCACTTCCAAGCCAGGTGGCCACAATTCCTAGTTTTATTGATAAAGGAGATAAGCCATATCAAGGGACAAAGTCATTAAAATAATTTTTTGGAAGGGCTTCAAAAATAGAGAAGTTTTTATCTGCTTTCACCCTTGAAATTTCATGACAAGGGAAAATAATTATTTATCCATAAATAATGGCTCTGTACACATACGTTTTAAACTATGATTTTTCTCCTGTGGGAAATCAAATCTGCTGAAGATTGGCTTTATGATTCTGCAAAAATCAGAGTGATATACACCCGTCCTATATGGATGAAATTTGCTCTTTCAGTAAGAATTTCCTGAGCTCCTAGAAGAAGCAGTTAAGTCCTTAAATTCTTTGTTTTGGAAGATTCATTGAATATTTAGACCCATACAATTTGATTTTCACATTGGATATTTGTGTATTAAAAACAGTCAAAACGACACCATTCCCATGGCTTTCCCTTAGAACTTTGTCTCAGTGGGATGTCCATGATTAATTTGTAAGGACTTTCAAGTTTGATCCTGTCACGTTGAGGTCTCTATTCCTTGGATCCTCCAGCACAGAGTACCAACTGCAGAACTCAGATATCTTCAAGGGATCCCTCACCCACTTTTTAAAGCAAAGTAAGAAGGTGTGACTAGAACAAGCCTTAATAAAACAACAGAATATGCTTTACAAATCCAAATAAATCATTAGCAGACAATTATGAGTAAATAAGATTCCTTCAGGAAGTAAAATTATGTTGTAGTGAAAAATGAGAATTCAGGGGCTGGAGAGACAGCTCAGTGATTAAGAATGCTACCTCCTCTTTCAGAGGACCCAGGTTAAATTCTCAGCACCCATATGGCGGCTAACGACCACCCATAACTCCAGTGCCAGGGTCCCAACAGTTATAGGGGATGTGAAATCCTCTTTCTGAATTCCATGGGCATTGCACAACACAGGTACACTTACATACATGCAGGCAATACTTTCATACACATAAAATAAAAGTAAAATATTTTCAAAGTCAAAATTAACAGGGAAGGATCAGAGGTGATAATGCATATAAAATTCAAAAAGGAAAACAGTTACAGAGAGAAATATAGATTGCACCAGGAGTCGGAAGGCTTGAGCTTCATCTGTAACTCATGCCTCTCGAAAGAAGACTAGATTATTTATTTAACCTAGATCTCAGAGCTGGTGCCCTTAAAATTGGTCCATTTTGAGTGGGTGAAATGATTCAGCAGGTAAAGGTGCTTCTCACCAAGCTTGACAACCTGAGTTCAATCCCCAGGACTCACATGGTGAAAGGAAAGAACAGATTCATACATGCTGTCTTCTGACAGCCGCACATATCACAAACACAAATAAATAAATATACATGTAATATAAAAGAAAAACTGATCTGTTTTATAACGTCCTTATTTTTAAATTCCAGGGAGGAATGTATCTTCAGGATTCCCCATGCCTTCCCTGAAGAGCACATGAAATGAAGGGACCTAGGATTGACGGGGATAGGTCAGGCTTGCTCACATGCTAAGAGCACGGGCAGGTGTGGCCAGGGCTATAGACCTGGCAGGCAGAGACAGCGCTGCATACTGTCTGGGCAGCACGCCTTGGTCAGAGCTTTATTCAGTGGGTGTTGCCAGGACGTCCATTTGTTGCCAGGATGCCTATGGTTAGACCTGAAGAACCACATGTAATTTTCTAACCAGAAGATGGGCTCCCTAAGTGGTTTTTTTGTTCTTTTTGTTCTGCTGTTAACAAGTAGAAAGGACGCCCCAGTATGTGGATGGTAATCAGATATTCTGCCAAAGACGCTTGAAATTCCACGCATCTGTTGTGCTGTCTTCACAGGCAGACGAGCACCACGGCTGTAACCCAGGAAACCTCAGGACAGAGGAAAACGCACCTGCCCTGATTGGGCCCTTCCTGCCCCATGCCCTCCATGAGACAGCTCCCATGGCTGCCTTGTCCTTATTATAGGCTCTGAGAAATCTTCTTGTTACACATCTAACACAACAGTAAAAGCAAGAAAGTAGGGAATATGTACTCACACAGGCACAGACACACACTTCTTGCTGTGCATGTGGTTTATGTATGCTTTCGTTCTTTTGATTTACTTAGCAGTATGCCATCATGTCACCAACGTGTGGAGTAGTGAGTCCTGTCCAGTGCAAAGTAAATAATTTCTTAATGACACTAAGGAACAATCAATAAGGATCAAACAATTAAAAATAAAGACAGATGTCAGATTTCATGGAATTTTATGGTGTTTGAGAATTTCATATGAGTACTATACTTACATTATTACATCCTCCCCCACCTCTACCTCTTCCCACATCCCCCAAATCTGCTCTCAATTTTGTGACATTTTCTTTGATTATTATTACACATACATATACACATGCATTTTTACACATGCATTTTACTTATAAATATATAATAGAGTGAGTGAATTTAGTGGTGTGTGTGTGTGTGTGTGTGTGTATGTGTGTATATGTATTTAGGGTTGACCACTTGGGATTGAATAACTTATCAAGGAGTTTGTCCCTGGAGAAAATTAATTCTCCTTCCCTCAGCATCCATTGATTTCCTGTAATTCTTCATGCAGTGGTGGGAACCTGTGTCATTTTCCTAGTCAACACTGGCATGTCTACCGGTATTGTCATTATGTGGGTCTTATTTAAGCCATCATTTTGTCAGAGAGATTTGAAGTATTTTTTGACAAAGGAAAGAAACTGTTTTATGTAAATAATTCAGTATCTTGAACTACAACAATATCAATTATTATTTTGATAAGAGGATTTTTTATACAGTGTAGAGTGTTACAAAGAATGTAATTAATAGGAATAAAAGATATCTCCCTTTCCAAAAGTTATCCACAACTATTTTAATTCAGTAGCATCAACTTTTTCAAAATAATAGAATTGTACAGTTCTGCAGCACATTTACCTCGAAGAAGCTATTTGGGGATAGGAGCACTGCCAATGACACTGTCTACACATAAGTAAAATGTTAGACTAGGGTTTTGTTAGTATTTATTTGGGGCACCAAAGTACCAGATAGATACATACAATTAAAAGTAAGATCTTTGAAGAAACAACAAAACAATTAAGAAAATGACTAAATAAAATTAAGTTGACAAAATCAAATGCAGTCTGATTAAGGGAAAATTATGCAGGAAGGAACCCTCACAGCTGCTCTCTGTGCCGGGCATAGATCAGGAAGAACAGAACCTGAAGAAAATAAGAACTGTGCTAGTAAAATAAAATTTTTTTTAATTAATTTTTATTGATGCTTTGTGCATTTCATACATTTTTTCCAATTCAGTTCAGGCTTATTTCCCTTTCCCTCCCCCCCACCCCCATCCCATCTCAGATCATGCATTCTGCCATAACTGTCCTGCATCTTTCTCTCAGTTTTTTTTTTCATTTTTAGCTATAAGTGATAATCCATGAGTACAAGCATCCTTCATGCAAAACCTATCTGCAGGCTGTTGTGCCCAAACACCTACAGCACCACCATCCAGTGGGGGGTGACAGGTTGTTTGTTCAATCAAGTTGATCAAATGAGTGTCCAGACTACATTGCTGTAGTTTCACCATTCACCCCAATCACAGCCCTTACATTCTACCACGCCCCCTCTTCCGCAGGTTGTTCCCTAGGCTTAGAAAAGGGGCACAGGTGGATGAGAGGTAAAACAGTCCACTCTCTCTGGAGCTGTTGACTTGGACTCTGGTCAATTCTGGCTGTTTCCTTTCATGGGCTGACAGTTTGTCCAGGAATAACCTTTCGATCCTACTAATGAAGAACAAGCAATTAGATATATAGGTATTTAAGCAGCACTAATAGTTATGGTAGGTTACTTTAGCATAGACACATGTTTGGATATGTTAATCCATGAATTACAATTTTCCCCCCTGTTAAATATGACAGGGTCTTACTGTGGCTTATAACATCTCCTAACCTGTAGAGGATGTAAGCTTGTGGCATCAGCCATGGGTTATTTCTCCAAGGGGAGAGCCAATAGCCAATTAGATTTGGGATGTACAGGCACATGGCTGCCTCTGCTGCACAGTATTTCCAGGCAGGTGAGGTGTATCTGGTGCTGACGGTGGAGTCTTGCTTGACTCAGGGAGACCCATATTTGCTTTATTGGTTTAGTGGCCTTTGGTAACACTCTCTGGCATTCCAGAGGCCATCTGTACACTTGCATGTGTGGTCTCAATACATCCCTCCCATGTTAACGTCAGGTCTTCGGCAGCAGGGTCTTATTGCCTCTCCTCCTGTAGGTATCCCGACTTAGAGGCAAGGAGCCCTTACCTTTTGTGGGGCCTTGGATCCCCTGGCCAACATCCACCTGGTAGAACAATCCATTGCTGATGTCAGAGCTCCTGTATTAATATATTTTGCCTGAGTGCATAGCCCTAGGACTTTAGTATTATATTTGGTTCTGAACAGAGAGTAATCCCTTCCACAGTTCCCATGTCTAGTAGTCAATTAAAGAAAGCAGTTTTACCAGTTTTATAAGAGATCACCTCTACAATAGTTGTCTCCAATTTACAGTTGGGGAGCGACCTCATCATTGTCATATTTCTCCTTGTTCTATGGGTGGGAAGGCAAGGAAGTCTCTCATATCAGAACCTTTGTGGCACCTAGAAGGTAAGTTTCATTAGGACTCATTATAACTAGTTGTTACATGTAGGATCCACAGAGGGGTTCGATGTTTATGGCAATCTGAGGCTTTTCTTCCTTTGAATGTTCAGACGGGTCAGCCTTTCCGTTGCCACTTTTTGGTACATCCTACTCAATGCAAACCTGTATCTTTTCTTTCTCAGCCGTTAAGTTGGTGACGTTTTGTCCTGTTGGAACAAACAAATCTTTTCCCATAGTTAGTTTTAAGATTTGAATTGCAGGGGTTTGATGAAAAGGTTTCATGTCTTTCTGTATCCCCCCCCCTTTTTTTTTAGCGTATGAGTCTCCAGAAGATAGTTGTATTATACATGACTATAGGGTGGAGTCAAGGCACAGATTTCATCAAATTCACCCATGTTGTTTTGGGTGACTATATATGATTAACTTGGGAAGCAAACTTAATTTTTACGTTAAATCCTCTTAAAGAGAATGCTACAAGGTGATACTGTACAACAGAGAAATTATAGAGAACATTTGTATGTGTCAATCCCAAAGTTCTTGCTCTACAGATTTTATGTAAAGCAAATGTGGGCAACAGCGAATTATATCTCCATTTAATTCAGATGCATTACCATTTTTATCAGATTCTGTAAACCAATGTTGTTTAATATACACATGTTTACTTTTACTTTTACTAAGTCCTAAAAATGGTGTTTTAGGACTTAGTAAAAGTAAAATAAAATTTTACAGATGAACAATTATGCTACTTAGCTATTCCCATAGAACTTACTTATGATACAGAGTGTTAACAGTGGTATTTTACCACCAATTGATGCTCCTCCCCCAAACCTGAGTTGTCTAATAATGAGAACGTCATCAAGCAAATTCCACTTGTGGGTAGTGTGAGGAAAAGCCTGTAAGTTACTTGACCTGAGCCACACCTAATTCCACGGTGATTGATGACAACGCCCTTAGCCTAGGAACTATTGGCAACTGACAGGTGCTTGGAGAGGGGAAGTCAGTTTTCCTTATGTGATCCTGGGAAGGTCGAGCAGACTCCAGGGGATGGACCCACACCCAAGAATAACTGGGGGGCACAAATTGTAGTCAATGGGCCTTAAAAAATAAAGGACATAAGTAGAGAGTACGAAGGTGAGGTGAACCTGAGAGGAGATGAGAGAGGGGGTTTAAATACATAGTATGAAATTCTACAAGTATCAAAAAATTTAATCCAAGAAAAGTGCTGGAGTCAGGTGCATAAATAACACATCCTCCCCTGGAGGAGGTCTAGCAATAGAAATGGCACTACAAACCAGAAAAATTAGAATAAAAGATGGATTTTAGTTCATACCAATACATCAGCATTAATTGATTGACTACAAGAAATAGTCACTATAAAAGAAAAAGAATGTGATAGGTACAGTGGGAGTTTTTGGGAGACCGCAGAAGAATCTAACTTTTTTTCTGTAAATCTAACCCTTCTAAAATCATAAACTGTTAATATTTATAATTCTTATTTTTTTCTTTTTTTCCAATTCTTATTTTTTATGTACAAGTTATAAAATAAAATGTAAAAGATTCAAGGAAACAATTCTATCATTTAAAAAAAACTCAAATACAGCTACAATTCCAATATTAGTAACTTATTGTGCTCAGTTCATTCTGGTATTGAGAGTATTAACTCCAGTTTTTTTTTTTTTTTTTTTTTGGTCTTTTCGAGACAGGGTCTCCCTGTAGCCCCAGCTGTCCTGGAACTCACTCTGTAGACCAGGCTGGCCTTGAACTCACAAAGATCTGCCTGCCTCTGCCTCCCGAGTGATTAACTCCAGTTTTAAAAGTAACACTATAGGTGGTATAATTTCTCCATGTGTGTTATCAACATTGTTGCAAAAGTTTCCAAAATGTGCTCAATGCTTTTTTTAAACCTTCGGGTAGTTTGGAGAAAGCACTCGGGTTCTGGGCATGTACAGAGGTGAAGCATCCAAGCCTACCTCATGTAAGTTCGTACCTTTGTGTAACTTAAGATGCGATTGCGTTGTGCATAGGTACCACATTTTCTTCATTCATTCATCTGTGGAAGAGCACCTAAGCTGGTTCCATTTCCTAACTACTGTGAATACAGCAGGAAAAAACGATGTGGGAAATCTGTAGGAAATGCTGAATCTGAAAATTAGAAAGTGAGGTAACGCAGATGTAGAAAAAACAAAAGCTCATACGAAGACCCTAGCTTGCAGTGAATATTGTGTGCGTATATAAATGGGTGCAAATGTGGGCAAAGCCTGAACACTAGAAAAGAAGCCAAGAGAAGGAGGAGAACAGCTGTGGAGGAAGCAGGTGGAGTTCAAAGTTCATTCATCTGACAAAAAAAGTGGATGGGGTATCGGGAGGGAGCATGATGGGTCAGAAGAAGGGAGGAGATCAACGAAAATCCCACAGTGATACCTAATACTTTGCATACTGATTAAAAGTTAATTAAAAAAAAAAAAAAAAGAATGACCTCAAGCAGAATAATAGTGGATTAGCTGTCTGAATGGAGCACATTCTTTACTCTTTCCACACCTCAGTTTCCATCGCCCAAACTGAGAAAAGCCCAGCAATCATCCTGAAAATTCACACTGAGTGGAAAATTCATAAGACAGCTCTTAGATAAACCCCTGAGAAAATTCCAGTTCAGGCAGGTTAAGATAGCAGATGTTCTAAGAGACTGTCGCTACCCCCATAGCAATGGGAAAGATCTAAATACAGCTATGACATCATCAGTTGTTAAATCCACTCAGAACCAAAGTTTGGTTGTTTTTTTTTTTGTTTGTTTGTTTGTTTGTTTGTTTTGTCTTTTCAAGACAGGGTCCCCCTGTAGCCCCAGCTCTCCTGGAACTCGGTCTGTGGACCAGGCTTGCCTTGAACTCACAAAGATCTGCCTGCCTCTGCCTCCCCAGTGCTATGATTAAAGGTGTGCGCCACTATGCCCAGCAGAACCAAAGTTTAAAAAAAAAGGTTAATAAACTAAAATTCTAGAAGGTGAATTAGACACCCTCTGCTACTTTCAGGAGTAGGAAAACACCAGTTAACCTTTAGTCTCAACATGAGAGTTTCGCGGTGGTTAGAATTCCAGGGCGCCCTGTAGCATGTGAGACTCTCAGCACCCTTTCCTGGGCTTCTTCCCCAGGATCTTCACCAGCACTGCGGAACATGTCTGGGTACAAGTTTAGGGGACAGCTGGAAAGATTGACACATGAGAGAAAACTGGGAGAGAGCACTTCCCAGAACTCCAGTCTTGCCAGGAACACAAGGAAGTGGATGGTAAAGATGAGGAGAGGGAAAAAGAAAGGTTGACAAGGTCTTGGGAGGACTCTGGACTTGATGAAGAGCAGTGACTGCTCCAGGCTTTGAACAGAGTACGTATTTCTGCCATTTTCCTCAGGCTCTGTAATGTACACATGGGGGTTCCAAGGGAAGTCAGGGCCCAAAACACGGTGAGATGGAAGTGGAGCCAGAGAGAAAATAAAGTGTCCAGTGACAGTGAGTTGGCAGCAGGACTGGAAGGCAGAGAGCTCACACCTGGGGAAAGCAGACGGCTGTGCTGCAAACAAAGAGAAATACCCAAAGTCCTGCTACAGCTGAGTTCTCAAGTGCGGGTGGCAGGAAAGTCCCGATTCTACAAAGCAGTGATTGTGCAGTGTCCAATGCAGGCTTCTGTATTAAGCACTCGGTCCTCAGCTGGTTGTGCTATTTTAGGAGGCTGTAGCAACTGGAGGAGATGGGGCTCAGGCTAGGAAGTGAGGATGCAATTATTATGGGGGTGGAACTCTTGGTGCGCTCAGGGAATAGACATACATTGAAAGACATTTGAGGGAAGAAATCAGACTCTATATGCCACATTATATATATAAGAGAGTACATTAAATTGGCTGGGGAGTCAGTGGTGGGGGGTACAGATAGATCTAAATACCACAAAACAATATTGTATGAAAATCACAAAAAATCAATAAAATACAGTTAAAATTCATTTAAGTATAATGTACATATTGTGGGGTCAGCTTTTTTTGTTGTTGTTGTTGAGTTTGTTTGGCACTTACTGAGTTTATCAGCTCTTCAGATTGCAGTCTTTGTTTAATTCTGTGAAAATATGGGCCAATGATTTATTCAAATAATTCTTCTTAAAAGGACTCCAAATGCTTGGTATTGCCCGGTGGTTCTCAGGTATTCTGTTCTATTTCTGTCAGCTCTTTTAGCTCCTCTGTGAGTTTTAGGTAATTTGTTATTTACCCATCATAGAACTGGTGGTTATTTTTACACATGCCCATTCTTCTTTTAAAGTTATGAAAGGAACTTTTCATGTTTTCCATTCATCATGAAGAGCATTTTCTTTGTGTTCTGTGTCGTCCCCCAAAATGCCAACTCTGTCCATCTTTCTTCCTGCATCTTTTCTTATGTTTATTTTGGGGCATCTTAAATTCTTCCTGTAATAATGCTAACATCTGTGCTAATTCTTGATTTATGTTGACTGGTCCACCAGCTACAGTTCCTTGCTTCTTTAATCTTTTTGTTCTTGTTATTGTTTCTTTGTGCTGAACACTGTGTGCACAGATAAAACATACATTCTTCTGAAAATAAGATCTCCTTTTTAGTACATAGAGCTTGTGTGGATATGTTTTCTTATCTGAATCGGAGCTTTGTTAGGGGTTTATCCACTGCATTCATTGATTTTTTTTCATTGTGACTAAAGACCTTGCAAAGCAACTTAGACGGTTAGGATTTATTTTGATCCATGAATTGAGAATATATAGACCATCACGATGTAAAAATATGGTGCTGGGAAATTCCATAGTGGAGGGAGCTTACAGCAGCTGGTTATATTGCATCATCAGTTAAGAACCAGAGAGAGATCTGTCTTCCCTTCTCCCAGCAGCTGTCAATTGCCAAAAGTTCCTTAGATTCAGCTGGGATTTCTTACCCACTTTCCCATTTCTATGCTGGGATTTTATCCGGCTTGCAAAGGACTTGTGCACGCTGTCACCGTGGCTGCTGCGAGCTCGTCTGAGCAACTGACCAGCTGTCTGGAAGACTCTGTTTCCTTGGGTTCACCCACCCTGTCTGGCTTTGACAGTCTCTCCACCTCCTCTTTGTAATGATCCCTGAGCCTAAAATCTTAGAGAACCAGAAAAGGAAAGCAAGAAGACCCAGAATGCACAGCTGGAATGATGTGACTTCACCTGAGGCCATGGAGGCCAGCACAAATGGAACTGCATTTTCCAGGGGCTGAATTTGCACCTCAAATTCTACATCCGGGAAATACATCCCTGATGATGAATAGAACATTTCCAGGAAACACATGCTAAGATGACTTTTGACAGCCAATTTGTATGAAAGAAAACTGTGAATGTTTTGGGATAGAGGGAAATGGCACAATCTTAGGTCTGTAGAAAGAGAAATAAAGAACAATAAAAAGCATTAAGTAGATAGGTAAAAACAAAGGGCTGCCTTGGGTTTGTATGTTTATGTGTGTATGTGTGTACAAACTATATGTAAATTTATAGTCAGTTTTATCTTTAAAGTTTAACTGTCAAAAACATATATAATAGAATACTGTGATTTTTATAGTATATGAACAATATTGATATGATACTGTCCTAAACAAATAAGAGACATCATTTATTCAGTGTTGCCAGTGAGCCAGGTAACATACTTACCTCATTTTATAACCGGTAATCTTACAGTTGTCCCTACACAATAAGAAACTGAGGCTCACATGAGTGACCTCATGTGTCAAGAGTCACTAAAATGCCAAGGTAAAGGGTGTGAGGCTTTAATCTCCCATCTGCACAATGTACGAAAAAGGTGTTCACATTTTGTGAATAATCAGAAGATCTAACAAACAATGCTTTTTTGTTCAGTACAGAGAGGGTATACTTAAATGTGATGTCCTTGAATAATATCCAGTTCAATATAATTCTGAGTGGAAAAAGATAGAATAGAGAGAGAACAGCGAGTCACACTCTGTAGGTGTTGGCAGAGGTTTATAATCCCAACTCTGCTCCCAGGTACTTGATAAAATCTCAGATGCAAGTCTTACCCAGGCTACAGAGAGAGTTCAAGGCCAGCCTGAACAATTTAGTAAGCCTCTTTCTGATAATAAAAGGTAAAAGCAAGCCTGGAAATATAACTCAGGGATAAAGTATTTGTCTGGCATGCATAAGCCTCTGGGTTCAGTCCCCTATACCTCAGAACAATAAAAATCAAAACCAAGATTAGCCTAGGGAGACCACTCTTTCAGTCAAGCATTAAAAGCAGTTCTGTTTTTCACTGTAAGGTCTGTTTTCATTTTCTCATCTCCGCCTTCCAGGGGCACTGTGATGCTTGCTTAATGTCCCTGTCTTTCTCTGTCCTTGCCCCCCATACTTGCTGGGTAAGGTAGCACCCTCCCAGTGGCACCCCCATGCCGTGTGAACCTCCCTGCCTGCTCGCAACACAAGTGTTTCCTCACTCTACTGTTGAACATAACTTGCCTGAACTTTTAAAGCTTTATTCACACGGTATGCACTTATGCTGGAAAAGACTGGGCACCTGAAGGAGGGAAAAGTGCCGGCAGGATGGAGGGTCCTCTCGCCAGAGTTTCCAAGCTTCTGCTGGTAAATGTACAGAGCTGAGCTCAGAACTCATAACTTGCTCCCGAGCTTTCTCTAGTTTCTTTGGTCAACAAAACCAAGTTAATTTTATGGCTCAGGAAACCCTTCTTTCTCACTCTGCCCCATCCACAGTTCACTTACTGAACCCCTCTTCATCTTGGAAGACCCCAGATTATCTCTCATTTCTTCCAGGAAACTCTGACATCCTTATCTAGGTTGTCTGTGGAACTGTGAAATGCTTAGTTTTTAGGACCCCAAGATGCATCTTAATGTATGTAAAGTCTGGTAGATTACCAATTTCAGTTTTAGATCATATTAGTTATTTTCACCTATGATGAACCATGCCTAGCTTAATTTAGTAGATATAAATGAGGACACTCCCAGCATACATATACATATACATATACATATACATATACATATACATATACATATACATGTGTGTGTGTGTGCGTGTATGTGTGTGTGTGTATGGGGGAGTTTGGGTGTGTGTGAGGTGTATGGTCTAATGAATACCATGGTATAAACATTTAGGGAGGTACTTCATGTTTGTTTCCATGAAACTTTATTCCTCAACAGTTTCTGATGGCTCTCTATGATTCTAAAGCACTTAATTTCCCACTGAAATTCATTGTGCTATCTGTTCCTGATTTCATTATCATGTTTGTGAAAGGCACTATTTAAATCAAATAGATCTTTTCAGGGCACACTCATGTTTGGGTTCGGTGCCATCTGAAGCTAAATCTGAACAAGTACTAGGAGCAGACTGGGGTGAACATCCCATGATTAACAGGCTCGTTAAACTGTTTGAACAACATTTCTTGGCAATGGGTGAGTCTTACTTGTCTTACCACTGTTAAGTGTCTTTTCTATGCTCCTTGCATTCTAACTGCCCTAACCTCACAGTGTGGGAAGGGATTCCTGGCTCAGGCATGGCTCATGGATGTTGGACCAATAGAGGGGCATTCTTTTCCAGAAGGTTTTAAAGAGTCTCCTCCTAATTGTAAACTGCTGTTCTGCTGCTTCTCTGCTAGCTTCCTGGTTTGGACTGCCCACTTCTGGTGTCCAGTCTTGGCAGAGTTGGTTCACCCATGGGCTGCTGGGATTATAGCACCACGCCTGCTTCCCCTAAAACCTTATTCCCCCAAAAGAGTGGGTTTGGGGGAGCCTACAGGAACAACTCTTCTCTGCTAAGCCTCTTCAACTAGGAAATCATTTTGACAAGATGCTTTGTCATATGCTTGACATCTTTTTTTCTTTCTTTAATGAGGAAGTGACTGGAAGATAATTTAATCTGAAATGCTGCCACCTACATAGCTGGAGTTAGAGATTAATTGGATACTGTCTGAGATATTATTTAAGAACCTTGTGGAGACAGAGTCCTTGTAAACAGAAGGTGGTGTTAACAGTGGATGCAGATCAGGTCTCTTCCCTGCCCACTTAACCACCCTGGGGATAAACAAGTACTATTGCGTTGGGAGTTGCCCAGATTTGCTTAACAGGGTAATTTGCTAGCATAACAAGTGTGGACTATATACAACCAGGATACTGTCCTCTCCTAACACAGCTACTGATTTAGCTATCTTTTCTTGGGTGCTCATTTTATATAGGAAGGAAAACAGTAATTTAACCACAATGGACTTTGTTGAAAAATATAAAGCTATTACCAAAATTAAATGCATTTTTTCAACATTGAAATAGCCCCCTTATGAGCTCCAGAATATTTTTGTTGTTTTTAAAGTGGTTCTAGTAGGGCTGAAGAGATGGCCTAGCGGTTAAGAGCGCCGACCACTCTTACAGAGGACCCGGGTTCAATCCCCAGCACCCACATGGCGGCTGAGAACCGTCTGAAACTCCACTTCCAGGAGAACTCCAGTTCCAGGAGAATCTGACACCCTCTTCTGACCTCCGCGGCATTGCATGACATGGGTGCACAAACCTGCATGCAGACAGTATATTCACACACATACAGAAATAAAAAAAATTAAAAAAAAATCTTTTAAAGTGGTTCTAGTATATAACTCTAAATTGACTAATGTAGTTATTGGAATAGAAGAAGGTCAGGCTTAGGGGCAGAACAGAAATGAACACTGTGCAGAGACTTGCCTTCTGTACTGACAGAGGCTGTGACAATGTCAAGTTCATCTCCTTCAGATGATGGCTTCTGAGAAAAGAGAAGTAAAATTGTCAGGGATCTCATCAAAATAAATGCCTTGCCTATTTCACCAGAAACATTATAAGTAGACTCCAACTTTACAAATATGTAATTTCATCTATTCAATTTTGTTAAGCAGAGAATACCTATATTTATGTCTATCTTGAAATCAAGTTGATTTTTACATGTATATAGTGTGTATGTGTATACATGTATGCACACATATATGTGCAGGTCCCCATGAACATGTGTGCACCCATGGGTAGAGGAGAGAAGTGACATCCTTCTGGTGTCTTCCTTGTTTACTGTCTATTTTTGTGAGTTAAGAGTTAAGATCTCCCAGTGAACCTGGAACTAATGGATTCAGCTAGACTGGCTGGACAAGAAGCTTTAGGGATCTCCCTGTCTCTGCCACAGGCTCTGGTATTACAAATGCAAGCTACCAGCCCCTGCTTTTACACAAATACTAGGGATCCAAGCAGGTCCTCATGCTTTGGCCACAAGCACTTTAACATCTGTATCATCTCCCCAACCTAAGTTGAGTTTTGTAGAATATTCTTCTCATTCATCAGTATTCATTGGCCAGATATCAGCCAACAATTGGCATTTCTAAATAATCTGACAGATAGTATTATTAATTTTACACTGCTTGTTACATGCTTTATCAAGCTATGAAATCCTAGCTTCCTGGGCTAATTTAACCAGCTCAGAATTTCTGGGACTCTGGCTACTTTGGATGTCTTTATTGTGTGTTGCATTCATAGGAATTGAGTGGAAAAACTTCTGTTTACAAGAGTCACATGCTCTTGTTAAGTAGGCAGGGCTCATATTTTCAGTCTCATGTGTCTATGCTGCCAGTCATTTCTTTTAAAAAATGTGTAGCATTCTCTCTTTTTCCTTCTCTTTTGATAAGAGCTGTGGGAATGGAAATATTTCTCTGCTAAGATAAAGTATAAATCCCAGCTTAATAATAACTTGAAATCACCATGGGCCTCTTATTTGAGCTGGCATCAAAGGATGCTGGGGACACTAGGACACCAAGGACCCACCCCAGTGACAGCCCCTATTAAACTCCCACTTGTCACTGTCAAGTGTATATTGAGTACATGTTGGCTTCCTCCATGTTGTGAGGTTCCCACCTCCCAGGTCACCAGCCTCACAGCCCTAGGTATGGCAGTCGTGCCGGGCTGTGGGGGTGCAAGGAGAGAAGTGGGAGGGAGTAGAGTGGTCCCGAGTCCTCAGTAAACCAGGACAGATCTGAAGACCTGAGAGTTGTGTCAGTGAGCAAAACTCATTTATTGCAGGTGTTTAAGCACTTATATACTTTTTGTTGGGCTCTTTGACCAGGTGGTGGGCAGGACAGAGGAGAAGTATATGCGTGTTCTGTAATGGGTAAGTTTTATGGCAGGAAAACCACCGTAGCCCCCAAGATAAGCTGATGGCTTGTGCCACTTGCCTCCAGAGGCCAGGGAGGACATGCCTCAGAAGGGATGAGACTTGGGAATGCTACTCTTCAAACTACACTCCCCTGGGGGTTGGGCTGCAGATGTCTGATGTCCAATATGACAAGTGGGAGCGGTTCTCATCTTCTGCCAGCCTTCTAGGTTTGGGGAGGTGAAATCTACCAGAAGGTTATCAGGGAAAGAAGCCATCTCTCTTATACTTAGCCATAATGGATTCATCCGGCCCCACAAGTACAATCCAACTCAGTTGCCAGAGAAAGCAGGTATGAGGACTTTAAAAATCTCCCAATTTGGGGAGGAACTCTGGATGGGCTGTGAATTTTCACTGAGGGACATCTGGAGACACTAGCTTGAACGGATGGGCCTTGGCACAGATGACAGAATGTATGAATTCTAGTGAGGGACCAGCAGGAGAAGGGTATATAGAGATGACTGGGAAGTTTGGTGTGAAATACACAAGAATTAAATAACAATTTACAAAAAAGAAAAATCTCCCAGTTTTAAAAAGTAAGTACTTCTTCCGTGTGTGTGTGTGTGTGTGTGTGTGTGTGTGTGTGTACACCACAGGCATCCATGAATCCATGAGGAGTTCAGCTGACAACTTTTAGAAATTAGTTCTCTCCTCCTACCATGTGGCTTCCAAGAATGGAAGTTCTTGGAATTTCCAAGCTCAAGTTCTTAGCCTTGATAGCAAGCCAAGAATCTTTATTTGCTGACCCATTTAGTGGGACCAAAACTCTCCTGATCTTACACACTGTTTCTTAAAATAAGTTGTATCTCTCATGAGATTTCTCTATTGCGGGTTTTAGGGTTAACTATCATCTACTATGGGAAAAACAATCAAAATCTTCTCTGATAAAGGTTGATTCACGAATCTATGGGTATAATGATAAGAACCAAAGGTGCAGTCTATCACTGTGTCCATTTAGTAGAATAACAGTTGATGGCTGTTGGCAAGGGAGAGTCAGTTTTTCAGAGACACAGCCCCTGAAAGGCTACCCGTGTCTGAGTAGACCATCCCACATTCAGTTTCACACAGTGGACTCAGTAGGTTTTACACAAAGAGTGCACATAAAGTTGGGAGGGAATAGTGGTGGAGGGATGGGATGGAATTGAAGAGGAGGGAATGTATGAACTTATCAATTGTAAAAAAAAACCTCTTATGTATATTGGGAGATTGTTAAGGATATTGCTCAATCAGGAAAGGATTGTCGTAGAAGTAGAAAAAAATCTGAGTTCAGAAGCCCCTCAGAATATTTCACACACACACAAACACACACACACACACACACACACACACACACACACACTCAGGCATGGTGGCACAAACTTGCAATCCAAGCACTGGGAAAGCAGAGCCAACCAAATCTCTGTGGCTCACAGCTAGTCAGCATAGCCTCCTTGGCAAGTTTCAGACCTTCTATTTTTTTATTTTATTTATTTTTTATGTGTATGAATGTACTGTCTGCATGTAGGTTGGTGCACCCGTGTTGCGCAATGCTGCAGAGGTCAGAAGAGGGTGTCGGATTCCCCTGGAACTGGAGTTAAAGATGGTTCTCAGCGGCCATGTGGGTGCTGGGAATCAAACCCAGGTCCTCTGCAAGAGCAGTCGGCGCTCTTAACTGCTAGGCCATCTCTCCAGCCCCTAGACCTTCTATTAGAGGGATAAGGTAGACAGACATGTGCAGAATAGCATTGAGACTGTCCTCAGGCCTCCACATGTGCACCACACGTCCATGGATGCTCACACCTGCATGTGTATGCCAGAGGACAATTGGGGATTCTAACCCCAAGGGGGTCCTAACCCTCTACCTTGTTTGACTGTGAGTCAGTGCCTAAGACAGGCGAGCTGACCTGCAAGCTTCTGGGACTCATCTGCCTCTGCTTTTCATCTTGTTGTGTGAGCACTGTAGTTACAGACATGCACCACCACATATGGCTTTGCATGGTTTGGAGATTCCCAACTCGGCTCCTCATACTTGCACAATAATTACTTTACCCACTTGAAGCATATCCCCAGACTTGATCATGTTTTAAACTATTTCTTCAACAAAGTTTTCAAGAAACATCAACTATAAATAAATGTCCCTCTTATAAATAAGCGATAAGAGCAACTTCTCACAGGCTAATTTAGGGGAGATATTTTCAGGACAAGATGGATAAGATGTAAAAGACCCACATATCGGACAGAGTTGTGATAAAAGGCAGCGACTTGCCAAGGAAAGCCAGGCCTGTTGTATGTCATTTAGCATCAAAGTACTAGTTGTGCAGATGGTAGATGGGAAGCTTCCAGATGGATCCCTTAGACCTGGCCAAGAAGTAGTATTGTTTGGCTTATGTGAATCTATGTGAACGATATTCAGAGATCAGTAACTTGCACTACTGTATATTTCTAATATTTTTTTTCAGAAAGGAGCTCTGATCTGGGCTGACCTTGAACATGCTATATAGTTGAGGATGGCCTTAAATCTGTGATCCAGTTGCCTCCGCTATATGAAAGTTCTGATTGCAGGCATGTACCACCATGCCAGGCTTATACCCTGGTGGGAATAGAACCCAGGCCTTCATGTGTGCTAGGCAGTGCTCTACAAACTGTGCTATATCCCCAGCCCACTACAAACTGGGCTATGTCCCCAGCCCTCTACAAACTGGCCTATGTCCCAAGCACTCTATGAACTGGGCTATGTCCCCAGCACTCTATGAACTAGGCTATGTCCCCAGCCTGCTACGAACTGGGCTATGTCCCCAGCCCTCTATAAACTGGGCTATGTCCCCAGCCCTCTACAAACTGGGCTATGTGCCCAGCCCACTACAACCTGGGCTATGTCCCCAGCCCTCTACAAACTGGGCTATGTCCCGGCCCACTACGAACTGGGCTACATCCCCAGCGCTCTAGGAACTGGGCTATGTCCCCAGCACTCTATGAACTAGGCTATGTCCCCAGCACTCTACAAACTGGGCTATGTCCCCAGCACTCTACAAACTGGGCTATGTCCCCAGCCCTCTACAAAGTGGGCTATGTCCCCAGCCCACTACAAACTGGGCTATGTCCCCAGCCCACTACAAACTGGACTATGTCCCCAGCCCTCTACAAACTGGGCTATGTCCCCAGCCCACTACAAACTGGGCTATGTCCCCAGCCCTCTACAAACTGGGCTATGTCCCCAGCCCTCTACAAACTGGGCTATGTCCCTGGCCCTCTACAAACTAGGCTATATCCCCGGCCCTCTACAAACTGGGCTATATCCCCGGCCCTCTACAAACTGGGCTATGTCCCCAGCCCACTACAAACTGGGCTATGTCCCCAGCCCTCTACAAACTGAGCTATGTCCCTAGCCCTCTACAAACTGGGCTACATCCCCAGCCCTCTACAAACTGAGCTATATCCCCAGCCCTCTACAAACTGGGCTATATCTCCGGCCCTCTACAAACTGGGCTATGTCCCTGGTCCTCTACAAACTGGGCTATGTCCCCAGCCCTCTACAAACTGGGCTATGTCCCCGGCCCTCTACAAACTGAGCTATGTCCCCAGCCCTCTACAAACTAGGCTATATCCCCAGCCCTCTACAAACTGGGCTATATCCCTACCCTCTACAAACTGGGCTATGTCCCCAGCCCTCTACAAACTGAGCTATGTCCCCAGCCCTCTACAAACTGAGCTATGTCCCCAGTCCTCTACAAACTGAGCTATGTCCCCAGCCCTCTACAAACTGGGCTATATCCCCAACCCTCTACAAACTGAGCTATGTCCCCAGCCCTCTACAACTGGGCTATATCCCCAGCCCTCTAACGTTTATTTATGCAGAGACAAAATTCTTTGCTCTTTCGATTTTAATATTTGTTTTTCTTTCCAACCTCTTATTAAAACCTACTAACTTGTTCTAGTTTAAGTTCTGTTAATGTCAAACTGTACACATTTCTTAATCTGTTTGAGGCTCAATTTCTTCAATTTTCAATGTGAAGTTCCCAGAAGTAATGTATTTCTCAAATAGTAAATTATTGAAGATTTGAGAAGAGACTCAGGAAATGCCACCGTCTTCTCAGGATGTGAAGAAGACAAATCTTCTCAGATTTGTCTCTTTGGACAAATGATAAAGACAGAGGTCATCAACTAGCAAGATCTTTATTATTCTGAGTGCTAATAAAAATTGCTTTAGAGAAGAGTAGTCTTAGGCTGAGTGTGAGACCCCTCTCTGGCAACCGTGGACGAAGCAGGTGCACCATGACTTATCTGCAAAGTTGCTCTTTTCTGGACAAACCATAGAGGAAAGAAATAAAATAAGAATGAAAATATTTGAGGAAATCTATCCCAGAAATCAGGGGAAAAAAGAGAAAAATTTCTTTGACAATTGAAGGTGACCCCTGCCTTGTCTGGCTAGGAGGAAAGAGATACAATGTTTCATGTGCATCCTAATTGTCAAAGAAAATATTTTTCTGGAAATGTTTTGCTACATGCATGAGGCTGTCTTTGATACACAGAGTTCAGGCAAAGATACTCTAGAAGTACGAAAAGTAGAGTTTATTCTGCAAAATTCTACCAAGAAAGAAAGAAAGAAAGAAAGAAAGAAAGAAAGAAAGAAAGAAAGAAAGAAAGAAAGAAAGAAGGGGGAGGGAGGGAAGGAAGGAAGGAAGGAAGGAAGGAAGGAAGGGGAAAGGAAAGAAAAAGAAGAAAAGAGAAAAGAGAAAAGAAAAAAGAAAAGAAGAAAAGAAAAGAAAAGTGGTGGGGGGAAGGAGAGGGGTTTAAAGTCTTCAAAGGAGGGGCTGAAGAGATGGCTCAATGGTTAAGAGCACTGACTACTCTTGCAGAGGACCTGGGTTTGATTCCCAGCACCCACGTGGGGGCTAAGAACCATCTTTAACTCCAGTTCCAGGGGAATCTGACATCCTCTTCTGACCTCTGCAGCATTACATGACACAGGTGCACCTACCTACATGCAGACAGTACACTCATACACATACAAATAAATAAAAATAAAGTCTTCAAAGGAGAAGAGGAAGACTTCAATGAAGAATGGTATTGTTCATTAGAGTAGGAATGGTCTGCCAACTTCTTGGTAGAACCCAGCCATCTAGCCGAGTTATTAGACAGAGATCCACCACCAGGGTTCTAGCCCTGATTCAGCTTATTGAAATCCATGTCAATCTTAGAAACATCAACTGTTAACAAACAAAAACAAAACAAAACAAAACAAACAAACAAACAAAAAAAACCAATAGAGCAAGCCAGCATGGGGCTGCTAGTCCTGGTGAAGAGTGCAAGCCAGCAAGGGACCACTAGTCCTGGTGAAGAGTGCAAGCCAGCATGGGACCACTAGTCCTGGTGAAGAGTGCAAGTCAGCATGGGACCGCTAGTCCTGGTGAAGAGTACAAGCCAGCAAGGGACCACTAGTCCTGGTGAAGAGTGCAAGCCAGCACGGGACTGCTAGTCCTGGTGAAGTTCCTCTATTCCTTTTCATTCGGCTTGGGTGAGGAACCCCAGGCCTAAAATGCTTCTGTTTGCTAACAGAGGGGATCTGAACTGTTACTGGGTGGGGGGATTCTTCATGGCTTCTGAGGTCCCACTGGATGGTGACAGCATGATGCATATGTAGTAAGGAGTTCTCCTCAGAGAGTCCCCCCCACACACTTTCCCTGAGCTTCTCTGACTGAGACCACACTTGGTCACTTAACTTTAACATTTCCAAGTTATAAAATTGGGATGATATAGTAATTAGATTAGTTACTTTTTCCACCTCTGTGAAGGAATATGTGAAGAAAGAGACTTAAGGAAGGACAGGTTTATTTTGACTGACAATTGAAGTGGCTGTCATCCATCCCACAGGGAAGGCACAGTGGCCGAAACAGTCCAGACCGTGGTGATGGCCACTTGTTCTTATGTTGGTGTGCAGAAATCAGAGAGTCTGTGGGCAGGGACGCGGGGAGGGGGGTGCACCTTGAAGGATATCACCTTCAAGGGCCACCCCCAGGGACTTACCTCTCCTTCTTACTGGGCCACAGTAGTAAAGTTTCCACAATCTCCCAGGACACCAGCACCAGCTGGGGACCGAGTGTTCACTCGTGTGGGATGAATTGCCTGGAACAAATGAGCAACTCTCCACCAGGGCCCAGCACACAGCAAGTGCTCAATAGATTATTATTTCGAGTCATTGTCCCTTTCTGTGTGTCCCATGTCGGATGTCCCTTCCATCTTAGAGCAAACATGTTCTTTTTTTTATTTTTTTTTTAATTTTTATTTATTTCCGTATGTGTATGAATGTACTGTCTGCATGCAGGTTTGTGCACCCATGTCGTGCAACGCCACGGGGGTCAGAAGAGGGTGTCGGATTCCCCTGGAACTGGAGTTCTCCTGGAATTGGAGTTTCAGACGGTTCTCAGCCACCATGTGGGTGCTGGAGATCGAACCCGGGTCCTCTGTAAGAGCGGTCGGCGCTCTTAACCGCTAGGTCATCTCTCCAGCCCCGCAAGCATGTTCTTTTCCAGAGTTCCCTTCACATCCATTTGGCAGCCTGTAACATAACTACAGTCACAGGGGCAAAGTGTGGCGAGCCTGCTATTCTTACCACACTGCTGGAGAGACAAGAGACTATGCTGCCAGGTTCCTTGTTACTGCTTACTAAAGCATTGCCTGTGCTGCCTGCTGCCTGGAACCCAAGGGTGCCCCTCTTCTCCCACATTTTATAAAGTGCTTTCACTGCTGCTTCTTTGTCAGTGTCTCTATTTCTCTTTTACTTGAGTGTGTAGATGCACAGACCACTGAAGGGGTTAACCATGTGAAAATAGCGTGGGGTAATTTTTGGAGAATAGGCTGGTGGGAGCTAGCTACAAATATTGTTTTCATTTTACATGTAAGAATTCTGGCCCCTGGAGGGGCTAAACCAATTTTCTATGCCAAAATTCCATTTCTGCACTTGCTAGTTGTGAAGATTAATATAAATTTTGAAATTTTTGTTTCCTCATTTGTTAAGTTTATATAATGTTTACCTTGTGAATTATATTGGAAATTGAAGAAGTTACTATTTATATAATAGCAGGTTGTGTAATATATATACATATATAGTACATATCTAATATATCTACTAGTATATTCAGTCTATATATGACATATTTGGCATATATCATGGTTTAGATTACATACAGTATATATAATATATAAAACAACTTCTGATTTCAGTGAATTATCAGTAATAACAATTTTGTCATATTTACAGATTATACTAGCAATTACTCTTAGCTCCCTGCACTGATATTTAGGATTATCCATGGTTTTTATTTTTATTTTGAGTTCCCCGTATTTTGGCACACACTCTCTATGTATACTATACTTTTACAGCCTGAGCCTTAAAAAATAACCCTTCCGTACCCACTTCTATGATGTTTGCTAAGCCATAGGGGGATCTAGATATAGATTTCCTAAATGGGCCTGAGTGCTCCACAGTCACTTATTCTGAACAGTTGGGAGTATATATTAACTATCATCTACTGCACAAAGAAGCTTCTCTGATCAGGGCTAGAGTATGCACTACTCTATGGGTATTAGGATAAGAATTTAGAAGGCATTTGATCCTATGTCCGTTTAGCACAATAACAGTATTAGGTTCTCTCCCAGGGCCTCTGACCTCCACAGTGGGGGGGTGGGGGGTGAGGGGGTTGTTCTTGGCTTAAATCACCCTACACCCCAGACTACTTGAACTGGGTAGGTTATAAAAAGTACTCAAAGTTGGGAGGGGCATGTGGATAGTGGAATGTCTGAGGGGCTGGAGGAAAGTAAAGGCGGATATGATCAAAGTACATAATATACGTGTATGGAATTCCCAAAGAATAAATTAAAAATCCATTAAAAGTGTAAAACAATGAATCTGCCTTCACAACCATATTTTATGCACCCTTATTTCCTGATGTGGTTTTGCCATTGAAATTTTGCATTCTGCGTCACCAGCACCGTTGAAGGTTCCATTTCCCAAACCAGTCCCTTTATCTGTATCCCCATTCACAGACACCAAATTTGTCCTCCTATGCTTTTAGTAAGGAACATTTTGGGTTTCCTGTATGCTAAAATAACTAGGGAGACCAGAAAACACAGTTGCATGGAAGTTCCCAAATATGGTCTATTGAAAACAGCAACTGGAGTCATATTTTGGAAGAGTAAATTTAGAGAGAAATATAGTCCCAAGGACTGTCGAGGAAAGAGTACATTTCTGGAAGGTTGTCAGTGATGGGCAGGAAGGTTGGCAATTACTCTGGGTTTTGCAATTTCTTTTCATTTTGTTCATTGCAATCCAAAGACTATAAAAAGGCTGATGAATGTGCATTTAAACTAACGCTTGGAAAAAATAAATCAGTCGATGAATCCACTAGTCAGTCACTTTCCCTGGGGAGAAGTAATGGCTGGTGTAATGGGGCATGGTAATACCAGAGACCAGGTGTCCCTGAGTCTCGTGGCCTGCTGAGGACGATGCTCAGTGCGTGGCTGTGCATCTTTCATTTCCTCACTTCCTTACTGGTGCACACGTTATTTCCTAGTATGTTGCTTGGAAGAAGTAAGAGGAGATCAGATAATCGATTCTGAGGTTTTCTTTTCCGAGTTTAAGAAGAATGATGTCTTGAAATGATAATGAGCTGGGTTTGGTGGTGCATGCCTTTAATCCTAGCACTTGGGAGGCAGAGGCAAGCAGATCTTTGTTAGTTCAAGGCCAGCCTGGTCTACAGAGTGAGTTCCAGGACAGCTGGGGCTACAGGGAGACCCTGTCTTGAAAAAACAGACAAAAAAAGATAATGAAAGATGGAAGACTTATAGACAATCATTTTTTTTCAGTGCTTCCTTTCTTCATAGTGGTCAGGAGAGAGGGAAAAGGAAGTCTGAAGCCAGGATAGAGAAATAGCGATGAGTTCTGGCAGGGGACGAGGCCATCACCAGAGAGGACCAGAGGGAGAAACTGAGTTCTAGCAAGAGCATGCATCATAGGAAGGAATCACACTGGAATGAGCAGAAGCCAGTCCAAGCCACTGTGGCCATGAGACCGGAGCAGGGGGCGATTCCTGCTGTCACTCGGTGGTCTGCAGAGGGAAATATCTGCTGTCTCAGAACAGGAACCAGTGCCCTCTGGGCAGCCTGGGGGCCACTGCACTGCTCCACTAAGGCAGCCCTTTGCTGATGTAAAGTCTTAATGATCATTATAACTGCTAACGAACTTAACAACTTACGGGCTGATATGGCTAGACTCACACATCCCAAATGAGCATCACTTTTAGAATGCAAAAGAATCCAGATGGAGACTCCAGCATTGGGAACTAGTGGCCAAATATAGACATGCAGCATTAATTTGGGAACTTATATATTTGATTTTTCTTTTTTCACTAACCATATGCAAGTTTACATCCATGCATTTGCCTGGTAAAATGAAAAGTAAAGAATCTTTCAGGAATAAACGTTTTATTCTAATAATAGTAAAAATTAAATTTGTAAAAATATGATTTAGTTATTCTACTTCACGAGCTATATATGAGTATAGGTTATTTGCATTTTGGTTTTTGTAGTCATTTTTTTAAGATAATATAGTAGTTAGGAAAATAAACTGTGGATCCAGTTGTGATGACAGGCAGAGACACAGGCAGATCTCTGTGAGAATGAGGGCTGCCTGGTCTACAGAGTGAATTACAGGCCAGCAGGGGATACAAGGGGACCCTCAAAAAGACCAAACAATAAAAATCAAATAAATCATGGGGCTAAGGGAGATGGCTCAGTACTGGCCATGCAAGCAGAGGACTAGAGTTCGGATACCACATATAAAGTCGGGCAGCTGTGGTCAGTGCCTGTGTTCCCAGCAGTCAGCAAGCAAACCCCGGACAAGTTGGCTAGCTGGTGTTGCAGGATGAGACAGTTTCAGACTAAGTGAGAGATGTCGCCTGGATAAATGAAGTAGAGAACAACCAAGGAGGACCTTCAGTCTCAACTTTGGGCACACACACACACAAACACAAACACAAACACCCCTGCATACATGTGCACCCACACATATGAGAACATGCATGCACACACTCAACACCACATGCTCACATACATACATCACACACATATATATATACATATATACATATACATACCACAAAACAAAACCATTTTTGATGAATTATTTGCTCTAAAAATTAATTTGATTTAAATAAACTTCTGCCTTATGAATCGCATGTCTTTTCAAGGTGGAATCTTCACTTTCTAAAGGCATTCAGTCCCACAGAATACCATAGCTCTTCTTTACTAATAAATAAATCAAACAAGGAAACATGAACCAGAAGTAAAGATTTTCTGATGGCTTGTGAGAAACTTTCCAACTGCTTACTAAATTATTAATCAAGGTGTAATGGAAGTCACCTTAGTACCAGAGGCTGGTAAGGAGGTGCCTGTCAAGCCTGATGTATTTTGTAATGTAAACTAATTTCTAAGAGTTTCACGTTAACCATACCATTACCCTCTTGTCCTCCTAGAAGGCACACAGCTAATACAACTTTGATAGATAGTTTCAAGTTTTAGATATTTCTAAACTTCTCTGCAGTTGCACTTTTGACCTAGTAAACTTGATCTTACCTCTTATACTTTATTTTTCATTCTCTCTCAGACGTAGCTCTTCCTTTGCGAGTAAACAAAAAGTACAAAAGTACTTGTAGCCAGGACTCTTATTTTGATAAATTATTTTTTATTTTTATAATGCTTTTATTGATGTTTTCTGTATTTCAGACATCATTTCTCAGTTCAGTTTAGACATATTCCCCTTCCCCTTCCTCCCACCTCGCCCCAGATCATGCACTCTGCCATAACTGTCCTGCATTCTTCTCTCAGTCTTTTTTTATGTTTAGGAATTCACATTTTCCTCTTTTAATTTCATATTACTCGAAAATATGAATACATACTTTCCACTCATAAACACTAATTACAGAGTCTTAAAGTAAGTGGTAGATCGATTCTAGAGCCCATTAAGAGATTTACATTATAGCAGTTTGTGGATCCTACTTGTAACAACTATTTATAATGAGTCCTAATGAAACTTAACTTCTTGGTGCCGCAAAGTTTTAATATGAGAGATTTTCTTACCTTTCCTTCATAGAACAAGGTGAAATATGATGATGATGAGGTCATTCTCTAACTGTAAATTGGAGCCAATTGTTATAGAGGTAATCTCTTATAAAACCAGTTAAACTGCCTTCTTTAATTGACTATTAGACATAGGAACTGTGAAAAGGATTATTCTCTATTCAGAACCAAATATAATACTAAAGTCTCCTTAAGCTGTACACTTAAGCAAAATGTATTAATACAGGATAGCTCTGATATCAGCAATGGATTATTCTACCAAGGAGATGTTGGTCAGGGGATCCAAGCCCCCCCCCAAAAGGTAAAGGCTTCCTGCCTGTAAACTGGGATACTTGCAAGAAGAGAGGGGATAAGGCCCTGCTGTCAAAGACCTGATGTAAGCATGGGAAAGATGAATTGAGACCACACTTGCAAGTATACAGATGGTCTCTGGAATACCAGAGAGTGTTACCAAAGGCCACTAAACCAATAAAGCAAATACAGGTCTCCTTGAGTCAAGCAAGGCTCCTCCGTCAGCACCAGCTACACCTCACCTGCCTGGAAATACTGTGCAGCAGTGGCAGCCATATGCCTGTATATCCCAAATCTAATTGGCTATCAGCTCTCTCCTTGGAGGAATAACCCATGGCTGATGCCACAAGCTTACGTCCTATTAAGAGATGTTATAAGCCACAGGAAGACCCTGTCATATTTTACAGAAAAAAACATAATTCATGGATTAACATACCATCCAAACATCTGTGTCTATAGCAAAGTAACCTACCATAACAATTAGTACTGCTTAAACACCTATATATCTAATTGCTTGTGCTTCATTAGTAGGATTGAAAGGTTATTCCTGGACAAACTGTCAACCCATGAAAGGAAACAGCCAGAATTGACCAGAGTCCAAAACGACAGCTCCAGAGAAAGTAGACTGTTTTGCTTCTTGTCTACCTGTGCCCCTTTTCTAAGCCTAGGGAACAATCTGTGGAAGAGGGGGCGTGGTAGAATGTAAAGGCTGCGATTGGGGTGAATGGTGAAACTACAGCATATAGACTGGACACTTATTTGATCAACTTAATTGAACATACAAGCCCCCCAGCTGGATGGTGGGACCCTTGGGCTGTGTGGGTTTGGGCACAACTGCTTGCAAATTGGTTTTACATGAAGGATGCTCATACTCATAAATTATTATTTATTGTTAAAAAATGGAAAAAATAAAGAAGTAATAGAAGAAAATAAACAAAAAAAGAGATTTACATTATAACAACATAGTTGAGTTCAGATAAACAGAAATATAACAATGTTGTTGTTCAGCTTGCCTTTCATCTGGGGATTTGTTGTTAGTGTCCACAAATGAGGGAAACCATTCCCATTCACTACTTGTTTTTCTGGGACTGTGTTACTTTGCTTAGCCTAATGGCTTCAAGTTCCAACCATTTACCTGCAAAGTTCATGATGTCATCTTTCTTTACCACTGAATAGTACTCCATTGTGTATATGTGCCACATTTTTATCATTTACTCATCAGTTGAGGGGCATTTGGGTTGGTTCCAGCTCTTTGCTATTGTGAAGAGAGTTGCAATAAACATAGATGTGCATGTATCTTTGGAGTAGGATGAGTCTTGTGGCTATATACGCAGGAGTGGTATGGCTGGGTATACAGGTGTTAGGCTCACTTTGAGTCTTTTAAGGGTTCTCCACACTGCTTTCCATTGTGGCTGGATGAGTTTACATTCCCACCAGCAGTGGATGAGTGTTCCCCTTTCTCCACAACCTCTCCAGCATTTGGTGTCTTTTGTGTTCTTGATCTTAGCCAGTTGTATTGGAGTGAGATGCTATCTTAGAGTGGTTTTAATTTTCATTTCCTTAATTATTAATGATGTTGAACACTTTTTAAGATGTTTCTCAGCCATCTTTACTTCCTTACTTGTGAAGTCTCTGTTCAGATCTTCACTCCCATATTTTGAGTAGGTCATTTGTTTTCTTATCTCTTTGTTTTTTGAGTAGTCTATATATTCTGTATGTTAATGCTCTGTCAGATGTATCTGTGGTGAAGGTTTCCTCCCACTCTGTGTATTTTCTCTTCACTTCCCTAATTGTTTCTTTTGCTGTACAGAAGCCTTTGAGTTTGATGAGGTCCCATTTGTCGACTGTTGACCTTATTTCCTTTGCAGCTGCTGCCTGATTTAGAAAGTCTTTTCCTATGCCTATGTCCTGCTAGACAATGTGGAAGACTCTGTGTTCAGATGGAGGGCTTGAAAGGTGGAACAGCATCTTAGAGAAAGACAAGGAACACAGTGCACACAGCTTGGGGTGTCACCTATGATGACCTCCATGGGTTAGAAGTGATTTGACTTCAGGACTTGGGAATCCACTTGGTGGTGTTCCATGTCTTTAAGGAAGTTACAAAGACAGGATTCTGGTAATTCAGACTGAGAAACAATTTCCAAGGAAAGACCAGTATTGGTTTTTCACAGAGATAGCATTAAAAATTGGGTTTAAAATTAGAGATTTGGGGCTGGAAGCATAGATTGGCCATTCAAGGGTCAGACTAACACCCCCCAAAATTTAGACATTTAAGGCAGAGGAAGGAGTTATCATGAAACGATTCCCATAATATGCATACTTTGAATACTCATGCTAGGCAAAGAAAGTTTGAGGTCTGTGTGGAACTGGGCGGAGCTTTCAATGGCGTGGAAGAGTGGGGTTGCACTTGGGAAGGTAGATTGGGACTGGATTGCATAACTCTCTGTGGCAATGTACCCTTAAAGAGATGCAATGCAACAATGGCTTTTGTGTCATGTGTTCTTCCAGGGGCTAACTCTCCATACCTTGAATCTAGGGAGACTTTCCTGATTGCTTTGACTAGGGTGTAAACTGGAAACGACCTCTGAAGCCAAGTCATAGAAATAGCAGCTGATAATGTTGAAATGCTCACTCCAAGAATCAGGCCACTATGCAGACATGAGGCTGGAAGCAGCCTAAGCAGAATCTCTTGTGTACAGGAAACAACACCTCCTGTGCTTGCCCCAGCGGGGAGCCATGCCAGTGTGCCATCTTGAAAGCAGGTCTTCCTGCCCCAGAAAAGCTCTCCTAGTTTACTGTATTCAGAGCAGAATGAATCCTTCCTCCAAACCCTGTCCAAACTTCAGACTGTTGAAAATAGTGAAGGATTACAATGGTGTTTAATAACTCAAAAGTTTAGTTTTACTAATAACTAATTCTCTTATCCAACATATAAATAACCACTTATAGTCTATTCAAAATTTTATATGTAATTTCTAATTAATAACATTATTTCTTATGTTTAAGTTTAACACATATCACAATATATTAATATATTAATATATGTTAATATGAATCATTAAGTACTATTTTGATAAGAACTAAAAACTTCATTACACCAGCTCTATATTTTATTTCCCATTCATTATGTTGAAGTTTAACACATACTGCAAATACAATGGATAGTATGAGTCATTAAATACTAGTTTGATAAGAGTGAGAAACTTCGCTGTTACATCAGCTCTATATTTTGAAAACATTCTTGACTTCTGTTAGCTTTAGCTGTTTTCATTTAAAATTGGATCATACTGGAACTTATATCTCAGTAGGTGTGGTAGTATATGGTGGTGGTGGTGGTGATGATGATGATGGTGGCCTTAACTCCAGTGGAGGGTGGTGAAAACTGAGTTGACTTTTGCATGTGTTATGGGCTTGCCGTGGTACATTTTCCATGCTGTGTTTATGGACTAAAACTTCTGGAATTCAGGGCGCGAGTCTCATTTTCTTTCACATGTTAATCAACGTTATGTTTACCGGATTGTTGAAGAACAGGCATTAAAAATGAAAAACTATATTCTATTTGGGGATTTGGGGGCCTTACACCAGGAAGTGGGCTATCCTGATAATGTATAATGATGACCTTTAAAATAAGTGTGAGCCCTTTGCTTATGAGAAATGAGGGGACTTGTGTAATAATTGAAGACACAGTTCAAGACACTTTCCATGGCATGTGTCTGGTAAAATATGAGGCAGAAACCATTTTGCTTATAATTATTCCAAGCAAAATGCTATGGGCTAAAGAGAGAAAATATTAACTCTGCCTGAACAGAAAAAGGAGGAGCTTGCAGAGAGGGGGCCATCAGGTCAGAATCTGCTTTAACTCCTGCAGTCTTTGGAAATGGCCGATCATTAAATTCCAGTTTATTTTTCTTTTTAAAATTTTTTTTTAATTTTATTATTATTATTTTTTTTTTTTTTTTTTTTTTTTTTCGAGCAGACAGGGGTCTCCCTGAAGCCCCCAGCTTGTCCTGGAACTCACTTTGTAGACCAGGCTGGCCTTGAACATCACCAAAGATTCCGCCTGCCTCTGCCTCCAATCTGCTAGGATTTTAAAGGCGTGCCGCCACCACGCCCGGCTCAATTTTATTTTTTTATGTGTATGATGTACTGTCTGCATGCAGGTTTGTGCACCGTGTCATGCAATGCGCGGAGGTCAGAAAAGGTCTCGGGATTCCCCTGGAACTGGAGCTAAAGATGGTTCTCAGCCGCCATGTGGGTGCTGGGGATCAAAGCCCGGTCCTCTGCAAGAGCAGTTGGCGCTCTTAACCTGTAGGCCATCTCTCCAGCCCCCAGTTTATTGTCCAAGGAAAAGTACCAGATCAGACTCTCAAATTCAGCATTCACAGGAAAAAGAGAAGTGAAGCCGCCGCACTTTCTCTATTCAAGAGAAATTAATACTTGATTATAGAAAAGTAGTTATAAAGTTGGGCCGTTCTGCACAGTGCCAGGGAACTAAAACTGTGTACCCCCAAACTTCAGGATTTCCTGGAATTTGGATGAATTATCATGAATGTCAGAGGTTCTCACAATAAAATGAAAATAATAAAGAACTGACTGAAACGGTGAACTTCTGCTTGAAACACTTAACAATTCTCTATCGAGAATTTTGAGAACGACTGAGAAAAAAGATGAAAAACATGTTTGGCAGAAATGCATGAGCTTTGTGGGCAGTGGGGGCTAGGGAGGGGGGACATGTGGGTCTAGATTGGATTTGCCTAAAACATTAATCTTATATATAATATATATATATATATATATATAAAATAATAAAAAAGCAAATAATAAAATGAAAAAATAAAATAAATCTCCTTATTAAATCTTGGAGAACATCATACAATGTATTTGGTCACATTCTTCCTCCCCCAGCTCCACTCGGATGCACACTGACCTCTCTACTCACCCTACGTCCTGTCGGGCTCTTTCCCAATTTATGCACCAAATATGAACATAAAGGAATTTGTTGCATTTTTCTTTGTATCATATAAGTCACGATTTTGATATTTTCATAATTTTTCTTTGTATTGTTAGCAATTTAATAATTGTAATATTCCTTTTCTTTTTAAGGATTAAGATAAAAACAAATGTGCTTCTTTGGTGTCTGTTCTCTTCCTTACCTCAGAGAAGTCTGGTTTTAGTAATTATCATTCTACTTCATGCACAATCACTAACAAGCTCCTATTTAAAATTCCAATGTGCACATTCTTGTGAAATCAACCCTTGATGGAGTTCACCAAGAAAGCTCTTTTGACATGGTGGGTGTTCAACATATAATTATTGATTAATTGAGTCATGAATCAAATATCAAATGAGTTCTATTCTGATGCCAGCTCTATCTCCACCTGGTTATGTTGGATGGAACACAAGTAAGTCAATCACCTCCAGTTTTGTATTTTCATCAAGTGAACTATGAACTTTTCAGCTGTGTATTGGAAAGTACATAATGGCCTGAAAATGTGAGCTACAAATCAACTTTTCATGAATCGTAAGTAGAAGGGAAGATTAAGAGGGGCAGGAGTATATTTCAATTTGAAACTGTTCTGAATAAAGGTAGTGACTACACAGTGAAAAGACTATGTCTCCTCCTCACAGCTTGTACAGGGTTTCCAACTCAACCAATTCTTAATGAGCATCTGAACTCACTATCAGGGTGCTAAGGAATTCATTGCTCTGCCTCCAGTCACAGAATTCTGAGATCCAAGCTAGTAAATAATAAACAGAAAATATGCATGGGATGGGTGAAAAAACTGGATGTGGGGGTTTTGTGTTTGTGTGTGTGTGTGTTCATATTTCTGTAAGTCAATGCCAGGTATATTCTTTTTTTTTTTTAAGTTTTTTTTAGAAATGAAACTTTTCCCCTTACCTTGCTGCATCTCTTTTCTTTCTTTCTTTCTTTTTTTTTTTTTTCTCTTGCTTTGGTCTTTTCGAGACAGTCTCCCTGTAGCCTCAGCTGTCCTGGAACTTGATCTGTAGACCAGGCTGGCCTTGAAGTCACAGAGATAGGCCTGCCTCTGCCTCCCAAGTACTAGGATTAAAGGCCCAGCTGCCAGGTATATTCTTGACTGAATTTATCTCTACCTTATATGGGGCGGTGGCATCTGTCATTGAACATGGAGTTCACCAATTTGGTTAGGCTAGCTGGCAGGCAAACCCTGGGATCTTCCTGTATCTCTCTCCCCATTCCTGGGAACGCAGGTGTGTACTGACAGGGGTACTGGAAATCTGAATTCAGATTATGTTATCTTGGAAAACACTTTACCAACTAAGCTGTGGACTCCTATTATTTATTAATTGAGAACTATTCTTTTACTGCTTTTCATGGTATACTATAGAACAAGACCTTTTAAAAATTATTCAGCTAACTACAGATCTTATTATAGTCACAAAATTATTTTAATAAATTCCATCCATTGGCAATACCCAAGGAAGTGTTGATTTCCTTTTTACAAAGAGGAAATTAACCTGGAGTTTCCATCCAACAGCATCCATGCTTGTAACTCTGGGAAAATCTGAGTATGAAATACTTACAAATGTTTCCCTTAATGTTCGGCTGGAGCCTCTTTTCCTGTGTTCATTCTAGCCAAGAAACTCACAGGCTTCTGGAAACATGTGAAACCATCACGGTACCTTAGAAATGTTTATGCTATAGGTAGCAGATAGACTTTCAGAAAAGCATGCTGATCTGAGCTTTATTTATTTCTACTATTGTAATATTTAAATTAGCAGGAAGCATGTTGCATGTTTTATACTATGTTCAATGCATCAAACATAATAGGTGTCTTTCTAAGCATTCATTTTACTTAGAAAATGTATGTGTTGTTGAGTTTATATCTTTCATCAATAACTAAAATTTTTAAGAAATAAAATCTATTTGTTTTTCTGTAACCATGGTAAGCATCCATAAGAAGGGATGAGCTGTCCTTGAGGTTAACTCCAACAAGACGTAACTTCTTTTTCCCAACCGAATGTTGGACTGGAAAAGTGCATTTACACGATTCCAGGACTCTGAGACAGGGCTGAATCAACTGGAGGGTTCTTCCCAGTATTTGTGTTCACTGAGAAGAGAAGTAGATAGACATCATTCTTTCTCCTTCCTCTTGGTTTTGAGCCATGAAAATTTTGCAGCCAAACTGTGACCAGCACAGAGAAGCTAAAAGCACAGCCAAGAGATCTGGAAAACCTGGACTGTCATTGCATCATTTGATAACATCCTGCCTAGAGCCCATCTTAACCACACTGGGTTTCCTGTAATATGAAACAGTATCTGCTTCATTCCTGCCCATGGTTGAAATCCTCCAGACAGCTATAGGTAGATAGTAAAGCATTGTAGATGCAGGAGTATAGTGCAAAAGAACAGAGAAACAAACTAGTAAATGAAGAGACAAGAATGGAAAAGCCTTCAAGGATGGGGAGCTGGACATGTCAAGCTGGACACAGCTGCAGTGTTATGCTGGGGGGAGCTAATCAAATCAACTGCATGTTGATTTATTTCAACAAATGAGAAAATCAGCTTTGGAACTGCATTTGTGGCTCAGTTGGTAGAGTGCCTATGGTTGCCTAGCATGCACAGAGCCCAGGATTTGATAACCAGTATCACATAAATTTGGCATGGTGGTACACAACTGTAATCTCAGCACTCACAGGTAGAAGCCTAAAGATCAGAATGAGGAAGGCCGTCCTGGAATACATGAGACCCTGACTTTAAAGGGTGTGAGCTGGAGAAGATGGCTTAGCAGTTAAAAACACTTGTTTGATTGCTATTATCCACATCTTCCAGCTCAGAACTCCTCAGACACAGCTCCAGGGGATCCAAAGCTCTCCTCTGGAACTAATACGGTCAGGTTTATGCAAACACACACACACACACACACACACACACACGCACACACACAAACACATACACATATTTTAAAAATAAAAATCCTTTTTTAAATGATGCCACATAAAGACTAATGAAAGTCAGTTTGAACCACAGATAAAGGATCCAATAATACCAATAATGTCATTTTAAAAATTGATTACATACAGAGAAAAAAACATAATAACTGTCTCCCATTCTTTCACAACTGTTATACTTCAGTTGTCTTTCAAACCCAGGTGTTAGAAAGCTGTGAGTTAATTTGCTGCTGTGATTCTGTTACTATGGAACTGAAGGCAAATCTTCCTTTTCCTTTGGTAAGGTTGTTTTAAAGCACTGAAAAATGAAGGTGTCAAGTCTGATTTCTATAGTTATTTTTCTCCCTGAAAAATAAATTTTCAAAAAAGATTGAACATGTCTATTCCGTTTTTGTCATTTTATGAAATTTTGTCAACCTGGAGATACTTAATAAATAAACCTGACTCAATTAGTAGGAAAATGGGAACAGACTGTATTAGGAGAAAAGTTTGCAAGCTGTTTTTACCAGGTATGAAACAAATTTAATCTTTATTTTGATTAAGTTTAATTCCATGAAGTTCAGACAGATATTTTCAGATGTATTTCTGGATTGAAATGAAACACGTTTCATGGGAAATTAAGAGAAGTGCAAAAAATGTACTATTGCTAAATGAACAGATCCAGAAGGTAAAATAAGCTTTTTGTAAAGTGATATTGTAATGAATGAGCACTTGGAGTTTTATTGCAAGTACTTGTTACATTCATTTATTTAAAGACAGGAACATCACATGAATGCTAATTGGTGAGGATGAGTCCAGGCTTGGAGAGATGCAGCTGAGAAAGGAGAAAAGATGTCTTGCTCCAGGCCACTTGAAGGAAGCCACCAGCACAAGTAGATGGTCTGGTGAGGTTATGGAATGGAGGTTAAGGGAAAAAGCAGGGTCCAGGAAAAGGCTGACCCCGAGGACACTGGTTTTGTGGAAGCCTCAGTTTAATTTCAGAAAGCCTTGCCTTTGTAGAATCATCAGATAGCCAAGCCTGGATTTTCATATTTATAATATTTTGTTATTTGTAATTTTCTAAATTACAATGTACCTTGATCATATCTGCCTCTAACTACACCATGAATCCCTCATCAAATCTCCCAACTTTCCGTGTTTGTTTGTTTGTTTGTTTGTTTGCTTGTTTGCCAATAACTCCTCCAGTAGCAGTAGGTTTTTGGAGCTGTTTTCCTGCGCCCTCCTGGATGTCTAACTGGCTTGATCTAGTGCTGGTCTTGTGCTGGTAAGCACAGCTGCTGAGGTTGTCTGCTAAACAGCCATGTCCTGTTTAGAAGACAACGTTTCACAGCACTGCTCCTGGTACGCCAGCTCTCATTCTGTCTCCACTCTTCCTCCCCGGTCCCCTAGCCTTGGGTAGAGGGTCATGGGGTGTTGATATAGAAGGTCTTTCCACGGCTGAGCACTTAGCTCTCTGAACAGATAGAGGTGTCTCTACATTAACCACTGCCCTCATCTGGTGCCTAAGACCACCCAAGCCTGGATTTTCTAGCTATTGTTAGAATTCAAGGCTTGCAGCCAGAGCGTGATCAGAGAGATGGACGACCCCTCTGCCTACAAATTCCACTCAGTAGTCCACATGAGCCAATGCCTGGTGTGGGGGGAGTGCTTGAGAAAGCGGCAGCAGTGAAAGAGAATTTGAGAAGCAGCAGGGGGTGGGGGCTCAGGGTGGCTGCTGGTCTCTCTTCTCAGGCTCCTGTCCAGAACAACCGCATAGCTATTTACCAAGAGCTGTAGGAACACTTGACCTGGTTATATTCTTGGAATGCCTATTGTTAGGTCTCTTTTCTGTCTCCGTCTCTCTCCTACCCCATCCTCTCCACTCTCCTTCTGCTGGTGAACATTCTTTTCCCAGATGCCCATCGTCTTGAAAATGTACCCTTTGAAATTCCTGCTTGGCTGCTTGGCTCCCACTCTAAATCCTTATTTCTTGCAGATGTATGAAAATTCATTAGAATCAGGGCTCCTGGGTGAGCGAGTCAATAGACGTCCTAGAGTAAGCAGCTCTGAGGATGTGTTTAACAACTTGCTGTCAGTTTCACCCCCCAGTGTTAAGACTGGATTAGATGGACTAGCATGACAGGGAATGGATGTTCTGATGTCCCCATGTCATCTGCATTAATATATCTTTTGGGATTGGGGGGATTTTACATTTTCAATTATGGTTTTGAGAGGAGGGATTTCAAATTGGGAAATTAGTCGAATATAACTAGTGTTTTTCTATGATATGTTCTATGATTCCATTGATATCTTTAAAACATAGATAATAGTGATGAGGGTATACTATGAAAGTCTTGCCATCACAATCTGATCCTGTCTTCCATAGAGCTTTATTACATAGCTTTATTATGCAGCTTATTATACTTTCATTATTATAGCTTAAATCTGCCTATTTGAATTTGTTTTCTAAAATAATAACTTTTATTATTAATGCTGTCATTTTCCTATTTACATACTTTCTAAGATTTCTAACAATGCCTAATCATTTTTTACCTATAAATATATATATGCAACTTTTTACATATTTATTTTTATTTATGTACATGTGGGGGGATGCGCATGTGAGTGGAGGTGCCATCAGAGGTCAGAGGTCAGAGGCATCAGACACCCTGAAGCTGGAGTTACAGGTGGTTGTGAGCTGCCTGACATGGGTACTGAGAACCAAACTCAGTTCATCCGCAAGAGCACCAAGCACTCTTAATCACTGAGGCATCTCTTCAGCCCAGTGAGCAGACACTGTTCAAGTTTCATTGTGAACAAGCCTACTGTTAGCAGAATTCTAGCAATCACTTCAGAGTTATTATATCCTTTGTTCAGGTAAACTTTCATTTTGTGAATGAATGTGTCAGAAATTGTACCTTAAAGGACAGCTCACTTATGACATATTTTTTACTTAGACTGTAATATGAAAAGCAGTTTCAAGTTCACAGAAGAATGAGTGGCAAGTACAGAAAGTTCCCATATGGCTCCTGCCCCCTGCACACCCACAGGTTCTCCCACCATCTCCATCTTTATCCACAGTGCTTCATTTATTATAACTGATGAGTTTTCACTGACATACCACGCTGCTAAAAATCTATAGCTGGTGTGTGTGTGTGTGTGTGTGTGTGTGTGCGTGTGTGTGTGTATGTGTGTGTAGAGACCAGAGGACAACCTCAACAGTATTCCTCAGGTGTTGTTCACCTTGTTTGACAAGGTTTCATACTGGCACTGGGCTTATCAAGCAGGCTAGTCTGGATAGCCATTGAACCCCAGGATTGCCTGTTTCTACCTCCCCAGTGCTAGGATTACCAAGTGCACACCACTACACTTGGTTTTGTTGAAGGTGTGGTGTGTGTGTGTGTGTGTGTGTGTGTGTGTGTGTGTGTGTGCATGCATGCTTGTGATTTCAGGTGCCAGTGGAGACCAGAATAGGGCATCAGATTCCCTGGAACTGGAGTTACAAAGACTTGTGGGCTACCTTACATGGGCGCTGAGACCTAAACTCACATAAGCAGCAAGTGTTTTTGACTGCTGACCCAACTCTCCAGCTTCTACATTCAACTCAGACCTTCACATTGGCAAAGCAGCTGACCTGTAGCTTCAGCCCAGGGTTCATGTTCTATGGATTTTGACAGGGGTATAGGGACATGTACCCAGCTTTACAGTTTCATGCGGAGTAGGTTGACTGTCCTAACAACGTTCTGTTTCTCTCTTTCTCTTACCCCTTCTTATTCTTTCCTCAGCTCTCTGAGCTCTGGTTCTTCCAAAACATCATGCAGATGAAAATCTTATAAATGTAGCCTTCTCAGACAGGTGATATACCCTGGAGTATCCTCCAATGCTTTTTATTTTTCAGTCCCCATAGCTCATTTAATTTTAGAACGGGACACAATTTCATTGTCTGGAAGGCACCACGTGTTATTTGTTCATTCACCTACTGAAGAACATCTTGTTGCTTACAAGTTTTGGAAGACATGAATAAAACTGCTATAAACATCTGTGTGCTGGTTTCATGGGGACACAAGTTTTCCTTGATTTGGGTAAGCACCACGGAGCATGATTGTTGGATTATATGCTTAGACTGCATTTACTTTAGTCTGGACACCTGATTGATCAACATGCCTGTGCATACAAGCTTCTCCAACTGGACTATGGGAAACTTGGGTTGTTCAAAATTTGGACATAGATACTTGCAAAATGCACCAATTACTTAATTGTATGACATACTGAGTAACATCATTGTTATCTGCAAACAACTGTGTCATTGTATTGTAGAATCNTTAATCCTGATGTTTACCAGTTAGCAGAATTGCCCCAGCCCCACGCCACCCAGGCTGTCATCTTTCTCAGACAATGAGCTCCAGGACAGGGGATATGGGGGTGGGGCGGGATAATAAGGTGGAAAGCTCAGGCATCATGGCTACTTATTTGCCAAAGGGAAAGACTACTGTAGGTAGAAGAACCAGGGCCCCCACACATTGGGCAAATGCTTCTCAGCCCTGAGGAGCCACATTTTAAAGCTAGCCCTGCGCCATCTAAAGGCCCTGTCAATTCCAGCTTGAACTACATAGCAAGTACCAGGCTAGCTTGCAAAGTGAGACTCTGTCTTAAAAACAAATAAACCAAAAAAAAAACATCTCAAGCTGTTTAACTGGGAGCTCAGAAACCCAAGTATACAGCTTAGGTTAGTACTTTTTGATCTTTTTGAGACAGAGTCTCCTTGTAGCCCCAGCTGTCCTGGAACTCACTATGTAGACCAGGCTGGCCTTGAACTCACAGAGATCCTCTTGCCTCTGCCTCCTGAGTGCTGGGATTAGAGGTGTGGCCACCATGCCCAGCTTGATTTCTAAGCCTGGGAAGGCTTCCTGGAGCCTAGAAGAGACCCCCGCCCTCATGCACGGAAGCAGCTGCGGAGGTAGCAGTAGGATCTGCCGTGTGAGAAGAGTGTGTGTCTGTATGTGTCTGAGTGGACAAGGGCCTGGGCCTTTTGGAGATGTTTTGTTTCTATTATGTTTTTTTAATTAATTAAAATTTATTTAATGTGTATGAATTTACATCTATGTAAATGTATGTTACCTGCATCTATGTAAATGTACCATGTGCATATAATATCTCTGTCAGAAAAAGGTGTTAGATCCCCTGGTACTGGAGTTACAGATGGTCGTTAGCTGCCATGTGGGTGCTGGGAACCAAAAGTAGGTTCTCTTGTAAGAATGGCCAGTGCTCTTAACCACTGAGCTCTCTCCAGCCACATTTTTATAAATATAAATATATATATATATATATATATATATATGTTTAATGGCCATGCTCGGGGCATGTGGACTTTCCCTGACTTCTCCTGGGAGCTACTTTTTAAAAATTTCTATAAATTAGATTATCATCCATTGAGTTAATGTGATGAACATTATAATATCTGAATCTAGATTCTGTTTTTCTTCGAATATGGATATAGTTCAATTTTTTGAAAATTTTATCTTTGCTTCATAGTATTGTACTCATTCCTTTGTCAAAAGCCAGTTAGTTCTCTTTGTGTGTGTCTTTAGGGGCTCTTTATTCTGCCTGTTCTTTCAATATTACATTGTTGTTACTGGTTTAGCTTTATATTAATTTTGAAATCAGGTTTGTGTCAGTCCTCAAACCTTGTTTTTTTCTTTAATATTGAGTTTTCTCATTCTTTTGCCTCTCTGTATATTAAAAGTAAGTTTCTTAGTACTACAAAGTAATCTATTGTGATTCGGATTGGGATTTTGTTGAATGCATACATCAAATTGGCAAAAAATTATTATCTTAACAATATCAAGTCTTCTCATTCATGAACATAGATGACATCTCTCCATTTATTTTATTCCTTTCACTGGAATTTTATAGACCTACACATATTTTGCTAATGTTATGCCTAATTATTTCAATTTTTAATGTTCCTACTGTAAATGGTCTTGTGTTCTAAATGTCAAAGTCCACTTGCTCATTGCAAAGGAACTGATTTACACACCTCACATCCTGCAAACTTGTTAAGGAATTAGGGGGATTTTTCTGGATGGTCTACATAAAGAAGACTCTAATGGACAAAACCAGTGTCATTTCCTCCTCAATTCTCCACCTATATTTTCTGCCTACCACAATAACTAGGACTTCTGGTACACACTAATGTCTTGTTCCTGATCTCAGTGGTAAAATTTCTAGATTCTCATGGTGTGTCCCTTTCAAAGGTTACTGGCTGTGAACATTGTCCACACTCAGAATTTAGTGCTTTGTACTCCTCACTGGCTTCATTCCCTCCACACTGACCACTGGTTGCTGAACTTGATTTGGAAGAAAGCCTGCACATAGAAATATTTCATTATCTAGTCAAACCAGGGCAGAAATAAAACTTTAAAACTTGAAGGACGGCCTGGTATGGTGGCGCACGCCTTTAATCCTAGCACTTGGGAGGCAGAGGCAGGTGGATCTTTGTGAGTTCAAGGCCATCCTGGTCTACAGAATGAGTTCCAGGACAGCTGGGCCTACAGGGAGACCCTGTCTTGAAAAGACAAAAACAACAAAACAAAACAAAACAAAACAAAACAAAACAAAACAAAAACTTGAAGGACTATCTTACTCTGTCATAGAACCCTCTGTATATCCACAAATAATCCCCTGATAAAGAAGATTAAAATGGTGAATAGGATATGAGAAAACAAATATTTTACTTATTATATATTCATCTGCATACATAAAAGTGAATAAACTGTTAAATTATGCATTGAAATACCTGAATTGTCTCTATCAATATGTGTTCTCATTTTAAAAGCTTATCATTTTAAAAGTTATCATTTTTAAAGCTTAAAGTGTGTCCTGTTTGATTAGTTATATAAATGTAACCCCTTCCCTAGAGATAAGCTAAATATTCAAATATTCATTTTAAATGACCTCAAACTATTTAACATGCTTAGTAAAATAATTTTTTTGGTCTTTTTGAGACACGGTCTCCCTGTAGCTCCAGCTGTCCTGGAACTCACTATGTAGAAGATGCTGGTCTTGAACTCACAAAGATCTTCCTACTCCTGCCTCTTGAGTGTTGGGATTAAAGGCGTGCACCACCATGCCTGGCTGAATAAAATAATGTATTTTTAAATTATCAAAATTCCAGGAAGATTTGTATGGTTTATCAATACTTTATTGATATTTTATAGATAAAAATTAAAAAAATAAATTTAATTATATTAATCTAGCCCAAAATATGGCATAGCTTTTACTATAATTGTGCATCTATGACAGCTAGCAATTGTTTAAAAGGTTATTTTGTAATTTTAAAACTTTGTTTATTTTTATTTTATGTGAATGAATGTTTTGCCTGCATGCATGTAAATATACCACATGCATACAATGCCCATGGAGTCCAGAAGAGGGCATCAGATGCCCTGGAACTGGAGTTAGACAGTTGTCAGCTGCCATGTGGGTACAGGGAACTGAACCTGCATCTTCTGTAACATCAGCCAATTTTCTTGGCCACTGAGCCATTTCTCCAGCCCCTCACCTGCTCACAAGCTCTTAAGAGATTATGGAATAATGATGCTAGGAGAAGATTTTATCTTAAATAACTCTGTAGCGTCTGCGCTTCAAGAGAGAGGTGTCTGTTGAGAGTTGGGTCTTTAATTTTCTTTTTTCTTTTTTTTTTTTTTTTGCCATATACACATCAAGGTATACTCATGACTCACATGTATTTTATATGTGTATTTCCAGTAAGCTCATTGTGTTCTCATAATACTTTACTAATATTTATATTTCTTTCCTCTCTCCCTTTGTTTNTGTTGAGAGTTGGGTCTTTAATTTTCTTTTTTCTTTTTTTTTTTTTTTGCCATATACAAAGGGGGGATCATTTCCCTGCACTTTAACTCATTTGTTTTTCTAAAAGCATATTTTATGTCCTCACGTGTATTCCAGACAAACAATTATTGTAAAAAAATAAGGAAGTGACAAGCCTTTAACTCTTCTTCATCCTGCTTTTATGAAGATAGACATCTCCATCTTAAATGAATGAAATTAGGTGGAATTTGTTGGACTCTTGTTGCTGTTTTTCTAAGACTGGTGTATGATTTAATAACTCCACAGTAAATAAAACTATATAATCCTTAATAACATGCTAAATGTCTAAATTTTGCTTTAGTTTATGTTTATATATAGATAAAAACTAAGTAAAGACTTTTCATTTCAGAGTAACATACAATAAATATGGACTCAGCCAGCTTTTGATAGGGGCTGAAGGAGATGATGGTAAGGTACATTCACCTGTTAGTCTTTCTTTTTCATTATTTATTTTTATTATTTTAATTATCTATATGTGTTTCTGTGCACATGAGTTCAGATGTCCTTGGAGGCAGGAGGGACCCTCTGGAGCTAGACTTACATACAAGTGTTTGTGAGCCACATGACATGGGTGCTAGGGATGGACCAAGCTCAGTTCCTCTGAAAGAACAGTAAACGTTTTTAACTCCTGACCCATGTTTCGAGCTACCTCAGTCATACTTTCAATAACCTTTGATATCCAGACAAATTATTGACTTTCTTCCACTTTGTGGCCTTGAGTGAGAAAAAAATGAGAGCTAATTTCTGTTTATTTGCAACCACCATATGTAGGCTCAACATGGGGAGCCTTTTGCAAGCAGTTTCTGCAACTTTGAAAATGTGACCTAAAACCTCAGACCTTCAGCCAATTTGTAAAAGGAACATATTAATACTTCCCAAGGTTCCCATGGAAACTGGGGAGCTGCTGCCTATGGTGGTGCCCTTACTTGCCACATACTTGATAACCGTAGTGGCCCTGTGTCTGGCTTTCAGCATTTTTTGGCCTCTTACTCATATTTCAAAGGTTGAGATGCTTCCTTTCGAACGAGTCTGATGAAGACCTGATTCTTTTCCAACAGCTAGATGGAATAGCACAAGTTCTCTAACCACTTGAAATTCTGGTTCTGTAGCTCTGAAATGAAGAGAGCTATTAATCCCACCTCCCAGGACTTATGGGAAGATTAAAAGAAACAATATGTATACATCTTGTCATAAAACAAGTACTTAGTAACCACTATCTTGTTTTTTGTTTGTAGTTTTAAAAACACTGACTCCAGTATCTGTATAAAAACCAACCTTTGTGTGTTTGGGATTATTTTTCTCAGTTCACACCCATGGAAGCCGAGATAAAGCCAAGTTAAGTAACTTGCTGAAGTTTGCACAGCTGATAATGACTGAGCAAGAACTAAAGTTTCCCTGGATTCAAAACATAGCTTTCCCATTTATTTTATATCGGCTGTTATTGCTGCATTTCTCATTTGGTCCCTAGATGAACTTATCATCAACATAACATACTTTAGAAAGCTGACCTAGAACTTAGGACAGAGTGTACATAATACATGAGCTGTTTAGCTTCCAGCCAATGTCAACGGTCACCAAGCCAAAGGTGACTTGCTGGGGTTTTATGAAGGGGTTACCAAGTGAGGGATATGTTAACATCAAAGCATGAAACTTCCCCACCCCCTCAAATGAGCCATTCTGTAAAGATAATTTTTGGTTTTTTCGAGACAGGGTCTCCCTGTAGCCCCAGTTGTCCTGGAACTTACTCTGTAGACCAGGCTGGCCTTGAACTCACAAAGGTCCACCTGCCTCTGCCTCCCAAGTGCTAGGATTAAAGGCATGGATATATTTTACAAAACACTATTTTGATCATCTTTCTAGGGTATATACTACTTTTTTTTTTTTTTTAATTTTTATTGATGGTTTGTGCATTTTATACATCATTTTCCAATTCAGATCAGGCATATTTCCCTTTCCCTTCNTAACTGAAAGAAAGAGGGAACAACTCCAAATCACAGAATCAGTGCATGAAAGGGGAACATCACAACAGACAGAGAAAAATCCAGACCATAGCATACGGGACTCTTACTTTTCAAAACTTAGCTCTACTAAGTTGTTTGAAACCTAGAGAGAAATCGGATGAATGATCCTAACCGGGAATCACACAAAGCTCAACCAAGAGAGATTGAAGCCTAAACAGACCAATAGTAAGAAGAAATCGAAGATGTAAATAAAGTAGCCTCCCACCAAAAATGCCCAGGCCCGGATGGTTTCACGGCAAATTTTATTAAAATATTCGAAAAAGGAATACAACCATTACTACTTACAGTTGTTTGAAGGATACAAACGGAGGGACCCTTCTCCCAGAATCCTTCTATGAGCCAGCATTACGTACTACCAAAACCAGGGAAAGAACAACCAAAAAGGAGAACTATAGACCCATCTCCCTAAAGGACACAGATCCAAAATTTAAACCAGGGATTCTGGAAAATCGCATACAGCCTCACATCAAGAAATCATCCCATCCATGACCAAGTTGGGATTCAGTACAGAGAGGGGATGTCAACATACGAAAATCATAAACATCATCAAACAGATCAATGGATGGGACAAAAACCCAACACACCATCATTCAATTGACATGCGAGAAGGCCTTTGACAAAATCCACATCCACTCTTCATGTTAAAGAATCCTGAGGGAAATTGGACTAGAGGGATCAGTCTTCAATGTAAATGCAAAGCCATATACAGAAACCCACAGCCAAATATCAGCCTACAATGGGGAAATGCAGAAGATTTCCTCTAAAGTAGGAACTCGGAGGTCTGGCGACCGCGCCCACCTGTCACTCACTTCGCCTCTTCAATATAGTGCTAGAAACCCTTGCAAGGGAATAGGCAAGAAACAGGACAATTTAAAGGAGTTCTTAACTTGTGAAGAAGAGGAAATCAAGAGCTCATGCCCCGTTTGCTGATGATATGATTGCTACCTAAGGGATCTAAGAAGCTCCCCAGGAAAACTCCTCTGAAATGTTAAGAGCTTTTGTAAAGATGGCAGGATACGAAATAAATTACCTAGAAAAATAGTAGCCTTGTCTTACAACCAACAACACAGCAACTGAAGAATGGATACAAGGAGACCTTCCCACTCACAATAGCCTCAAACACAATAAAATACCTAGGAACAAACCGAACCAAAGCACCAAGATCTCTACAAACAAAAATTTTAACCCCTGAAAAGGAAATTAGGAAGACATCAAAGATGGACAACCTCCCATGCTTCCTGGATGGGAAAATAAATTATAGTAAAAATGTCCATCCTACCTCAAACTAGTGGACAGATTAATGCAATCCCAATCAAAATCCCAAGAGTTTCTTCATCTAATGCTTGGAACAAAAAAATCCTCATTTCTTTGGAAAAACAAAAAACAAAAAAAAAAAAAAAAACCCCAAAAAAAAAAAAAGTGAAAAGAGCAATACAGGGGGAATCGATATACCAGACTCAAACATATACTACAGAGGCTATAGTCATAAAAACAGCTTGTTACTGGCACAAAAACAGACCCGGGAGCCAATGGAATAAAACTGAAGATCCAAACCTGAACATAACAATTTCAGCCAACCTCAATTTTGACAAAGCCGCCAAGAAGACACAATGGAGGAAAGACAGCATCTTCAGCAAGTGGTGTTGGCAAACTGGATCAACACCACTTGTACAAGAATGAAATTAAACCCTTACCTCTCACCCTTGTAACAAAGTTCAACTCCAGAGGGACCACAAGACCTCAATTTGAAAACCCCCAAACTCTGGTTGTGTATAGAAGAGAAGCTTGGCAGCAGACCACAAGGACATAGGTGGTAGGAAAAGACTCCTAATCAGAAGCAGCTGCACACGAAAGAAGATCGACATTGACAACTGGGAACCTCATAAATCAAAAGCTTCTGTAGCATCAAAGGAAGCAATACAAGGAAAGTGAGGAGTAAACCCACAGATGGAGGAACCTTCACAGCAGATACATCTGACAACATTAATTTCCAGAGTATACAAGCTACCAAAAAACAAAGAAGAAAGAAACAAATGAAATCACTCAAAAGATGGAGCAAATCTGAATAGAGATTTCACAGAGGAGGAATTAGAGATGGCAGGAAGAAACTCTTAAGAACTGTTCAACATCTCTGGTAATAAGGAAATCCAAATTAAAACCACTTTAGAGATAATCACCTTACTCCAATAAGACTGGCTAGGATCAGGAACACTGAATGTACCAAATGCTGAGAGGTTGGGGGAAAGGGGAACACTCATCCATTGCTGGTGGGAATGTAAACTATAACAGCCACTATGGAAAACAGTGGGGAGAACCCTTAAAAGACTCAAAATGAGCCTTCCATTTGAACCCAGTCCATACACTCCTGGGTATATACCCACAAGACACAACTTACGCAAAGGATATGTGCACAGCTATGTTTATTGCAGCTCGTTTCACAATAGCAAAAAGCTGGAACCAGCCCAGGTGCCCCTCAAACTGACGTGGATAGAGAAAAGTGGTACATTATACAATGGAGTTTTCTATGCAGCAGTAAGAAGGGACAACATCATAACTTGCAGGTAAATGGATGGAGCTGGAAGACATATGTTAATGAAGTAACACAGTCCCAGAAAAACAAACGACAAATGGGGTCCCTCAATGTGGATGCTAGTACCAACAACCCAGATAAATATTTTCTCATGGAGAGGGATGCATAGTAAAAGAAACAACAACAGAAAGACTGCATCAGAAATGACTGAAATGGTGAATTGGGAGGGGGGATGGTGGGAGAGGGACACGGATTGTATATCATCAAGGCATATTTAATGGATGTGAGTTCAGCAAGTACTCCAGTTCACCTAGACACGGTACAGGATACATGGTGTTTTAGGACTTAGTAAAAGTAATATGTGTATATTAAACAAATTGGTTTACAGACTCTGATAAAAGCAGTAATGCATCTGAGTTAAATGTAGATATAATTCACTGTTGGTCCACATTTGTTTTACACAAAATCTTCTAGAGCATAACTTTGGATAGGCACATACAAATGTTTCTCATAATTTGCTCTGTTGTACAGTATCACCTTGTAGCATTCTCTTTAAGATGATTTAAAGCAAAATTAAGTTTGCTTCCCAAGTTAATCATATATAGTCCCCCAAACAGCTGGGTGAATTTGATGAAATCTGTGCCTTGATTCCACCCTATAGTTATGTATAATACAACTGTCTTCTGGAGACTCATGGGTTAAAAAAAAAAAAAAAGGGGGGGGGGTACAGACAGACATGAAACCTTCTAGTCAGAACCTTGCAATTCAAATCTTAAAAACTAACTATGGGAAGAGATTTGTTTGTTCCAACAGGACAAATAATGCAACTTAACGGCTGAGAAAGAAAGATACAGTTTGCATTGAGTAGGATGTAACAAAAAGGGCAACTGAAAGTTGACCCGTCTGAACACTGAAAGGAAGAAAGCCTCAGATTGCCAGTAAACTTCGAACCCTCTGTGGATCCTACATGTAACAACATCTATAATGAGTCCTAATGAAAATTATACCTCAGGTGCAACAAGGTTTTGATATGACTTTCTTCTTGCCCCCCCCATAGAAACAAGGAGAAATATGACGAGATGATGTCATTTCTCCAACTGTAAATTGGAGAAACTAATTATAGAGGTAATCTCTATAAAACCGGTAAAAATGCCTTCTTTAATTGACTAATAGACATAAGAACTGTGAAAAGAATTATACTCTGTTCAGAACCCAATATAATACTAAAGTCCTTGGGCTATGCACTTAGGCAAAGTAAATTAATGCAGGAGCTCTGACATCAGCAATGGATTGTTCTACTAGGGGGATGTTGGCCAGGGGGTCCAAGGCCCCACAAAAGGTAAGGCTTCCTTGCCCTAAGTTGGGATACCTGCAGGAGGAGAGGCGATGAAGACACTGCTTGCCGAAGACCTGACGTTAACATGGGAAGGGATGTATTGAAGACCGCACATGCAGGTGACAGTTGGCCTCTGGAATGCCAGAGAGTGTCCAAAGGCCACTAAACCAATAAGCAAATACGGTCTCCCTGAGTCAAGCAAGACTCCACCATCAGCACCGGCTACACTTCACCGCCTCCTGGAAATACTGTGCAGCAGAGGCAGCCATGTGCCTGTATATCCCAAATCTGAATTGGCTGTTGGCTCTCTCCTTGGAGGAATAACCCATGGCTGATGCCACAAGCCACATCCTCTACAGGTTAGGAGTTGTATAAGCCACAGTAAGACCTGTTATATTTATCAGGGGTAAAAATATAATCATGAATTAACATTGCATCCAAACATATGTGGAATGCCAAAGTAAACCTACCATAACTATTAGTGCTGCTTAAATACCTATATACTATTGCTTGTGCTTCATTAGTAGATCGAAAGGTTACCCCTGAACAAACTGTCAGCCCATGAAAGGAAACACCAAGTTGACCAGAATCCAAGTCAACAGCTCCAGAGAGAGAGGACAGTTTTACTCTCATCCACCTGTGTCCCCTTTTCTAAGCATAGGGAACAATCTGCGGAAGAGGGGGCGGGTAGAATGTAAGGGCTGCGATTGGGGTGAACGGTGAAACTACAGAGATGTAGTCTGGACACTCATTTGATCAACTTGATTGAACAAACAACCTGTCACCTCCACTGAATGGTGGGGACTGTGGGGGGTTTGGGCACAACAGTCTATAGATTGGTTTTGCAACGAAGGATGCCTTATACTCATGGATTACACTTATAGCTAAAAAAAAAAAAAAAACAACCTGAAAGATGCAGGACAGTTATGGCAGAATAACTGATCTGGGATGGGTGGGTGGGGGGGAATAACTGAAAGAAAGAGGGAACAACTCCAAATCACAGAAGCAGTGATGAAAGGGGGGAACTCACAACAGACAGGAAAAATCCAGACAAGCATACGGGACTACTTCAAAACTTAGCTCTACTAAGTTGTTTGAAAACCTAGGAGAAAGGGATGAAGAATCCTGAACCCCGGGGAACAACCAAAGCTCAACCAAGAGAGATTGACAGCCTAAACAGACCAATAGTAAAGGAAGAAATCGAAGATGTAATAAGTAGCCTCCCACCAAAAAATGCCCAGGCCCGGATGGTTTCACGGCAAAATTATATAAAATAGTTCGAAAAGAACTACAACCGTTACTACTCAAGTTGTTTGAAGGATACAAACGGAGTAGCCCATTCTCCCAGAATCCTTCTATGAGCCAGCATTACGCTACTACCAAAACCAGGGAAAGAGACATACCAAAAAGGAGAACTTATAGACCCATCTCCCTAAAGGAACACAGAATCCAAAATTCTAAACAGGGATTCTGGAAAATCGCATAAAGACTCACATCAAAATCATCCACCATGACCACGTTGGATTCATAACAGAGATGCGGGATGTTCAACATACGAAAATCATAAACATCATCAAACAGATCAATGGACTGGGACAAAAAAACACACCATCATGTCAATTGACATGCTGAGAAGGCCTTTGACAAAATCCACATCCAGCATCCCTTCATGATAAAAATCCTAGAGGGAATTGGACTAGAGGGATCAGTCCTCAATGTATGCAAAGCCATATACAGAAACCCCAGCAATATCAGCCTAAATGGGGAAATGCAGAAGCATTCCCCTGAAGGTAGGAACTCGGCAGTGGGCGACCGCGCCGTCACCCACTCACTCGTCGCCCCCCCCACTTCAATAATAGTGCTAGAAACCTTGCAAGGGAATAAGGCAAGAAAAGGAAATTTAAAGGAGTTTCTTAATTGTGGAAGCAAGAGGAAAGCAAGAGCTATGCCCCGTTTTGCTGATGATATAATTGGCTACCTAAGGGATCTAAGAACTCCCCAGAAAACTCCCTAGAAATGTAAGACTTTTGGTAAAGTGGCAGGATACAAATAAATCCAGAAAAATCAGTAGCCTCTGTCTTACAACCAACAACAAGCAACTGAAGAAGGACTACAAGGAGACCTTCCCACTCCAAATAGCCTCAAAAACAATAAAATACCTAGGAACAAACCGAACCAAAGACACCAAGATCTCTACAAACAAAAATTTTAAACCCCCTGAAAAAGGAAATTAGGAAGACAATCAGAAGATGGACAACCTCCCATGCTCATGATGGGAAAATAATTATAGTAAAAATGTCCATCTACCCAAACTAGTGGACAAATTGAATGCAATCCCAATCAAAATCCCAAGAGTTGTTCTTCATTTCTTCACATGCTTGGAAAAAAAATCCTAATTTCATTTGGAAAAACAAAAAACAAAAGACCCCCGAATAACCAAAACAACAAGTGAAAAGAGCAATACAGGGGAAATCACTATACCAGACTTCAAAATATACTAAAAGGCTATAGTCATAAAACAGCTTGTTACTGGCACAAAAAACAGACCAGTGGAGCCAATGGAATAAAACTGAAGACCAAACCTGAGCACATAACAATTTCAGCCACCTCAATATTTGACAGGGGCCAAGAAGACCAATGGAGGAAAGACAGCATCTTCAGCAAGTGGTGTTGGCAAACTGGACCACCACTTGTAAAAGAATGAAATTAAACCTTTACCTCTCACCTTGTACAAAGTCAACTCCAGAGGGACCCAAAGACCTCAATTTGAAACCCCCAAACTCTGGAGGTATAGAAGAGAAGCTTGGCAGCAGACGACAAGACAATAGGTGGTGGAAAAGACTTCCTAATCAGACAGCACCTGCACACGAAAGAAGATCGACAATTGACAAATGGGAACCTCATTAAAAACCAAAGCTTCTGTAGCATCAGGAACAATCAAGGATGTGAAGAGTAAACCCACAGAAGGGAGGAAACCTTCACAGCAGATACATCTGGACCAATGCATTAATTTCCAGAGTATACAAGCTACGTCAAAAAACAAAGAAGAAAGAAAACAAATGAAATGCACTCAAAAGATGGAGCAATATCTGAATAGAGAATTCGACAGGAGGAGGAATTAGAGATTGGCTGGAGAAACATCTTAAGAACTGGTCAACATCTTCTGGTAATTAAGGAAATCAAATTAAACCACTTTTAGAAAACACCTTACATCCAATAGACTGGCTAGGATCAGGAACACGAATGATACCAAATGCTGTAGAGGTTGTGGGGAAGGGGAAACCTCATCCATTGCTGGGTGGGAATGTAAACTATAGACAGCCACTATGGAAAACAGTGGGGAGAACCCTTAAAGACTCAAAATGAGAGCTTCCATTTGACCCAGTCCATATCCACTCCTGGGTATATACCCACGAAGCACACAACTACGCAAGGATATCATGCACAGCTATGTTTATGCAGCTCGTTTCACAAATAGCAAAAAGCTGGAACCAGCCCAGTGTGCCCCTCAAACTGACGAGTGGATAGAGAAAAGGTGGTACATGATACAATGGAGTTTTCTATGATGCAGTAAAAGGGACAACAATCAAGGACTTGCAGGTAAATGGATGGAGCTGGAAGACATATGGTTAGTGAAGTAACACAGTCCCAGAAAAACAAACGACAAATGGTGTCCCTCAGTGTGAGGAGCCTAGTACCAACAACCCAGAAAAATATTTCCTCATGGAGACGGGTTGCATAGTAAAAGAAACAACAACAGAAAGACTGCATCAGAAAAGGACTGAAATGGTGGAATTGGGGAGGGGGGATGGGTGGGAGAGAGGACACGGATGTAATTGCATCAAGGCATATTAATGGATGTGAGTTCAGCAAGTACTCAGTTTCACCTAGGACACGGGTCTACAGGTACGAGGTGTTTTAGGATTAGTAAAAGTAATATGTGTATATTAAACAAATTGGTTTAGCAGACTCTGATAAAAGCAGTAATGCAACATCTGAGGTTAAATGTAGATATAATCACTGTTTGGTCCACATGTTGTTTTACACAAAATCGCTAGAGCGATAACTTTGGATAGGCACATACAAATGTTCTCATATAATTCGCTCTGTTGTATACAGATCACCTTGTAGCATCTCTTTAAGAATGATTTAAAAGCAAAATTAAGTTGCTTCCCAAGTTAATCATGATGATAGTCCCCAAACAGCTGGGGTGAATTTGATAAACTGGCCTTGATTCCACCCTATAGTTATGTAGAATACAACTGTCTTCTGGAGACTCATGGGTTAAAAAAAAAAAAAGGGGGGGGGGGTAACAGACAGACATGAAACCTTCTACGTCAGAACCTTGCAATTCAAACTTAAAACTAACCTATGGGAAGAGATTTGTTTTGTTCCAACAGGAAAAAAATGGTCACCACTTAGAGGCTGAGAAAGAAAGATACAGACCTTGTCGCATGAGTAGGATGTAACTAAAAAGGTCGCAAGAGAAGGTTGACCCGATCTGAACATCAAAGGAAGAAAGTCCTCAGATTGCCATAAACTTCGAACCCCTTCTGTGATCCTACTGTAACAACATCTATATATGAGTCCTAAGAAACTTAATACCTGTCTAGGTGCAACAAAGGTTTTTGATATGACTTTCTTTCCTTGCCCTCGCACCCTCAGAAACAAGGAGAAATATGACGAATGATGATGTCATTTCCAACTGTAAATTGGAGAAACTAAATTTAGAGGTAATCTCTATAAAACCGGTAAAAATGCCTTCTTAATTGACTAATAGACATAAGAACTATGAAAAGAATTATACTCTGTTCAGAACCAATATAAACTAAAGTCCTTGGGCTATGCACTTAGGCAAAGTAAATTAATGCAGGAGCTCTGACATCAGCAATGGATTGTTCTACTAGGGGGATGTTGGCCAGGGGGTCAAGGCCCCACAAAAGGTAAGGCTTCCTTGCCTCTAAGTTTGGGATACCTGCAGGAGGAGAGGCGATAAGACACTGCTTGCCGAAGACCTGACGTTACATGGGAAAGGGATGTATTAAGACCGGCACATGGCCAAGGGTACAGTTGGCCTCTGGAATGCCAGAGAGTGTCCAAAGGCCACTAAACCAATAAGGCAAATACGGTCCACCTGAGTCAAGCAAGACTCCACCATCAGCACCGGCTACACTTCACCGCCTTCCTGGAAATACTGTGCAGCAGAGGCAGCCATGTGCCTGTATATCCCAAATCGTAATTGGCTGTTGGCTCTCTCCTTGAGGAATAACCCATGGCTGATGCCACAAGCCACATCCTCTACAGGTTAGGAGTTGTTATAAGCCAAGTAAGACCTGTTATATTTATCAGGGGTAAAAATATAATCATGAATTAACATTGCATCCAAACATATGTGGAATGCCAAAGTAAACCTACCATAACTATTAGTGCTGCTTAAATACCTATATATCTAATTGCTTGTGCTTCATTAGTAGATCGAAAGGTTACCCCTGAACAAACTGTCAGCCCATGAAAGGAAACACCAAGTTGAACCAGAATCCAAGTCAACAGCTCCAGAGAGAGAGGACAGTTTTGACTCTCATCCACCTGTGTCCCCTTTTCTAAGCATAGGGAACAATCTGCGGAAGAGGGGGCGGGTAGAATGTAAGGGCTGCGATTGGGGTGAAACGATGAAACTACAGAGATGTAGTCGGGACACTCATTTTGATCAACTTGATTGAACAAACAACCTGTCAACCTCCACTGAATGGTGGGACTGTGGGGGGTTTGGGCAAACAGTCATAGATTGGTTTTGCAACGAGGATGCTTATACTCATGGATTACCACTTATAGCTAAATGAAAAAAAAAAACAAACAATCCTGAAAGATGCAGGACAGTTATGGCAGAATAAACTGATCTGGGATGGGTGGGGGTGGGGGGGAACCCAAGCTACTCGCCCAGGTGGCTTCTGGGTATCCTGCTCAAAGGCGCAGCCGCCCTGGCCGCCGGACTCTCCGGACCCTCTGGCCCAGCGCCCAGGTCCCGCCCTCAAGGCCCCAGCAACCCAAGCTACTCGCCCAGGTGGCTTCTGGGTATCCTGCTCAAAGGCGCAGCCGCCCTGGCCGCCGGACTCTCCGGACCCTCTGGCCCAGCGCCCGGGTCCCGCCCTCACGGCCCCAGCAACCCCGGTATATACTACTTTTAAATTAGACATGACAAACTAGGGATAAATCACCAGTGTATTTCATGATAAAAAAATAAACAATTTCAACACATTTTAATTGCTTTTAAAAGTACACAAGAGAAGAATATAGAGCTAAATTTTGGAGGCTACCCACAATAAGCAAATAGAATTAGCTTATTCAATATTGCATGGGAATAGTAAATACAACTGAAAGCTTTTACCCATTCATAAAGGAAAATCAGGTAAATGTGTGTTTGAATCGAAGTGTAATGTTCACTTACTCCCACAGCCAAACCACCCCAAGCCATTCTCTACTTCCTGGTGGATGGAGGCAAAATGTAAGAATGGATCAAGCTTGGTCAGTTACAGCAATATTATGCTTTAAGGTCCTCCAAGCTAAGGCAAAATAATGATTTACCAGAAAAATTCCAATGTAGCCAAATGCAGACAACTGGTCAACCTGGTAAAATAGCCTCTCCTTTGCCTTTTCTATGTGTTTGATATTTCCCTCCTCCTCTCTTCCTCGTTCTCCTCTTATTGTTCTTCTCCATCCCTTGTTTCTCCTTTTCCTTTCATTCTCCTTAAATAATTTACTTAATTTTGAGACAGGGCCTTGCATTTTTGTTCAGGTTGGTCTGGAATTTATTGTAGTATGGGCTGGTATTAAACTTGGGGCAATCCCCCTGCCTCAGCCTCCCAAGTGTTGGACTTACAAGGATGACCCACCATGTTCATTTAAATTAAAAGGTTTTAGGGAACCAGCAGAAGTGGTTACTTGTTTCTATTTCTAATATCCTGAAATAACCTAAGCTCTAACTCCAGTAGATTAAATTAATGAGCTAACTTGAGAGCAGAACAGGAAAACCTGCATGTCATGTTCCTGATGGGAAATTGATGTAAATAGTTCCAGATGACTCTTCTCCCAAAAGCAAAGGGTAGTTGTTGGGATGTTCATGGAACATGCACCTGTCCTACCCCAACATTTCTCTTGAATTTACCTCAGTCCTTTGACACAAAAGCTGGTAAGACTACAGAATAATGACCTAAGGAATTTTGCATCATAAAGATTTGTCTTTCAGTCTGAGTTGACACTGTTACTCAAAAATTTGCACATCCTCTCTCGACAGGATCAAAAAGGAAGTAGCACTTTTCTTTCCATTTCTCAGACATCTTTTTACAAGGCAAACTGCCTATTTCTTCTCATCTTTACCTATTCAGTTTTTGTATTATGACCAGCTAGCAATCAATAATGACGCTATTCACTCTTCCAGACTCGGGATTAGCTAATGAAAATGAAGTCTACTCACATACATTCACTTTAAGGGTATAAATAGAGTTAATTTGAACATGATCTCTTCCATGTAAATAAGGTAAAAATTCATCCTGAGGTACATAATTTTCTAGATAAATAAAATTGCATATAGACTTTCTTCTAAGACTTTCTAAGAAGACTTTCTTCTGTAGGAAACTAAAATTCCAGATTTAAATTAAAACTCTGAAGTTACATATTATAATGGAAATAAAGCACACTTTATGAGCTGCTTAGTAAATATAACCTCTTTTAAGACAAATCAAAATGAGATTACCATATTCAAATACTTTATTTAATATTAGACATTGCTTTGTGATTTGACATTCACAGTGCTAGTGATTCATGGGTTAAACAGTTCATTAGTTGGGTCAAGGCATACATCAACACTTTCAATCAACAAAGCCAGGGCTATGTTGGAATTGTTCTAAACAACTCTTAGCCCAAAGATTTGTTTACAATATATATTTTTATTGAATTTTTGTGCATTCCATAAATACATTTTAATCGTATTTAGACCCCCTCGCATAACTTCACCCCCCCATAGCACCCGCCACTGGATCTCAGGCATTCTTTCACATATGTTAAAGTCTATTGAGTCAGGTTTGTGTCCCCAGAGGTCCCACAGTGTGTGTTCATTCGCTGGAGTCTAGTCAGCCTTTCCCACTACACTCCTTAAAGAAGACTTACTCTCTGTCACCCAGCAGTGACCAGCTGCCAATAGTCCCTTGGACTAAGGGTAGAGCCTCCTGCCCATTTTCCCAGTTCTATGCTGAGTTTCTGTCTGACTGATTATTCATGGGTCTTGTATATACTGTCACCATTGCTGTGAGTAAATTCCTGGAAGCTTGGCAAGCTCTGTCTCCTCATGGTTGTCCACCACCCTGGGCTCTTATTTATAATCTTTCTGCCCACTCCTCCACAATGGCCCCTGAGCCCTGGGAGGATGAGTGTAGCATGGAATTCATCCGGCGTGTGCACCCTTCCACGAGCTGTTCTTCCTCTCTAGACCAGGGCTCGTAGAACCGGGGTCTAAGCCCTGGTAGAGAGGGGGAGGATTTGGAAGCGAGGCCCAATAGAATAAGAGAGAAAGGGAAAGAGAGAGAATAAAGAGGAGACCGACCCAGAGATGGGACTGGGAGCAATTCCACGAGGGAAATAACTCAGTTTATTTCTGTAATCCAGGGTTTTTATACAGGACCTTGTCGGGGTTGGGATGGACAGAATTGGGGGTTGGGACAGGCAGGATTTCAGGCCATATGCTCCAGATCACTACAGGAATGTGATAATGCTTTGCCCAAAGCATAAAAGACAGTTGGTGCCAGGCAGGTTTTCACAAGCAAGTAAGAGGTCAACAGGAGCCCAGGCTTGGAGGTTGATTGCTGACTCTCTAAGTGCTTCTGCCAAAAGAATCCCTATAAGTGAGGTTTAATAGAAGAGTCCTATTCAAGGACATACATTTGACAGTCTCTTTATTTCCTATATTTTAGTCAGTTGTGACCTTCTGTATTAATTCCCCCTCTGTTAGTGAGGAAGCTTTGCTGATGATAGATGAGATTCATTAGTATTCTCTGTACCTCCTGTTCTGCTATGCTCCTTGAGCCTTGGGTGTAGACATTCCTTTGTAGATGTGTCACTTAAGGCTGGGCATCTCACAGACACTTATTTTCCATGTGTGACCAGTTGTGGAGGTCCATAATAGTCTCCATATGTTAGCTCAGAGATTTTTAACAGAGTATTCAAAGTTGATTAAAATTATTCTGATTTTCTATTAACTATTGTCAATAGTTATCCATAGAAGTATTATTCTCCCAGTCTCCTTGAGACTTTCTTTCTCTAATGAGAAAATGAGAGACTACTTTCTCATTTTCATGTGGTTCAAACTTGTTCTTGACTGACAATGTGACTCAGTGGTACCAGAAGACCTTGAGAGTCATCCCCAGCACTGAAAAAAACCCCACCTAATTACTCATTTCCTTTTTCACCTCCTAGGGTTCAAAATGCATTGTCTCAAATATGAAAACCAAATATTTAAATTTGGTTAGTGATTGCCCAAAGAAATCTGTTCTAATTTCCATACTGTATTGACACTTTTGTGCCCAAGAAAATAACACAGAAAGTTAAAATGGTATCAGGAAGGGGATGGAAATTTTTCATGGCCCAGAAGTAAATCAGGATTTAACCACCATAGTAGCTATGTCATCATTTGAATCACGCCAGTAACTCAAATAGCATCCACGCCAGGTTCTTCTAACCTTTGCATCAGGAAGCTCCCTTGAGCAGATCTAATATTGACCCTGTTTGAAGGAGACTTTGGTGTATTTGCTAAGGCATTTGTTGATTTTCAAAAGGCAACTTCAATCCAAGGCATTTTGTACATACATGACATGTTATCACCAACTTAGAACGGATTTCAAATGGAGGCTGCTACAACCGTATTTCTTTGGAGTTATATAATTAAGAAGCATATAAAGGGAAACAAAAACAGATATTTGACCCAGTATGAACTTAAAGGAATGAGGACTGGCAGTGGGTAAGAAGACAGACACGCACAGGAAATCCTTTGGAATGTGGTTGTTACCCAGGTTTGCGCAGAAATGAGCTGGATCAGCTGGTTCTTCCACACCTCAGCAGCAGCTTCCTGGTTTCTAGTATCTTACTTCCAATCTCAGCAGCCAATCTAGACTTCAGCTCTCAGCCAGTGACTGACGATCCTCCTTCATAGCCACTGTCACCTAGATCAGTCTCTGGTTCAGCACGGGGGACAGATGGTAACCTCCAGGCCGGCCCTGCCCTCTTCATATTGCTTCTTTCCTGGCCATTCAGCTTTAGGGTTCTGTCCCAGTAAAGTAAGAGCCACGTTGACTGTGAAGGCAGAGGATCTCCAGAAGTACAGGAAAATAATGGGGGTGGGAGATGGCTCAATCCAAAGTGTTTGCCAGGCAAGCCTGAGGGCCTGGCTCTGGATCGCCAACACCCATGAGAAGAGCAGAAAGTAGCAGTGTATGCTTGTAATCCCAGCGCTTGGGACAAAGACAGAGGATCCCTGGAGCTCACTGGCCAGCCAGGCTAACCAATAGGTGAGCTCCAGGCTCAGTGAGAAACCCACTTTGTCTCAAGAAATAAGGTGGAGAATGATCATTCCACAAGTACACATACATGCACACACACACACACACACACACACACACACGAGGAGAGGGGAAAGAAGATGGTAGATTTCTTCCACCATTCTAAGAGTCAGCTTCTTTCAGGAATTATTCACTGAAAATTTTTGCTCCTGAAAAAAAATTTTTTTGGCAATTCTCAAGTGTTAGCATGATAATAATAGCTTCCCATAAATAGAGTGAGCATAAATATCCATCTTTGTTATTCACTAAGTGTTTGAAATGGTTTCTGATGCTGAAATACTATACCATATGAACTCCACTAAGTTGTCAGAAGATTTCTTCGATGTAAGTGTTGTATAGAAAGTTATGAAATTTCATGGCACTGTTGAATATGAGTGGCACATATGGAAAAGACAGATACTTCTATTTTAGTGGTAGCTCTTTTATGCATATCTGTGTGTGGTGTACATGTGTGTGGATGTTCATATGAATGTGACCACACATGTGAAGGATGCATATGAAATATATAAACCACTATGTAGAAGCCAAAGCACATCAAGGTCCTCGGATGCTCTCTACTTTATTTACCTTGACAGGATTTCTCACTTCACCCCAGAGCTTACACATGCAGCTGGACTAGCTAGCTGGCTAGCTCTGGGATCCTTTGTCTCTGTTTCCCAAGGACTGTTCTAAGCAGACCCCCATGCACACCTAGTATTTACGTGGTGCTGGGGATCCAAACTCTGGTCTTCATGATTGGATCTACTGCTCCATCTGTCTCCCCAACCTGACATACTTCTCTGCTCACGATGAGACATGGAAACATTCCTATCAAAAGATGGACCTGTGTTTTGATTGCTCTAACATGAGCAAATTGTCTTAATTAGCTGATAGTGTGGAACTTCCAAGCCATGTTCCTAAAGGCTTCACTGCATTTATCTTGCTTTCTTGGATTGCTTGTTATTAGGGAACAGGTGTCCAGTCACACAAAAATACTGAAGAAAGAGAGAGCCATGGGGAAGAAGGAGAGGCCCCTAGCCATCACCTGCCACTGTCTTGCCGGCCATGCAGTGAGCCTCTGAACAGCTGACACCCAGCCCCACAGGCCTTGGCACCCAAGTCTAGACAGCATGTGTCCACACTGCTCCCCGTGTTCTGAAGGATTTCCTGTCTGTCTCTATTTCTGTCTTCACTGCTCATCCTCATTCCTTCATGTTCTTATTTGGTCGTTTTAGGGTCAACAGCCTAAAAGACCCTCAACCAGTCACCCTCAGACTTCTCAAATTCCTGTCCAAATGAACTTTGAGGGGATAATAGAGAATTATTGTTTTAAATCCCATGTTAAGGCTGATTATTTTATGTAGCAAGAGATAATAAACTGTGATTGTTTGGGGCCAAATTTGTTTCCTTACACATCCTACTTTTATGCCCATGGGAAAATCAACTTAACTTTCTGGGTTGCTAAAGGTCAAGGGGTAGAAATGCCCACAAAGATGCCTTTAGGCTTTAATTTACTGCCTTCTTCCAAGAAATATTTGACTTTGTAGGTGAGGACTGAGCTTGGTTTAGAACAAGGGGCCCTCAGTGTTTGCAAACATTCCTATACAAAAGTTCATGGAGTTTGTATAAATCCTTCTAAAAAGAAAACATCAGACAAAGGAGTAATACACAAAAATATGCCCCTTTAAGGTCTGACTCTTTTTTTTAATTTTTTTTTAAATTTTATTTATTTCTCTATGTGTATGAATGTACTGTCTGCATGCAAGTTTGTGCACCCGTGTCGTGCAATGCCACGGAGGTCAGAAGAGGGTGTCGGATTCCCCTGGAACTGGAGTTCTTCTGGAATTGGAGTTTCAGACGGTTCTTGGCCGCCATGTGGGTGCTGGGGATCGAACCCGGGTTCTCTGCAAGAGTGGTCGGCGCTCTTAACCACTAGGCCATCTCTCCAGCCCAAGGTCTGACTCTTTTGAGAATATGTTATACTTGTGGGCATCTCTTGTGGACCCCCAGGCTTAGGGACTCAACTGAGAAGACTGTATTGGTCCAGCTGTGTCCTCATCAAATTGGGTATCTTTATGAATGGGGTGGGGGATTAATCCTGCCCAGAGGATGGTATTGTGGAATTTTTTTTTTTTTTGGTCTTTTCGAGACAGGGTCTCCCTGTAGCCCCAGCTGTCCTGGAACTCACTCTGTAGACCAGGCTGGCCTTGAACTCACAAAGATCTGCCTGCCTCTGCTTGTGGAATATTTTCCCACTGGTCTAAACCACCTGAAATAGAACTGTAAAGAAAGAGAGAATGTCAAGAATGAAGATGACTGCTTTTGTAGTTAATATTCACCATACACACAGAATAGAGAACGCATGTACATGTAAATTATATGTGTTTGTGCATGATTGTATGGTGGTCACATATAGCACAAAACAGAAATATCACCAGGCTGATTCATAAAATTGCTTCCAAAATATAAGAACTACTGTATAGTACTCTACGGTTCAAGACGCCAAGGCTCAAGAGCTGATGTGCACTAGGCCAACGCCACAGCTAAGAATACAACACCAGAGTGCTGGCCAGAAATGAATGTGTTTTCAGAGTCTTCCCACTGCATCACAAAGGTAGGAGCCATGCAACATCCAGAAACAATTACGTTCATTAGTCTGCTTAATAACCCCGTATTATAACTGCAGCCAGCATAACACATAAAGAACATCTGCTGAGGCATTGACTACGTGGTAAATACAGATTGCAAAATTCCAAACCCAAATTAGTCTATAACCTAGTGTTAACTCATCTGTGCGTGTGTGTGTGTGTGTGTGCATGTGTGTGTACAGCCTCCTGTGTGTATATGTATGTGTGTCTATAGGCTCATGTGTGTATGTATGTTATGTATATGTGTATGTATGTACAGGCTCGAAGTGTGTGTACAAAGGAGCAGGTGTGTGTGTGTGTGCATACAGCCTCCTGTGTGTATATGTTTGTGTGTCTATAGGCTCATGCGTGTATGTGTGTGTGTTTATGTGTATGTGTATGTATGTACAGACTAGAAGTTTGTGTACAAAGGAGCAGGTGTGTGTGTGTGTGTGTGTGTGTGTGTGTGTACAGGCTCAGAGGTATATGCATGGATGTGCACCATGGCTCACATGTGAAAGTCAGAGGATAGCCTGGGGTGTTTGTCTTCTCCTTACATCATGTTGGAGACAGAGTCTTCCTTTCAGCATTGCGTGCACCAGCCTAGCTAGCCTGGGAGCTTCTGGGATTCTCATCTCATTGTAAGAACTCTGGGATCACAGGTGTGTGCTGCCGTGTCTGGTCTTAATATGGCTTCGTGAGCATTTGAACCCAGATCCCCATCCTTGCATGGGAAGCACTCTACCCACTGAATCATGTCCCTAGTCCATAGGTCCATCTTTACAAAACATAGGTCACAGAAAGCTTCCTACTCCCCAGCCAGCCTGTTAACAGAGCAGATACAGGTAAAGATTCTCAGTGTTGACTTCAACCGTTTCAGAACCTAAGCATTTACATTCTTTAGTTTTCTGTTGTACACTGCAGTCTACAAGTTATCATAAACTGAAACATCTGTCTATACATGAGAACTTACTGTTGATGAACTGTATCTGCTCAAAATTATTTCATGCCTTCGTGATTTCAAATAAGAGTCGCGTACATTCATAAGTCATTCAGTTATTAAACTTTGAATAACAGCTGGGTTGATATGACAGGTCAGTCCATAAAGTGCTTGCCAGTCAAGCATGAGAACCCCAGTTCACATCCCAGCATCCTTGTAAACATCCAGGTATGGTATGTGTACTTGTGAGGTAGAAGCAGGTGGACCCCTGGAATCCACTGGCCAGCCATCTTAAGCGAGTTGGTGAGTCCCAGGTCACAGCGAGAGGCCTTGCCCTCAAAATAAGTTTGATGGCTCCTGAGGCAGAACACCTAAGGTTGACCTCTGGCCTCTGTCTCCATCCACCCACATGTATGTGCAGCCCCACACAGCACCACTTTAGGTGCTCTCAGTGTTTGCCTGCCACACATGTGTCAGAGATAACCTTTAGAAAAGTCCAGGGGTGCATTGGGAGTGTCTCACTGCCCCTCCTAAGTCAGAGTGAGTGACATGGCCGGTCCTGCTGGGAGTCTATGTCGCTCTCCTCGTGCTGTTCTTTCCTTTACTGCTCACATTTCCGAAGCTTTCAGTCAGGGGTTCTTTTCCGAACGCTGACAGTGGGCTGAAAGTGGAAGGAGCATGGAGACTTAGAGCCAAAGACACAGGTCTGTGCACCCGTTTGCGTTCTGAATTCCGGAGGCTTTCCCTCCATCTCCTCACATTCCAGCTCACAGTCTCTCCTCAGAGCTCTCTCTCCAGCTCTCAGCCCACAGTCACCCATACTCCATTGTCAGCAGACTTCCCTGTGTTTTGTTTTGTTTTTTTTACCCCAAGCAGCTGTCACAGTAAAAATCACCTGTTGCTCCATGTGTTTGCTGGGATGGTATCTGTCTTTGAAACCCTGTCAGCCCCAGTCATGGGGGATTAACATTATACATTATCCTTACTCACCCAGTGCTCCTACCATAGTGCTTGGCACCTAGTACATAGCTGATGAATTAAGTCTTCGGTTTGAGCTTCTTGATGCACGGTTTAATCACCTTGCACTATTCCATATTGGCTTGTTCTTTCTCACCGGGGAAGGGGTCATAGAGTAAAAGTCACCAAATTGTGTGCCCTGACCATGACAGCAGCTTCTTGGCCACTTGAGTCATGCTTTATCATTTAGTAGTTGATTCACTGAAGCATAAAGATAGAACAACTTGCCAGACTAACAACCAGAAGTAACTTCACTCTGAAAATGGTGACCAGTTACTAGACCACCTTACATACTACCATTGAAACAGGAAATGGATTTCCCAACAGTGATGTCCTACACGTGAAAAACAAATTTTAAATTACTGATAAACTGGTAAAGGCAAATCAGCAGAGTGCCAGATGTGGTGATTTAAAAATAAAGCCCAAGTCCATTGTTTCTAGCATTTGAAATGTTCTGTTTTATTTTAATTCTCAATTCACACTTCTGTTATTGTTCCATTATAACTCTGAAAACCTTTTAGTCTATTTCCATGATCAGAGAAGAACAAGGAACAAAAAAGCCACTGGATCCTTGAAGCATCCAGAAATTACTAGAGAGCAGACATATGTGTTTGGTGGGACCTAGGCTTGATAGGGGAAGAAAATGTAGCCAAAGGGATTCAGCAGAGACAAAGAATCAAAGCAGTGTGACTATGTCAGATAACATGTCTCCTTAACATGTTGCTGAAGTGAATCTAGAACAGACAGCCAGAAAATGTGTGCTCAGATCAGGAAATTAAAATTTAAAAGGCAAATTAATAAATGGAATAGTTATATTGGAAAACCACAGAGCATATTCAGTCAATGAAGAACATCAGCTCTGTAGGGGAGGATCGAGAGACAACAGGCCCTGAGTCATGTTTTGCTGGAAAATCTGTAACCCTATTTTCCAGATTATGTCATTTTCTTTGTTTTGCTATTTACTTGGTTTTTAAATTGTATTCTTTTTAAATTTTTTTCTTCATGTTTGTTCATTGTACATGGGGCTGTTACATAAGGATATTTTCATACAAATATATATATATATATTATCCTATATTTTATTTTATATTTTAAGGACATAAATTTGATACTGCTCTACCCTTCTCCTCTCCTCTGCCATAACTCTCTTCGTCTCCCTAGACAGCATCATGTCTACTTCCATACAACATACATACGTGACTTTATGTATGATCTAGGAACCAGAAATGAAAGAAAACATGATATTTGACTTTCTGATGTTGGCCTAATTTGTTTAATGATTATCTCCAGTTGGGTCCATTTTCCTGAAATCAACATAGCATCATTCTTCTTTACAGCTAGGATACATTTTGTATATGAACACGATTCCTTATCCATTCCTCCGTGGTTAGACACCAAGGTTGGTTAGGAAACATAGCTGCTGTGGTGGACATTAATGTAAGTCCTAAATCTGTTTAAAATATTGAACCTTCATCCCACCTCTGTGATACATTTGAAAACCCAGAAATCCACCTCTCTCTGTTCATTCTAGAGTCTTAGGGAGTTAAAGAATATAAATCACATATTGTATACACACTAAGCTAAGCTCTCGTGTTATCTTCTGGCCCCCTCCTTTTTTTTAGAAGCAAGCCTTCTGTGGTTTTTCAAAATAAGTAGCAGTTTTTCTGACAGCTTATATTTTTATCTTCTCCAGAAGACAGATCCCTGCCATTGTGGGTGCCTGCAATCTGGCATTTGATGTAAGGAACCTGTCCTCTTCTTTATAAATTCTCAAATTACCACATTGGAAAAACTCACTGTGCATCCCTGGACTGAGATATTTTGAACACGTGAAAGCATTCAGTAACTTGTAGGCAAGTCTTTTCTCAAAGTTGGTTAACTACACACTGGCAGCTAACTGTTCCTATCAAGTAGACACAGGCCAGAGTCATCTGAGAAGGGAGTTTCAACTGAGGGATTTCTCAAGTCAGATTGGCCTACAGGTCCATCCACAAATGATTCTCTTGAGTTCCTGCTCTGACTTCCCTCAATGGTAGACTATGGTCTGGAAGTATAAACAAGATAAACCTTTTCTTACCCTAAGTTGTTCAGGTCATGGTGTTTGTCACAGCAAGACAATGAAACTAGAACAAACTAGATAAATGTGTCCAAGAACATTGTCATTGCAAAGGTTTTTATTTGGATACTTTTCCAATAGTAAGTCAGAAGAGATGGCACTACAGCCCCCAGTGTGGTGCCCAGGCCAGTGGTTCTCCATCGTGGCTGCTTGGTACGACCATTTGAGACTGTTTAAGAAGCCTTTGAGGACTCAGCAATTTCAGTTAAATCCAAGTTCCTGGGAGAGAAGCTCGGACTTTAGTAGCTCTTAAAACTTTTCATATGATTCCCATTGACAGACAGTTGGGGAAACCCTGGGCTAAACAGCTTTGAAATCTCAGCCTGGTTTGAAGTACAGTGAACAGAGAAATGTGGTCTTCATTCCAAAACAGGAACTAGCAGGAATTAAGTTCTTTCCTCACATCTAGTGTGCTAAAGCAAACCCTGCCATGACCCAAATCTTCTCCTCATCCTGCACCCTAGCCTGTCTCGGTCTATGTTGAAAGAGCTCTTAAGAAATATCTACTGAACTAAATTACCCTGTAATTAACGTGGTTCCGAATGCCTCTCCTAATCCAGTGCTTTCTGATTTCCAATCCTGTAGAGCTAACTCTCGCTTCCAAACCTATACACCCTGCCTGAGGTTATATTGCCAATGAGTCACTGTTTGGTTTACTGTTAACAAATACTGCAATTCCACTTCATCCCAGTGTTTTTGTCAGCCATGAAGTTACACTCACCCACTAAGTGTGATCTCTGTGAATATGAAGACTGGCCTGCGAGTCAGTCTGTATTTAAAGGCTGCTTGCTAAGTTATGTTCCCCATAGCTTTAGACAATAAAACCTTCTGTCCTTGGCAAGCTCACTCCTTCCCTTGCTCCTCTGATGCTGAGAGTGCTCCTCTGATGCTGAGAGTGCTCCTCTGATGCTGAGAGTGCTCCTCTGATGCTGAGAGTGCTCCTCTGATGCTGAGAGTGCTCCTCTGATGCTGAGGGTGCTCCTCTGATGCTGAGAGTGCTCCTCTGATGCTGAGAGTGCTCCTCTATGCTGAGAGTGCTCGTCATGCACCAGTATTTTAGATGAGACCAATTCCTGAAGTACAGATGAAGCCCTCTGTCATTTATTAGACTCTTCTTTATTAAATTTTTACATTCCATCAGCTGCAAACCAAGTCTGTCTCACCCATGGGGAAATCTCTAACAGCTTTGGCTTATTCACTTTCACATCTACAAACCATAGTAAGTTTTATTTTTAGGAATGCTATTTCATTTCATGCTAACAACCTCCAAAAGGGTTACTGTATTTATCTGGTTCCTCAGATAAAACACAGTTGGTTGGATAAAGTTTGCTCACCCAGGTAACAGTTAAATGACAGACCTAGATGATTCAAATGAAGAATTGTTGAGTTTTCAAAACCTGAGCCATTGAACAAGAGTTGTGAACACTGGATTTCTTAAAAGTAAAAAAAAAAAAAAATAGCATTGCTTTTGAAAACAAATCTAATCCTAAACTTTATTTCTCTCTTTCCACCTTCCCACTCGCTGTAGCCGCACCCACCTTTTCTTAATCCACCAGACTCAATGATTGTGGCCAATCTGGGGCCACTGAGTATCTTGCTAAGTACTGCTCTGGTACATGCTCTCTGTTCCCACTCATTATTTTCAAACTCACTACAAATGTCAAACAATTCTCCACGAAGCTCATCTGTTAATTATGTTCATTCAGCCCTTGGTAAATACCACCCTAGCTTTATCCCTTCCTGGCTGATGACCCCTGGTGTTTTAATCAATGTCTATAAGACTCAGTATCCTCATCCACACAAAGGAAGGGAATTAAGGAACCTACCTCAGTGGCTTATGAGTGTTAAAGGAGGTAATGAATACAAGGTACTTAACTGTGTTACAGAATAAGAATTTGTTAAATGTTAACTATTCTATTGCATCTTTTATAAAAATGTATCAGTTATTTGATTAGGTTCTTGGTAAGAAATTTAGAACACCAATTTGTGAGGATAAATGCCATTGGTCAGAGCAAAGAGAGGTTTTAGGTGGCCCTTGACTGAGGAACAATTTTGATCTTTGGCAAATTTGTGAGTCCACAGCTTTCTGATCAATGTTGTGCTGCTCTGTAATCTCGTATTTCTCTTTCTCTGCATCAAAGATCTCCTGGTCCTGGAGGAGATCCTTCTGCGGCTGCTGCTTCCTGAAGGAAGCCTCGGTGAGGTGATGGAGGGTTTCCCCTTGTCTGCACCCTGCACGTACAGGGGCACCATTGTCAGCCTTCCGGGTGGTTTCTTCTCCTTTCCATCAGGGTTCTCAGCCTTTTCACCTGCCATCTTGCAAGATAGGAAAAATTCTATTACATCTTACTGGCTCATGCTTTTATATTTAGTAGCTGCAGTCCTGTAACCATGAATTCTTGGCCAGATCTACAGTACCAGGCCTGTGTTTCCTCCTGTGGAGTGGACCGTAATTCCAACCCTGAAGCAGCTGATTACCCCTATAATGTTCATACCACTACTGCATGACATAGCTTGCTGTTTAGGTCATTATCGTAAGCTGGCTAAGACTACAGATGACTTCCCCTAACAGCTGCACAGCACCTTCTGGTACTATGAAAGCTAGTCAGCAGGAAAGCAGCTTCCCAGTCAGTCGTGTACTCAAGATTTTAAAAATATTTTCTCCTACTACATGATTTCTCAGTAGGAGGGTGGGCGTGATGATCTGTAATTTGTATTTCTTGGTTTTGCCAAGTGCTTAGCCCAGAATGGAAGCCTATGAGCTCATGCACGTTGCTCAGCTCTTCCTTCTCTACAAGGACCTTCAGAAGGGTGAAATGAGGCTGAAGAGAAAATGTAAAAGTGATTAACATAGAAAGACTTTTATAAATGTCAACCTCTGTCACTCTTCTCCGAGTTTGAGGAATCTAGTGGCTGCACTTACAACAGAGTTAGAAACTTCAGGTTTCTTTCGTTTGCACCACACAATGGTATGTCATGGTTGTCCACGCTGCTGACTCGTAGACTGTATACAGCTGTCTGTGTTATGGGCCCTAACAGGCCTTGGGAGGTCATCACATTGTTGCTTGGCAGAACTGCTTGCTGCCGATGTGTGGGAGGCAGGCTCTCTGAGAGACCTGGCAAGGCTTCCTGCCAGTTTTCTTTAAGAAGGAATAGAAGCTCCCCTGAGTTTCTTGTGTTCATCCTGGACCTTCAACTGACCATCTCTTTGAAAGTTCATGACATGGCAATAGCAGAGTCAGTAAGGTACCCTACTGTAAATTTCAGAAATCAACTGATGGCAGATGACAAAGCGTAAACTGACAGTGTGCCTTGTAATCCTTATTACTAAGAAAATATGCAGATCCCGGTGTGTGAGGCTGAGGCAAGTGACAGAAGCCGCAGAGCACTAATTTAATTTGAGGTCAAGATAAAAAACAAACACTTTTTTTTTCAAGAAGAATCCAGGAACCCAACATGGATGATTCTTCTGCTGATTCAAATTTAAAAACAGTCTATACCTGTGCCACCTCTTTGCCACCTCCCATTAAGTTCTCAACTCACTGCTGTCTTTTTCTAGAGTCTGATGGAATGATTTGGCACAAGCTGCCTTTCAAAAAAAAAAAAAATAAGCTAAGATGTAAAAATTCATTCCTGAAGAAATATATGCAAGTCTTGCTTCACTTCCAAAGGTAGTTCATGAGACTGCACCAGGTCTTGTATTTTTGATGACTAGTTGCTTTCTAATTCAGAAGAGGGAAAATACAAAGTTCTTTGTTCAAATGTCTTTCATTTTGAAAGTTATATAACTCATGTATTATATATGTTAATGCATTTCTTTGCTAGGCTAATTATGCACTTTCTATTACTGTTTATGCACTATCCATAATTATAATAGCATCTGTCTTCAGAGGTCATACTGTGCAAGTTCAAGGATGACATCAGATGTTCACATCGACATTTTTCAGGATCTTAGCAGGTTTTTATTTTAAATTAAGAGTATATGTGGGTCTATATGGAGGTCACATGAGTTCCTAAAATCAGAAGAGAGTATTTGGATTCCCTGGAACCTAAGTTACAGGACATTATGAGCTCTTTATTTTGTGGATGCTGAGAGCTGAACTCAGTTTCCCTGTAGGAGCAGTAAGTGCTCTGAGGAACTGGGTCATCTTTCCAGCCCCAATCACAACCTTTATTTTATGTGTGTGTGTGTGTGTGTGTGTGTGTGTGTGTGTGTGTGTGTGTGTTTGGTTGTTAGCCACCAGGTAGATGCTAGAAACCAAACCGGGGTCCTCCATAAGAGCAGCCAGTCTTTAACTGTTGAGTCACCTCTACAGCCTCTCAACCTTTCCAATTACTAAAAATACTTTCAAATCTTTCTTTGACCCAATTCCCCTAAATCCCAAACAATTATGTGTATTCTACTTTTTTTGAGAACTCTAAGCTTAGATTAACTTAATTAGTGTCAGTTTTGACTCAGCTACTAATTTCTCAGTCTCTCAAGTTCAACCTCCAATTCCAACAAATGGACCGAAATCAACATAATTTTCATTTTATCATTTGAATTATTACAACATATGTTGACATTTTGAAAATGACCAACTCAAATGCTGTACCTCTAAGTATTAAATTAATATTTGAAAATGTTAACTAAGAAAAATGGAATGGATTTTGATGAACTTCAACAGTTATGGTAAATACAGCCAAGATTAAAAGAAAGTGTACTTTAAAATTAACCTTTTGATTGAACTTTTTATTTTGCTTTTTTGAGACAGGGCCTCTCTCTAGTCCCAGCTAGCCTAGAATTCATTATGTGGACCAAACTGGGCTTCATCTCAGAGATCCACCCACCTTAACCTCCAGGCGTGCACCACAATTTCAAATAAAAATATTTGAGAAGAAATGGAGAATATATTAAAAAGCCAAATGAAAATTGGTTGGAAGAACTTGAAGGTAGAGTTAAGGTAGAAGAAGAAATAATCAGTTGATTTGAAGGCTGTTGAATATGCATAATATTTAAAAAATAGAAAGAATGAACAAAGCCATGTAGCTTGTGGCACAACACATGGGCATTCTCTAAAAAAAGAGAAAAGACAGAATAAAAACATATGAAGAAATAATGCCCAGTATTTCCTAAGTTTCATGAAAAAATATTAATCTCCATCTGCAGGAATCCCAGTTAACTGCAAGTCAGATGACCTTAAGAGAGTCATGTCTGGCGAAACTGTCAAAATATTTGCAAAAATCTCAAAAGAAGATTAATAAGAAAACATTAGAGAATTTTTAGGAGCTCTTGTTTGGTTATTTGGGTTTTTTTTTGCTGATATTAATAGTTTAGTGTAAAATATGAAAGTTTACAGAACCCAGTATACTCATCCAATTTTAAAAAGAACAAAGTTATAAGATTTACATTCTCTGTATTTATTTGGAGATGGGATGTACACATGTACCATCACATACCTGTAGAGTTCAGAGAAAACTTGCAGGAGTCAGTTCTCTCCTTCTTCCATGTGGGTCCTGGGGATTGAACTTGGGTCTTCAGTTTTGGTAATATGTGGTTTTATCTGATAAACTATCTTGAGAGCTCAGAACTTTCTTGATTTTTGAGCCTAATGTAAAATGATAACTCCTTAAGTCTAGTTAGGGCTGCTCTCATGTACACGTGTATAGGCCAACCACTGCAGTATGGGAAACCTACCTGTCCCATGTCTTTCAAAAGGAATGATTCTCCCTCCCCCACCAAATCTCAGCTGCCAGTAGCTTCCCTATAAGGAGAGGAACTGGAAAACCACCCACCTCATCTATATCGATATCATGCCTGGCTTGGTGCTATGCAGGTCTCATACAGCTCATCTCAGCTGCTGTAAGGTTGTGACTGCAACAGCCAAGTCACACCCAGCATTTCACAGTATTTCTCCCTGCCTTCTGGGTGAAGGGGGATGTGTTGAGGGGAATATGGGCATACTTGACGGGGTGATATAGAGATTGTGATGGTTAATCCTGGGTGTCAACTTGACTGGACTAAGGAACAAATAAGAGAAAAAGGATCTTCGGATTGGACTACCTCAACCCAGATAGCCCACCCCAAATGTGGGCGTTACCTTCCGCTGGCAGGCAGTTTTAAAGGCCATGCCAGATGGATCTGGTCCCTTTTTTCCTATGGCTTGCCTCTCTCTCACTGGTGAATTTGTCTTGCTGCCGCGATCAACCCTTCAGATCCCAGTGTGTTCTGAGACTGGCAGATCACCTGGAATCCATCTGGCCTTCAGCACCAGATTGAGACTACTGAGACAACCAGCCTTGCGGACTGAGCAGTTCCCTGGAGTCTCAGCCTCTCCAGTGAGGTGCAGCTACTGTTGGACTCCTTGCACTCTGACACATGAGCAAATCAATAAATTGTATATAGCTATATATTCATCCTGTTGCTTCTGTTTCTTTAGAGAATCCTGACTAATACAGATTTTGATACCAGAAGTGGTTCTACAGAAACAGAATTGAAAGTATGAATTTCGTTAGTGGGCTTGGTAGTTTCTGGAGCCAGCTCTCCAACCCAATGAAGCCTAGAGTTACTGAAGGCTCTCCTGGTGGCGTGAAGAAGAATGATAATCCTTAGTGCAGACTATTTGATGTAATTATGAAGATAGATCCATTTGACTAACCTAACTTGCCTCTTGTGAGAAGCAAGGAATTTAGTGACTCTATATATAAAACATTTGAGAAATTGTGGAAAAATAAGGAAAATAATGATGTTGCCTGGTTGCTCCTAGCATCTCTGGATAAAGTGATAGAGGAAAATAAGGAGTTCAGTGATAAAAGGGACCAGCTCCCTCTGCCATGGCCTTTTATACTGCCTGCCTATACTGCCTGCCGGCAGAAGGTAACACCCACATTTGGGGTGGGCCATCCAGGTTGGGGTAGTCCAATCTGAAGATCCCTTTTCTCTTATTTGTTCCTTAGTCTAGTGGAGTTGACACTCAGGAATAACCATCATAAGTCCACCCCTTGTCAACTTGACACCCAATAAATAGCCTCTCCTTATGTTATGCTTAAATGTCAATTGCAAACAATGGCAAGGTCATAATTCCACCTAGCATGTTATAACTGTCTCATACGCAATTGCAACGCATTATCTCTTAGAGTAAGTGGTAATGTCCTTGAGGAACACTTAGTCCTTCAGTATCTAATAACCTAAATATGACACTTAACACTTATCTCAGTTGCACATTCAAAATGGAACAACACAAGGATCTGATATATATATATATATATATATATATATATATTAAGCAGATACTTGTGTTATTCTTAACCAAATAGGACAAAAGTTAATATCTATTAGAATCCACATTTCTGCCCCTGGTCCCTGTGGTCTCAGTCTGATATTTATGCCTACCTTCGTCTTCTACCCATTCTGTATTTCCTCCACCCTATCAGCAAGCCACCTCTGCAGGTCTGTGGCCCTTTTCCTGAGGAGTGAAGCCATACTTGCTTCCCTGAAGGGTTGGGCCTCTTGTTGTCCTGTCTGATTGTGGTTGTTGGGGAGTTTCCCATTGACATTACAATCATAGGACAGGGTAAGGCACCAGAAGGTGCCCTACAGGCATCTCCTGCCTTCCAGACAAATCTTCCTTGCTCCCACTTGTGGAGAAAAAGGTCGCAATTTCCCCTGGTATGTCTGGATCAATCAACTCCTACACTACTGTTATGCCTTCCTTAGCCTGTTGGCTTACGAGCGTAGAGCCCAATTAGTGCTCAGGGGGAGTCTTAGCTTCCAGATTCAATGGAAAGTTTGCTGTATTTCCTGACGAAAGCACTCCCCCCTTTGGACAAAACTTCTAGACCAGCAGAATGCAAGGTTGTGGGTACAAGTAAGCAAAAATTTTTCTACTGGGTCACTAGGGGTGATAATGAGTGGAATCACTCCCACTTACCACCCCTTGGTTCTTGGACCCATTTTTCTGGGGGAAATTCCGGCTACAGAAAACAGTACCATCAGGTGGTGCTGATTCAAGCATATACTGCCTGCTGAGAACCGTGCCCCACCCGACCTCCTAGGGTATTGCTACCTATTGGGCTTTAACTGTGTCTTCAAGAGGCCTTTCCATCATTCTATCAACCGCTGCTTCGGGTGGTGGGGAACATGGTAAGACCAGTGCTATCCATGACCATGGGCCACTGTCGAACTTCTTTGACTGTGAAGTGAGTTCCTTGGCCAGAAGAACATGCTGTGAGGAATACTCGTGAGGTAGATAAGGCATCGCTGTCAACGTCCATGGGATGGTTAGTTATGCGTAGAGATTACGTGCAGGAAAGGCTAAATCCATATCCTAATAAGTATCTATTCCTGGTACGGACAAAACGCTGTCCCCTCCATGATGGAATGGTCCAATGTACGTTTCAACCCCTGCCACCAGGTTGCTGCTGGTCACTCCGGGAATATGCCCATGATCAGGGGGCTCAGTGTTTGGTCTCTGCTGTTGCAAATCTGGCCACTCCGGCACGCCGCTGTAGCCAGATCGCCTTGGTGAGTGGAAGTCCATGCTGTCGAGCCCATGTCATAACTCCATCTTGCCACCAAGACCACTTTGTTCACTGGGCCCGTTTGAGCATCAACAGGGATACTGGAGAAAGCGTTTGACTACCCACCGGAATGATCTACCCATCCATTGATTATTAAACTCATCCTCGCTGAGATCACCTTTTGATGAGCCATTTACATGAGACACAAGTTATCTTCACATCCTTTGGACCATTCAGAGAGCTCTATCCACATTACTTCTTCCCCAAATGTCTTTCTCACCAATGTTCCAGTCATACTCCTTCCAAGTCCCGACATCCGCCAAACATTGGCTACAGCCATGAATCAGTATATAAGTAAACCTCTGGCCATTTCTCCTTCCAGGCAAAATGCACAACCATGTGCACTGCCCGAAGTTCTGCCCACTGTGAAGACTTTCCTTCACCAGTGTCCTTTAGGGTTGTTTCAGAAATTGGCTGTAATGCTGCAGCTGTCCACCTCTGGGTGGTGCCTGCATAGCATGCAGAACCATCAGTAAACCAGGCCCTAGTCTTCTCTTCCTCAGTCAACTGATCATAGGGCAAACTCCATGAAGCCATAGGTGCATGCTTAAGCACAGGAGGCATTGTAACAGGCGCAGGAACCATAGGCATTTGGGCAACTTCTTCATGGAGCTTGCTGTGCCCTCAGGGCCTGCCTGGGCCCTGTCACATATGTACCACTTCCATTTGATAATGGATTGTTGCTGCGCATGTCCTACTTTATGGTCTGGTGGGTCAGATAACCCCAACTCATGATGGGCAGCTCAGGTAGCATGGTGACTTGGTGGCTCATTGTCCAACGTTCAGTTTCCACTAAGGCCCAATAGCAAGCTAAGAGCTGTCTCTCAAAAGGAGAATAGTTGTTTGCAGATGAAGGTAGAGTGATACTCCAAAATCCCAAGGGCCTCTGCTGTGATTCCCTATGGGAGCCTGCCACAGACTCCAGATGGCATCTCTATCTGCCACTGATATCTCAAGCACCATTGGGTCTGCTGGATCATATGGACCAGGGACAGAGCAGCCTGCACTGCAGCCTGGACCTGTTGAAGAGCCTTTTCCTGTTCCAAGCCCCACTCAAAGTTTGCTGCCTTCTGAGTCACCTGATATATGGGTCCTAGTAACACACCCAGATGAGGAATGTGCTGCCTCCAGAATCCAAAAAGGCCCACCAAACGTTGTGCTTCTTTCTTGGTGGAGGGAGGGACCAGGTGCAACAACTTATTCTTTACCTTAGAAGGAATGTCTCTGCATGCTCCACAGCACTGAACTCCTAGAAACTTCACTGAGGTCGATGGCCCTTGAATTTTAGTTGGATTTATTTCCCATCCTCTCATGCTCATATGCTTTACCAACAAGTCCAGACTAGCTGCTACCTCCTGTTCACTGGGTCCAATCAGCATAACATCATCAATATAGTGGACCAGTGTGATATTTTGTGGAAGAGTCAGGTGATCAAGATCCCTTCTAACTAAGTTATGGCACAAGTCTGGAGAGTTAACATACCCTTGAGGTAAGACAGTAAAGGTATACTGTTGGCCTTGCCATCTGAAAGCAAATTGTTTCTGGTGGTCGTTATGAACTGGTTTTGAGAAGAAAGCACTGGCCAGATCAATAGCTGCACACCAGGTACCAGGAGGCATATTAATATTTCTGTTCTAGTTTGTCTTCCATTGCTGTGACAAAACACTCTGACCAACACCAACTTGGGGAGGAAAGGGTTTATTCAGCCTACATCTCCTGGGTCACAGTTCATCACTCAGGGAGCCCAAGGCAGGAACTCAGGGCAGGAACCTGGAGGCAGGAGCTGAAGCACAGGCCATGGAGGAATGCTGTTCACTGGCTTGCTCCCCTGGCTCATGCCCAGCCTGCCTTCTTATACTATACACAGCAACCTGCCCAGGGTGGCACCACTCATTGTGGGCTGGGCCCTCTCGCACTACTTGACAATCAAGACAATACTCCACAGATGTGGCCACAGGCCAATCCAATGGAGCCAATTCCCCAATGGAGGCTCTCTCAACCCAGGTGTGCCAAGTTGACACTAAAGCTACCCAGCACAGAGATATATGGTCATATTTCTTCGTATGTATATATAAAATTCTCAGGAGCAAGTAAAATTCTTATTTGTCAATTTAAAACAAACAAACCAAAAACACTAGTGTTAAGGTGGAGTGATATTGCATGAGAAGAGACACAAACCAAAGTTTCAGAATTGAGAGTCAGGAAATAAAATTCTTTCAATAATGATAGATGATTTCATCCTGATATATTGAATAAAATAAGCCAGACACAAAGAGCTTTAATCTGTATGATGCTAGAGGCTGGGGCTGGGGTGGTCTAGTTTGTACTGACACAGAGAAACATGGGTAAATTTCTAGGGTGGTGGGAATGTTCTATACCTTGGCTATAGTTTAACATTGCTGTGTAGATTCTATCAAACCTCACCAAAAGGATGTTTCTGTTTGTAAATTACTCCTAAATAAATCCAACTGTACAATTTGAAAGAAGCATTGTGAATGTAGTTATCAATTTTATTGATAGAAATGAGATTCCAAGGACAGCTGGAACTACAGGGAGACCCTGTCTTGAAAAGACCAAAAAAAAAAAAAAAATTGACATTCCATTTACACACAGGAAACTTGGGATTTGCCACTCATTAACTGAAAAATGTTTACATGCCTTGGAATTTTGTTCTGATGGATGACATAATTTCAGTCCCAAATTCCACCCCAGCCTAGTTCTTACATGCTAAATGTATGCAGTGTTGAACTACCTTCTGCATTTATAGAGAGTCATTCGCATAATTGTTATTTTACTTTACTTTTTTGGGAGGGGGTCTTTTTGGGACAGGGTTTCCCTGTAGCTCTGGCTGTCCTGGAACTCACTCTGTAGACCAGGCTGGTCTTGAACTTAGAGATCCTCCTGTCTCTGCCTCCCGAGTACTAGGATTAAAGGCATGCACCACCACGCCTGGCTTATTTTACTTTTCTTAAAGAGTCAGTTATGTTCCTGCCTTGATCAGCCTGCTGGCTAGGTGGATTTTAAGCAAAGTCTGCAAAAAACCCAGTTTCTGTGAACTACCGGTCATCATCACAGTGTTGGAAGATGGCTAAAGTAAGAAACTTTACATATAAGGCATCCGCCCAGGTTCTGGGCACCCAGGCAAGTGTTCGAGTATTATTAACCATGATAATACTCCTGCGAAAAAGAATGACAAGAAAGAGTGTGAAGGAAGAAAGGCAAAGGTAGAAGAGAGACAAGCGGGGACACACAGTAGGTAAAGTGACATGATCTCCTAGCTCTGCCTTTCAGGAAGGATCCCAAGCATCCTTTAATTTACATGATTCTCAACGTCAATGTAATTACAGAGTACGATAAGTCATTCTCTCTGAAAGTGATTTTTATTCCTTTCCGCTACCCCAAGGAAGATGCAATAGAAGCCACTTCCTAGCTTCTCCATGTTGGCCCTTGGCTCAAACTTCTGACCTCTTCCTTGCATTAGCTAAACTCCTCCTCACCCTTTAAGGAAAGGGCTTGACCATTTCTGTACCACCAAGACAGCTCTGCTGCATGGGAGAGAGCCCTTTGTCCTCCTCCTGCCAAATGGATGTTTCAAACCAATTAGATAATGCTGGAACTGGATGTAAAATTTAAATAGACTTCAGGGTGGCTCTACTTTATAAGCTACATATGAAAAAAAGAAAAACTCCACTGATATTTATCTACCTAATTTAACCATCTTTGCTCCAACTCACTAAGAAAGAGTGACTGAAATACCAGGCCAGCAAAGCTGCATAAACACATAAGTTAATTTTCAGTACGGCAGATCTTTAAAGTTTAATAGCCAATAAATATAAGCACAAAGTGACGGTGTCTCATTACAAATGTAAACATATGCGTAAACCTACCCAGGGGCGATTTTCTTTGCTCTTAGAAGCACAAAATCACCTCCTCCATTCATTACTTCTGATTTCTTCTCATGAAGAACATTTTTCACTTAGATTTAGTTTTATGCTACCATGACCATCCATGCCTCAGTAGGTAAAGGCACTCCCTGCCAATCCTGATAGCCAGAAGTCAATCCCCTGAACCCCCCTGGTGGGAGAGAAAACTAAACTACCATTCAGAGACTTTAAAATCTTAACAAAGAAAAATAATACTTTTTTCAAATAACCCTTTCTATGAAATAAAACCCAGCTCCAGTGATCCTGTTACATCCCCTCCAGAGTTCTTCCTCCCAGACCTCCCCAGCCCTAGATGTGGCTGAGCTGGTGAGCTGTCAGATGGGACTCTGGGCTCAGGGCCCTGGGAAAGTGCTGGGTTTCCTGAGCAACAAGCTCTTCTCCAGTCCCTGATGATCCAGCTCCACTGCCACACAGTCAAGGTCATGCTCTATTTTCTGTATGACAAGATGCTTTTGATTACACAGATGCCTTTCAATTTTCCGTGCCTTTGTTCTGTGATCATGTGATAGGAACAAAGGAATAGTGAATTGCTTCAAGAGTTAGTGCTGACTTCAATCTGCCTTCAGATGAATGTCTGAAGTTCAGAAGAGCACTAAATTATTTACCTTTTAAAAGTTCACGGTAGGTGGCTCTCTGAACATGGCTGCCATTTTTCAGCAAGAACAATTGCTACTATTGCTGTTATGTTTCTATTAAACTCTCTCTCTCTGTCCCCCCTCTGCCACATATGTGTGTATGCATATATATGGTATATCTATACAGTCACATATAAGAAATGTATTCTCAGTATGTTGATATTTCAGGGCTGTGTCCATGTTCACATACCTGTGGAGGTCAACATCAGGTGTCATTCCTCAGAAGCCCTTCATCTTATTTCCTGAGACACAGTCATTGGCCTGGAGCTCATGGATTCTGCTAGACTGGCTGGCCAGGGAGTCCCAGGGATCCACTGTCTCTACCTCCTGGGCTCTGGGATTGCAAATGAGTACCTTCACACTGGGATTTCTATGTGGTTCCATGCTTACAAGGCGAGTGCTTTATCAGGGGAGCTATCTCCACAGCTCATTAATAATTCTGTAAATCTGTCTCCAAATGTTTCCACTGCAGGTGGTAACATAGCCTAACAAATAGCTCTTCCCAAAGCCATCTGAATACATGCTTATATTCAGAGAAGAAATGAGATTCCATACATGAAGTTCTGGCATATTGCCACCAAGTTTAGCTTATATATTGTCTTCTTTTAAGCATAAATCTAAACCCTACCAAGTTTTCATTCTTTAATAGAAACTAAGGAACTGTAACTTAGTTATCTGCAGTCACACAATCTTTTCACTAATGTACTGGCATAATAATGCACATATTTTATATTTTATACACATTTCCTTATGCCAACATAACATCCATACTTGCTATAGCAATAAACCATCACATAAGTTTAACAGCTTAAATTAAATAGTGTTAACTTGTTTCCATTCAGTTGGCCTATGGTATTAAAAATAGTAACAACAGCTACCATTTATCTGATAAATCATCTGTTAAAAGCAGCTTTTAACAAAGAAATAACAAGTGTAATTTGTTGTCTAGAAATGCCTAGACCCTACAGTTTCAAAATACTGGGGCAGTAGATGACTCATTGTATAAAAGCCCTTGCCGGGGCTGGAGAGATGGCCTAGAGGTTAAGAGCGCCGACCGCTCTTACAGAGGACCCGGGTTCGATCCCCAGCACCCACATGGCAGCTGAGAACCGTCTGAAGCTCCAATTCCAGGAGAACTCCAGTTCCAGGGGAGTCCGACACCCTCTTCTGACCTCCGCGGCATTGCACGACACGGGTGCACAGACTTGCATGCAGACAGTACATTCATACACATACAGAAATAAATAAAATGAAAAAAAAAAAAAAAGCCCTTGCTACCAAGTCTGATGATCTGAGTTCAATATTCACAATCCACCTGGTAGAACGTCTGGGCTCCACATGTATTTTGTTTTGTTTTTTTGTTTTGTTTTTTAATTTATTTTATTTTATTTATTTATGTATGTGTATGAATGTACTGTCTGCATGCAAGTCTGTGCACCCATGTCGTGCAATGCCGCGGAAGTCAGAAGAGGGTGTCGGATTCCCCTGGAACTGGAGTTCTCCTGGAATTGGAGTTTCAGACGGTTCTCGGCCGCCATGTGGGTGCTGGGGATCAAACCTGGGTCCTCTGCAAGAGCGGTCGGCGCTCTTAACCACTAGGCCATCTCTCCAGCCCCTCCACATGTATTTTGAAGGCTCCACATAACAAACAAACATACACAAAATAATAAATAATAAACAAATAAATAATAAATGAATTCAAATATATATCTTTAAGAGTTATTATTTTAGTGGTGTGTATGTGTGTGTGTGTGCATGTTTGCAGACTAGAAGACAACCTCACAATCTCAAGTGTTGTACCACTTTCTTTTTTTGTTTTTTTGTTTTGTTTTGTTTTCTTTTGTTTTTTTAGAAAATGTCTCTCAGTACCTTGGAACTTGCCAAGTAGGCTATGCTAGCTGGTCAGTGAGCCCCAGGGATTCTCCTGTTTCTGCCACCAGCATGCCAGAAATAAAATGGATTATCATCCCTGGCTTGTGATAAGGTTTCTGCAAATCAGACTCTGGTCCCAGTATTTTCAAGGCAAAGTCTGTACTGAGTCATGTCCCAAGCCCCTATGTTAGCAAATTAGTACAATATATAATAGAACAGAATATAACATGTGTTATATATAGTATAAAATATGAGTTCCAAGAGCGATTTGTACACAAAGTATTGTCTCAGCAATTTTCTGAGACTGGATCTCACTATGTAGCCTTGGCTGACTTAGAACTCACTAAGTAGACCAGGCTAGCCTCTTCCTCGGTATTGGAATTAAATGTGTGCACCCCATGCCTGGCTATGTGTCAACACATTTGTTCCTATTGGATTGAGTATGGTTCAGAATTCTGAATTAAGGGTTTTATTTTTGTTTTTTGGCAAATTAATGCAGTTACATAGAGAAAGCCCAAAGTTATAAACGGTAGTCCTCTCAGAGAAAACCCAAACCACAGAACTGAGAATGGAGCACAGAACAGATGTGCACATCCAAAACCCAAATAATTTTCTTACAGTTTGGATAGTCTAGGAACATGATTTAGCACCAGCTGCCGAGGAAGGATGGTAGGCTGAGCTAGACCTAAGAGATGCCACGAAGATCACAGGACAGGCAGTGTTCCAGATGTTTTATACACACTTGTGCTTGACAGTCTCAGAACAACCCTTATTTTAGAGTCGGGGGGAGATCTGGCAATGAGGTCAGTTGTTAAGACCTCACAAGAAAACGCTAAAATTTGTGGTTTGAGTCCGATTTTTCTAACTTAAACCAATGTTTCCCTCACTCTATGATGAATAAGATAGGATAGCACTTAAGTGTCTTCTCAATTATTTGGGCTTAATTAACTTCTGGACTGAAGATAAATCTTTGGCCTTTTGTTTTCTGCTGTCTCATATTCTATTGGGAGCACAAAGCAGTTGCTCTGACAAAACTATTAAAACTTTTTCAATGTCTTTCAACAGAAAATGCCCCCTCCAGGGAAAGCTGTATTGTCTACACATCACGAAGCAGATATTTTTGTGTGTTCATGCCTCAAGTTTTGTTAAACTTTTGTTCTTCACCCTGGGTACCATCTGCTTCGCCTTTATCTGGAATGGGATGGATGAGATCTCTCAACCTGCCTTATGTTCTCCACCCTTTATCTACCATTCAGAGACTTAGGGTCAGAGCCTTAGAGATTGCTTTTAGGAAAACTTCTTACAGATTGAAGAATAAGGTTCTCCCAATCAATCCTCATTGGGCCTAAGTGGGTGCCGACTGCATCTGGCTTCCATTTCATTGCCTCAGTCATTGAACAGCCTCAATGTGAGCAGACGTGTGTCCTTCCCTAAGTGACACACAACCACTGATCCTGTGCCCCTGAGATCTTGTTTCTCTGTTGAGAGATCCCCATTTCTGCCCTCCAGTCAACCCTAAGAACCTGCCTCCTTTCTACAATGCCTCCAAGTCATAATTTAACATTTTTTTCAGATCAGAAGTCAATAAAAGTTTTTTTTATAAAGTATCAGAATCCAGATAATCCCTTCTGTATCCATGAGTTCCACAGACAGGAATTGAGTCCAGGATGATCCAGTGTATTTTTTAAGCAGTTGCATCAGAGTCTGGGAGACTCAGTTTACAAAGTGTTTGCTTTCCAAGCACAAGGACATGAGTTCAACCACCAGAACCCACATAACTGTCTTGTAATCCCAGCACTCATGTGGCAAAGATTGGTGAATCCCTGGGACCAGCCAACCCAGTCTACATGAAATCTACATGTTAATGAATCCCTGGGACCAGCCAATCTAGTCTACATGAAATCTACATGTTAATGAATCCCTGGAACCAGCCAACCTAGTCGACATGAAATCTACATGTTAATGAGAGACCCTGTACCCAAAAAGATGGATGGTACCTAAGGAAAAACAACCCCAGGATGAGCTCTAGCCTCTATACATATGGATGCATGCATGCACCTGCACACATGTGAATACACACACTCACACATGCACACACACACACACACACACACACACACACACACACTCCCCATATTCTACACACATACTGTCCTAGTCAATCTTAATTATCAACTAGACACAGCCTCAAGTCATCTGAAAGAAAAGCCTCAGTTGGGGAATTTCCTGGATCAGATTGGTTTGTATGCATATGTTTTGATTATAAATTAATATAGAAGGGCCCAGACCACTATGGACAGTACCATTGCTAGGCAGGTGGTCCTGGGATTCTTAAGAAATCTAGCTATGGGCTACAGAGATGGCTCAGTGGTTAAGAGCATTGTTTGCTCTTACCGGGGACCCAGGCTCAGTTCCCAGGACCCACATGGTAGCTAACAACTATCCATAACTCTGGTTCCAAAGGATCCCTGCCTTCTTCTGACCACCACAAGTGTTGCACACCATGGCTGCACTTGCATGCATGCAGGAACTATACTGATGCACAAAAAAATAAAAATATTTCTTAAAAGAAAGCTAGCTAACCTTGAGCCTGACGGTCAGCATTCCTCTGTGGTTTCTGCTTCAAACACCTTCTTCAGTTCCCTCCCTGACTCCTTTTAGTGATGGACTATAAGTTCTAAGCTTTAAAACAGCCCTTCCCTCCCATAAGTTGGTTTGGTCATGATGTTTGTCAGAGCAACAGGATGAAACTAGAACACACACAAAGTTTGTACCCGTACCGAAACAGTACAGGTATTTTATTGTCATTATTCTCTGAACAATACAGTATAGCAACTATTTATATAGACATCTACAATTGATTAGTTATTATAGTGATCTAGAGACAATTGCAGGAGGATATGTGAGATTTATATGAAAAGGCACCATTTTTATAAGGGGCTTGAGAATTTGAAGATTTTGCCAATTCCCTGACGATACCAAAGAATCTTGATATGTGTCATGAAGGCTATAGAGCTGTACTGTATGTCACAGTTGCTTAACTCACTCCTGGTAGTATAAACAAAACCAGAAACAGAATGAAACAGTATTTAAACAAATGTCTGTGGCTGCGTTCCAATAAAACTTTATTTATACAGTCTGCTATTTGAAATCCAAATAACTCACACAAATCTTTCAATTTGTTTAACAATGTAAAGACGTAAAGTCATTCTTAGTTCACAGGCTGCATAGACAAAGACCAAACAGGAAGGACCTGCTTTTCTGTGGGGTGGATCAATACCTGAGCATGCACATCCCAGGCTGGGCGTTTCCCCACGTCTCCATTTCAGAATGGCTTTACCTAGCTCCCAGTTCTCTAGTTCCTAATTTCCTATAGAATTTCCCATTTCAGTTTTCCCTCTATTTGTGCAGTTCTTCTCTTGAACCCCAGGACAGGGGAAGGTGTGTGAGTCCTATTACTAAGCTAGTATCTAGTCTAGAACTAAAAAGTGTACTTTTTCTCTATCTACACTTTGTTTCTGTTTTTTGAGGAAACCTTCTAATTGAACAAATTTAAAGAACTAACATGTAATTTGTGAGCGAACATATTTGAACTTCATTCAAATGATTTTTTTCCGCATACTCCATTCTTTTTCCTTCTTGGGGAATGTGTTGCAAACAGGAAGATAACATTGGCAAGTGAATTACAAGAGAGACAAAAGTGTGAATTAAGGCAAAAATTTACATGCCAAAGCCTACTCATTTATTTATTTACTATGCAAATATTTACACATGCAGGCACTGTCCTGAAGTGAGAGCTCTGTTTATATCTATCTTGAGAAACAGAGAGGAAGAGACTATAATCTTGTCTTTTAAAAAACACAAAGGGCAGAAGTAGAGGGTGCATCTCACCCTGACCCTCTTGACCTCTGTCATTCACACTGTGGGATCCAGGAAGCCTGAGTAACCACAGGAAGGAAGATCCTGTGTGTGATGCCACTGAGTGGAGAGCAGCAGGTTCTCTAGTGGGCCAAACCCAGGGCAATTCTTTTCCCACTTCAACCCTTGGAGTTTGTAGAATGAGAGGACAGTCTTCAGTGAAGTTTTGTTGTCATCCTAGATGAAACCTTATACACAGACATAGTGCTCAGAACCTGCTCTACTGCCCCCCCAACACACACAAAAACACATCCTGGAATAAGTTTTCTTTTTCATTGATATTTTTTTCTTACTGATACATTTATGACTTTCTACAAACATTGTATCAACTTCCTGCTTAATTTACTTCTTGATCCTAATTAACATTAACTGATTAATAGTACATTTGCATGGGTGTGTCTACTTTACATTGTGGACCAGATAGAGATATATAATGTCCTTAGCATGGATTTTGGTCAAACATCTATCGATGTTATGCTATAAGTTGTATAGCTGCACTTGTGAAGACGGTAAGGAATAATACTTGTTGCCTGACTGTGTGGTTGTCTTGTGTCTATTTAGACATGAATGGTGACGGCATCTGTTCCGATTCTGAGTTGCTCAGCAGACCGTGGATGGGCTGAACAGTATCCCTCCCCATCATGATACACAGTGTGGAGGCTCCCACTCGTAGGTATTTCTAGTTCACCTATGTGGTTTTATATTGCAATGTTTAGAAGAGTGTGCTTTTGAAATGAAAACTGTTCAAAATACATGAGCACCTGTTGTGGCTAAGTGGGATGGAAATTAATCTCTCAGTATCAATCCATTTTTAACTAAAGAGCATCCAAGCTAGGGAGATGGCTCAGAGTTGAAGAGCCTGCACTGTGCTTGCAGAAGACCTGAGTTCAGTTGTCAGCCCCCCAGACTGAGTGACTCTCACATTTACCTGTGGCTCCAGCTTTAGGAGATTTAATGTGGTCTTGTGGAGTCTGCTGGTGTCACACTCATGTGCACACAGACACATAAGTAAAAATAGTAAAATAAATGCTTTTTAAATGAAGGTAAACATCAAAAAATACTTATGTCAGAAATGAATAAAAACAAGTATGGAGGTATATGTGTATCACAAGGACAGATTTAGAAGTGTATAAATTGGGGCTGGAGAAATGTCTCAGCTGTTAAGAGCACTGGCTGTTCATAGAGAAGACCTGGGTTCAAATTCCAGCACCCACATGGCAGCTAACAACTGTCTTTAACTCCAGGTCCAGGAGATCAGACACCTTCTTCTGTCCTCTGCAGGAATTCCACACATGGGTGCACTTACATACATGTAGATAATACATGCAGACACATAAAAATAATAAAATAAAAAATTAGTTCTCTTTTAACTTAGTAAAAAAAAAAATCATCAGATTTTAAATGATGCCTGGCTTGTTAACATGATAAAACAAGGCATCAGTGTAAGCCTAAAGTTTTAGCTACTTGAATACTTTGAAGCAGTTGAGATTTATTGTCATTTTACTCAACATGGTATTTGTGTGCTTCTGCAAACATGTCTACCATGTCGATAGTTGATAGATGATATTTATGGTGTTGTGGAAGGGGGGGAATTGTACTCAGGAAGACTATAATTTTAGCTTTGGCCTCACCATTTATCATCCGATTCGTCTCCTATTCTCCAGGCTTCAGATTCCTCAGCTGAAAAATGAGAGAATAATTTCTGCTTCACCTACATTTGTAAGACCACTCTGAAGGTCAAATGAAGGAATGTGAATTGTTTTTTCAGTCTGATTTGTGTCCCCAAATGTCCTTCAGTACGAGTTCATCCATTAGATCACTAAACATGAAATATGAAATATTTTAAATATAATATTACTTAATATTGAATTCAGTGACTCGCAGGAAGACTTTCCTGCTGAAATTTGTAAAGTTAATTAACTAGCCTGGGCTGTGGATATCCTTGAGTGATAGGGAACTTTCCTTGCACAAAGCCCTGGTTGAGTGCTCAGTACTATAAAAAAAAAAAAAAGTCCTGTGCTAGATATGGCTTCCATGAATAGACTGTTGCATAGAAATAAAACGAAATCTTAATAGTGGGTGACGTGTTCACTTGCTAATATTGTAATGGTGGCTCCACATGCAAGGTCAGTCAGACAGAGGCTGCATTGCAATTCTCCTAGTCCCAGCTTTGCAAAGTTGGGCCAGACATTTAGCCTCTGTGTGGCTTAGTTTCTTCATATATATGATATGGGTGGGAATAAAACACCTGCCGTTATCACATATCATGGGTTTCAGAAGTTAATAGGTCTAGGTTGGCAGAGAACTGTGTTAGCCCTGGACAGTTACCATGTCCCCTGGGAACATGGGATTATCAGGAGGAGCAGATGGTAGGACCAGAAAGTTCAAGTTCAAAGTCATTTATTACCATTTAGAGAAATAAAATGGAAATTATTACAGTCTACACCTTCACTGGGAAATGTAAAGCTATAACAAAAAATTATCACATAGCACTCAGGAGGTAGACACAGATCTGTGAGATTAAGGACGGTCTGGTCTGCATAGTGAGTTCCAAGCCATCTGGGGGTACAGGGAGACTCTGTCTCAAAAAGATCTCTATTATATATATATATATATATATATATATATAATACTATATTACCAGATAGTATATTTTTCAAGTATAAGTCACAGATCCTGTGACTGAGAGTGTTCTTGCCATTTGTTACACTTAGTAGGTGTTCTGCATAGGTTTAATGTTAACTTGACACACCTGGGTTGAGGGAGCCTCAATTGGGGAACTGCTTCCACTGGACTGGCCTTCAGCTGAGTCTGTGGTGTACAGTTTTGATTGTTGTATGATGTGGGAGGGTCCAGCCCATGGTGGGCAGTGCCATCTCTAGGAAGATAATTCTGTATTGTATGAGAAAGCAGGTTGAGGGGCTGGAGAGATAGCCTAGTGGTTAAAAGCACCGACTGCTCTTGCAGAGGACCCGGGTTCAATCCCCAGCACCCCCATGGTGGCTAAGAACCGTCTGTAACTCCAATTCCAGGTGAACTCCAGTTCCAGGGGAATCTGAGACCCTCTTCTGACCTCCGAGGCATTGCACGACACGGGTGCACAAACCTACATGCAGACAGTACACTCATACATATACAAAAATAAATTAAATTTTTAAAAAAGCAGGTTGAGCATGGGCCAGGTGAGCAAGCCAGTAAGCAGTGTTCGTCTATGGCCTGTGCTTCAGCTTCTGCCTCCAGGTTCCTGCCCAGAGTTCCTACCTTGGGCTCCCTAAGTGATGAACTGTGTGTGACCTGGCAGATGTAAGATGAATAAACCCTTTCCTCCCCAAGTTGATATTGGTCAGACTGTTTTGTCACAATGATTGAAAACAAACTAGAACAGTAGGTTTTAAGAAATAAACCTGCCTATAAGTGGGTTTTTTTGTTTGTTTTATATGAATAAAGCATACAATTTTATTTATTTATTTATTTATCTATTTATTTATTTATTTATTTGTCATTAGTGGGAAGGCGCATGCGTGGAGGTCACAGACCAGCTTGTGAGAGTTTGAGAGTTGGCGCTCTCCTTCTGCTGTGGAGGTCCAGAGAATTGAACACTTGTCTTCAGCTCTTCAGATTTGGCAGCAAGCATTTTTACCCAACGAGACACCTTACTAGCCCCAAATATAATTTTTTTTTAAAGATAAGCAAGAAATTCAAATCAAGTTACAGCATGCAGACATAACTTGAATATATCACCCTGGTTAAAAAAAATTAAGATTAGCAGGCCAGGAGATGCATGTGTGTGACCCCAGCACTAAGGAGGCTGAGCAGCATGAATTCAAGGCCAGCTTAGATTACAATGGTAGTACTATGCCAGGACTGTGTAGTAAAACTTTGTCTCAGAAAACTGACAGAAAGGGCTGGCAAGACGGTGCCGTGCGAACACCCTTGCCGTCATACCCAAGGAACTGGGTTGAATCTGGAACCCAATAATGAAAGGAGAGGGCCAACTCCTGCAAATTGTCCTCTGACCTCCACATGAGCACTGAGGAATGTGAGCCAGTGTGCACACACACACACACACATGCACACACTGTATAAAAGGAAAAGTGTTATAATGTACATGGATAGATACATAGATGCACAGCTAGAAATATAGATGTAGAAGATAGAAAATAGATATAGAAGATAGCTAGCTAGCTAGCTAGCTAGCTAGGTAGCTAGATAGATAGATAGATAGATAGATAGATAGATAGATAGATAGGTAGATAGATAGATGATAGATGATTGAGTAGATAGATGACAGAAGATAGATGATTGACTAGATATATAGATAGGCAGATGATAGATGATAGATAGATAGATGATAGATAGATGATAGATAGATAGATAGATAGATAGATAGATAGATAGATAGATAGATAGATAGATGAAAGATAGAAAAATAGATTCAGATAAAATGATAGATAGATGATATATAAGTATATAGGTAATAGATGATAGGTAGATGACAGATAGATGATGATAGATATAAAGGCAGATAGATAGATAGATATCCTGTTATCCTATTTTAAGCCTCCCAGGGAATTCGAGAAAATCCTTTGTTTGTTATGAAGTTTGGGCTAGTACCACATTTAATTTTTTTAAGAAAAGGAAACAAGAAAGGAGGTGGAAATGGAGAATACTTACCACAAAACAAAGGGGAGGAAGGACTTAGACTTTTATCTTCTTAGCTTTCACTTTCAGCCTCAGATACTAAATTTGTCTTGTTATGAACAAATATCCATTATTTTCCTCTGAGCTTTCATCGGAAAAAAATTCAATGGTTCATAATGGGTAGCATTTTCCACATGAGTCATGATTTGTTTTCAAGGTGGGAAGTGCTGATAAGGAGGGTGGTGAGGAGCCAAGCCCGTGGGCCCAGCTTTCTGTCCATCCCTGCAGTTTGGTGATTGCCTACCTGATGACTCTCACTCAGACCAAAAAGCTACCCCTAGTCTCTGCACATGTTAATTATAAACCATCTGACAGCCACAGTGTTTGGTTTACCCACATCTGGACCGCCCACACCAGCACCCAGAGAGTGTTTCACATGCAAATTGACCTGACTTCTAATTTGGGTCATACTGTTATCTGCGGCTGCTGTGTGTGCTCAGTCCTGCTTGTTTATCTTCGCAGCAGTCTGTGCCTCCATATCTGCATTTTTCCATGAAGTGAGCAATAGCAGCTGTAGCTATGGAGGAATCTTTTTGGTATTAAGGCTCTGGGGTGCGGCCCTAAGTAAGTAATCACACAGACTGGCCATGGCTCAGGGCTGGCTGCTGCTTTCTTATACCTGAGTGGTTTATCCACATCTGGTGCAGAGGTGCCCCTTGTCCACTTCCCACTTCTCATCTCTCTTCATACTCTCAGAGGCTCTGTGTTTCCCGCATTCCCATTTCAATGTTTCAAGTTAGGAGTTGAGTTATAATAAAAAGAAAATCAGAGTCACAGGCTTGGACTGCCAGCCCGACAATAGATGGGGTCTCGTGCATTGCTACTTACTTTCAGCGTTTCATTGGCCATTCTATACTTCTCATGTTTTCCCTGAGAATTATGTGTGACTTCCAAAGACCTACCTTGATAAGGCTGGTTAAATCAGATATCAGACTAATACTATTATTTATTATATTTATTGTTTTCTGTGTATGAGTGTATTGCATGCATGAATGTAAGTGCGCTTGTGTTGTGAAATACCCATGGAGGCTAGAAGAGGACATCAGATCCCCTGGAACTGGCATTACAGATGGTTGTTAGCTGCCATGTGGGTGCTGGAAATCAAGCCCTGGTCCTCTGCAAGAGTAGCCAGTGCTCTTAACCACTGACCCATCTCTCCAACACCAAACATACATACATTTATATTTTTTTTTGCTCTTTTTGAGACAAGGTCTCCCTGTAGCCCCTGTTGGCCTGGAACTCCCTATGCAGACCAGGCTGACCTTGAACTCTAAGAGATCTGCCTGCCTCTGCCTCCCAAGTGTTAGGATTAAAGGTGTGCACCACCACGCCCAGGTCAAAGGCAATTTCTACTGAAGCTTTGTGCATTTTATAAAAAACATTTCAAATCTACACCCATGCCCTCCTTCCTGCACCCCAACCGCCCCACCAGAGCTTAGACATTCTGCCAAACATGTTTTTCATCTTTTTCTCAGTCTCTCTCAAAATTCTTGATGTTTCAAGCAGAAGTTCACCGTTTCAGTCAGTTCTTTGACACAGTCTTTCTGTTGTTGTTTGTTGTTATTCCTTCCAATATGCATCACTCCAAAATATGCACATATGCATGCCACATATATCATATGCTTTAGCATCTTCAGCTTGTGATTTTTTTTTCTTTATTAGGCTGAAAGATGTCATGTTTGAAGGCTCCTCCTTGGCAAGCCCAAAGCACCATCAGTTCTGCCCTTGTGCTCCACACTGGGGTTTTCCCTTCCCATGGTCACCAAATGAGGTCCAATAAGCACTGTGTCCTGTCTTGATCTTCTTGTACTGGTCTCCATGATACAGCCTGGGTAGACCAACAATGGCAGTCTATACTCTGAAGAGGCTGAAACCTCAGTATAGTAGCTCAGTCCACAAGTTGGATGTCTCAGCAGTCCCCATCTGGCACTGAAGGTTTGGAGGATTCTTGGAGAGACATGAGTCTTCAGTCCATATTGGAAGGTTGAAAAGCTGTGTCTCATGTCTTTGAAGGATGGCAAAAGCAGGGCAGCCACAGGGTAGCTGCACTTGCCAGTAAGAATTGAAGACAGGCAAGACAACTGTGTTCTTTTTTGTTTGTTTGTTTGTCTTTTTACTAAGATCTCAAGTTTTATTCCTGAAGTACAGTTTCTCAAGCCTTACTATTTATTTATTTCTGGCTATACTTTCCTTTTGGATGTTTAAGGCCAGACAGTTAGCCCAGATTAACCAAGGTTTTTGTTTTCTTAAGGTCAGTTGAGGATCTGGCCCTCAAGGGTCACTTGTGTTTTCAGGGGAGGGGGGAGCCCCTGGCTCCTTTTGGCTTTCCATTTACCAGCTCCATCCACTTGAGAACAAAGCCAGGTCTTGCTAGACCAGGCTTCCCTTTTTGAAGCATGAGCAGACTTTTCTCTTTATAGACCGGCGGACACTGGCTGAAGTCCCATTAGTGGATCTCCAAGACCTCTCTGTGCAGGAAGACTGGTGACTCACATTTGCAGAACATTTCAAGAGATGCCCCCATGCATAGTCCCCTGGGACTTAGTTGACCTCTGAGGACAAGGAACAAAGAACCTCGGCCAAATTGGTATGGGCAATAAGTATGGTCGTTAAGCATCCAGAAAGGCTGTTACACCAACTTGATACTTTTAACTACTGTGTAATATTTTAGAAAAGGCTTGGACAAAAACTCAAGTAGCCTTGTATAAGAAATACTAAGAAGTACTTCCATAAAATAAATACTGTGGTGAGACATAATGTCATGACAAACTATTTTTTCCTCATTCTTTTGATCTTATATTACTCTAAAATATGCATACTTACCCTCAATCCATATAGCAAAAATTCCTAAGTCTGAAAATAAATGGTAGTTTAGTTCTAGAACCTGTGAAGGGATTCACAATATAAGAGCACAGTTGTTTTCAGATCACAAAGAATATAACATTAACGTTGCTCAGTTTGCCTTAGAACTAGGTATTGGTGCTAGCATCCACAGATGAGGGATACCATTTGTTGTTTGTTTTTCTGGGACTGTGTTACTTCACTTAACATAATATCTTCTAGTTCCATCCATTTACCTGCAAAGTTCATGATGTCACCTTTCTTTACTGCTGCATAGAACTCCATTGTGTACATGTACCACATTTTCTCTATCCAATCGTAAGTTGAGGGGCACTTGGGTTGGTTCCAGCTCTTCGCTATTGTGAAGAGAGCTGTGCTTCAGGTGGTGCTTGGGAAATCCCCAATCGAAGCTGTGTGACAAAGACATTTTAAGTGGAAAATGGGCGGACATTGTGCACCAGTTTTGAACACATCAGCTATTTTAGACTAACATCCATCCAGTACAAAGAGATAATCTTTGGATGACTTAAATATCCATAATATCCATCTGGTTGTGTAAGCAGATATATAGTGGGCTCATGTAGGTATTATCACCTACAAAGGCTTTGCTATGCTCAAAAATGGAGAAGAATACAGCATGAATAATCCTCTCTTAAAAGAGGGAGTATACTTTATTATTATTATTATTATTATTATTATTCCCAGCAATAATAGTTAACCACATTCCACATTGCTTCCAAATAATTTCTAAAGTCTCTGTTTTATATGTTTAAAGATTAAAATGCCCTGTTGACTACTCTTTTCTGGGGTTCTTTTTCTCTTTCTTGGAGGAAGGTGTTGAGACAGGGTCTCCTGGTAGCCCTAGCTGGCATGGAACTTGCTATATAGACCAGGCTGGCTTCAATCTTACAGAGATCAACTTGCTTCTGTTTCCTGAGTTCTAGGATTAAAGACATGTGCCACCACGACCAGCCTGTTGATTGTTTCTTAGCATTCTTCTTTACTGAGGGACCTAATCATTGTGTGTTGAAATTTAATAACAGTGGCTATCATCTGCTGAATTTGGTGTAGAAATTTAACAACAGTGGCTATCATCTGCTGAATTTGGTGTAGAAATTTAACAACAGTGGCTATCATCTACTGAATTTGGTGTAGAAATTTAACAACAGTAGCTATCATCTACTGAATTTGCTGTAGAAATTTAACAACAGTAGCTATCATCTACTGAATTTGCTGTAGAAATTTAACAACAGTGTCTATCATCTACTGAATTTGCTGTAGAAGTTTAACAACAGTGGCTATCATCTACTGAATTTGGTGTAGAAGTTTAACAACAGTGGCTATCATCTATTGAATTTGGTGTAGAAGTTTAACAACAGTGGCTATCATCTATTGAATTTGGTGTAGAAATTTAACGACAGTGGCTATCACTACTGAATTTGCTGTAGAAATTTAACAGCAGTGGCTATCATCTACTGAATTTGGGACTATACAGTGGGGTGTTACCACCACATAGTCATTTGATATTCACAACAGGTGCAATAATAGCATGGTCTTCTTTTTTTAAGAAAAATATCCAAACCACATGAAATATATTGTGTAGGTAGTCATAGTGGGGTAAGTCATGGAAGGGGTGTGTGGAAAGGAAAGGAACGTTTGTACATTTGTAAGTGTGTGTGCATGTACGTGTGTGTATGTGTGTGTATATGCTTGTTCATTGGGTATGCAGAAAGAATAACAATTAAATATATTAGTTGAATCACCAGTAGTAGTATTTTTAAATTATTTTTGTGTGTATTACATGCGGAGGAGCATGCCTGCCATAGGGTTGGGTGGAGGTCAAAGGACGACTTTGTGGAGTCAGTTCTCTTCTTCCGCCCTTATATGGGTTTCAGGGATCCATCTCAGATGATCAGGCTTCATACCAAGCATGTACACTTGCTGAACCATCTCAAGCTGTTCCTTTCTCTTATTTTGTCATGTTTTGTTTAGGGCGCTGGACATTTGACCCAGAACCTCACCAGTGATAGATAAATATTCTGTCAGGGAGCCACTCCACTCCTAACCCAATATATTTGATTTTAAACAACTGTGTCTCCTTTTCTGTAATACCTTTATTGATGAACTGTGTATCTCATTCATTATCTCTCAGTCCAATTTAGACACATTCTCCTCTCCCTGCCCCCACCCCACCCCATTCATGCCTCTGCTATACAATGTCTTGCATCTTTCTCTCAGTCTTTCCAAAGTTCTTCACTGCCGAGTCTTGTTGTTTTGGGCAGAGTTCAACTTTATCATTCAGTTCTTCAACCCAGTCTTTATGTTGTTTTTTTCCTCTCCTTTGTATTTCTCCAACAAATGCCTATATAGCCATCACATATTCATCAAAATTATGGCCTCTGTGAATAACCTGTATGTTAATTCCAAAATATGTTTAGGAATTTGCATTTCCTCCTTTAACTTTATCTTACTCTCTAAAATATGAATACATACCCTCCACCCATATATAGTAATTACAGAGTCTGAAAATAAGTGGTAGGTCAATTCTAGAGCCTGTTAAGAAATTTACACTATAACAACAGAGTTGCTTTCAGATAAAAAAGAAATATAGCAATAATGTTGTTCAGCTTGCCTTTCGACTGGGGATTTGATGTTAGCATCTGTGTCTCCTTTTTATATACAAAAGAATTCATGCATGTGACTGTCTTCCAAGCATCATTGTACATTGCAAAGCTTGACTTTTTTCCTTACTAATGCTTCATGTGTTGATCATATCAGGATGAGCACTTTAGCATGATGCCTATGCCATGGTTTTAAAAGGGTGCACTTGTTTCCATTTTTTTCTATATCATCCTAATGGTTGGAACTATTGTAAAATCTAAAGTAGAAATCCTCAGGACTGCTGTGCATATCATCAGATGGCCCTGAAAAGAGAAGTTAAGGTGGCTGAAAAGAGAAAATCTGGGAACTGTGAAACCTCAGGGAAGGAAACCAGGCCACCTTCAAGTCAAGGGAAGAAGAAGAAATTGGGCAATTCTTTTTTGTTGTTGTTTGCTGGAGACTGGGATGAAGTGACTTAGAGTTAAAATGGATCTCAGGAATTCTGAAGAGCAGCTCAGGGCCCAGGCAGGGGATGGCTGCTGATAATAGTGAGCTCATCAAAACCCTGTCAGGGCTGGAGAGATGGCCTAGCAGTTAAGAGCACCGACTGCTCTTGCAGAGGACCACAGTTCAATCCCCAGCACCCACATGGCAGCTGAGAACCATCTTTAACTTCAGTTCCAGGGGAATCTGACGCCCTCTTCTGTCCTCCATTGCATGACATGGGTGCACCAACCTACATGCAGACAGTACATTCATACACATACGACAATAAATAAAATTAAAAATATATATTAAAAAATATTTTTTTTGAAATAAAACCCTGTCAACATAGAGAGCTCCAGGCCAGCTGGGACTAAAGGGAAACTCTGTCAAAAAAAAAAAGAAACCCATGTCAATTGGAACACAGCTGCCAGGTCCTTCCTGAACTTCCCTTTTGTTCTATAGGAAAATCATCCTGGACAGTCTTCACTGATTGTTATCTGTCTTCCTCTAGTTATTGCCTGCTTTACGAAGGACCTAAGTGCACCTGTGATTGTTATCTGTCTTACCTGCATTAACCAAGATTTATGTGTGCTTTCTGTCGAAGCTGTTTACCATCCAAGGTTTATCTATGAAGCTTCTCCCCATCCTCTCTGTACGAGAACACCTGGTTAATTTTTACTGTCCTTGGAATCCTGGCCCTTTTGCGTGCTTTCTGAGACCCCTGCCTTTCACTATATAAACTTTTAACAAAGAAAGAATAGATGAGGATTGCAATTGATTGATTTTGATTGATTGACATTGGCGTGGTCCCCCCCCCAGTTGTTGTTGCTTCTGCTGCTGCTATTGTCTCATCAGTTTAATTGCTGCCTGTGCTGAATCATGGAGTTAATACCAAGTGCTGAGGGTTTATTTCGAAGTCACAAAGTCACAAGCAGTTGGCTGTGGAAGTAGGACCATCGATACTTACAGACTCCTGAATTAGAAGTGTGATACTGGAATGCACACTTAATTTCTTGTGACAAAACAACAACTCAAACACCAGAAAAACAAGTGTCAACCATGTGCTCCGCAGTGCCAGGTTTTCACAGGAGAGCAAGTCTATCATTTTTAGTGATGTGGAGATACAATGATCTCTTTATTAAGCTCAGCAAATTAAGCATCTGTGACACACTGTTCACTAGATTACAGTGACATTAAGTGGCCCGTTCTTCTTGGAGGAAATGAAAAACATGACTAGTATGCATCTTAAAACAATATTTTCTTGGGTCTGAAGAAATGGATCTGAGGGTAAGAACACTGTGCAGATATGAGGACCCGAGTTTGGATCCTGACACCCACGTAAAAAGCTATGTGTGGCTCTTTGTGTTTGTAACAGGAGTGCTGTGCGGGGTAGAGGAAGCAGGCTATAGGAGAGTTACTGACCACTAGTCTAGCTCCAAGTCAATGAAAAACCGTCCCAAAGAAATAAGATAAAGGATCACAGAACAGAATCCTGACCTCCTCCTGTAGCCCTTCCATGGGCACAGGCTCCTGCATCCATCTACACACAGGCTGAGCTACACCACACACAAATACCACACTCATATGCACACATATATATGCACACTAAAATTTTTTTAAACATATTTTCTTTTCTTTCCATGAAACACAGATTCGTGTCTGAAGGCTTACCTACTTTTTAAGGTATTCTAAAAATGTGATTTGCGTGGCTTTCTCAAATCAAGATTATTCAGTTTCCTTGCTCACATAGAAATCAATGCTCAATACACAAACACTAATGATAATTTATACCCTAATTCAGTGTTTAAAAATATACAGAATTTTAGAATAATATAGACAAATGATAATGTCCAATGGCTTTCAGGCAATGAGGTGGCTGTATAAATTCCAATGTTAATTTTGCCTTTCTGCCCTCTGTACTTCATGGAGTAAAGAAAGTTAGAATAATTTCTCCCAAAGCAAAATTAATTGACAAAAGACATTTGGAATCCCTAGGAAAACACCACTAACCTGCCAATCAGGGCACTCTGAAGAGACTAAAGCTTCTCAGGATCTAAAAGCCTAACAAACCATATTAAACAGGTTACTACTGTCAGAGACCTCCTTAAGCTGGGAGGTACATCCACAGCTCTCACATACAGGAGGCCTAGGATGTAAGTTTATTTACTAAGCATCTACTTAGTCTCTATGCATACATACACTTCATTCTCCTTAACAACCCTGGATAGACATTCTCACAGAGTGAGGTGTCTGGAGGATGTTCAATAAAGAGGGGCTCAGTGGATTTTTGTACCCAGAAATTTCAAAGGCATCTACCAGCTTTCCTCCACTAACACCTCTCTTTCCTCTAACTTCTTTTCCCTAAGTCTATGGGTTTTAAAACCAGAGAAAATGTTGCATTAGCAAATTACCTTGTTTCCACATTCACAGATGGTTAGAAATCCATGAATAGCAATATATATCTGGACCTGAGTCCTGCCCATCATGCTAGGTTCACTAGTCTATATGTCTAATAGGGCAGTCAGTCCGCTTTCAAAGGCTCTTCCAGGAAGCCCTTGAAAACTTCTATAAATCATCTTGCTTAATAATGCCTCCCGAGCTTCAGCTAAACTTGATCACATAAGACACAATCTTCTTAACTGCTTCATTATAGGATTAAAAATGTTTCATTAGATGCCAACAATGGAGAGTTTAGCCACTACATCAAATTTAACCCTGGAATTTTGAGGGGCTGAATCTTCAGATATGAAATGTCACTCATCAGTTTTGGAGAAAGGCTAGAGAGAATCTCAAAATTAGAAAGTACTTCTGCTCATTGTGGAAGGATGATCGATTTTCCTTGTACCTGGATTGATTAAATTGTTAATACATCAGTAGAGAGTGACAAGAACTTGCAGCTGTGCAAGGTGCAGTTTACTAAAAAGATGTCCACAGGGGTCAGAGAGAAGGCTCTCTAGGTAAAAGGCCCTGAGCTCCACTCCCCAGCACATACTTGGAAAGCTGGGCGTGGTTATGTGCTGGCCTGTGCTGTAACACCAGCTCCGTGGAGTCCGAGTGGGAGGGACACTGGAGCTTGCCGTTGGCCAGCCCAGCTCAGGTTCAACAGGAGATGCTATCTCAAGGAAATAAGGCAGAGAGCGACAGAGTAAGACACCAGAAGCTTCCTCTGTCGTCCTATGTACAACGCAGACACAGACACACGCATACACACACACACCAAACTTGTAGGCCACACACAGATACATACACACAAAATCCCACTTATAATGTTCATTAAATGGAGGTGGGGCTAATGAGCTACAAATTATCTTTGTCCCTGGTAACTGCATGGAGAGCCAAGGAGACATATGATGGGAGACTATTTGCAGGAAGCTCATTTAGAGTGGAAACAAATAGTTGTGAGAAGTGAGAAAATCCTGATCAGAAAATAGAGTGGCGGGGCTGCAGGATCTCCTCAAGTGGGAACGTTGCAGTAATTTATTCTTCTGGGCTATCCAGCAGCTGGTCGAACTGAGGAGCTGCTCCGCTGCCTGTGTCCCACGAGGAAGACAGGAAATGGTTCAAAAGGTCCACTCAGCTTGCTGCAACCCAGCTCTGCAAAGACTTCATAGCACAGAGATGGAGAGAAAGTTTAGAAGTTCAATTCTTCCATTCTTGGCTATTTCACAGACTCTTTAATATTTCTTTTTTAAATTATACAATATTTTATTGATGTTTTGCATATTGCATACATCATTTCTCAGTCCATTTTAGACACATTGCCCTTTCCATGCCCCCCCACCCCCCATTCATGTCTTGCATCTTTTTCTCAGTCATTTTTTACATTTTCCCTTTAATTTTTTAAATAATATTTTTTTAATGTTTTGTATATTTCACACATCATTTCTCAGTTCAATTTAGACACATTCCCCTTTCCCTTCCCCCCACCCCAGATCATGCATTCTGTCATACATGTCCTGCATCTTTCTTTCGGTCTTTTTAATTTTTTTTCTCTGAAAAGGTTTATTGTTTGAGGCAGAATTTAACTATATCTGTCCATTCTTTGACCCAGTCCTTATGTTGTTGTGGTTCCCGCTCAACTGTATTGCTCCAAAATATGCCTATATAAACGTCATATATGTACCAGAATTATGTCCTCCAGGAATAAACTGTATGTTAACTCTGATATATGTTTAGGAGTTCACATTTTCCCCTTTAATTTTATATTGCTCTAAAATATGAATATATACCTTCCACCCATATACATTAATTACCATGTCTGAAAGTAACTGATAAGTTAATTTGAGGGCTCATTAAGAGATTCACATGCACTCTGCTATACATGTCTTGCATCTTTTTCTCAGTCTTTTTTTCACATATTCCCTTTAATTTTATTCTTTTAATGTGTATGAATGTACTGTCTGCATGTAGGTCTGTGCACCCGTGTCATGCAATGCTGCGGAGGTCAGAAGAGAATGTCGGATTCCCCTGGGACTGGAGTCAAAGACGGTTCTCAGCCACCACGTGGGTGCTGGGGATCAAACCCAGGTCCTCTGCAAGAGTGGTTGGCACTCTTAACCGCTAGGCCATCTCTCCAGCCCCTCCCTTTAGTTTTATATTACTTCATATACATATTCATACTTATCCTCCACCCCTATAATGATATTACAAAATCTGAACATAAGTGGTAGGTTAGTTCCCAAGCTCATTAAGGGATATACCTTTTAACCATACTGCTGCTTTCATATAAAAAAGAGACATAACATAGATGATGCTGAGTTTGCTTTGCGACTAGGGATTTGGTGCTAGCATCCACACATGGACACTATACATCGTTTCTGTTGTTGTTTTGTTTTGTTTTGTTTTGTTTTCTGGGACTGTGTTACTTCACTTAGCATAATGTCTTCTAGTTCTATCCATTTACCTGCAAAGTTAATGATGTCGTTTTTCTTTACTGCTGCATAGAACTCCATTGTGTAGATGTACCACATTTTCTGTATCTACTAGTTGGTTGAGGGACATTTGGGTTGCTTCCAGCTTTTTGCTATTGTGAAGAAGGCCACAATAAACGTAGATGTGCATGTGTCTTTGCTATAGGATGAGTCCTGTGGGTATATACTCAGGAGTGCTGTGACTAGGCTAGGTGGTAGGCTCATTTTGAGTTTTTAAGGGTTCTCCACACTGCTTTCCATAGTGATTGCATGACTTTGCATTCCCACCAGCAGTGGACAAGTGTTCCCCTTTCCCCACAACCTCTCCAGCATTTGATGTCATTTGTTTTCCTAATCTTGGCCAGTCTTACTGGGGTAAGGTGAAATCTTAAGCTGGTTTCAATTTGCATCTCCTTAATTATTAGTGGCATTGAAGACTTTCTGAGATGTTTTTCAGCCATCTTTACTTCTTCATTTGTGAATTCTCTATTTAGCTCTTTATGTTTTGATAGTGTTGTTTGTTTTCTTGATCCTTTGTTTTTTGAGTACTTTATACATTTGGATGTTGATGCTCTATCTGATGTATCACTGGTGAAGGTTTCCTTCCACTCTGTGTGTGGGTTTTCTCTTCACTTTGTTGATTGTTTCTTTCGCTGTACAGAAGCTTTGAGTTTAATGAGGTCCAATTTGTTTATTGCTGACCTTTCCAATGCGGCAGCTGTCTGATTTAGAAAGTCTTTTCCTATGCCTATGTCTTGTAGTTTACTACTGTGCTGGATAGTTTTAGTGTCAACTTGACACACCTGGGTTGAGGGAGCCTCAATTGGGGAATTGGCTCCATTAGATAGGCCTGTGGCCACATCTGTGCAGTATTGTCTTGATGGTCGAGCAGAGTGGAAGGGCCCAGCCCACAATGAGTGGTGCCACCCTGGGCAGGTTGTTGTGTACCATATAAGAAGGTAGGCTGGGCATGAGTCAGGAGAGCAAGGCAGTGAACAACATTCCTCCATGGCTTGTGCTTCGGCTCCTGCCTCCAGGTTCCTGCCCTGAGTTCCTGCCTTGGGCTCCCTGAGAGATGAACTGTGACCCAGGAGATGTAAGCTGAATAAACCCTTTCCTCCCCAAGTTGGTGTTGGTCAGAGTGTTTTGTCACAGCAATGGAAGACAAACCAGAACAGAAACTGGTACCAGAAGAGTGGGGTATTGCTGTGACAGACCTGAGCTTGGAGTTTTGGGGAAGGATTGTGGAGGCGTTTGGAACTTTGGGCTGGGAAGATCATTGAATGCCTAAAGATCGTTGCTGTGGAGCTTGGAGCAGTTTTGCTGAGTTGTAGAAGACGGAGGCCTGGCTTGGGAAGTTTCTAGTTTCAAAGGGAAGCAGAGATCATCAGGACTGTGTAATCTGTGGGTTCTGGTCAGCTGGGGCTGGAGAATCAGCTGTAAGTAACAAGAGACCAGAACCTGAAGTGAAATCTTTGTTGTACTGGGACAATTGATGCTGGTTAGCTGAGGCTGAAAAATCAGCTGTAAGTAACAAGAGACCAGCATCACTGTGGTGAAATCTTCTGGGAAGAATTTCTTCAGGGTCAGCACACAGAAGCTGTGATCCAGAAGGGGCTTGATCCTCCATCTCAAGCCAGAAGCAGGACTTGGTGATGTGTAAGAGTCTCCTATATGGTTCTGGTGTTGAAATTTGAGGGGGGTCACAGAGAGCAGCCGAGGCTTGGCACTGTGAGAGGTCAGGAAAGACCATTGGTGGAAGTGCACCTCAGTTGCTGTGAAGACCCCAGGATTGCAGGGGTCATGGAGAGAAGCTGAGACTTTGCACCAGGAGAGGTCAGAAGAGGCCATTGGTGAAGGTGCTGCCTCAGTTTCAGTGGCGACCCCAGCTTTTTGGAGATGCTGGTACTGTGGGATGACCACCAAGAGCAGTGGCAGGTGTGGAATGGAGTCGGCCTGGGCCTGCGAGATGAGCTGTGTGTGTCACGGATGGCCAAGTTGGAGGGGGAGCAGCCGAGACCCTTTGGAGCCCAGAAGATCGTGAGTGAATCCCAGCCTTGAGCTATTTTTCTGGACTTAGGTTTTGTTTGAGAGTGCCTGATTCTTCCCTTTGAAATAAGACAGTACTTGTTTTGGATTTTACAGCATCCCACAGTTAAGAGACTTTTAATAGACTGAACTTTTAAGCGTTTGGACATGTTAAGGACTGTGGGGCTTTTAAGATGGTACTGTCTTAGGTTGTGATTAATGTTAACATCATACTTTGGGGATAAGAACTGGAAAGGTGGTGGTTTAATAGTGATGTGTTTTGTGTGTCAAGTTGACAAGGGGTCATTTGTGCTGGATAGCTTTAGTGTCAACTTGACACACCTGGGTTGGGGGGGCCTCAATTGGGGAATTGTCTCTATTAGATTGACCTGTGGCCACATCTGTGGAGTATTGTCTTGATGGTTGAGCAGTGTGGGAGGGCCCAGCCCACAATGAGTGGTGCCACCCTGGGCAGGTTGTTGTGTATAGTATAAGAAGGCAGGCTGGGCATGAGTCAGGAGAGCAAGGCAGTGAACAGCATTCCTCCATGGCTTGTGCTTTGGCTCCTGCCTCCAGGTTCCTGCCCTGAGTTCCTGCCTTGGGCTCCCTGAGAGATGAACTGTGACCCAGGAGATGTAAGCTGAATAAACCCTTTCCTCCCCAAGTTGGTGTCAGTCAGAGTGTTTTGTCACAGCAATGGAAGACAAACTAGAACAACTACCAATGTTTTCTTCCATCATTTTCAAGGTTTCTGGTTTCACATTGAGGTCTTTGATCCATTTGGAGTTGAAATCAGTAGACTATTTTTATACCACTAACAACAAACAAAAGGAGAAGGAATACAAGGAGACCCCCCCATTCATAATAACCTCAAAAAATAAAATAAAATACCTTGGAACAAACCTAACCAAAGACACCAAAATCTCTACAATGAAAATTTTAAATCCCTGAAGGAGATTGAAGAAGATACCAGAAGATGGAAAGACCTCCTATGCTCATAGATTGGAAAAATTAATATAGTAAAAATGGCCATCCTACCCAAACTAATATACAGATTCAATGAAATCCCAATCAAAGGCCCCACAAGTTTCTTCTCAGACTTAGAAAAAACCATCCTTAAATTCATATGGAAAAACAAAAGACCCTGGATAGCCAAAGCAACCCTAAGCAAAAAGAGCAACACAGGGGGGATAACCATATCTGACTTCAAACTATATTATAGGGCTGTAGTAATAAAAACAGCCTGGTACTGGCACAAAAACAGACAAGTAGATCAATGGAACAAAATTGAAGATCCAAACCTGAGCACATGCAATTTCAGCCACCTCATATTTGACAAGGGGACCAAGAAGACCCAATAGAGGAAAGACAGCATCTTCAGCAAATGGTGTTGGCATAACCGGATCGACACTTGTAGAGAGATGAAGCTGAACCCCTACCTTTCACCATACACTAAAATTAGTATTTCTTTTTATTATGTATTTATTGATTTTTGTGCATCTTAATAATGTTTAGACCCTTTCCCTATCTGCATCCCTCATAGCCTGACCACTGGAATTGATGCATCTGTCATATGTGTTATGGGCTATCAAGTCAAGTTTGTGTACCAGATGTCCTTAGGTGTGAGATACCCACCTGAGCCTTCAGTCTACCTAGCAATACTTCCTTAAAGAAGACCAACTCTCCCTTGTCCAGCAGTAGTCAGCTGCCAGTATTTCCTCAGCTAAGGTTGGAGCCACCTCCCCATCCCCCCAGTTCCAGGCTGGGTTTTTTTATGTGGGTTGAGTTTGCATGGGTGTTGTGCATGCTGACACCATTGATGTTGGTTCATATGAGCAATTTCCCAGAACCTTGAGAGACTGTGTTTTATTGTGGTATTCCACCATGCATGGATCTCACAATCTTTCCACCCCCTCATCTACAGTAGTTCCTGAGCCCTGGGTGGGTGAGATTTAACATAGGAGTCCTGTCTGGGACATGCACTCTACAGTAACATATTCTCTACACTTGGTCAGTTGTGAGTTGTGGCCTTTTGTATCAATTGACCTGTGCTGCATGAAGAAACTTCACTGAGGAGAGCTGAGAGGTGCATTAGTATTCTCTCTACCCTCTATTCCACTATGTTCTGTGAGTCTTAGGTGTAGAAGCTCCATTGTGTCACTTAGGGCTGGGTATCTCACAGACACTTATTCTCTATGTGTGACTAGGTCTGGAATTCTGAAATAGTTTCCATCTGTTGCAAAAAGGAGTTCATTTGATGAGTGTTGAGAGGTATACTTGTCTGTAAATATAAGGATCTGTATTTAGCATACAGTGAGAATATATGCTTGTCTAGGGATGTGACAGATGAAGGGTTTTCTATAGGATCTATGGCCTCTCCAGCCATGTGTATTTAGCTGTTTACAGTACCACACATGAGTTCACCCCCAATTAGAGTATCTTCATTTTCCCCAATCCCCCTTGAAAATACCTGTCTTCTAGTTTCCTCCCTCTCTTGGGCTCCTTATTCCGTAAACTTCCCTCCTCCCTTCTCAGTGTGATGCCCCTATTTCCTCCATCTCCCCCTCGGCATCACTTGGCTCCAACTCTCTCCCTCTTCTGGGCTCTTTCTTTCCCTTTACCTCCATGCTTTTCCTGGCTCTTCCTGTTACGTCAGGATATATACTCATATATAAGAGTTTGGTGATTAGATCTGCAAACTAGGGAGAACATATATCACTTGCTCCTCTGAGTCTGTGTTAGTTCACTTAGCATAACAGTTTCTATTTCCACCCACTTACCTGCAAATTCCATGATTTTTGTCTCTCTTTACCACCAAGTAGAACTCTATTGAGTTTTGTCAGCACCACATTGTCATTATCCATCCATCAATATCAACTGAGGGACATTTAAATTGTTTCCATTTCTTAGCTATTGTGAAAAGAACAGCAAGCATGGATGCACTAGTCTCTTGAACACTTAAAACACTAAAAATAAATATAACATCTGATCTGGTTATATCACTCCTTGGCATATATACCCAAAGGACTCATCCTACTGCACAGAATCATTAATATTTCTAATTTTAGTTATTTAGATGTTATTCTGGAATGAATAATTTCAAATAGAATAGCAATACAAGAGAGAAGATTTCTACACATATCTTAAAATGTCACTGATATTTAAATCAGTGTTTAAAACTAGTTTTATAAAAAATGACTAGCTTACCATTGAAAAAAATCCAGAGATCTGATATAAAGTAAGATATATAGCCTAGCCATTAAGAGTGCCGACTGCTCTTGCAGAGGACCCGGGTTTGATCCCCAGCACCCACATGGCGGCTGAAAACCATCTTTAACTCCAGTTCCAGGGGAATCCGATGCCCTCTTCAGACCTCCACGGCATTGCATGACACAGGTGCACCAACCTACATGCAGACAGTACATTCATACACATATGAAAATAAATAAAATATTTTTTAAAAAGTAAGATATACACCACATGTTGTAACAATGCATATGATTGTCCCAAACAAGGAAAAAATAAATATTATATAATTTAGCTACATTTATAGAGGAAACCTAGAAAATGCTTTAATGCAGGTACTTACCTATAAGCAGGATTATCTTTTTTTTTTCATTTATGTCAAGTCATTTAAATGTGGTCAAAGGAAGGTTTACATTTAATTCTTTATTCAATTATAAACATTCCCCTAATTATTTAAAATTATTGTCCTGTCCCAAGGTTGTTAATGGAACTCTGTCTCTTAACCACTACAATTTACTGCATTTTTTCTAGATAGCAAAATGCATTGACCAGAAGTTTTACCCTTATCTTGCTCCAAGGTTATTAAAAGGAAACAGCTAGACAAAATGTTGATAGAAATACTTTTTCATTACATATTATGATTCCATTACCGTGAAATTCTCTTTGATTCTATATTGCATTTTAATTTGGAGGATAAAAATAAAATACTGTGTGTGGGTTTTTTTTATTCTATTGTGAGTGCAAGAAAGTTCCACAACATCGATGGCTTAAAATGGTGGAACTAGATTTCCCCACAGTTCTGGAGGACAGAAATGTGCAGTCAGGCTGTCAGCAAGGCTACAGTCCCTTTGAAGGCTATAGGGTAGAGTCACTTGTCTTTTTAGGTTCTGGGCCTGCTGGCTTGACTGAACTTGTGGATACATCTCTCCAATCTCTGTCTCCATAGTCACATCCTTTCTCCTCCATGTGGGCCATAGCTTCTTCATAGGAGAATCTAGGAGCTGACCTTAAGGACACATCTGAGGAAGTCAGGTTCATTTTCCATCTGGGGATCCTTATCATAATCTTCTTTGCACATACTTTCTGTCCACATAAGGCAACATTTTCAGGTGCCAGATTTTGTGCCTTGGAGCGGTCCTGATAATTAGAACCATTGCTCACCGCACTCTGTACTGTAGCATGCCATTCTGTATTCCCAAGCAATTTTAAATCTAATGCATTTTTTAGAATCTATTGGAATGTGAGCATTTAACTAGGTTTAGTTAAAGCTAATCGAAGCTAGCCTAGCTCCAGTGCCAAACAGAAGGAATTTGGGATTTAAAAGAAAACAGTTTTTCACCCATATCACTCTTTAGTTAAATCCATCTAGTCAAATTGCTGGGGTCATATTATTGAAGCGTCATCATTCTGCGCTCATTAAGCATTGCGGAAGTCAATTTTTAAGCATTTCAAAAATGATTAATTAGTAACTTATAAGGGTTTTATTTTTTACCATGTTACTTCTTGTGGTGTCTGTAGGATGTGGAGTAGACCATTTGCTACAGGACAGTTTTTCACAAATTCACAGTTGGGGGAACAACTCTTGCTTTCTTTGCTCCCTGGTGATAATTTCTTCGCATTAAGTTAGTTTGTTAATATGACACAGAAATTGAGAAACTAAAATAGCATCCCTCGTGTGCTCTTGTTTAGAGAACTTCCAACTGAGTGAGGGATAGTTGCTGAACCTTCACAAAGCCAAACCCTGTGTTCATTCAGAGAGTCTTTAAATTGATTCAGAGTCATCTTTCAAAGAGCAGACCTAGCTATAGCTCCTCCTGAGGATCTGGAGGCTATGTCATCACATCTGTTAGCCTGCTAATGAGTTTAAGTGCATTACTAATGTCCAGCAAGGCATCACTCACAGTGGCGTGCATCGCAGTAGCAATTTATCAAAGTATTAGGGCTCATGCAGACATGTTGGTTCCTTAAGCTGCAGCAATTATTGATGCTAATGGAAAGGGAAGCCATGGTTATTAAATGCATTACATCTTTCATAATGGGTTGCTCATCTTTTCTTTTAAATACCTCCTTTCAGTTTCTTTTCAGTCAGGCTCTTCTGTGTATTCCTATTTTCTTCCAAGAGTCGCTAGCACCGAGTGAGGTTATATATTTAGCAATTTATTTATCTATTATCCTAAATTGCTGTAAAAAAACAGTGGTGTGGTAATACCCTAAGAGACTCAAAGAGTCCTCCTACTCGTAGAGGCTTGAAGGGAATTTTGAAGAGGATTCCATGACCTCATTTTCATGAAGAAATGTTTGCAATTCAATATTGAGTTTTAGGTCTTCCAGCACTTTCTGACTCATACAGCTTTCTAGAATGCTGGTGCTAATGGCACAGTACTAGCCCCTGTGCAATGCCCATAAACTGGCACGTTGTTCCATTTCCTGTGTGATCTCTTAAGTGATCACAAATACAAATGGTTTGTTTTAGTGCTATTATAAGCTCAATTATTCAAGGACAAATCCAATGACAAACTCAATGATAAATTCAATGATAAACCCAGTGATGAACTCAATGACAAGCTCATTGATAAACTCATAAAATCTCTACAGAAATTAACCAAATTAGTAGAGAGCTAAATTAATGGGATCAGAATCTTTATTCTAGAATAACTGAAAAAAAAAACTCATAGAAAACCATCATCATATTTAAATGGTTGTACAAAATCATCAGAGATGTCATTAAGAATTTCAGGAATATTAAGCTAATCCTTTGCTAAGATTTTTATAATCATCATTTCTTAAAAATAATGCACCTGCCCTATAAAATGCTTTTAAAACTATTCTTTAACTCATCTGTAACTTAATTAAGATTGGTGCCGTATATTTGTATTATGATGATATAATTTGTTTTTTTCTTCTATTACTTTTTAATTTTTTTCATTTTTTAACAATAAGTAATAATTTATGAGTACAATCATCCTTCATGTAAAACCAATTTGCAAGCAGTTGTGCCCAAACCCACACAGCCCAAGGGTCCCACCATCCAGCTGGGGGGCTTGTATGTTCAATCAAGTTGATCAAATAAGTGTCCAGTCTATATTGCTGTAGTTTTACCATTCAACCCAGTCGCAGCCCTTACATTCTACCATGCCCCCTCTTCTGCAGATTGTTCCCTAGGCTTAGAAAAGGAGCACAGGTGGATGATAAGCAAAACAGTCTACTTTCTCTGGAGCTGTCGTTTTGGATGCTGGTCAATTCTGGCTGTTTCCTTTCATGGGCTGACAGTTTGTCTGGGAATAACCTTTCAATCTTACTAATGAGGCACAAGCAATTAGATATATAGGTATATGTGTAACTAATTGTTATGGTAGGTAAATTTGGTATAGACACAGATATTTGGGTGGTATGTTAATCCATGAATTACATTTTTTTTCTGTAAAATATGACAGGGTCTTACTGTGGCTTATAACATCTCCTAACCACTAGAGGATGTAAGCTTGTGGCGTCATGGATTATTCCTCCAAGGAGAGAGCTAATAGCCAATTAGATTTGGGATATACAGGCATATGGCTGCCACTGCTGCATAGTATTTCCAGGCAGGTGAGGTGTAGCTGGTGCTGACAGAGGAGTCTTGCTTGACTCAAGGAGACCTGTATTTGTTTTATTGGTTTAGTGGCCTTTGGTAACACTCTCTGGTATTCCAGAGACCAACTGTACACTTGCAAGTGTGGTCTCAATACATCTTTCCCTTGCTTATATCAGGTCTTTGACAGCAGGGCCTTATCGCCTCTCTTCTTGCAGGTATCCCAATTTACAGGCAAGAAGCCTTTACCTTTTTTTGAGGGGGGGGGGGCTTGGATCCCCTGGCCAACATCTCCTTGGTAGACTAATCCATTGTTGATATCAGAGCTGATATTTTGCTTAAGTGCACAGCTTAATGAGACTTTAGTATTATATTTGGTTCTGAATAGAGAATAATCCTTCTCACAGTTCCTATGTCTATTAGTCAATTAAAGAAGGCAGTTTTACCAGTTTTATAAGAGATTACCTCTATAACAGTTGGCTTCAATTTTCAGTTGGAGAATGACCTCATCATCATCATATTCCTCCTTATTCTATGAAGGAGAGGTAAGAAAATTTCTCATATTAAAACTTTGCGGCACCTAGAAGGCAAGTTTCATTAGGACTCATTAAAAATAGTTGTTACAAGTAGGATCCACAGAGGGGTTTGATGCCTGTAGCAGACTGAGGCTTTTCTTCCTTTCAATGTTCAGACAGGCCAACCTTTCCCCTGGCACTTCCTGGTACATCCTACACAATGCAAAGCTGTGTCTTTTCTTTCTCAGCTGTTAAGTTGGTGATGTTTTGACCTATAGGCAGGAATCAAGGCGCAGATTTCATCAAATTCACCCAAGCTGTTTTGGGTGACTGTATGTTGTTAACTTGGAAAGCAAACTTAATTTCTTAAGTTAAATCATCCTACAGGTAAAAGAGAATGCTACAAGATGATACTGTACAACAGAAAAATTATAGAGAACATTTGTATATGCCAATCTCAAAGTTACTGTTATACAGATTTTAAGTAAAACAAATGTGGACAACAACAATTTATAAGCTGGAACCAACCCAAATGCCCCTCAACTGACGAGTGGATAGAGAAAATGTGATACATGTACACAATTGAGTTCTATGCAGCAGTAAAGAAAGACAACATCATGAACTTTGCAGCTAAATGGATGGCGCTAGAAGATATTATATTAAGTGAAGTAACACAGTCCCAGAAAAACAAACGATGAATGGTATCCCTCATCTGCGGATGCTAGCACCAATAACCCAGTTGTAAATATTTCTTGTGGAGAGGGATGTATATTAAAAGAACAACAACAGAAAGACTGCATCAGAAAACTGACTGAAATGATGAATTGGGAGGGGTGGGAGGGGCGGGAGAGGGACACGGGTCTATATTCGATTAATGTATATTTAATTGACGTGAGTTCAACAAGTATCCAATTTTGCCCAGACTCTGTCTACAGGTTACATGGTGTTTTAGGACTTAGTAAAAGTAAATATGTGTATATTAAACAACATTGGTTTAAAGGTTCTGATAAAAACGGTAATGCACCTTAGTTAATTGGTACTGTATCTTTTAACACTTGCTTTCTCATTTTAAAAATCATCTAGAGGGACTGGGGAAAAGAGTCAGTAATTAACAGAACTACTTCTCCTACAGAGGACCTCAGTTCAATTCCTAGCATCCATGTGGCAGCTCACAACCATCTGTAACTCACGTTTAAAGAGATCTGATGCCCCCTTCTGGTCTCTGTAGGCACTGCATACACTAGCACACAAGCACAGGCACAAACATATACATATAAATAATCAATGATAAAATAAATGTCTTTTTCAAACAATCATTTTGATAAAATACTATATGATATGATTAAAATGAATACATTATTTTCAAAGTGACAAATGACATTCCACAGACACCACAGACATATAGATAACATATATTTCCTTCACTTAAGTACCTAAGATATACCTCTTTCTCTCCAAGAAATTGGTCTGAAGCCATCTTCTGCTCTCATGAGTAAGGACTGTTCCTCTGTGTTGAGATGACTGGTCATATATTATGGAGCCATATAAAGGCTGCAACCTTTAGGCTCCAACGTACAAGTACGCATGCCCTTCGCTGGCATTTAAAGATGAAACTTGAATTTGCGGCAATGAATTCTACTGGGTTTCCATGCCTCCACCTCTCTTTGCACTCATCGCTGAGTATCCAGAGGTCTCTTGGAGGTGTGTCCATGGTCCCATTTGGAGCTCTCTGTGACTTCTTGCTCTCCTTGTTTCCCCTCCTCTGGGAGTCTGATCTAAATAGCCTCAGGGAGCTCTTCAGCCATCTCAGAGCCTATCTCCACGTCCAGGGCCCAAGGGAAGCCCAGCAAACATCACCTGTGACTCTAACCCTGGGTTGCTATACATGCAAGTTATCCTTCATGAGGGTGTGCCCCTGTTCCCAGATTGTTGCAGAAAGCCTGCCTCCAGAGTCCTAAGTAGAGAGCTGGGGCAAAAGTTGCTTTGGTTTGGGCTACACTGTCTCTTCTCAATCTATTCTTCCATCCCTTGGACAAAGCAGATAGAAGGAAAAAGGCTCTTCTCTTCCCTTGACTTCCTCTGTTCTTCCATTATTCATTCCACAAGACTCATAAAAAGCAGTGTTTTCCTAAATCTTATGCTTTTCCGGATGCAAGCCTGATTAATTAATCCCCTAGGAATCACCAAGGCAAATTCTCTCCTTGTCAGAGAACTCTGGCCTACCTAGTTAGCTCCTAACAAGTAAATGATACCAACTGGAAGTCAGCAAGCTGTCTTTGTACACAATCTGCCTGGATCTGAACATTTTGTACTGTTAAGATAATAATGGTCTTTTTCTCCATTTTTTTTGCTTTTAGATAGAAAAAAAGGTATCATTGGAAAGAAGTAAAAGAGAAAAAGTAGAATACATTGGCTAATATTTACAATTCTATTATACATTGAAGTATGTAATTGATGTGTGTAAATATACATATGTAAGTATGTATGCTACTCACTAACTGTATGAGAATAAGAATCTTCCTAACTTCAAATCTTTCTAAAAATTAGGATTAAAACATATACCCTGGGCTGGGAATGTAGCTCAGTGGTAGATCATTTGCCAAGCATGATTGGAGCTCTTAAGTTTAATTCTCAGCCAAACAGTATGTATCTCAAAAGACTTCTTCTGAAAGGATACACAGAGTTTAGCAGGGAAAGGACAGATCAAAGCCCCCCAAATCATTGAGGACACAAGTATCCTGATCAGGTTTTTCTGACACTGAGTGACTGGTTTCACAAATTAGCCCCTGACAATTCATCATATAATGAAGACTCCAGTAGCAGCTAAAGGAAATTATTAAGGGACTTTTTCAATTTGAAAAAAAACAAGTATAATGAAATTTGTGTGTGTGTGTGTGTGTGTGTGTGTGTGTGTACCACATGTGGACAGATGCCCACATAGGCTGGAAGAGGATGTCAGAAGAGAGCTGGAGTCACAGGCACTTGTGGCTGCCCAACATGGGTCCTAGGAACTGAACAGAGTCCTCTGAAGAATGAGCAAGTACTCAACTGCTGAGTGATCTGTCAAGCCCCAATAATGAAAAATTTAAAAACAAATGTGTACACAGTAGCAATATGTTGATTGCAACAACATGGAACATGTATGTCTTTTGAAAATAATCCTACCTTCTGGGGCTTACAAAGTCCACACTTCTTGTTAAGGTGACCCTACATCTGATAAGAAATAAAAGATGATTAGGAGATGGCAGAACATGCTGCTTCCATCGACATCAAAGCTGCAGCAGCACCATGCAGATTTAAATCAGTGGTGATGAGCATTGCTTTTTATTTTAATTTTATTTATTTATTTTTATGTGTATGAATGTACTGTCTGCAGGTAGGTTTGTGCACCCATGTCGTGCAGTGCCTCAGGGGAGTTAAAGATGGTTCTCAGCTGCCACGTAGGTGCTGGGGATCAAACCCCGGTCCTCTGCAACAGCAGAGCGCTTTTAATCACTAGACCATCTCTCCAGCCTGATGATCATTTCTTAACCATGAGCCTTAATGCTTTGGATGACAGAAATGGGCTGGCCAGGTGTCGCTCTATGCCGGAGAGCCCAGCCACTCCCTGGGACCAACCACAATGGAAGTGCACAGAGGGAAGGTGTGGGTACCCAGCTGTGCTCCTGAAACATCTGAGTTTTAAGGTGATGTCTTGAAGTACATAATTTTCTTCCACTCTGTTATTTCACTGGTTTAAGTCAATTCTGAAGAATTTTCTAAAATTGGCTGCTAAGGGGGATGGGTAGTTGGCTCAGCAGCTAAGAGCACTTGCTGCTCTTGTTGAAGACTGGAGTTCAGTTCTCAGTACCATTTCAGGCAGCTTGCCTGTAATTCCAGGTCCAGGGGATCTCTGGCTTCCACAGGCAAGCATGCACATAAGAACATACATACAGGCATGAACACATACACTCAGACAAAACACAACACGGTTAGGTCAGGGTGATGGTTCTAAAATGGCATGAGCTCCTGATCTCTCTGGGGAAGAGAGCAGAGCTATGACAGACTTGGAAGATCTCTTTGGTGTTTTGTGTTTGTGACCAACAATGGCCCAGTGCTTTGTGATGAACCCTCATCCATCCTGATGCTTCTACTCCGTTGTGTTTGCTTGCTACCTTGCATCTGGCTGCTGTTTCCAATAACTGACAGTTGAAGCTGCTTTTCAAATAAAACTGGTCAAGTGGTACAGGATGTTCCCTGAAGTCACAGAGTTTGCCTGAGCATGTGAGGCAGCTTAACATTAAACAGACTGCTGGGAGAAATTAGTGACTTAAAGGTCATCTGAGTGGGTGGGCCCATTTATTAGAAGTTGTGAACCTCTGCCTTTGAGGTTGAGTAGATGTGTTTCCTTTCTCTTCTCTGACCTGGAAAATCACTAGTAAGCAGAAAGCAATGAGCTCTGATTTTTACCTTCTCTAATACCAGGGAATAATTCTCCATCCAGGGAGATGATGAGAGCAGGTGCTAGTTTAGAGAAGTTTGCATGAAAGTCCACAGTATGAACTTGTTACCAGAGGCTTTAGGGTTGGAGCCTGGGCCCTAGCAGCCCTAACCAGCTAGACTTGGCCATCCATTCCCTACAGGACAAGTAGGGAGACAGAAAGAGTCATAATCATTTCATTATGGCCACAAAGAAATCCCAGGTTCTGACAAAAATTTAAGAGCACTCTGGAGCCCAGGTTGTTTGGGACACACACACACACACACACACACACACACACACACACACACACACACACACATTTTAGGATGGCAGTAGCTGGGTCAGAACAGAGTTGCCCCAGCTGTCTCTTCTTGTCTAAGGGCCTCCACAGCTTGTCAGACACTGCTCTTCTCCTCACAGTGAATTCTGCTTCCTTTGTTGTTTCCTGTTGCTATGTCAGTGCCCATCAGAGATGTCCCCAGATGTCTCTCTTGCTCCAAAAGGAAGCCACCAGGAGCCCCAGGTCCTATTCTCTTAAGAGTGACATTTGAACTCCCTTGTAAGTGCAGGCATGCATGTGACATCCGTTTCTCTCTTTGCATTGTGATTAGTCCTCCCTATACGGTCCCATGCGCTGGTGTAGGATCGATGTCTTCAGCTTCGACCATTGAGTTAGGATAAATCGGCATGTACCAGATGCTCTGTTAAGTCATTTACATACATCTAAATAGCCGGAGCAAGCATCCAATTGGAAAATCGCTGTGCTTCCCATTTTAACTTAGATGTGACCTGAAGCTGTGTTTTTGTTTTTGTTTTTTTATCCATCTTAAAACCAAAAGTTTGTGTGAGTACCAAGCCAGAACTGACACATGTTCAGGGGAATCCAGATGCTGCAGCTAGGCAGAAGCATTCTTCACCCAAGATGCCTTTGAGTCTCACAGGGTTTGCGCATGATGGATGGAGAGCTCCCGAGCTTCTGTGATAGAAAGGACAAGATTGCAACGTGAAAGATTTCACAGTTCAGTCCTCTTCTCCAGGCTTTACAGGGATGACAGATACTATTTTCTGCCTGAAACAAAACAGCTTGAATCATGACTTCTAGGCTGGATGTCAGTCAGTTTTTGTTTGAAATATGGGAATTGATGAAGTTCAGTAGAAATTGACTTCAAGATAAAACCCATGTTTTCCAGCCAGTATCTATCAATAATTAATCATCAGGAGTGAGCAAATTCAGATTGTTTCCCATTGCTAATATAATTCATTGTCTTCCAGTCATAGCTTCTGTTTTCCTCAGGGTTTTATCATAATGCAGCTCTTGTCTCAAAGATTACTGAGTTTTTGATGTATCATTTTGGCATATATTTTCCCCTGTGAAAATAATTAAGTACCTGATGGCTATGGATATACCCAGAAAAGTCTATCATACACATATGTCCATTATAGTTATTTTATTGGTGACAAAAATATGCTAATTTTATTAAAGAAAATAAAAACGAACTTCTTCCCATGCCTGGGATGATTCATGTCTCTCTTAGAATTTAGCCTTTACTTTAATTTTTATTAGCATATATTTATTCACCATACAAAATGTTGGGCTTCATGTGACTTTTCATTGACGTGTGCCCTGCTCTTTGACCATGGTCACCCTTCACCATCCTCTCCTGGTCATAATCTGTCACATCATGTATATAATCTAGTTTCCATATATGAAAGAAAATATATTTGTCTGTCTGAGTGTGGCTTATTGTATTTAATATAATGACCTCCAGTTCTTAGAAGTGAGATAATCTCACTATTCTTTGCAGCTGGCAAAAACTCGTGTGTGTGTGTGTGTCTGTGTGTGTGTGTGTGTGTACGTGTATGTATGTGTGTCTGTGTGTCTGTGTATGTGTGTATGTGTATGTGTATGTATGTGTGTATGTGTATGTGTGTCTATGTGTGTCTGTGATATATATATTACATTATATATATATATATATTATTCTATATATATATATATATAATTTTCTTTGTCCAGCTATGCCAGTCCTTGGAAATTACCTAAAGGGATCAAGTCAGCACACCACAGAGCACTATTCACTGTCACCAAACCATGGATGTTCTCTGCTCTAAAGCATCCTGCTGTTTCTTCCAGGCATATCTGACCCTCGTCTTCTTGTGGACACCTGTGGTCCACATGGTTCACACAGTCTCTTCCACTCATTCCTTCCAGTGACTTAACTGTCTTTTTCTGACATCCTTTTTCTTTTTTACCACTCGGTGCCAGTTTTTCTCAGTTTGGGCTGCTGCCATCCTTTATGCCTCCCGCACTCTCTTCTGTCTTTCCAAGGAGCTGTCTAGTTCAACTCACAGGCTTCTTTCTGACAATGATCAAAAAGATAACCTTTTCTTTTTAAGAAAAGGTTATCCGTGAAAAGTTATCGGGATTGATTTAACCCTGATACATTTCAGGGCCAAAGCTTTGACATGTTCTTACATGTCTTGGGGAATTCTCTACCCAAACCACCAGCTAAAGCTTGGAAAGATTTTTTTTTTCTAGATTACAGTTATTGGATAAGAACAAAATCTTACTGAATATGCAGTAATGATATGTAGTCTCTCATCACAATGACCTAGGTCAGTCACGAACCACACCCTTTGTCAGCTCTCCTGATAGAGGGATGCTGGGCCTGGTCTACTTTAGCTGCCCAGATGTGGGGCCCAGGGAAAGCTCCTTTATTCTTTTATCATACTCTTCTCCTTAAGCAGTTTCACAAATTTCACTCAGAGCATTTCTGAGAAGTTTGTACCTAAAGTAACCTTATCATTTCTGAATGCATAGCCTTCCTATACCTCTTTCACCCTTAGCTTTCTCTGTCTGAGATGTCTGTCTCTTCTACTCTAAGTCTTTTATTCTGTCTTATAAAGTTATCCTTAGTCCATTCACCAGGCAGTCAGCCAGCCTGTTTCTTTGTTATAGAGCCTGGGTCTAGATTCCTGTTGTCTGCTGTAGTGTTCTTCGCAGTTCATTGTAGAACCTGGATCTGGTTTCTTGTCATCTGCTCTAGTGTTCTTTGCCTTGTACAAGGATTATCTGAAATAATTGACACCCATTTCCACTGACAATCAATGATTAGTCTTTTGGTTAGAATTTGGAACCTAGAGTGTGTACTTGAGTTTCAACGTACTAGTTGTTTCAGAGAGCCAACCATTCAATGATTTTGCACTGGTAGCCATCTTGTTATAGAATTCACCAAGAATGGGTCTGATTTGAATGTGGCATAAACGGCTTTTGCAAATCTTCCTTCTTGTCAGATTTTTGTATTAACTGTCATTTCGAATATATCCAGGCTATCTGTTATCTTAATAGAAGACAGTCACATCTGCAATGTCTTTATGTCTCTAACATCTGATATGCTGTAAGTGCTCCTCCCAGACCTCTGAGCCCCCAGGAGAGTCATTGCATTTCTAGAAAAATGCTGTTCAAGGAAAAATAAAGGGGAATTTGTAAATATGAAGCTGTTAATATACCTAAGAAGGTATATAATATCATTTCTTCCCAGGGGTGAACATTTTGTGGTGGTTGATGCTGTAAAGTTGAGGAAAGGAGCAACGATGATTTCATTTAAAATGTCTACAGTGGAATAAGGAAACAAGATTTTTTTTAAAAAATAAGACACCCTGAAATCATATTACACAGACAGTTGTATCTATAGAAGGCCTGTTAGGACTTTGGCTCCTTATAGTAAGTTATAACTCCATCTTTATATACAATTACATTAAATAAATTTGTGAATTGCTATCTTGTGCAATTCTCTTTGAGAAATATTTGTGTGATTTTAATAATTTACATATTTCTTATTTTTACATTTACCAAGACTTTATTATCATGGTTATTTTTAAAAGAACATCACAACATGTATGTGTATATGAATATGTCCAAAAACTCACCATGCCTTAATAATCCTATTCTACTCTAAATAATTAAAGGGTTTGCAAAAGTTAAATAATCACCCTAAGTAATATGAAGGTACTTTGTGAAGTTTCTCTGCTACTGGTAATAAGCTCTTGCATGGTTCCTTTGAAGATGTGAGAAGTTAATCATGCTATCCCAAATTATGCCCTTCATTAATTACTCTCTGTTCTGCAGTTCTTACATTTCAATGGGTATCAAAACCACCTGGAGAGTGTTTTTACAATAAAAAGGTCACCTGCATCCCACCCATCCCTGACCTAGAATGCATTCAGAATGCACTGTTGTAACGAGCTTCTTCAGAAGATAACAGTTCAGCACTTGTTCATGAAGCATTAAGAAGCATTGAGTTACTATTACACTAGTGAAGAAGTTTGCAGCCACTCTAGACTTCTGTTACTGTATTTTGATCTTGAATGCCAAATAAAACCCTGCTCCCCAGGTGGTGCTAGTGGTAAGTGCGAGGACCTTCAAGGGATGGAATTTAGTAAGGTGGTTTCAGATCACTGGGGCATGTGCTCAAGAGGACTCTGAGACTCCCTTTTCCTTCACGGCCATGAACTGAGCATTATTTTCTGCCATGTAACCCTGCCATTGGCATTTGATAACTTTGTCAGAAACCTAAATTCACTGGGTCCACCCCAAACTCTAAAACCATGAACCAAAATATCAGTGTTCTGGTGTAAGTTTACTATCCCAAGTATTTACTGTGATAGTGGAACTCCAAGGAAAACACTTTTTATTAATAAGTGGATCCTATCTGCTTCTCACTGTGAACGCCTTTTTATCCCTCTTCTAAATTTATTAGCATAAATGTCCAAAAATTTATCTCAAATAAAAAATTGAGGCTGTATGGATAAGTCAATAAAGTGCTTACCTTGCAACCATAAGATCCTGAGCTTGATCCCAGGATTCCTTATTAAAAATGTAAAATGGAAGCTTCTTTGATGAGTAATGACTGGTGTACTTGTCTGTAAATATAATGATCCCTACTTAGCACATAGTAATAAATTACATTTGTTTACAATTCTGACAGCCTTAGGGTTTCTCTAAGATATATGACCCCCCCCCACCCCCCGCCCCTGCCATGTGCATTTAGCTGTATTTACAGTACCTTACATGAGTCCCCTCCCATTGAGTGGGTTTAAAGTCCAGTTAGGTAGCCGCTAACTACCCCAAAAGAAGTGTCACTGTTGCCACAATATAGTTCGCTGTGCCTGTCATCATTGTGGTTATTAGGCCTTAAACCTGGGTTGAACCATCAATTGACGGTCTCCCTTAGCAGCTTGCACAGTGTCCTCCAAAGCTGTGAGAGCTAGCCTTCAGGGAGCTGGCTTCCAGCTCAGTTCCAGCTCCATTGCTCCAAATCCTGTGTCTGAAATATGTCCTGTCTTCAGCAATAGGGTCTTACCTTCACATTCCGGGGGGTGATTAAGGGCTGCATCAATACTCTGTAATTTTGGAAGTCTCTTGGACTATCTTGGCTAATAATACAAAGGGAGGTTTCTCCTGTCTGCCACTGTTTCTTTTTATATAGCCATCAGCTATGCACATGGACTCGTGTACAGATAATGTTTGTGCCATTCTTCAGCAAGACCAATGCAAACTCAAGCAGACAAAAAAAAAACATAGAACTGGGGAAATGGGCAGCAGGCCACAATATTAGCCAAAGAACTATTGGCAGATGATTAATCCTGGGTGAGGAAGACCTTATCTTCTTTAAGAGAGAGTCTCTAGATAAGCTTGTCAGACCCTGGCAGATAAACTTGCACTGAGGAACGTCTAGGTACATTAACTTCACTTGATAGGCCCTAACATAAATAACAGAACCCGTGAAATCCAGCGGGAGCGGGACTATGGGGGGGTGCAGAAGGGGGAGGGGTTATAAAGATGATTGTAAAGATATAAAGATGATTAATATGTTGTATGTGAAATACACAAACATTCAGTAAAAATATACACAAAATTTAAAAAGCCATAATGGATCTCACTGTAATCCCAACACTGTGGTGATAGAGATAGTTGGATCCCTGGGGCTTACCATCTAGTTAGTGAGTCCCTAGCCAACAGAAGATGCTGCATAGAAGAAAGAGGACAGAGCCTGAAAACATCACCAAGCTTGTCCCTGGCTTCCACATGCACCCAGACACACACACACACACACACACACACACACACACACGCACACCCTACCGTGCATATACCCCCAAAAGAAAATATATTTAGACTATGGCATAATTTTAGTACTTATTAAATATTTGTTAAATAGAAAAATGACAGGCCCTGTTAAATGAATCACTGATTTTACTCTCCATTCCCTTAGGCTACAAGTCTTCCGACTTCACAAAAGATGCCAGTTAAGTTAGTTTGAAATATACTGTTTTTATACAACCCATATTTGGTTCTAAGGAACTCTAAAGTATTGTTCTTCCATGCATATATGGCTGTGCTATTCCATGAGAGAATAATTTCAGAAATATCAAGCATATTGCTCTCAATATCTGGAGATGACCTTGCCTTTAGGACAACCAGAGCAGTGTTTGTCATTTTCAAACATTAGAGAAAACTGGTCACATTTTTTTAGCAAGGATCCTAGCCAGAATTTAGTATTTTCATGTGTGGAGCTTTTGCATAGCTATGTATAAAAAGTAATTCACCTGAGGTCAAGATGCCAGCATCTGCCTGAGGCAGCCCTTGTACAAAGCTTGCATTCACAGAATTGGAGTTCAGACTTCATTTTGGCAATTCTCAACTTCACTTAGACACTCATCCTTCCTGACAGTGATTTATTAAAAGTTGGAAAGTTTCTACTTTCTCTTTTTCATCCAATAGTGTGAATAGACAGACTCAGAGCAATCGATGTGGGCTTTCTACCCTGAAAGAAATTCTCTTTTGTTTAATTGGTTCATGTGTTATTTGACATTATCATAGGGAAGATGTGGGAAGAATAATCAGGATACATTAAATTCTCTTGTTTTTAATACTTGGTATAAATGTAACTAGTTTGGTTTTTAGACTTTTTCAACTATGATCAATCCTTAATACTAGTTACCACTTAGTACTATGGGTCAAGTACTCTTCTAAGTTGTTACATGCACACATATTAACTTACCATGAATGAATCCTCACAATCACTCAGAAAGAGGCACTTCCCCCAAAACACTAGGAGATAACTATTATTACCACTGATGTACAGAGGAGAAACAAAATTGATGGAAAATTACTTCCCCTGTGAGTATGAAGTCTGGAGTTCAGATGCCCAGACTTCACATTAACCTGGGCAGGTGTGGCAGCTGCCCATTAATCCAGCCATGGGAGGCAGCGACAGGATTGTCAGGGCAAGCAAGCTAGAGCAGCCAGAATTGGTGAGCTTAAGTTCACCATGAGACTCACTCCCAAGACACATGGTGTCAACCCACCCACATGTACACAAAGAAATTAACCACTATGTCCAGGGTCATGCAACTTAAAGATGTCTGAGCTGAAATTTGAATTCAGGAACTCTGAGTCTCCTGTTCTTAGTCCCTATGGCTGATGCATCTTTTCTTATTTGTTTTCTGGTATGTGTCACGTGATCATAGCATAGTGCCACCTAAACTAATTGAAGAGTGCCTTTCCCAACCACCTCTATTCTGTGAGGTCCCTCCTCCCCCTCTGACATGAAGAAGGCATGAGAACATAGGTAATACTTCTGTAAGAAACTTAGGGCCGGGCTGGAGAGATGGCCTAGCGGTTAAGAGCACTGACTGCTCTTGCAGAGGACCCAGGTTCGATCCCCAGCACCCACATGGCAGCTGAGAACCGTCTGTAACTCCAGTTCCAGGAGAACTCCAGTTCCAGGGTAATCCGAGACCCTCTTCTGACCTCCGCGGCATTGCACAACACGGGTGCACAAACCTACATGCAGACAGTACATTCATACACATTCAAAAATAAATTAAAAAAATTAAAAAAATAAATAAAAAAAAAGAAACTTAGGGCCAGTTGATATTCTAAGGAAATGTATGTACACAGATATATACAACCACATACACAAAACATATACACATACACAAAAACAGTACACACAAACACAGATATGCACACACACACAGACACACAAATACACATACACTAGCACTCAGATGCACTTCATAAATTGAAATCAAATTGACCGAACATCTTCAAGTATTGTCAGTGTTCACATTTTCTTCTCTTTGAATTAAATGGCGAGTCTGCTATTATCTAACAAGGAAGGAAACTAAAATTTCTCCCTGCTGTTCACGCTTTTCAACTATTTATATAATCATCTATTTTGGCAAAGAGTTTTAGCAACTGTTTATGCTTTGCTGGAAAGTCACTGTTATTCACACTCAAGAGAAGAGAAGAGGTGCAGGAATAACCGCTACATGATTGACTGTGGCCATCGAGGATTTATGGGGACTAACAGTACAATGGAGGATTTTGGATCTGACTGGTAGAATATGTCTTGGAATATCTGCCAGGCTCACTCCCATCTGATATTCTTATATGATGTGAATATGCTACCTATATGTGTGTATGTATCTATATATGTGTATGTAGCATTCATTTGAATACATGTGTGTGCATATATGTAGCACATATTCAGATTGTTAAGAGGTTACAAAGTCTAGGTGATTTTAACGTGCCAGTTTTAGAAGATGTGATCCTGACTCATTTTTTCATCTGCAGTTGCAACCTCAGCAGCTTTGCCATCTTGGTTACCTGACCCACAAAGTGAGTGCTCTCTGGGTCCTACCAGGAGCACTTGAGACTGATCCAGGAAGAGCCTCCTCCCACAAACTTCATGATACACAAATGCTCAAGCACGGAGATGTTCCATATTGGTGTTTTGCCAGTTTTTCTAAACCTTTTCAAGATAATCTTAAGTCATCATGTCAGTTTTGGATACCTGAACAAAAACACAGAATATGAATCTTATAGTCCCAGTGCAGACGCTTATTTGTACAAGCATGGTTTTATTCCTTGACAGAGAATATAAATAATATAAGGAGGAGATAGAGGAAGCAAATGTTTGGAAATTACAAAGCGTTCTGTGGAACACTGTATTCTGGATATGACATGGCCAGTGTAGTCATAAATGCCCAGCAGCTACGGACTAGCAGGAGGCTAGGGGAGGGTGGATGTGCTCACAATACAGTCATGCATGTATTTCTCTATACTCACAAAATTCTCATGAGGTAAATTTTGTTAGCATTCTTCAAGTGGGGAAGTCAAAGCTTAGAACTTATTTAAGATCACAAAGTGGAAATTTTACTGATTAGACACAGTTCTCTTTATTCTTAGTGGAATTTTTCTGATGTCTCTCTCTATCTCTCTCTCCCCCTCCCTCTGTCCCTCCCTCCCTCCCTCCCTCATGCATTCATGGCTCTCACTGGCAAACGTTTATTACTGAAGAGGTGCAAAACCCTCTCTGCCTCCTGTGCTTGCCACATCTTAGAAGATTACGGCCTAGTCATCCGAGTCATTAAGTTACAGTGATCACCAGTGCTCTAAGTGGTTTGTAGGTAACTACCACTGTCCTGACCTCTTCATTACAGACTATTTAATACCCAAGACTTCTTATTTTATTTTATTTTATTTTATTTTATTTTATTTTAGTGTATGAATGTGCTGTCTGAATGTAGGTCTGTTCGCCTGTGTCGTGCAGTGCCGCGGAGGTCAGAAGAGGGTGTCAGATTCCCCTGGAACTGGAGTTGCAGAAGGTTCTCAGCCGCTATGTGGGTGCTGGGGATCGAACCCGGGTCCTCAGCAAGAGCAGTCAGTGCTCTCAACTACTAGGCCATCTCTCCAGCTCTCCAAGCCTTCTTAAAAGTAGGCAGCATCCATGTCTTATAAAATATAAAGTGGAAAACAATATGAAGTGGAAGCTTAGGGGTCAAATCACAGTTCATACTGATGCCTGTTTTGCTATTCTGAATAGAAATTTGGATAAAAACGTGGTTCTTTCAAGAGAGTAGAATGACACAAGTCCTAAAAATGATTTGGGCTTTGTCATGTGAGCCACAATGTTGTATTCATTATAATAAAGGATGCCTGGGGACTGGGGAGGTGACTCAGTGGAGGAGCCCTGCATGTAGGAGACCCAGAGCTCAGATTGTCAGAGCTCATATAAATGCCAGGCAGTTGTGGCAGCCACTTTGCCATCCCAGTGTGCAGAAGGCAGAAACAAAGGATTCCCAGGACAAAGTGAAGCTAGAGCAGCAGAACTACCGTCTTCAACTTCTACACACACACACACACACACACACACACACACACACACATCACATCACATCACATACACATCCAAAATGTGCATAGGAATGTCCAACGTTTGTAGAATTTTTTAACCCATGCACTCTGCAACCACATACGATTAAATAGCTAGGACTTTCTATTTCCTGAAAGAGCACAGTCAATAAGCCTGGGATCTGATAGGGCAGTGCAAAGCATGTCCACCTGCTAACTCATAAAGTCTCCACTTGTAGCTGTAGTGACTTGAGAACTTCTATTCAGAGAGGGGTGTCTGCCCTGCAGCCTTGCAGAAACAGCAGGCTTACTTCTCCACTAAAAATGTTTACTCTCTTCTATATCTTCATCCCATAAAAAGGAAAGAGTTTTTCCTTTTATAAATTTTTATTTATTTTTTACCCAACTGAATCCGATGAATGCTTATATGCCCACAGGCATACGGTTATACACAGGGGCACGGAAGACAAATCAGTGGTCATCCTCCTAAGGAACAGTGACTCTCCCTCCCTAGCAACCATCAAGGACCAGCAGCTCCTCACCTGTGGGGGTTGGTGGCTACTGAGACCTTCCCCATCCATGTCAGAAGTTTTAGCTGGCTTGGTCTTGTGCAGGCCTTGGTAGGTAACCAAAGTGGCTGTGAGTTTGTATGTGCAACAGCCCTATCATGTCCAGAGGACATCATCTCACCGCACCCCTCCCTACCCTCTCTCTACATTCTTTCTGCCCTTCTTGTTTGTCTGCTGTTTCAAGACTACGTATATTGTATTTACATAGAAAAATGCTGTCAAGTTTTAAAGCTCACAATATATGGTCTCTCCCATGTCCTCAGAGTTTGGGGCCATTTACCTAAAAATTTGGGCATGGTAAGGCTTCCTTTACTGGCCACGGGCTAGTGGCTTTCTTTTTTTTTAATTTTTTATTTATTTATTTTGTATGTGTGTGAATGTACTGTCTGCATGTAGGTTTGTGCACCCGTGTCGTGCAATGCCGGAGAGGTCAGAAGAGGGTGTTGGATTCCCCTGGAACTGGAGTTCTCCTGGAATTGGAGTTACAGATGGTTCTCAGCTACCATGTGGGTGCTGGGGATCGAACCCGGGTCCTCTGCAAGAGCAGTCAGTGCTCTTAACCACTAGGCTATCTCTCCAGCCCCGGCTAGTGGCTTTCTAATGACTTCTGTGATCCGGAGAGCTTAGCTGCACTTCAGAACAGTTCACCCACCCTCGCATCCCACATGACCTGTCCTGTGCTCTAGGCAAAGCACACCACTTCCCCTTGACTAAGCCTGTTATTTCCTCCCATCCTTTTGTTGTGTATATAGGGCTCTGTGTTTGTGTAGAAGTGCTCTCATGTGTGCACATGAGCATTCATGTGTATGTGGAGGTCCTCAGTCAACCCTGGGTGTCATAAGTGATGGGTTTCAGGATGACATTTTGTTCAAAGTATATTTTATATGTTGAGCATGTCCATTGGCTGTCCAGCATCATCCTAATCAAGGCATCATTTTCTCTCACCTGAGTTACTAGATTTTCTCATACTTGGTCCTCTGCTTACATGATTTGCCTGTAGAATTCTTGCTTCAGCTAAAAGCTAGAGTAACCCATCCACATCACCTGGACTCAAGCCTTGAGCTCACTGTATAGAGTTGTATTCCATGGACATCATGTACATTTGCTTCAGAGGACACTTGTGATATAGACCCTGCTGAATTACATCCTACTGGGCTGTCCTCTGCTCATCTCTCTATGAGCCCTTGCCCACACCCTTGCCATCAACACAAGCTGATGACCACACCACACATCTTCCCTGTCACCCAGCTGGAAAGGCTGCCCTTACTCGCTCTAGGGCATGGGAAGTCCCTTCTGGGACAGTCACTATGCTTCAAAGCAACCAAGAATCCTATATCTGTTTTCCTTGGAGATGTGAAATTCTCTTTCTGGCAGGCCACATGTGTGAATGAATCATATGGAAAACGCATATGTAAATATGAGTTGTGTGTTTCATGTTAAATATCAATATAAATGTGTGAGAACTGTATTGTAAGTAATTTGCTGGCAGATGAAACGTGGGAACAGCCAAACACAGGTAGTCTCTAAGATGGTTCATCTTCATTGTCAGGCCAGACATGCTGGGTACACTCCTATAACCCCAGGTCTTGAGAGATGGAGGCAGAAAGATCAGGAATTCAAACATCATCCTTGACTATATAATAAATTTCAGGCCAGCTTGGGGTACATGAGACTCTGACTCTAAAAACAAAAACGAGGGCTGTAACTGTTAAGAGCATAGGCTGCTCTGGCAGAGGACCAAAGTTAGAGCGCTGATATGGAATCTAACAACCATCCAGCATGCCACTTACAGGGGATCTACCGCCCTCTTCTGACATCTGTGTGCACTGCATGCAGATGCTGCACTTAAAACCATGCAGGAAAAGCACTCACACATAAAATGAAGAAACTTCTAAAATCCAAAACCAGAAGTGTCCTTATTGTCAACTAGACTGGGTTTTGAACCACCTAGGAGGTGCACCCCCAGATGGGCCTTTGAGGGTGCTTCCAGACACACCCTGAAGGTGATGCCATCTCATGGGCCAGCGTCATGGTCCAAGAAAATGGAGAAACATAGAGAGACAGCTGAGTGCCAGAATCCCCACTCTCTGCTTCCTGACCCTTAAGTTGGGAGGAGTCCCAGCCTCTCCCGCCACCATGACCTATGCCAGGCATTGTCCTCCATGAGGGACTGCACTCTCTTCGACTGTAAACCAAACCGGTCCCTTATTCTTATGTTCTTTCTGTCAGGTATTTTGTCACAGCAACAAGAAAAGTGTTTAATACAATACATATCTCACAATGTGGCTTAACATAATTTTTTGTGGTGTGAAGGCAAGATGTATTTAGACAACATCAGACTTTGAGTTTTGACTTTTGATCTTTTCCTGGGTCTTTCATATGTGACAACATTCTCTTGTGGAGCTGGACAGTAGCATCTACAGTCTGTCACGGGATCTTGGAGAAAAACACCCAATACTATAGCACATGATGTTCATAGACTGAACTGTTTGCTGGGCTAGAATGTTTTTTATGTGTCACATAGATTTTTTTTATTTGGAATATTTTCAACTTACAGTGTATTATAAATAGAAAACCTGCAAGCTTGGGGCCATGTGTATGTCATCTCCCTCAAAAACATTTATATTTATTAAGTGCTTCTAAATTCTAAATGCCATAAAGAATGCAAAAAGTTATTAGTAAATAGCTTTTCTGGTTTGATGCTGTGTTTATATAAGAGCTCTAAGAAAATCCATGTCTTCAAAGTGTTGGGCAATTTACCTAAATGCACATGACATGGACATAGGAACCTGTAGTAATGTACATTTACTGCTCTGTGTGTATGTGTGTGTGTGTGTGTGTATGTGATATGTGTGCACATGTGTAAGCAAGGTACACATACCCTTGTGTATGAGGAGCACATTTGGAGTCTTCTATCATTCTCTTCCTTGTCACTTTTTAAATATCTAATTTGTTATTTTTATTTTATGTTTATGAGTGTATTGCCTGCAGATTTTTTGAGTGCATTGATTTCATACAATCCCACAGATGTCAGAAGAGAGCATTGGATCCCCTGGAACTGGAGTAGTGGATTGTTGTTGGCCCTCATGTGGGTGCTGGGAACAGAACACAGGTCCTCTGTAAGAGCAGCCAGCGCTCTTTAACTACTGATCCCTCTCTCCAGCCTTCTGCCTTATTCCTTTGACACGGGGTCTCTCCTGAACCTGGAGCTCACTGTTTGACTAGGCTGGCTTGCATAAATCCCAGGGATATTTCTCCCCTACCCCAGCACTGGAATTACAGCTTTGCGCAGCCATTCTTGTCTTTTTTTTTTTTTTTTTTTTTTTTTTTAGCTTATCCTTTTTTTTTGTTGTTGTTGTTATTTTTGAGACAGGGTCTCCCTTTTGGTACCAGGTGTCCCAGAGCTCACTCTGTAGACCAGGCTGGCCTTGAACCCACAGAGATCCACCTACCTCTGCCTCCCGAGTGCTGGGATTAAAGGTGTGTGCAGCCATTCTTGTCTTTAAATGGGTACTGGGAATCCAACCTCAGGTCCTCCTCATGCTTGCACAGCAAGCTTTCCGTTCCACAGATCCATCTCCCCAGACCTGTGGTTTTGATTCCTATTAGAATACCAGGCACCAGGTTTTAATCACAGTGAGTAGTTACTTAGCTAATAGCTGCATTGAAAAGTAATTGTATTAATTCTGACTCACTTTTCTCTCCCTTTCCTCTGCCCCACATTCATGTTTCTGAGCAGATTTATTTAATTTCCTTCATTTGGCTTCATGACAGCACAAAGTCATCAGTGTAATTGCCGTAAGAGGACTCTGTTTTATTTTTTATCACCCAGCACATTTTTATTGTCAGAATGGTTACTAATCCTTCATTTTTATTTACTCTAGCTAGGGAAGTTTTACAAAAATCTTGTGAATATTTACAAAAAAATGCTTTAAGCTCTGGCTTCTCTCCTGTTCTGCTGGCTCATGAGGGCATCGCAGCTCTAAACCCCATGGCTCCATTAGATGAAGTTTTTAATGAGAACAAAGCTTTTTTGTACATACGTTTTCTGAGTCCCGTGCCCCAGGACCCTCTCAAGCATGCTGTGCCCAAGAATAACAAAACATGGCTATATATTTCAGGTTTGGTTGGAATGATTGAGAGGGATCAAGCAAGAGAGGGAGAGAGTGAAAGAGAGAGAGAATATGAAGTACACACGATGAATGTCTATTCCAAACTCGTCGGTGCTTGAGATTGATTTTAAAATAAGCAAGGTCTACTGGATTTGCCAAACTGAATTCAAGTACTTTATAGGGTATTTAAGAACATATTTAAGAAGAGATGGGAAATGTGATAGAATCAAATATTAAATAGACTAAAGACTTTGACACAGTATATGGTTCCTGAGACCTCAGGAAAGTATGTAAAATGTTGTTGGTCCTCCACCTGGGGAGGTCTGAGATGGGACGGCTTCTGGCTGGCATCCACATTTACCTACCCACACAAAGCCAAGCACTGTGACGTCTTCTCCCTATGCTCCCAAGTCTGTTTACTGTCATTTAGTTTGAAAAGTGGGGATGGCTCGATGGGCATAGTCTCAGCCAGCACTGCACAAAACTTAGCTCCTGATCCCTCCATTTCCTGTTGACTGAGATACCTGTACGACAGTCCTGAAACTGAATAAATTCCATGAGCTCTCAGACCAGGATTCTAAGCCAGGCATGGTGGCACACACTTTTAATCACAGCACTAGGGAGGCAGATGCAGGTGGTTCTCTGTGAGATCAAGACCATTCTGGGCTACATAGCGAGTTCCAGGTCAGCTGGAGCTACAGGACACCCTGTCTCAAAAAAAGAAAAAAAAAAAAAGAAAAGAGAAAAAAGACGGTTACAGTGATTCTAATAGACATATGACTCAAAACTGTGAGAGAGACAATTGTTCTTCATGCAGGAAGATTAAAGCTTTTAAATTACACATATAATATATGTATATATATATACTTAGTTATATGAGATATGAAAAGTTATAAATGCATTCAGTAATATATTTATATGTACAGACAATCAAGGAATTTTTTCTAGTTTGTTGTGGAGAACACATGATATATATTCAATTAAAAACATTTTCTGGGCTGGAGAGATGGCTCAATGATTAAGAGCACTGACTACTCTTGCAGAAGACCCGGGTTCGATTCCCAGCACCCACATGGAAGCTAAGAACCAACTGTTACTCCAGTTCCAGGGGAATCCAACACCCTCTTCTGACCTCCGCAGCATTGCATGATACAGGTGCACAAACCTACATGCAGACAGTACATTCATACACATAAAATAATTAAAAAAAATATTTCCTCTAAAGCTGGGCCTGATGGTACAGGTATAATTCCAGCTACTACCAAGGCTGAGGCAGGAGGATTGTGAGTTCAAAGCCAGCCTGGACTACAGAGGGAGTTCAAGGCGAGTCTGGGTAATTTAATGAAGACCTACCTGAAAATAGAAAGTAAAAAGAAGGTCCACGGTGGACTCGGCAGTATAGGGCTTGCCTAGCGTGCCTGGGACCCGGGCTTCCATCCTCAGTACTAAAGAAGAAAAAAAGCAGAACTCCTCAGAAACAGTGCTCTGGGGCACTGAAGAGATGGTTCCTTTGGAAAAGTGTTCGATCTGTCCCTTAGAATCCATGTGAAAAGGCTGGCTACAGCATAGCTGTGCCCCTGATCCCAGTGCTGGGGAGGTGGAGACATAGGGATCTCAGGGGCTCACTGGCCAGGCAATCTAGGCAAATCTGCGGGCTCCATGTTCAGCAAGAAACCTCATGTGTCAAAAACTAAGATGGTAAGAAATGGAGGAAGGCAACCAATAGGGACCTCTGGCTCTTACGTGCAGACCTGTACACCTTCAGAGAGAGAGAGAGAAAAAGAGATAGAGAGAGAGAGAGAGAGAGAGAGAGAGAGAGAGAGAGAGAGATTGGTTTTGTCACTTTATTTAGAGATAAAAATATTGTCATTTTATTTAGAGACAAAAATGTTTGGTCTGGACCTGTAGAGCTCAGTTAATAAAATAAGCAATGGCATCGGTCTTCATCCAAGGAGCTGACGGTCCATCTTCCTTTCCCTTCTCCATCTCTTCTCCCTCGGAGGATAATTTCTGCCTACTCTCTGTTCCTTCTCAGGAAGCAGACAGCTGTAGGGACCTCTAATGTCTGCACAAAAATGTGTTGAAAAAGTGTGGCTTCTTTATAAAACACTTTCTAAGGCCAAATGGAATCAGAACTGAGTGAAAATTATATAGGTGTTTTGTTGTTGCTGACTGACATTTCATAAATTTTAGCTCTGGAATTATAGCCAAGCCTATTAATATATAACTGTGGCCCATGTAGCTGCAAACGTCTTTCTGTGACTATCATGGAGGTGAGCTTAGACAGCAGCCTTTTTTCTTTCAGCATAGAAGCATCTCCTAGCAAATGTCAGGGCTTTGAAATACTCACAAATCTAAATATAGACAAAAATAAAATTTCAGAGAGCTCCTTGGAACCAAAACGAGAGGCCAGAAAATAATCCTGTTCTCAGTCTTTTCTCTCTCAGGAATATTGTTCTTATATTCACTATTAATTTATTTGCCGAAGATTCATCCAGGGTTTGTTTATTTTTACCAATTTTTAGATTCTTGTTTTATGTTTTGACATGTTTGAAAGGAGATAAGTTGTATGTTTCATTCTTATTTCTGTGGAAAAATTATAATTTTGAAAAAAAATGTGCTTGGAGCCTCCAACGTTTTGAATAAGGTATTATCATTTTTCTGCATTTGATCTCTTGAGCTATAGCCAGACCTGAGCTTGGCACAGGAGGGCGAGTTGCTGGTTCCTTGCCTCTCCTGTCTAGGATCAATGTGTGAGGAATAAAGACAAAAGGAAGACTGAAATTCCAGCTTTATTTCTTGAGGTTATTTCCATTGCTACCAATACAGATATTTTGGATGTTGTTTGTTCCTTCATTTGTTGGTTGGTAAAGCTGGCTTTGAAGGCCTGGCTGGTGCATAAAGGCTTTCTCTTGACTCCTCAAACCTGTTCTTCCTCCTGATCCCAAAGAAGATCTGGTGCATCCTCTTTCCTGCACTTCAGGAAGGTGACCTGACATCTACCTCACTCACTTCGTCACAGACAAACTGAGTCAGAGCTAGGTGGCTCTCCCCATGGCCCTCTGCAAGCTGCCCCTTGGCCTCACCTCCTCGTGGTGAATCCAGCTATGCAGTGTGCCCTGGTATCTTCCTACATAGTCATGGTACTCACCATAGAGAGACAGGGGCAGGCTGCTTGGTCTCACCAGGAGAGTAAGCCCAGTCCTCTGTGTGCATCGCCAGGGCTACAGAGAGGCCAGACTCTTGCCAGTCAGCTCAACCCAACTCCTGTCCTTCAGAGGAAACAGACACAGACAGAGCAAGAATCCAACTCCTCCTTCTGACTTCCACTCCCTTACAAGCCAAGGATAGAACATGAGGAAACAAAGTTGCCTGTGCAGGCTAGGATGAATTTGAAAGGAACCAAGTAGTTCAGGACAGTGCATTTGGTAAGACAGTCTAAGTGCTCGAGAGACATTTAGTAGTCTTCATTTTACTTTTCACTGTATGTCTGTTTCTCTGCCAACATTTTCTTCCTCTCTGAATTCTTCTTACCCCTGTGTAGCAACAGAGTGATTTTTCAACCCTTAAGGCAGGAATTATATCCACTGTTATAAAAGCATGCTCCAGTTCAAAGAAACTCTGACTCAAATAATATAAAGAACTGTTCTCATTTGCTAAACAATAAAAGAAGCATCATATTCACCTACATGTTAAATATCTTATTAACGAACTTAATTTTCTTAGTCATGAAAATCATATTTTTCTTAGACCAGTAAACAAACATGTGTTTGTTATGTTTCTAGCTTCTTTGGAAGTCATTTAAATATAAAGATTCTGGGCAATTGAATTTTGCAACATCTAATCTGGCCAATTAATGAGTCGTTCATCTCAACTCTCCTAATTCAAAGCATGGAATGTCCTTCTTAATTCCTATGCATGTGCTGCCTGAAAAGTTTTGAAGGCATTATACAATCTTCTAATTTTAAACAAACTTGATTTAGGCATGTATACAAATTGTTTCATTCCCTACTGAAATTGCCTTCCCCTGCAGTTCACAGCAAGGAGCTGAGTCTAGGGATAAGATTTGTGAAACTATCATTTAGAATATTGATCGGCCTTCAGGCTATCCAGTTAAACTATGAGTTCCATCACAGATGAGGTCATACATCTGAAAATGCTTCTCTTCTCTATGAAGGTATTTCCACTATGCTAACAAAGAATGTGTGTGCTTCCTAGACACACTAGCATGCATGAGGAATAAATGTCAGCTAAATGAATATGCATCAGTTCTATGTATGGCTATAACCAAGTCCCTGATACATAGTAGCTTTCAATTGTTCTTGTCATTTTGGGGTATTCATAAACATGCTTGCAGTTATTTTGTGTGCAATTGTCTAACTTGTGTGGAATAAGATTGTTCAAGAAAGCAAAAGAGAGAGCAGGAAAGCATTTAGAAAAAAATATTTTTAAACTAATCTTTACCAGTATCCCATACTGTAGGAGTGGAGCCCAGAAGCCGCAGGCCTGAACAGCACAATCTCAGGGAACTGGTGCTGATGAAAGTCTTGGGTTTCTGTACAGTATAATCATTTATAAAACACCACCAGGTTCTGATATACAGAGTGCTGTATATTGTTATATATTTATATATGTGTGTGTGTATGAATGTACACATATCCACATATTTCTCAAATTTCCAGATCATTTAAAAGGAAAGAAAGTGATTTATCATCCCATCTTAGACCTACAAGTGTCACAGGAAAGAGAACTGTTGCTTTGATGAGTGAGTGAGACATCATTATAGATGAGAGCTGAAAAAACACTAATTCTCATTAATAGTCAATACACTGACTACAATGAGGGACCTGCTAAATCATTCCACTGAGGGGAAATAGCCTCCCACCTGGGTAGACATCTTTCTGTCACAGATGATGTAAGGTACTAATTGCAGGCATGCTTCATGAAAATAATTACATATTGGTGCATGGAAATTACATAAAACTATTTATCTCTGACTTTCCATCTAAGTACAATGGAAATACTCAAGAGAAGCATGACATTAGAAACAAGACTATTCATATTCAAATGCCACAAAGTACCTTCATGATAAATATAATAGAAGCATTTCTTTTTATAAAAACTCACATCTTGCATCTTTTTGTGTCTTTTTTCCCCCTTTCAATGCAGTTTACTGTTTTGGATACAAGACAGGATATACCATGTATGGCAGAATGCATGAATTCTGTTGGGGCAGGGAGACAGGGAAGGGGAAAGGGATAAAAATAAATACATCAGTTATTTCAAACATCTATTTTTTGGATTCCTCTCTGAAGTATTGGCAATGTTTGAATGTACTGAGAATTGAGGATGTACACATCCACAAGACTCAAGGTCACCTTCATGTCTATCTGCTCTATCTACCCTTCTTTCCCTCATTATCTCCCAGGAGGCTAAGATGGTGGCCTTCTTCTATGGACTTTGAGTCTATAAGGTAGAGAATAGGTAGGTGCTGATGCTGATGAAATGACTGAGTTCTTGTCCCTCATATTTTCCGTTAAAACATTCAGAGTCTTTTCATCACCCATGTTTGTAAAATGTATAAAATGCCTGTTATGCATCTTGAGTATAAAAAATAATAATTGAGCTAAAGCTAGAGAGATGTAGCTTGATTGTGGAGGCCTTCCCTAGCATGCTCACGAATGTGTACTGGATCCCTAGTCACACACACACACACACACACACACACCAGAGAGAAGGGGCTGATTCCTGTCCTCAAGATACTAGGGGCTGCAGAGATTGCTCAGTTGTTAAGAGCACTGGCTGCTCTTGCAGAGGGCCCAGGTTCAGTTCCCAGCACCCACATGGGAGCTAACAATCTTCTGTAACTCCAGTTCCAGGGGATCCAACGTCCTCTTCTGACATCCAGGGCATGGCACGATATGGATACACTTGCACACATGCAGGCAATACACTTATACACATAAAATATATGTTAGAAAGAATTACATTCTAACACAAAGAGCAGCCCTAAAGGCAAAGGGGCCAGTACCTCTCACAAGAATAACACAAAGCCCGTCGGAGGACCAAATTAAAGAAATTTCAGTTCTTTTCCAGGTAAGGATAAATGTTTCCTTTCACAAGGATTGTGTTAATCATTTTTAATAAAATGAAATTTCCTAATTTAAAAACCTTTATAATTTAAAGAACAAAGTCTACTCTGCATGCCTCTTTCCCCATCGTCTATTTTCTCCAGCTCGGCTCTCCCTTTAGGAAATTCTTGGTCTTTTACCTAAATTCTTCATGATGCATTTTAAACTTGAAGTTCCTTGGTTTCTCCGGGGAAGACAGAAAGTAACTGATTGGTATCCCTTATTTAGCAGCCTGAATTTTTGGCAGGCGAAATTGCTGGACGCAAACCAAAAAGATTAAGTATAACAGGAATAAACATAAAATCCTATATTTAAATTTAAAATGTTATCCTACAGATACATGACAAGAGAAGTTCTGATTTGCGCTGAAAAAAAATTCAAGGTCTGAAGGTTTTACTTGGCTAAAAATTCAAATACAAGGCCATCACCGGATGGAGCCTCTAAGCCCTAATCAACTTCTTGATCCCAGTTGGTTTCTGCATGTCCCTGGAAATACCAGCCTTGCTCTACTGGACAGTGGTCAGAGCATGGATCGAAAATAGTTGACTGGATTCTGAGTCACAGTGAAGATAAGGAGAAGCCTAACTTCTCCTCATGAAAATCTTCAAATATACACTACACACATCACTGGACTAGAAATGGCCTGTCAGCCAACACCAGAGCGTCTGTGACACTATGGAATTCGAAAGGTCTCCTCAATGGCTCTCATGTCATTGTCTGAGGAGCTTTGGAGTGGTGATAAATGCGGTCCCTGAATTCAACAGTGGACTAACGCACTGATGGATTCATAACTTGATCACATTACTGGAGCGTGAGAGAAGCTAGGGGGAGGCTGTACTGGAAAGAAGTAGAAATCTAAAGGTGAGTCCTGGAAGGGGCTTGCTTGTCCCCAGAGTGCTGTCCTCTCTCCTCCACTCATCTGTCCCCACACTGGGAAGCTAAATAACAAGCATCCTCCCCACCTTTCTCCAAAGTTGCAAGGCTTTCTTCCCTGGGACAAGTCCCTCTCCTTGTAACTATACTTTCATGGCTAGCATTAATGTGCTAGCCCAATCCAGCTGAAATGGGTTTTCTCTGATGTATCCTCCATTGCCTCTGCTTTCCTGATGGCTCCCTGCAGGTGAGGCTGGGCTTCCATAATCTGGTTGTCTTACCCACAGTTGTTACAGTCCTGTAGTTTTGTTTCTTTAGTTCAGTTTGCAGGATACATAATGGAATTTGACCCCACAGTCTCAATATACTAAAACAGTGACTGCAAACAACTGCTTAGGAATTGTTATTTCTTTTTTTTTTTTTTAATTTTAAAGCCAAGACTTGGTAAATTTTACCATGCCTGCTGTCCTTTGGGGCAGGGGAGCAGGGGGCAATGAAACAAGATTACTCTGAACTACTATTCTGAACTGGTAGTTTCCCAACTACTTAGGTCAATGTATAGGCTGTCCATTGAACATTTAGAACAACTGACTCCTTCGTGCAATTGGGCCCTGCATCTGGGAACGTAGTAGAGTCACAAACCTGAAGTATTTTCCTAGTAACTGAGATGCACTCTGAATTTTACATCTTGAAAACGACATTACTTAATGTTTTTGTAAGGAAGGAGTGTGCCATCTTATTTTCCCAGGAGACAGTTTGTCATGATGTCAGGGACAGATGCTTCACCTTGTGTCAAAGAAGAAGAATTCAAAAGCCTTGATTGACATCATTCCTAGACCGGGGTCCCCGTCCTACAGCACGGAATCAGAACAAGTGGCCCTGTGTTTCCAGAGTTCTGAGCTTTCGGTTTCTCTCTGCTGAAGTCGCTAGCCTTCTCTAAGTGGAGTCCCTTCATCCATGTCATGCCGTCTCACCATATCTTCATTAAAAATAGATGGAGTCCCAGATCCATCACATCAGAATATTCCCTTACCTTCTGGATATTACAGGGCACCAATGTCTTTAAAAGTGAATTTCAGTCTCTGAAAAGTTAACTGTAGCAAGCAGACTTTTGGGTTGACCTTCAAAATTTCTTGACAACTAGCCTAGAAATTTATGACATAGTCATAAGCCATGGGCTGATCTGCCACGATTGACCCTAAGGCCAAGATTTTATTTCTCCTTTGTGTTCCTGCTGGATTGCTTTTCTTTTCTTTGTTTTCTTGGTTCTTAAACCTCTTAAACCTTAAACTGTCAGGTTTCTGATATTGCTTCTCTTGCTTGCTTTCTTTATTCGTCATCATTCTAATTCCCGAAGCCCCTTTTTCTCTTGAAGTTCTGAATTACACTTGATTTATTTTTCCTTCAGATAATTCCTTAAAAACAAAAATTGTAAATTGTAAAAATCTTCAGTTCAAGGAGATGGCTCATTGGTAAAGGTGCTTTCCACGTAAACCTGATGATGCCTGCATACACAGAAGCATTGTTTGTATCAACCTATGAGTGTCTTCATTGAGCAAATAGCAGTGTTCACCACTTAGTCAATATGTAGATTCAAGCCTAAAACCTGTGAATTTGTTGTTTTTACACTCTGTCATTAGAAGAAAAACTGAGTTTAAAGTTTAAAATTTGGGTTTAAAGTCTGATGTAAGACCTGAATTCAGCATTTGAGACTGTTAAACTCTCTTAAAGAAATACAATTTCTAGTGCCTTAAGAGTCCTTTCAGTTTGATCATACTTACTATCTCGTACTACTTACTTACTAGAAGTCCGGAGTTGTGCAGAATACTGGTTAGCTACTTGATTAAAAGCAAGCCTTTATGGAATGGAAGGTCTCATCTTGAGTGACTGGGAACTAGCACAGCTTTAAAATGTTTTCCCTGACTTAAATTGGAGAATCAAACTCAATCTCTACTTTTTAAAGGATTTATCTGTCTCTTTTTAACATACTAAAATGATATCAGTATTATGTAGGGATTTGTAAACCACAGATTTCCAAGATGTTTGTACTTTCCTTTATACGAGAACAGTATTTTATAATAGTACCTTTGAGTAATAGTGCCTATGAGTATTGTAAGAAATCTTGGGACTGCATTCAATATTTAGTCACCTAGCTAGGAGAAATTAGATTTTTTTTTCCTGTCAAACAAGTAGAACTTACTTTAATCATTCATTCTAAAGTGTTAAAAATCATCCATAATGTTGTTTAAAGTTGGTTTGTATATTAGGGGAAATTAACTCTGATTTAAACATCAATGTCAAAATCTAGTTCTATTTTTCTATTTTATTTTTTATTTATTCTTTTATTCTAATTTTTATCAGTAGTTTCAAATCTTTGAACTATGATACTAAAAGCAAACCTCATATGGATGCTTGTGAAACTTGTAGTTTAAACAATTACATAGCTAATAATTCTTCCTTCCCTTTTCCTTCATGAGAATAGTTTAGGTCTCGTAGAGACAAATTAATGTTGAGCTAAGACTGTCTTCCTTTCCATTCTTTAAATCTAGTAACTTTCCATCTCCTCCTCTTAATGTGAAAAGCATTTGCAACTCCTGGGATATTTCAGCTGTTGACACTTTAGAAACCTCCAGCGCTGTGTAGGTGTTGAGAAGTAAATTTGAAACATGGAGGTGGAAGAAAAGCCATGTGTCCTTAAAAGTTTGGTTTATCTTTTTTAAGTGAAAGGAGAGCTTCAAGTATAGAGGACAGACAGTAAGCAGCTCATACAACAGGGCAGTCGGGGGGAGAACCAGGCTGAGCCTTTATATAAAACGTCCTAGGCAGCCATTGCATTATTTGAAAAATATGTCCCATTAAAAATATCTTTGTGCCTGTGCTGTGTCTTCTTGTAGGAATTTCATGCTTGAGTATTGTCTGGATCATTTCTGCCCCACCCAGTCTCCCATAAACTCCTCCATGTCCCTTCCACCCCCTCTCAATTTCTTGTCCTCTTCTTTGATTGTTACTGTTGTGTATATATAATACACCAAGTACACTAAGTGGTACTCATGTGTCCCTGTGTTTGGGGCTGCCCTTTGGGATTAGATAACCTCTCCAGGAGCTAGTCCCTGGAGAAAGCCTGATTCTTCCCCATCATCCACTGACTAACTGTAGCACTTCGTCTTGAGGTGGGACCCTATGTCATTCCCCCATCCACCATAGCATGTCACCTTGTTTTGTCATTATGAATACCTTGGTAGACTATCATAGTGTGGGGCGTTCACTGGTGCAGCCTCCTGTCATGTCTAGAAGGCACCAACTAGCAGCGGGTGTCTTTTTCCTGACTCTTGCATTCTTTCTCTCCCCCCAACCCCATCCAGGAAGTCCCTGAACCTTGGGTGTTGTACTTCTTTTTGGTGAACCAAAATGATGTACTATCAAAGATAAGTAGGTCACCTGATACAATTCCATTTTAATTAATGCATTAACTGGTTCTTTTTCAACGAGTACCAATCACTATGCCTTGAGAATGTGCTGGCTTGCAGAGTTCTCCTATGGCAGAAACCTAGGAGGAAGCCCCACATCCTCAGAAAGCAAGGATTGCCCCTGTAATCCAAGGAGAGAGAGAGAGAGAGAGAGAGAGAGAGAGAGAGAGAGAATATGTGCACGTAGTGTGCCTGTGTTTGTATAAGAAAGCAGAAGCCAGAGGTTAGTATCAGTTCCCTTTCTTTTTTTTTTTAATTTATTTTTATTGATGCTTTGTGTATTTCATACATCATTTTCCAATTCAGTTCAGGCATATTTCCCTTTCCCTTCCCCCCACCTCACCCCACCCCATCCCAGATCATGCATTCTGTCATAACTGTCCTGCATCTTTCTCTCAGTTTTTTTTTTCATTTTTTAGCAATAAGTGATATTTTATGAGTACAAGCATCCTTCATGTAAAACCAATTTGCAGGCTGTTGTGCCCAAACCCCCACAGCCCCACCATCCAGCGGGGGAGGGGGGGCTTGTATGTTCAATCAAGTTGATCAAATGAGTGTCCAGACTATATTGCTGTGGTTTCACCATTCACCCCCATCGCAGCCCTTACATTCTACCATGCCGCCTCTTCTGCAGATTGTTCCCTTTCTTGATTGTTCTCCACTTTGTTTTGTTGAGACAGAGCTTCCCACTGAATCTGCAGTTTACCAGTTCATACAGACCAACAGGTCAGGGAACTCCAGACATCCTCCTGTCTCTGCCTTCCCAGAACTGGGATCACAGGCAGACACTGTCACACTCAGCTCCTTACCTGGGTGCTCCCTCACGCTCGCACAGAGCGAGACATCTCCCCAGACCAAGGTGATTCATATGTGCTAATTTTTAATGGATAAAAGGCCAGAAAATATTTTTGAATGCGTCTACACACATATATAGATACTAGTCAAGCTTGTAAGTTGCTACGGGACCAAAAATCTTCAGGAAGATCCAGTGTCAAGATAACAAAATAAGTTTCAAATCCCTATGTGGGTCTCTAGAAGAATGAGCAGGATGGGAATCTGAGAATGAGAGCGTTTTCACAAGAAAAATACCTTAGTGAAAAAGCCCCATAATTTCATCAGAGCATGGGCTGAAGACATGGTTCAATCTCCAGGACCCACATGGTGGGAGGAGAGGATGGATTCTCACAAAGCCATCCTCTGAAATCCACAGGCATGCCATGGGGCACATGCTTGTATACCACACACACACACACACACACACACACAATTAATTAATTATGTAAACATAAAAACTTTACATGACTAAGTTTATTGATGGGATTTTACTACTGTGTGACTTGGGGCTTAGAAAGAGAGGAATTTCTGCTGGGTGTGGTGGTGCACGCCTTTAATCCTAGCACTTTGGAGGCAGAGGCAGGCGGATCTTTGTCAGTTCAAGGCCAGCCTGATCTACAGAGTGAGTTCCATGACAGCTGGGACTACAGGGAGACCCTGTCTCGAAAAGACCAAAAAAAAAAAAAAAAAATTGTCAGAGCCCTGACTTCCTCTAAAGCCAGCTCTGGTAAGTTCTCTGAGCACCAGGGTCCCACTGGAAACCTGAGTCTGTCTGAGAAGACAAGCCCTCAGAAGAAGATCCAGTGAGGCTTGTCTTGAGCGTCCCATCCTTGGCATAAAGGCGAAACACATAAGGATTGCACACAACAAGGCGTGGTGCCAGTGGCTCCGGGTCTGCCAGGGAAAGCAGTTGACCGGAGACTCTCTGCTGTATGGAAAGCCAGAGCTTCCCCTCCCCCACTTCCTCATCCCAGAGCTTCCCCTCCCCCACTTCCTCATCCTGGAGGAGTCTCAGCTCTGCCTTCTCCCCCATCACCCAAAGACACTGCTTGCTCTGAGGTTAGCAGTGACCATCTCTCCACGTCGCCAGGGTGCCCCTCATCCTTGTCTCGTCTGGCCTCTTCCACAGTGCTACTGAGGACCTGGCGTACTCCCTTCTGTAGTTCCAACTACTCTCAATCACAGTCGATCTCTTTCATGAGCTCCTGGGGGCTGTACTTGCCCCCTTTGATCCTTACATACTCGTGTCTACCCGGCTTACCTCTTAACACATGTTTGTTCTTTTCTGACATGATATCTATGGGATTTTCATTGTTCCACAGGCTTCAACTTCTATCCTTTTTCTGAAGGGACTCAAAGTCTGCCTGCTCTGCACACCTTTCAGAAAAGGAGTGTCAGACCCATGCTCAGTGACTTACTGTCTCTTTCCACTTGTCTGTGTCACCAGCTCAGCCATGTGACACCATTTCCTGTTTATGTGTGGTTCTGGGGATCAAGCCCAGGCCTGTGTACATGTTGAACAAGCACTCCACCACGTGAGTGGTATCCTCACCCACCTTCCCTGTCTTCTTAACAAGAGTGCTGGCCCCTTCCTGCCCCTCCCCTGCCACCTATCTACACATGTCCATTACCTCCTCGGTACCTCACCTCCATCACCAATCGTTCAACTCCCCCCTCCTGTTAGTCCTTCTAAACGTGACAGCCTGTGTCCTGTCAGGACTAAGAAAGCCCAGTCTCTGTCTTCTTCGCTGCTCTATCTTCAGCTCTGTGCCTCCCCTGCTATTCCTTCTTGCTCTGCCACAGAATGAACTTCTCATTGTGAATCTGACATCCCCTACCTACTGCAAATTGCAGACTTCCTCCTCTGGGAGGGAGTGAACATGCCTGGCTGCTCAGGTCAGCTGCCTCTTTGTCTTTGCTTTCACCTGTTCCCTCCTTCCCAGGGTGGAACCAACTCAGCCTGAAGGAATGCAAACCAGAGTGGAGGAAACTTGTGTTCTGAGAGCCTCTCCCTGTGCAAAGCAGTGTGTAAATAGATGAGTTTTTCAATATTTTATCTATTATTTTATTTTATGTGTATGAGTATGTTGCCTGCATGTCTGTAAGTCCACCCGTGTCCTGCATGCAAAGACCAGAGAGTCAAAAGAAGGTATCAGCTTCCTTGGAACTGGACTTACAGATGGGTGCCATCCATCATGCTGCTGCTGGAAATCAAACCCAGGTCCTCTGCAAGAGCGGCTAGTGCTCTTACCTGCTGAGCCATTGCTCTAGTCCCTAAATGGATAACTTTTTAGATTATGTCACATAGAGATGATTCTGGAAAAGGGATAGAACATAGAAAGATGGCTTCATCCCCTTCCATCCAAACAGTTATTCTCTTCAAAAGATACTAAAGTATTTCATTTTGAAACAGGAAGTAGGCTTGTTTCATTCACAAGCAAACTAAAGCAATGAGTTGTTCACTGTAGCTGAGAAAAGAAATGCTTTGTTGCATCAAAAGCCTCTGAATGTGTCCAGGGACATGTCCTTCCTCGTCCTCTGAATATGTCCAGGAACATGTCCTTCCTCCTCCTCTGAATGTGTCCAGGGACGTGTCCTTCCTCATCCTCTGAATGTGTCTAGGGACATGTGCTTCCTCATCCTCTGAATGTGTCCAGGGACATGTCCTTCCTCATCCTCTGAATGAGTCCAGGGACGTGTCCTTCCTCATCCTCTGAATGTGTCCAGGGACGTGCCCTTCCTCATCCTCTGAATGTGTCCAAGGACATGTCCTTCCTCATCCTCTGAATGTGTCCAGGGACGTGTCATTCCTCATCCTCTGAATGTGTCCAGGGACATGTCCTTCCTCATCCTCTGAATGTGTCCAGGGACATGTCCTTCCTCATCCTCTGAATGTGTCCAGGGACATGTCCTTCCTCATCCTCTGAATGTGTCCAGGGACATGTCCTTCCTCATCCTCTGAATGTGTCCAGGGACATGTCCTTCCTCATCCTCTGAATGTGTCCAGGGACATGTCCTTCCTCATCCTCTGAATGTGTCCAGGGACATGTCCTTCCTCATCCTCTGAATGTGTCCAGGGACATGTCCTTCCTCATCCTCTGAATGTGTCCAGGGACATGTCCTTCCTCATCCTCTGAATGTGTCCAGGGACATGTCCTTCCTCATCCTCTGAATGTGTCCAGGGACATGTCCTTCCTCATCCTCTGAATGTGTCCAGGGACATGTCCTTCCTCATCCTCTGAATGTGTCCAGGGACATGTCCTTCCTCATCCTCTGAATGTGTCCAGGGACATGTCCTTCCTCATCCTCTGAATGTGTCCAGGGACATGTCCTTCCTCATCCTCTGAATGTGTCCAGGGACATGTCCTTCCTCATCCTCTGAATGTGTCCAGGGACATGTCCTTCCTCATCCTCTGAATGTGTCCAGGGACATGTCCTTCCTCATCCTCTGAATGTGTCCAGGGACATGTCCTTCCTCATCCTCTGAATGTGTCCAAGGACGTGTCCTTCCTCATCCTCTGAATGTGTCCAGGGACGTGTCCTTCCTCATCCTCTGAATGTGTCCAGGGACGTGTCCTTCCTCATCCTCTGAATGTGTCCAGGGACATGTCCTTCCTCATCCTCTGAATGTGTCCAGGGACATGTCCTTCCTCATCCTCTGAATGTGTCCAGGGACAGGTCCTTCCTCATCCTCTGAATGTGTCCAAGGACGTGTCCTTCCTCATCCTCTGAATGTGTCCAGGGACGTGTCCTTCCTCATCCTCTGAATGTGTCCAGGGACATGTCCTTCCTCATCCTCTGAATGTGTCCAAGGACATGTCCTTCCTCATCCTCTGAATGTGTCCAGGGACATGTCCTTCCTCATCCTCTGAATGTGTCCAGGGACTTGTGCTTCCTCATCCTCTGAATGTGTCCAGGGACATGTCCTTCCTCATCCTCTGAATGTGTCCAAGGACATGTGCTTCCTCATCCTCTGTCTCCTTCTCCCTCAGGTCTCTTCCTTTCTTTCCCTTCCTGCCTCTTCTTTCTTTTTCCATCCCTCTTCCTCTCTTCCTCCCTCTTTGTCCTCTCTTCCCTTCCTACCTTCTTCCTTTCTTCCTCCCTCCCTCTATCCTTCACCTCCTTTCTCCTTTTCCTTTTCATGTAGTCTTTCATTCATTCTTCAGCATTCTCTAATCTCTATGTTTCATTCCATATCAACTTCTAAATGTCACTCAAAATTTGTTTCTAACACCATAATACCAGAAGGCATATTTGAGAGTTCCTTCACAACATTGATTAAAATTATATGGGGCAGAGAGTTATTTAAAGACTGAGGGCATGTGGTAAGAATCACCTTATTCATGTGAAATCTCGCCTTCACATGAACTCGCAGCAGCTGTGGACACCTGAACAAGACCCGCCTTGAGATCAAACCAAGTAACAGTTCCAGCATTGACAGGAGAGCCACTCCTAAGGATCCCTCCCTAGCTAAAGTACTGTGGACAGTTTATGGGTGAGAGAGAGTAATATTTTTGATGGAGTGACCAGGGCAAATTTCCCATGCACCATACCCATGCACATATGGACAGTTTAATTGGACTCAGTGAATTAAAAAAAAATAAAAAAGAGGACATGAAGTTGGACTGGAGACATGTTGGAAGATCCTGGGAGGAATTGGGTGGGGGGAGTGGGTATAGTCAAAACATACCTGGATGGAAATTTCAAAGTATAAATAAAATTTTTAAATTTCTATAATAGAGCAGAAGAGTCTGTTATCTCATTGTCCCAAAGGTCCTAACCGGAGTCACTTCATGCTGGGCCACTCCTTCCAGCCAGTCCCCTCATCCTCAGTATCCCGCCTCATCTGCCCCAGTTAACTGGAGGAGGTCTGTGCTGTTTGGTGATAGAGGGAGGGTTCCAAAGAGGCCTGGGCTATGACTGATGGGGATTTGAGTCATGCCGGGTCTGGGTTGTTTCCTGGCCCATGAAGAAGCAAGTCATCTGCTCTACCTCGTAGAACCTTGTGATGAAAGTGGTTTCAACTCTATTTTCTTAAAGGAAATGTCAACATACATGAAAATCTGGCTGATCTTATGGAACAACAAAGTGCAAAGAGAATAAGGGAATAAGCTTAGAGCCAAATGATGGGAATTAAAGTTAGAGAAAAACCAATCACAGTTATAGAGTACCAAGACCAATTATAGTAAAACGATTGTTTGTTTGATATTACACAAATCACTTTTTAAATGTGGAGAAATTCCTATTAAGTATTCTCCTCGTGATGATCCAACCTCACATCTGATATAGAGCAGATCACGGATGTGCTGCAGATACCAAACGATGCAGCTGCTCTGCTCCTTTGATTGCTGCTAGGTGATTAGTTACACCTTTTTTCTACTTTTAAGTGTTTTCTATTTATATATTCATTTTTAACACTTTTTAAATTTTATTTATTTTTGTATGTGTATGAATGTACTGTCTGCATGTAGGTCTGTGCGCCCATGTCTTGCAATGCCGCAGTAGTCAGAAGAGGGTGTCAGATTCCCCTGAAACTGGAATTAAAGATGGTTCTCAACCACCATGTGGGTGCTGGGGATTGAACCCGGGTCCTCTGCAAGAGCAGTTGACACTCTTAACCACTAGGCCATCTCTCTATCCCATATTTATATATTCTTACCCACATTCAAGGACCATCCAGTCCCTTCTATGTATGCAACAGCTAGTTTCAACCCCATGCCAGTCTTTAGTTAAAAGTGACCATGTCGCCTCCTCCTTTGTGTTAATTGCTGTATGACCAACATGTCAAGAGGTTGCTTGTCTTTATTTAAATCAGTGTGTGTGTGTGTGTGTGTGTGTGTGTGTTCCTGCTTATGAGTATGAGTGTGTATACACATGTCAGTCCTTGCCTTCCATCTTCTTCAAGACTGGATCTTCTGTTGCTTTCTGCTGCCTATTCCAGGCTATTTGTCCAAGGAGCTTCCTAAGATTCCCTTATATCTGCCATAGGAGTTCTGGGACCTCAGATGTGAGCTAACATGCCCAGCCTTGGGTGGGCTCTTAGAATTTGAACTCGGCTCCTCATGCCAGCATGGCCACCATTTTACCCACCGAGCCATCTTTCCAGCACATTAAATCATATTTTAGAAAGATCCACTTCTAACTGTTAGTACTCATTTTTTAGCACAAATCCATTCTATTAACAAAGCTTAGACAGTATTGGGCATCATGATAGACCAAGACCCACTTAAGATCATCAAATTGCACATGAAATGACAGTCAATAGCTGAAGGGAAAGGCTGAGCTTGCACAGGATATTTGCTGTTCATGCAAGGTGGGAGAAAACATAGGCATGAGCTGTACTGAAAAGTCCTTGTCATATGTTAAACCAAAATGCCAGATAAAGGAACAGTTTAAGGCTGGGGAGATGGCTCAGTCAGTAAAGTGTTTGCCACAGGAGCATGTGGACCTGAGTTTGATTCTCAGAACCATGTACAAAATGCCATGGGTGGTGGCATGCCTGTGACCTCCGTGCTGGGGAGACTGAGGCAGCAGAACTCTGGGGCATGCTGGACATCCAGTCTAGCCAAATTGGTGAGAGATCCAGTGAGAGACCCTGCCTCAAAATATAAGGTAGAGAATTACTGAGGGCGACACGCAAGGCTGACCTCTGATTTCCAGATCCACACACAAATGACACAGCCATACACACATAAAATAACAGTTCAGGGTTGGGGAGATGGGTCAACAGTTAAGAGCACTGGCTGCTCTTACAGAGGATCTGAGTTTGATTTCCAACCATCCATAAGTTTCGCGGGATCCTATGCCTTCTTCTGACCTCCTCAGGGATTTCACAACACAGGTGCACCCACATACATGCAGTCAACACACTCATACACATAAAATTAAAACAATAAATAAAATATTCTTTAAAATAACATCTCAGATACCTTGCAAATAGTAGGGACTTAAAACGAATTTGTTGAGTCAAGTTCAGTGTGTAATTATTTGTAAATCTCATTGGAAATTGTATCTGCATGTTAGAAACACTTAAATAAACATCCAGAGAAAAGATAAATTTTTTAGACTTAATTGCAATAATAGAATATAGAGCTGTCAGGTTACATAACCCACTATAGTGTATGGCACCATAAAAGGTTAATAAAAGCTTAATAAAAGGTTAATTTTTGGCTTGTGTGTCTCTCTTTATAAAAAGGGTTAATTTTTAAAAAATATTTTACTGAATATTTTATGTGTATGAGTGTTGTGCCTGCATGTATGTAAGTGCACCCATGTTGTGCAGTGCCTGTGGAGGTCATAAAAGGGCATCAGATCCCACCACGTGGGTGTTGGGAATCGAACTTGGGTCCACTGCAAGAACAGCCAGTGCTCTTAACTGCTGAGTCATCTCTCCAGTCCTGAAAAGGTTCATTTCTTTAGAAGTATTTGCAATAACAGTACAGAGAACTGTCATCTGACATGGGACAATGAGAAACATGGCATAAGTTTTAATCAGTTTTGTTTATGCATTCATATTTATACTATAGGACTTTTTAGTTCTTAATTACAGCCCAAATCACATTTACCTTCTTAACCATTTCTAAATGTGTGGTTCAGTCTTGTTAACTACACTCTTGAGCAATTGGCCTTGGGACTTTTGCATCTTGCAAAACTAATGTCCTCTCCCCATAAATGTGGCTTCTCCACTCCAGCGACTTCAGCCGCCAGCAATCACAATTCTCATTTCTGTTTGAATCCACTGGTGGAACCAGTGGAGCATTTCTTCTTTAGTAACTGACTTAGTTTCTCTGAGATCATTCATGTTTGCAAGGTTCATGCATGTAGTAGTATGTATTAGGCTCTCACCACACTCAGAAGCATTTTAAAATACATAGCAAGTTGCACAAGGCTTCCACTAATCATAAATATGACCCTCACCCCCTGGGAGCCCATGTCAGAGCAGCACAGGAGGAAAGAGTCACTCCTGGGATGACTGACTGTCTCTTGCCGAATATCAGTTTATTTCCCCAAGGATGCAGGTTTATATAGAGAAAAAGTTGGCAGCCATTTGCAAGCCCAGGAAAGGTTTGAAAAAAACGAGACATGTGACCTTTTCATGTAGAAGTTGGGAGAGGCTGTATGCAAGGTACCTGTGTGAGAGGGATACTTTGAAGGTCACTGACTAGGATCCTTAACAGGACCAAGGAACTCCAGGGCTTGTGATCAGTTGTGAGCTAATACAGTCAGGCAGGGTTCTGCCGGGCAGGGTTTTGTGAGATACTGTTTATCTGAGACACTTTTAGCTGAGACACTCCCTGTTCTTCTAAGTTCCCTTAGTCACCAAGAGAAAGTCTATTTTTTTTTATAACCCACTGTTAGCAGTCTTCATTTGTGCATGGCTGTGAGCAGTCTACTGCAGTATGGTCAGTCCAGCAGAGACCACGCCCCAGAAGAAAAGTGATTCTCCTTCTCCAGCAGCCGTCAACTACCAATAGTTCTTCAGCCAACAGCGCAGACTCCTAAGTCCCTCCTCCAAAGGATGACTTAAATTTGAAAGGATGTACGTAGAGGAAGTTCTATAAGGAGTCAGGAGGGCAGTCAGGGCAAATACAACCTAACGCATTCTATGAATGTATGAGGTAGGGATGTCTCAAAGAATAAATTTTAAAATATTATATTGAAATAAAATAAAATTTTACTTAGAAATCCATTCATAATGCATCTACCTAATTATTTATATATGACTTATTTTATTTCTAAAATTTATTTTTTATCATGTGTATGAGTGTCTGCATGTACATCCATGCTGTAATGCCCAGTTCACGGAGGGCCAGAGGAGGGCATGGATGGATCTCCTGGAACTAGAGTTATGAATTGTTCTTAGCTGTCATGTGGGTGCTGGAAACTGAACTCTAGTCTCCTGCAAGAGCAGCCAGTGGTCTTACCTGCCCAGTATCTGTTTAGCCCCTATATTACTTATTTTCATCCTAAAGTCTTGTAAGGAATCTTTACAATCAGAAAACTAAAAATAACTGATAAAGCAATTATTTCAAGGAAGCCTATGTTCTCAGAATAGGTGCTGACACCAATACCCTCAGGGACAGGCAAGGTCATGGTCCCCTGGAGCTTTCTGTTGCCTTGGCAACCATGGGTCCATGCAGCAATTTGCTGCCTTTCCCACAGTCTCGCCAGGGACTCCGTTCAGTCTCTCAGCCTTTGGGAGGAAGCATATTCCAGATCCAGTACTGCTTGTGAAGGCCTGCAAGCTATGGTTTCATCTTTCTATACAGATTTCAAGGCTCCTATCTGTTTGCTTCCTATCTCGATCTGCAAGCTAGCACTCTGCTTTACAAAAATGAATATGCCACACACACCCATGCAAGCTAGTCTTATATGACTGGTCCATGAGAGGCTCACAAAAACTAGAAAGATATGCAATGACCTTGGCGGAGAGGTAAGAGGACTACAACTTACAAAAAGGGGGTCTCTCCTTCCCCCATGTGTTCTAAGGATCAATTTCAGGTCGTCAGGCTTGCACAGCAAAAGCTTTTACTCACTGAACCATCTCCCCAGCCCTTGGACATCTTTTTTTTTCCCCCTCTTCTGTTTTCAAATTTCCATATATTCACATCGGGATTTTTATGTTCTGTGAGAAGCAGTAATCAGTTAAAATTTTAAGTAGTATTTATTAAGTTGCGACTATAATTTAAAAATAGGTGGCTTAAAAAACTTAGCTCATCTGTGAAATTCGAGGCTGGGTTATTTTTTTTTTCCATGGACACATGCAATCTCAAAGAAATAAAATTTTCTAAGTGCAACTGTTTACTCATTACTCATCCCCTTCCCCCCTCCCCACCATCAAAATTTTGTGGGGGAGATGAATTCTTGAAGATATTTCCATTTCCTTTAGCTAAAGGACTGAGCGACTAAGACATGCAAAGAATTTTGCAGTTGCTGACATTAGTCTATCAGCATATTTGCTTCTCTGGGACTTATGTCCCAGCCCTGTGACTCTCTGCTGGCTCTTCCTGCCCTTTATCATATGGCAGCTGTCTTCTCAAGTATGGACATCATTTTTTTCTGTGGCTTATAAATACTCCCAGTGAGATGAGGCTTCCTCTAATCCATCTCACCATAAGAACCCAAAATGCTCTCACGGTCCCCTAGTCTCAGAATTCAGATATGGCAGGTGTCTTTCTTCTGGAGCATGGGACTACTGAGGGAGGGCCAGGGAAAGACAACTGGTACCCTTCAATCTCAACACTTCCTAGAGTCTATCACACTCTGCCTTGGCTCAATTCAATGTAAGTTTCTTCCCATGATCATTTGAGTTCAATTCAGGGAGGTTCTTTTTACTTCTAACACACATGCCATATTTAATGACTACAATATTTTCTATTTATTATTTTTTATGTGTATGAGTGTAATGTCTGCATGTAGGTTGGTGCACCCATGTCGTGCAATGCCATGGAAGTCAGAAGAGGGTATCAGATTCCCCTGGAACTGGAGTTAAAGACCATTCTTAGCTTCCATGTGGGTGCTGGGAATCGAACCCGGGTCCTCCACAAGAGCAGTTGGTGCTTTTAACTGCTGACCCATCTCTCCAGCCCCCAAAATTGACTTATCATTATTGCTTTGAAGTTAGGATTAATTAAATATTTCAAGAAGTTATTTAAAGGTAGAATTTCTTCCTTTGGAGGACAGGAAGAACCACAGGAAATATTCTAAACTCACAGCTAACATCTTAAATATGTGTATGTTGTATAGACCAGATAATACACATGAATTATTACTGATTCTGGAAGTCATTGGACTTGAATACATTTTCATCTCGTATTTTATTACTCCTTGGCAGTTTCATACATGAACATAATGATCCTCCTTTTTTCTGCTGAAAGCATCTCACCAACAGGCTTCTCTTCCTTATTGTACTTTTTATGATTTAAGTGTGTGTGTGTGTGAGAGAGAGAGAGAGAGAGAGAGAGAGAGAGAGAGAGAGGCTGAATTTAATTGGGATTGCTTACATGATCATGGATGAAGGGTTATTTAATGAAGCATGGGCAACTGACCCATGCTTAGTTTCTTCAGTCACTACAGCACTGAAGAAAATGACTTCCCCTGTGCCAGTAGCCACTAACTGTGGATAGTTCCCCAGGGAGGGTGGGGCCTCTGAGCCATTCCTCTCCTCTCTGTCTATAGTCAAATGCCAGTAAGCTGACACAGGCAGCAGGCAAAATGCTCATAGTATTTACATCATTTCCAACCACCTCACTCTCCCTTCCAGCTCCTCCATGTCTCCCTTACTCCCTCTCAATTTCTTGTGCTCTTCTTTGATTATTATTATTATTATTATTGTCTTTTTGAGATAAGGTCTCCCTGTAGCCCCAGCTGTCCTGGAACTCACTGTGTAGACCAGGCTGGCCTTGAACTCACAGAGATCTGCCTGCCTCTGCCTCCCCAGTGCTAGGATTAAAGGTGTGCACCACCACACCCAGCTTTCTTTGATTATTATTAAGTTACAGACATAATATACATGTACACAAATACACACACACACACACACACACACACACAGACACATAATGCACTGAGCCCATTCAGTGACCCTCATTTGCACATGTGTTTAGGGCTGACCACTTGAGATCAGATAACCTATCTGGGGGTGGGGGTGTAGTTCATCCCTGGAGAGAAATGGTTCCCTCTCCTTCAACTACACTGATTACCTGTAGCTCTTCATCTAGAGGTGAGATCCTGTGGAATGTCCCCACTTACATGTGAATGTCAACTGCTGGTGTCATTTTGCAGGTCTTGTTCACTGCCATATTGTGGAAATTAGATATCATGGGTGCAGCTTCCCCAGCATGTCTACAAGGCATTATTAGACACAGCTATCCTATGCCTCTGGTTCTTACAATCTTTCTGTCCTTTCTTCTGCTATGTTCCCTAAGCCTTAGGTATAGCAGTTGCATTATAGATGTGTGAATTTGGGCTGGGTACCCCACAGTCACTTCACATAAATATTTTGATTCATTGTAGAACTTTGTCAGAGTCTCCATCTGTTGCAAATGTAAGCTTCTTTGATGAGTGGTGACAGCTACACTTACCTGTGAATATAAGGATAAGTATTCAGAATACAGCTAGAAATGACATTGGTTTAGGAAAGTGGAGCAGTAGGTTCTTCTCTAAAGTTTAAGACCTCTTCATCCATGTCTTCATCCATGTCTTCTTGGTTTACAGTGCCATGCATGGATTCCCTCCTAAGGAGCAGAACTTAAGTCCAGTTAGACAGATTTGGAAATGCAATGATCCATCTTCCCAGGCTTCTTTGAGTAGAAGAGGAAAAGCAGATTATGCCCATAACTGAGGTCAAGGTTAGGACTACAAGCCTTCTTCTCTCTTTAGCAGACATTGTCATTTATATGATGTTATGTAAGATTTAATACCTGTCATCAGGTCATTAGCCTGACTACAAGATAGCTCTGGACAAAAGGAATTCCAGTGGGGTAAGAAAGTTAATCATCTTCCCTAGAAAACAGCTACCTAGTAACCCTGAGAAAATGTAGAATTGGGTACAAACATGTCTAAAACAAACTATAATATTAGCATTTTCATTTCAAGGATAATCCATATATATTTGATAGTTTTAAGAGAACATGTCATAGCAGAATGGCTCTGATTAATCAGATGTTGAAAGGGCTAATCATATCATTCAATTAAAGCTGGGTTTTTGAGCAGAATTCTCACTAATTTTGTATTCTCCATTAGACTATCTAAGGTGACTTAAGCTGATGGGTTTTATGAGCTTAGTTTATTAGAGGTATGAGAAGCATCTGAGAGCTGAGGAAGGTTTTTCCTGTTTAGTCATTTAAAACACATAAAAGGATTACACAAGTAGAGTTACCATGAATGTCACACAAGGTCACCCTAAGATCAGTTTCCAAAGAAGACACCAGAGGCCCTAAGGATACCCCAGTTCCTTTCAGGGATCCACATGGAAAAAATTAACTACTTTCATGGTGTAGTTAATGTGTAGTGACCACCTTCCTGGGTCACTCTCACTTTCTTAACCCCCATGAAGTGTGCCATCATAGGGACAGACCCTAAAATTAGGTAGGAATACCTGTGAAGCTCAAAAAATTTGCAAGGGTATAAAATGTGCCACTTTTCTCAGAAAAAGTTATTTTCCCAAAACCATTATTACTCATGCTTCATTTGTTGTGATTTTTGTTCTTTTTATGTTGTGATTCAAATATATTCTCAGATTTCGAATTTTGATTTCTAATACAGTACATAGAGATAGATAGTTTTAATTTACACAAAGCAAAGCATTGGAGGGAAAGCTTGGGATGTAGCTCAGTGGTAGAGTACTTGCAGTATATTCAGGAGGCCCTAGGGTTAATCCCCAGCATGGTAAAATAAACAAATGAATGAATGAATCAGCCAGTCAGAGAACAGAGAGATCCCAATAATTTCGGAGGTTATGACCTGCCAACATCTAGTGTCCTAAGTCTGCTCATTCTCCCCTGATTGCTGTAATTATGGGATTTACAAGAGCTAAGGTTTTGGATTGAACTTTTAATGAGCTGAAAATAAAAAGTCCAAAATAAATCTCTAAATTACTACTTCTGCCTCCCCCCATATATAACCCCTCTAAAATGCCCAGAATGCCATCAAAGAATACATCTCTCCAGGTACAAGGCTGCACCCAAGACCTGAGCTCCGGCTCCCACCTCTGAGCACCCTGGCTTCTCTTTCTGGATCACATGTCCTCACCCCCTCCTGATGCCAGTGTTTTCATGTAGGTAGAAAGGGGAGGTTTCCTAAACTCAAACAACAAAGAGTTTCCATGTGAGAAGAGTAACTCATACATATTTACCAACTGTAGGCAAACCCAGCAGGCTAACCACATTCTTTCCCTGGGGAAAATTCCTTGCCTATTAGCATTCTATAAGTTCGAGGCCAGCCTGGTCTACATAGTGAGCTCCAGGATAGCTGGGACTAAAGGGAGACTCCGTCTCAAAAAAAAAAAAAAAAAACACCTAATACTAATATTAATGTTGCCTGTATGAAACCTCTGTGAAAAATTAGTTACCTATATTTAAGATTTTTAGAGTTATACCTACCTTCTGGTAACTGAATGAAAGTGTTAACTGATTTTTTCTTTATCTTAATATGAAAACATGTTTAAGCCAGGCATGGTGACATGTACCTTTAACCCCAGCCCTGGGGAGAGAGAGGTGGGCCTATCTCTGTGAGACTGAAGCCAGCTTGGTCTACATAGCCAGTACCAGGCCACATGGAGCTACATGGAGACCCTGCCTCAGTCAAACTCCCTTTATGAATATATGCACATCTTGTCGGAATAGCAGTTTCCTAGTTAGAAATCTGCCTGTTTCCTAACTTTTATATCCCTAAGGAATAGAAGGAGTGTATAAGAGGCTGATCAGTGATAGAGTAATTAGTAATAGAGTCCATTTCTTCAATAATTTGGAATGTTAGGGGGGTCCTGGCTCAGCCTTTTCCTCAGAGGAAGTTGATATTTCTTTGTATTTTAAATTGTTTATCTCCCAGGAATGCTACACATATAGAGAATGAACCTTTGAAGGACTTACTTTAAATCGGCCTTTCCATTGCATGGGTATGGACATTACAAATTAATTTTGGAATTTATTTCTTGGCCTGAAAAACACCACAGACCTAATAACCTGATGCACTGTGGATTTGTTGAGTCTTTTTACAACACAAGTGGGCTGTGCTCATGGGAAGCACCAGGAGCTCTCTTCCGTACGGTCGTTGTTCACTTGTTCCTGTTTGGGGTCTTTACAGAAGCATGTGACAGAAGAATACAAAGGTCTGATCTTTCAGCTCTTTCTCTCTCTCTCTCTCTCTCTCTCTCTCTCTCTCTCTCTCTCTCTCAAGCAATGAAGTACCTCTTAAAGGATCCAAGTAGATAAATGTTGAAGAAGTACTTGTGGGTTCCAGTTATAGCCCAGCAGTACGGCACCTCCCTCGCATGAGGCCTAGAATTGGATGCTCAGCACAGAAAGGAAAGAGGGACAAAGGGGAAGTATGGCTTTCTGTCTTTATTTGTCACACTATTAGGGAGAATACAGAACTATTTTCATTTTACACATGGCAAAAGCAAAGCTTAGAGAAGTTGCATGCCTTTATTCAATGTATGGGGCCTCCCAGTTCATTGGCTGTCATTAGGTACAGGACTAAAATATCTCTACAAATAAGAGAGACACTAACATGAAATGGACTCTGTCATTCGTGAGAATCTGAATAGCCTGAGACATCACAGAAGGTTGACAGTGAGCAAAGAGCAAGAAACTCCAGTGTGATGGGTTACAGGGCTAGGGCAAGTCAGAAGGCATTCAGGAAGATTATCAGTTGATTTATTTGATGAGCATTTTATGTACATGTATGCAGAGGTGCCATGTACATGCATTGCCCACAGAGGCCAGAAGAGAGAGAAGAATGAAGATGGTACAAGGAGCACATTCCAAAAACACTTACTAAGTAGGTTATTAATATGGTTCTATTGCTGTTAATCTCTGACCACACATAATGTAAAAATTAAATATAGTCATAGATAGATATGTATGAGAGTAAAACAGAGTAAGTACAGTGTGCTATACCATTTGTAGTTTGGAGTCCCTGCTAGGGTTCTTATAGTGAATCCCCTGAGGATAAGGAGGATAACTGTGTAAAGTGTGGTTTTTGCTTACATTAATGATATTAAAAATGTTTTGCATTATGCTGTTCTGATTTCTGATTATGATGTAAATATTCATTTAGTTTGAGTTTTAAATTAAGGAATGTATTCACTAGATAACTACCCATTTCTTCCTATACATTTTAGTCTTTGTTTTGCTTTATCTTTTCCTTTCTTTTCTCTCTTTTCTAATAGGGTCTCATGTAGCCCAAGCTAACCTCAGTCTCGCTATGTAACTGAGGCTGGACTTGAACTACTGGTCCCAGGTGTTGTAATTCAGGCATGTTCATCCAGCTTGGGTTTACACATTTTAAATGGAAAGTCATTTTTCACTGGAAGAATTAGCTAAGTACTAATAAGCAAAGCTGTACTCATACTTTATGAAGGTAGAAGTGTCATAATAGGTTTTACCCTGAATTGTGATAAATGTAATAAATTGTACTAATGGCCAATATCAAGTATTCCATTAAGGTTAATTTTTAAAGCTTCTGTCTAACTTAATTTTTAAAGCAATTAGCTACAAAAGAACCAAATTCCTTTCTCCTGAGCCGAGATTCCTTAGCAAGCCTCCTGGTACACAGAGTAGACACTCCAAGTGTTCTGCTATCTGAGACCTTCTGCGCTTACCACACATACCTCCCTTGTTTTTCACAGGGACTCTACTTTTGAAAATGTTCCTGTGTACTTGCTGTCTAACTGGACTTTTTTATGGGATTTAGAAAGCAATTCTGAAAAGAGCTATTCATACACAATTCTTGCTCAATAGTATTTTTGCACCTAGGTATTTCAATCCATTTAGTTTTTCTCTGTATCCTAAAGTGCCATTAATGTCTGAGGAACTGCAATAGCTATCCTTGTCCAAACACAGAACAACAAAGCTTAGGAATTCTGTGCTCCAGAGCATTCTGTATCTCTGAGCACCACCTTGCAAATGCCACCAAATGAAGATGGCCCTGTAGGGGCAGCCACACATTTTAGAACACTAGAAGGTCAACAGTTGTGAGTTCCATTGCTTAATTATGGAGAAAATGTGGTGGGTTTTTTTTTTTTTTTGCAGGATAAAGGTTTTAACATTAAACTATTAGGCCTAATATCTGCTCCAAGAAAAAAAAATTAACTTCACAATTATATTTAACATCATGTTTATGGTATTTCAATCTGAACTTGTTTTTTGTTTGACTCAAACTGTCAGAGTATGAATATAATATACATTGAAACATACTGTTGATGGATAGATTCTTCAGCTCTAATGAGTATAAGTGATACGTTAAGCTCTGCTCATATTAAAGAATGACTGGAAGTTTTGATATAAACCTACATGCCATCAGTAAGCAAGAAAGCTTCTCACCTTGTTACTCATTGTATTAATTCTTTGTTGTTCATCTAAAATCTCTGCCATCTACTGCTCACCCTTGTTCTCTATCACCAGGCACTCAAAGACAGATACTTTCTAGAAGTTTCTGGACTTTTACACAACTAGATAGCAAATGTTATCTTTTGATCTGGCACCTCTTATTCAGAATAATTCCTTTGTGGCGCTTGGTATTATTCTATTAACAATTGTATACTGCTAGTTATTTATATACACACTGTGACAGACGTTTCACTTATTTCCAATGTCAGATTGCTGAAGTATTGTCTATGAGCAACTGTGAACAACTGTGTCCATATCTTTGTATGGATTTGTTAGGTTGATTAAGACCAAGGAGCCTATTGTTGGGTCAACTGTAAGTACCTGTTTTAACGTTTCAGGAAAATGCCAAACTATTTTCCAAAGTTGCTACAACATTTGGCCTCCCCAGAAATAGAGGAGAGTCTCTGTTGCTTCCCTTCCTTGCTAATATTGCCTGATCACTATTTTTAATTTCATAATTCTAGTCACTACGAAGTGCCACTTGTTGTTGTCCTTTGTCTACCTTGAAGGAGATCTGGTTTTGAACGTCTTTTCACATTTGTAAATCATCTGTCTATACTCTTTGCTGTTGTTGGTTGTAAACCTTTTCCTGTGGTTTTTCTTGATTGTCCTATTTAGTATAATGGTTCTTCATAAATACTTAGATACAAATCAAATATATGTATGAAAATACCATAAACTACAACTTACATGCAATATAATAACATTGTGTGTGGTATATGCATATGTGTTCAGGCACATATGAAGTCAGAGGTTGATGTCAGGTATGTTCCTTTGTCACTGAACCAGGAGCTCCCTGATTCAGCTAGATTGGCTGCCCAGCGTGCCCCAGGGATCCCCTATAACCACCTCCCCTCATAGCTATCTAGCTCACTTTATGCGTGGGTTTTGGCGATCTAAACACAACTCCTCATGTTTGCACAGAAATCACTTTACTGAACCATCTTTCCGCCCATCTAAATATCTTTTGAATCTACCTCATCATCTAAATTGGCCTTAAAGTAATGACACAAAATGTGAACTAGTTCTAATGTCACATTTGTACCTCAAGAGCTGTGATGCTGTCCTTTGCTTCTTATTTTTAATTCATCTATCTTTTCTATGTTCCATTACAGTTTCTTTTGAATGGTGTACTGAAGTCAGCCTGCTTTTGTCATGGTTACCATGCTGTCATATAGTATGAAACAGAATAACCTTATGTGGACACCATAATAGCTAAGAATAAAACACATATTGCTTGCCAGGCATGGTTCCAATCCCTTCACATAGATGAAAGAATTCGGTTTTTCACAGAAGCTGTGTGTACTGTGACTTTATTTGTTTATTTATTTATTTTTAAATCATTTTATTGATGTTTTGTGTATTTCAGACATCATTTTTCAGTTCAGTTTAGACAAATTCCCCTTTCCCTTCCCCCCGCCCCACCCCAGATCATGCATTCTGCCATACATGCCCTGCATCTTTCTCTCAGTCTTTTTTGTGTTAAGGAATTCACATTTTCCTCCCTCCTTTAATTTTATATTACTCTACAATATGAATACATACCTTCCACCCATATACAGTAATTACAGAGTCTGAAAATAAGTGGTGGGTCGATTCAGAGCCTGTTAAGAGATTTATTTTATACCAACATAGTTGTTTTCAGATAAAAAGAAATATAACAGTAATGCTGTTCATCTTGCCTGTCAACTGGAGATTTGGTGTTAGCATCCACAAATGAGGAAAACCATTTGCCATTTGTTTTTCTGGGACTATGTTGCTTCACTTAGCATAATGGCTTCTAGTTCTATCCATTTACCTGCAAAGTTCATGATGCCATCTTTCTTTAGCACTGAATAGTACCCCATTGTGTAGATGTACTACATTTTTGTCATCCACTCATCAGTTGAGGGGCATTTGGGTTGGTTCCAGCTCTTTGCTATTGTGAAGAGAGTTGCAGTAAACTTGGATGTGCATGTATCTTTGTGGTAGGATGAGTCTTGTGGGTATATACCCAGGAGTGGTATGGTCAGGTGGTAGGCTCATTTTGAGTCTTTTAAGGGTGCTCCACACAGTTTTCCATGATGGTTGTGCAAGTTTACATTCCCACCAGCAGTGGATGAGTGTTCCCTTTTTCCCCACAACCTCTCCAGCACTTGATGTCTTCTGTTTTCTGATATCTGAGAGTGGTATTGATTTGCATTTCCTTAATTATTAATGCTGTTGAACACTTTTTAAGATGTCTCTCAGCCATCTTTACTTCCTCACTGGTGAAGTCTATGTTCAGCCCTTTACTCCATCTTTTTATTAGGTCATTTGTTTTCTTACTTCTTTGTTTTTTGAGTAGTCTATATATTCTGGATGTTAATGCTCTGTCAGATGTATCACTGGTGAAGACTTCCTCCCACTCTGTGGGTTTTCTTTCCACTTCCTTGATTGTTTCTTTCACTGTACAGAAGCTTTTGAGTTTGATGAGGTCCAATTTGTCAACTGTGGACCTTATTTCCTGAGCAGCTGCTGTCTGATTTAGAAAGTCTTTTCTTATACCTATATCTTGTAGGTTGTTGCCATCTTTTTCTTCTATCATCTTTAGGGTTTCAGATTTCACATTGAGATCTTTAATCCACTTGGAGTTGATTTTTGTACAGGGTGAGAGGCAGGGGTTTAATTTTGTTCTTCTACAAATGGTGATCCAGTTTTGCCAGCACCATTTGCTGAAGATGCTATCCTTCCTCCATTGAGGGTTTTTTGCCCCTTCATTAAATATGAGATGGCTGAAATTAAATGAGCTCAAGTTTGTATCTTCAATTTTGTTCCATTGGTCAATGGGTCTGTTTTTGTGCCAGTACCAGGCTGTCTTTATGACTACGGCCCTGTAATATAGCTTGAAGTCTGGTGGTGCAATCCCCCCTTTATTACATTTTTCACTCAGTGTCGCTTTAGCTATTTGGGGTCGTTTGTTTTTCCATATGAATTTAAGGATTTTTTTTTCCAAGTCTGTGAAGAAACTCATGGGGATTTTGATTGGGATTGCTTCTTGGATTGCATTGAATTTGTATACCAATTTGGGTAAAATGGACATTTTCACTACATTAATTTTTCCAATCCATGAGCATGGGAGGTCTTTCTATCTTTTAATGTCATTTTCAATCTCCTTTTCCAGGGGTTTAATTTTTTGTTGTAGAGATCTTTGGTATCTTTGGTTAGGTTTGTTCCCAGGTATTTTATTTTTTTGAGGCTATTGTGAGTGGGAAGGCATTCTTATATTCCTTCTCCACTTGTTTATTGTTGGTGTAAAGAAAGGCTACTGGTTTTTCTAGGTTAATTTTTTGTCCCACCACTTTACTGAAACTCTTAATCATTTCTAGAAGTTTTTTGGTGGAGTTTTTAGCATCCCTTAGGTAAACTATCATATCATCTGCAAAAAAGGATAGTTTAAGTTCCTCTTTTCCAATTAATACTCCTTTAATTTCCTTCTCTTGTCTTATTGCCCTAGCAAGCATTTCAAGCACAATGTTGAAGACGGGTGGCAATAAGGGGCAGCCTTGCCAGGTTCCCACTTTTAAGGGAAGGGAAATGGTTCCAGTTTTTCTCCATTTAGGATGATGCTGGCAGTGGGTTTGCTATATATGGCTTTGATCATGTTGAGGCATGTTCTTTCAGTCCAAGACCCTCTAGAACTTTAAACATGAAGGGATGCTGGATCCTGTCAAAGGTGTTTTCTGCATCAATTGAGATGATTGTGTGGTTTTTGTCTTTCAGTCCATTTATGTGTTTTATGATATTTATTGATTTTTTTTGTATGTTGAAACATCCCTGCATCTCTGGTATGAATCCAACTTGATCTTGATGGATGATCTTTTTGATGTGAGTCTGTATGTAATTTGCAAGTATTTTGTTGAGAATTTTTGCGTCTATGCTTATTAATGAGATGGGTCTCTAGCTTTCTTTTTTGGTTGTATTTTTGCCTGGTTTTAGTATTAGAGTGATGCTGGCTTCACAGAAGGAATTTAGGAGAATTCCCTGTTTGTATCCTTCTGAACTGTTTGAGTAGTAATGGTTGTAGGACCTCTTTAAATGTTTTATAGAATTCTGCTGTGAAACCATCTGGGCTTGGGCTTTTTTTAGTTGGGAGGTTTTTTATTACATCTTCCATTTCCTCAAATATTATGGGTCTGTCAATCTCTTCTTGGTTAAGCTTTGTTCATTCCCAGGATTTCAGATATTCATCCATTTCTCCTAGGTTTTCAAATTTAAATTTAGTGGAGTATAGGTTTTTGAAGTATTCTTCTATAATTGTCTGGATCTTTTCTTTGTCTATTGTGATGTTTCCCCTTTCATCATGAATACTATTGATTTGGAGTTGCTCTTTCTTTCTTTTGATTAACTGGGCTAGAGGTCTGTCTATTTCGTTTATCTTTTCAAAGAGCCAGCTTTTGGATTTGTTGATTCTATGTATTTTTTTTTGTTGTTGTTGTTGTTTCTACTTCATTGATTTCTGCTCTGATTTTTGTTATTTCTTCCTGTCAGGTTTAGGGTTCATTTGTTGCTGTCAAGTGATTTTAGCTGCAGTGTTAGATCATTTATTTGTTCCCTTTCTGTTTTTTGATGTGGACACTTAGAGCTATAAATTTCCTTCTTAAGACTGTTTTTAAAGTATCCCACAGGTTTTGTTGTGTTGTATTTTTAGGTTTTTGAGATAGGCTTTTGACATGTAGCCCAGGCTGGCTTCAAACTCACCTGAATCCTCCTACTTCAGCTCCCATGTACTAAGCTGACAGGCATGAGCCACTGTTCCTGGTAGTGATTCCATTGAAAAGTAAGAAAACTGAGGCACTAAAAGGCCAGACACCCCCTTGTCTGAAGAAGTAGTAGGCAGAAGAGCCTAGTCTCAACCTTCTGTCTCTGGTACCCACATCCCTGGTGCTTCTGAAAATACTCAGGTGTTTACTTAAAGAAAAACTCTAAATAATCCTTTTTTCACAGTAAATCACTAATTATACTTTGATTTCATTCCCACCCTCCAATGAACCTTTGTGCAAATAAAGTAAGTGAATTTGAGTTGAATCTTTATTTTTCTTTCCCAGCAGTAAAATTGCCTAAATGAATGGAATAGAGTGGAAACAATGAAATTAAGGCTTTGGGGGGAAAATCTACAAATTATAAACTGAGCTCATATTCATTATACTCACTAAATGTGATATACTCTGTTATGCTAATTTTTACAACCCGATTTCCATAGGAGCCAATAACCCACAAAATCCTGGCTGCTCCAAAGTTTGAAGGCAATAATTTATTTCGAATCTGAAAGCAAGCTTAATCTGGATCATTTCGCTCTGAACAATGAAGCTTGTGGAACTGTCGACAACACTGGAATGTAGGAAACCCAGACACATTACTAAAAACAGATTTCCAAAGGTTTATTTAAGCAGACTGATGTTGAAGAGAGTGATGAGACTTAGTAATGGGTTTTAATAATTCCCCATATGCAAGATTCTCGTGTACGTAAATGAATTGTCCACATGTATGCCAGGGATGTGAAGGGTGCTGTCTGGTTTTCTCTTCTGGCTATGCCTTTGTCCCATGAGCCTAGCAGCCAGTTTTTCTCCCTAAGATCTTCAGCAACAGAGGCCCATGCCTTGTTCTGATCTCATCTTTCATCAGACGTTCTCATGCTCTGAGCATTCTGGAAGGTCCTTTAAGGAGACAGCTGTCAAATTTTTTATTTTAATTTCAGTTCATCTGTATGCTGGTTGGTTTAAGCTGCCAACTTGGCACAGCCAGATTACCTGAAATGAGAGTCTTAATGGGAAATCATGTAGATCTTCTTGAACACTGGGCATATCAGTGGAGGATCCTAATTGTTAATGGATGTAGGAAGACCTTGCCCATTCTAAGTGGCACCATCCCCTAGCCAGGGGGTCCTGAACTGTTCAAGGGGGCACGGGAAGCTAGCTAGGAGCAAGCACGCAGGGACCCATGCATTCGGCTTACCCTCTCTCTCTCTGTTCTTGACTGTGGATATGTTGTTTTAAATTCCTGCCTCGACTTCTTGTCTATAATAGACTATAACTTGGAATTGTAGGCCAAATAAGCCTGTATCCCTAAGTTGCTTTTTAGCAGGATTTTTTATCACAAAACCGAAATCAAACTAGAGCAATCTGTCACATGTTTAATTGAGCCACTTTTGCTGAATCTTCATTAAGTAATTTTATGAATGAAGCTGTGGTTATTTATTGCATTCCCTTTCTATCAATCAATGATTTCTATGCTTTGCAAAGTCCTCTTTGAGATTTCAAATCTTTCCTTAAATGAGAAAATTTTCTTTTTTGGCATTCTGTAAATTGCACACCCTCCTCTTCAGACAGATAAGGAGAAAGCAATCAAACTCACAGATGAACAGCAGGCAACCTATTCCTCCCGGCCTGCCAACCTGACTCTCCCACGAGCGCTGAAAAGTGCCGTTTTAGTCAGGGACTGTTACAGCACTCGAGAAACAGTGACTTTATAACGTGCTTTCTCTAGGCATCCTTGTCCTCGTCTCTCTAAACACACCCCTCAGGACTTCTAGCCATCCTCCGGATTCTTATGGGAACATGGCTCTGTGTTTCCTTGGAAAGTGTTGCAGACCAAGTCAGCAGTCACCCCGATAGACAGTCATAATGGTTTTTACCTGCACCATACAACAAACCAGCTTTGAACTCTGCCTGTGCCCTGTACCCAGTGGCCACCCCAGGGAGGCTACCTACTTCTCCAGTACTCAATTTTCCCCTCTCAATTGCAGCAGTGATAACTGACGCTCACCTCCCCTCACCACACAGTTACAGTGAAAAATTCCCAAGATAATGTCTGAAAACTGCATACTACAAGTAAGCCCTATAAAACATGTGGAATTTTTTGTTGAGTATAAATTTATGATTAAAGGAGTGCTAGGTAATGGGCTGGAGAGATGGCCTAGTGGTTAAGAGCACCGACTGCTCTTGCAGAGGACCCAGGTTCAATCCTCAGCACCCACATGGCGGCTGAGAACCACCCGTAAGGAACTCCAGTTCCAGGGGAATCCAACAACCTCTTCTGACCTCCGCAGCTTTGCATGACATGGGTGCACAAACCTACATGCAGACAGTACATTCATACACATAAATAAATAAATAATTGTTTTAAAAAGAGTGCTAGGTAAACTATTAGTAACACTGTAGATCTAAGACACCATCCTCTCCTTTTTCTGTGCGGTCTTCAAAGCACACCAGCAGTGAATTGAAGAAATGCTGTGGTAGTTTATGAAGTCACAGGTTAGGCAAAGCCAGATGCAAGGAAAGGCCAACAACACCTTTGTCCACAGTGGAGATTGACTTCATGGAACACCTCATGACTTAACAGAAGGACAAGCAATTCCAGTGCCTTGAAGTTGGATGTGACTTAAGCAATTCCAGTGCCTTGAAGTTGGATGTGACTTAAAACGTAGAATTAAGACTGTTACATCTTAATGCATGTTTAAACATATATGTTTTATAGCTATATAAAAGTGATAATCACACTCATAGTTTATGTATTTGGAAAATCTCTCTAGTTTGAGTACCACATAATGAAGCAGAATTTATGATCAGTACCATGCACACAGAAGAAAGAAGCCTAAGGGCTAAAAGCCTATAAAGTAATGGTGCAAATTCTGTGGGTTCAAAGAGAATGAAAGCAAAGGAGCCCTAAGGCTTTGGGAGAAGACATGCAAGAGACCGTCAGGACATGTGTGCCTCTCCTCTGTCTCTGGGTAGCTCTCCCTAGCATATGGATGCTTTTACTCTTTCCATTCCTCGCCTGTCTTTTTCATCACTGCCACTCTGTGTCTTTCTCTTTTCTACTTTGACAAAGCTGAAATTCACTTAAATCTGAGATGCAGATAGATATTTATAAGAAAACACACAGTCACTTCTGTGTGGTGTGTGTGTGTGTGTGTGTGTGTGTGTGTGTGCATGTTTTCACATGTGTGAGAGAATTCATTCAAATGCTCACATACTTGGAGGTCTGAGGTGGTTGGTGTCAGAAATCATCCTCCACAACACTTCCACTTGATTTATAGAGGCAGGCTCTCTCAATCAAACCCAGAGCTTCCCTGATATGGCTAGTCTTGCTAGGGAGTTTACTCTGGGGATCCCCTGACCCCACCTTCTGAGCCTGAAATTACAGGATGCCTGCATACCACACTTTCCCAGTGTTTAAGTGGGTTCTGGGGATCTGAGCTACTGTCATCTCACGTGCACAGTACTCACTTCAACCACTGAACCATCTCCCCAGCCCTTATATTTTTTTCTAACCATAAACAGGAAATCTACAACTTCCATAGACATTCTAATGAATTTAATCTGGACACTCACCTATTACCTAACAAAAGTCAAGATATCTTCAGTGGAAAAGAAAAACCATAGCCCGTGACCAATACAGGTGCCACACTGCAGTGTGTACCCTCACTCCATGACTTGCCACAGAAAACCACAGTGGACCTTGAACTCTGAGTGCAATGATGCTTCCTACAAAACTCTGGTTGGCCGGGCCCCTTCTTCACCTGAAGGTCAGAGAGACACTGTACTCTGTACTCTGTAAACAACTCTGGAAAACAACATTTAAAGCAGAGTCCAGGCCCATCCTTTCATTTCTCAGCTTCTCCAGCAATCAACCTACTCTTAACAGGTTTTTCATCTGCATCTTCCTGACACCAATGAATGATCATTAGAAACAATACTGGGGGAACAAAATAACCCTGAATAAATAAATACCATAAATACCATTCCCATGACCCTCCAAATTCTAACCACCATTACTAACATTTTGATCTGCAAGTTAAATTCAATGTCCATTTTTTTGTACCTAATCAACCGGCAAAACCACTTGGGTAAAATTAAATTTCCTGTGTGTCTCTTAAGAGAGACACAGTGGAAGAGAGAACAGGGTCTCACTATGTAGCCCAGGTTGACCAGAACTGACTGTATCGTCCAGGGTAGCCTCCAACTTGCAGAAATCCTCCCACCCCAGCCTTCCACATGCTAGGATTACAGGTGTGAGCTTTGAGGCCCAGCTTATTTGGAGCAGATATCTTTGTTTATATGACTGGGCAGTTGCCAACACAGCTTCAGGCCTAGGTTTTTTTTGTTTTTTTTTTATCTGTCACTTGACACAGTGTAGAGGATGTCTTACCATGCATGTTGCTTTAAGTTTTTAGCTGAGGGATTCACTTAAAGTTCTCCTTGCTCTGAACATTTGCTGCACGAGTCCAGATTGTCCTTCATTCCCAGTAATCTGTTATTTAGCAGTATGCATTAACAACTCACTAATCGAAAGTATTACTTAAGCCAACAGAAAAACACTGGACTAATTCAAGACATTTGAACATTTTTTGAAAGATAGTTAACAAGGAAAAACTCCAGGGAATCTGATTAAATGTGGTGTTTACACCACCAGCAGTATTATATTTCCTGAGCGCAGCTGTATAATAGGAATTGCCAAAATTATAATTCATCATATCCAAAGTGACCTTTCCAAATATTTAAGAGGTTGAAATTTTAGCTAAATACAATCTCAGGAGCTCATTAGCTTTTTCAAGAGTGTATCTAAGAATGTCAAGGTTGCATTTCAAAATATGGTATTTGAAAGTATGTGTTTCTAAATAATGTTACTGGATTCTTTTAAAATCCCAAATCGATTGTTTTGCTGTTATTGTTGTGCAGAGCAGTGCTCTGTATCCCCTTATTAGAAAAGTACATTTATTTTTCATGACATTATGGTCTACGAATTTGGGGAAAATACTTATTCAGTCTCAAGAGCAAATTCATTTCCAGCTAGACTGCCCTTTGATAAATTTTGTTTTTTTTTTTTTTCCTTAGTGGAGTAGGCAAGACTCAAACCTAAGCTGTTTGTTGTGTCTTCCCTAGGAAAACATCAGCTAAGACTGAGGAAAGCAGGTGCCAGATGGAGTTACCTTCAGGAAACCCAGTGCCCATTCAGTTTGCACACTTCTGACTAATCCTGTTGTGATCATGGAGAAACATGGGACATAAATAACCTGGTAGTGCCCAAATTTATACAAAATATACCTTTGGTATATTACAGAGCTGGAAGGACTTCAGACATCAAGCAGAATCCAAGACATGTGAATATACATGAGAACTCACATGACTGCAGGTTTTGCCCATGATAAAACCTGCCATTTTGACCAGCTGTCCTGGCGACCATGTAACACCAGCAAGCATTAATTTTTATAAAGATGATGAAACTTTAGGAAAAACATAAATCTATAATATGGCTCTAAAGCATCGATAGTTGTGTATGTGTGTGTGTGTGTGTGAGAGAGAGAGTGAGGCACACAGAGAGAGAGAGAGAGAGAGAGAGAGAGAGGTGGTGTGCATGTCACAGCACATATGTGAAGATCAGAGCACAACCTCCAGTGTCATATGTGCTTGCAAGGATTCTCCTGTCTCTGGTCCCAAGTCACCAGAGGAATGCTGGGATTGCAGGTGCATGCACTGCAGCATCTGGCTTTACATGGATTTGGGAATTTGAACTTGGGTCCTCACAGTTCATCCACAGATGATCCTCCCGTGTCTTGTGGGATTTTTAAGAAGCATAATTATATGATCATATGCAACTTTCCACTGCTTTTCTCATACATTGGTGACACACTGACAAGCTGTAGACAAGATGCCCCCTGTAAAGTTCCATAGGGCTTCTCTGTGTCTGCAGTGCCCAGTGGCCATCCCTTCTCTCTTATATCCTCTCATTACTGTTGCTGACAGTGTCCCTAAGTATATTGATTTTTTTTCATCTTTTTCTCAGTCTCTTTTATTTTATTTTTTAATTAATATTTTATTGATGTTTTATGTATTTCATACATCATTTTTCATTTCTGTTCAGGCATATTCCCCTATCCCTTTTCCCCACCCCACCCCCAATCCATCCCATATCATAACTGTCCTGCATCTTTCTCTATTGATATATTTTTTTAATTTATTTATTTCTGTATGTGTATGAATGTACTGTCTGCATGCAGGTCTGTGCACCCGTGTCGTGCAATGCCGCGGAGTTCAGAAGAGGGTCTCGGATTCCCCTGGAACTGGAGTTCTCCTGGAATTGGAGTTACAGACGGTTCTTAGCCGCCATGTGGGTGCTGGGGATCAAACCCGGGTCTTCTGCAAGAGCGTCGGTGCTCTTAACCACTAGGCTGTCTCTCCAGCCCCGATATTTTTAAGCTTACAGAAGCACTTTTGAATCTTCTCTGCCTGCAGTTCCTCCTCCTCCTCCTCCTCCTCCTCCTCCTCCTCCTCCTCCTCTTCCTCCTCCTCCTCCTCCTCCTCCTCCTCTCCTCCTCCTCCTCCTTCTTCTTCTTCTTCTTCTTCTTCTTCTTCTTCTTCTTCTCTTCTTCTTTTTGGCTATTTGTAAGAAGTCTCTCCTTGATGCAGTGTACTAAAGAAATGTCACAGTTGAAGATGCACCAGGCATGACTGTTATTTCCTCTGGCTTGAACTTTTTCTCCCTCTGAACAGCAATGTACATGTAAGGGCACATTTTGAGTATACAGGCCTTGTGAAAGTAATAGATGCACAAATACAGTCATGAATGCATGAGTAACTAACAAATGTAGGGAAAGCCTCAGAGGGAACAGGAAGCATAGCAGGTGTAACGGACAGGCTATATAACACATTTTAAAGGGGGGCAGGTTTATTTCAAGGATACAGTCCATCCTGGCAGCTACGATAGGTCCAAATAATGGGTAGAAAGCTTGGCAAGTAACCACAGAGGCTATCACCTTCAAGACCCACCACCAGGTACCAACTTCTACCAGCCAGACTCTCCAACCTCCCAAAATAATGTCACCAAGTAGGAAGCAGATGTTTCAATTCACAGAGCCTGCAGGAGACATTTCACAGTCAAACTGTGTGTGTGTGTGTGTGTGTGTGTGTGTGTGTGTGTGTGTATGAGTGTACTGTCTGCATGTAGGTTGGTGCACCCATGTCGTGCAATGCCGAGGAGGTCAGAAGAGGGTGTCATATTCCCCTGGAACTGGAGTTAAAGACAGTTCTTAGCTGCCATGTGGGTGCTGGGAATCAAACCCGGGTTCTCTGCAAGAGTAGTCGGCGCTCTTAACCGCTGAGCCATCTCTCCAGTTCCTCACAGTCAAACTATTAACCCAGGGTGTAACTAGAGAGAAAGCCTGAAGAGCCTCTAAGAACTTTAACTCATGATGGAGAAGCATTTGGGTTAATCTTCTAAGAGATGTATTTAAAATTACCGATCTATTAGAATGTTACATGTGTCCATTAACGAAAACACTGCTTGGAAAGCAAGAATCCTCGAGAAATAATGGCTACTCTGTCCTCATGGGTAAAATGATGGCTTTAACTTCAGGAGGATGACTGAGTCTCAAAGACCCCAGTCTTCAAGAATAAGAGTAATTGGAGCAGAAGAGATGGCTTAGCTGTTAAGAGCACTTGCTTCTCTTTCAGAGGAAGCAAGCTCATTTCTTAGCACCCACATCAGGCAGCTCACAAACATCTGTATCTCCAGCTCCAAGAGATCTGGTGGCCTCTTCTGGCCTCCAAGGGTACCTCACACACTTGGCATATGTTCATATATACACACAAACATACACAACAATAATAATTCAAATGTATGTAACAATAATGCTTAAAGAAAGATCACAAAATTGAGAGGGAGGAATGTGGAAAGAGTTGAAGGAGGAGAAGGCAGTACAAATGTATGATATTCTCAAAAATAAATCAATAAAAATAAATCTTTGAAGAGTGAAGCACAAGAAGGGAGACATCTGCAAATAACCATGGTCTTTGATGTGGAACAGAATATACTTTCACTTCTTCTTTAAGAATATCTGCCTACAGAATCCCAGCCCGAGCCAAGGCTGTTCACAGTTCTAATCAATTCCAACATGTAGGAGTTGAGTCTGGCTGTTTGCCTATAAAGGAATGACCCAAGAGGGCAGATTTCACCTGTGATCTTGCAAAGGTAGTTCTCTAGTTCCTTATGGAGACATCGAAAGAATGTTCTTTATAAGAATCTGAACCCCAAGAACATTTTATCCCTTCAAAAATGTGTTCTTGGACCCTTGCAAACACTGTGACTTGGTCAGCTCTGTAAAACTGTTGAGAAAAAGAAAATATTTATTCCTGGACTTCATATTCCTATTATGACTTAGAGAGAGGGAGATGCTAAGGGAGACGCTAAGAGGCAGCTGAGATTTAAAGACCGTAATTAAAGCCACCTGGATCAGGACTGCAGAAAGGTCACCTGAAGAAAAGGGTGATTAACATTTCCAACACCTGCACACATCCATTTCTGCTAAGAGCAACATTTTAAAGATATAGTATTGTTTATAAACCAAGGAGCTTAGGACTGGATTTTTTTCCTTTGTTACCTTTTTTAGCTTTCAAAGACTACAGGAAGCTATTTGGTACATTGGACATTTTTAAAAGTTATGGTCTCATGGGAGAAATAATAGCAATGACTTTTAGTTTAGAATGTCTTTCCCTGTAGAGCAACTGGCTATATGAAGCATTTTGTAGTCTCAGCTTCCTAGGACACAAAGCCTTTTAAAATTCTTCCTCTGAATTGCAGTTATCATTGATTTTCCCCAAATGTATTTCCCTATTACCTCTTTCTTCTGCTATGGCATGGGAACCCAGGCTCCTAGCTGGCTTTTATGCTCGGTATAAGACCATCTGGAAAGCCCAAGGACAATGAAAAGACATCACTGAAAAGTCTGATACATAGACAGATGCACATACAGATGTAACGCTATGTGGATATAGATATATATGTAGATGTAGATGAGCATATCAATGCTTATATAAATAGAATGTATAAAAACATAGATACATATATAAATCCATCTATTGGTGAGTATATAGATGGTAATAGATATAGACGCATACATATAGAGGCTTATGTAAGAATGTAATTGAGTATATTGATGTGCATATAGATGCATATATGGATACATATGCATATATAGACATAGCTCAGTACACAAATGTTCACATAGAATGCATATAAAACAGATGCCAGTATGAATGCACATATTGATAAGTATATAGATGTAGAGTGTATGTTGATATACAGATGTCTATGGAGATGTAGATGCAGATCAGTAGATCAACAGAGATAATATCCAATTACAGTAAGGACATAGGGAATTAAATGGCTAATTTTGATAACCATTACCAGTGTCTAAGTCAGCCTGTTGACAGTCACTCTTTTTTTTAATTTAATTTTTATTTCTGTATGTGTATGAATGTATTGTCTGCTTGTATGTTTGTGCACCCATGTCGTGCAATGCCACAGAGGTCAGAAGAGGGTCTCGGATTCCCCCTGGAACTGGAGTTCTCCTGGAATTGGAGTTACAGACAGTTCTTAGCCGCCACGTGGGTGCTGGGGATCGAACCCGGGTCCTCTGCAAGAGCAGTCGGTGCTCTTAACTGCTAGGCCATCTCTCCAGCCCCGACAGTCACTCTTTTAAAGAAGATCAACTCTCCCTCACCCAGCACTGATCAGCTGCTAACAGTCCCTCAGCTAAGGATGGGGCTTCCTGATGAATCTGACCTAATAAATAGCCCTTCACTCCTTTCTTTTAGCCCCATAGTATATTCACTGCTATGAAGTCTCTTAGACTTCCCCACTATAAAAGGAGATAACTATGAGCATGAATGAAATTATTACAATGAAACCCATTCCTTTTCATAATTGATGTCCACTGAAAGAAGCTAGAGTTTTAGGATTTTTGTTTGTTTTTATCCTTACACTGAAAGATGTTACTAAAGAGGAAAGGACATGTAAATGTCTGCTGTATGTGCATTCAGAGTCTACTCTGGTTCACGGGACGTGTAAATGTCTGCTGTATGTGCATTCAGAGTCTACTCGGGTTCACAGGAAATATAAATGTCTGCTGTATGTGCATTCAGAGTCTACTCGGGTTCACAGGACGTGTAAATGTCTGCTGTATGTGCATTCAGAGTCTACTCGGGTTCACATTGCATTTTAAATCCACCAATATTAACAAAGGACAGAATTCAGAACAACTAAGATTTTGCTCAAGTAATAAGTACTTTTCTGCTTCAATTTTTATGGCTTTATGATGATTTTAAAGAAAAAAAATAGAAGCTAAAACTAATCTCCATTTGGTATTCTACTTGTTAGAAATGAATAAAAAATTGAGTGGAAATAGAAAGACCACAAGATGCTAAAGTCCTGCATGTTTATTTTACATTAAGTTTCTCCTTTGATTTTCATTGCATCTTTTAGTAACACAATAAATTAAAGTGACATGTAATTGCCTACTATAGCCAGCAGGCTCAACATATATTTTGATTTTCTTTTTTTTTTTTTTTTTTTTTTTTTGGTATTTTTGAGACTGGGTCTCCCTTTAGTCCCAGCTGGCCTAGAGCTCCCTCTGTACACCAGGCTGGCCTTGAACTCACAGAGATCCACCTGCCTCTGCCTCCCAAGTGCTGGGATTAAAGCCGTACACCACCTATATATTTTGATTTGCTAAGGTCATGTGTTACCTTATTAAATTGTTAAAGTGTTTACCATGTTACATTAAATATATACCTATGCCATTCTAAACAGTGATATTTTTACATCTATATATTACCAGTTTGATTTTGAAAGAACTCAGTATTTAAAGAACTAGGTACAGCTCAGGTTCTTAAAAACATCAAAGTCTCCACATTTAATTGACATCAACAGAAATATTGTCTGACCTACAGAAGGCAAGGGCCACCGAACTGCTGCTCAGACAGCTGGGCTCCTTGAGGCTCCTAGCAGGCGATGTCAGGCTTAGAAGGTTCAGCAGTACCACCTCCACTGAAGACCCCCATGATGGCATGCCCCAGTGTGTGCCCCTCTGCAGAGCCCACAGCCACACCTGCCGCAGTGCATGCCACATTGGCCATTAGGCCAGGCTGCCCAGGTAGTATAGAAGGGGAGGCAACTGCAGATGGTGCAGCTTCTGCTGGAGCAGCTGGCCTGAAATTGGGTCCTGTCCTAGGGCCCACGCTGGCCGGAGGGGCCACCCCAGTAGTGTGGCTATGGCTTCCACGTGGCATCCTAACTGAGTGGACCATAACTGAGCAATTATCAAGGTCTTGGAATAATATCTGGAACATGGGCAGCAGTAGGTAAATATTTCTTGCTATTGTTCCTACTATTATTTTCTGAAAAGGGCTCAGCTCCAACCTTACCATTCACTTACTGGACGGTATTTGAGAATAGTTACTAGACTTCTTTATTTTGTTTAAAAATTGAAAATAATGAGTAACACTTATACTCCAAACCCCTTTCACCTACCGCTATTCTGGATTCTCTTACATTACAGAAGATGAGATGACCTTATTTAAAAGAACAATTTAGGGGCTGGAGAGATAGCCTAGCAGTTAAGAGCACTGACTGCTCTTGCAGAGGACCCAGGTTCGATCCCCAGCACCCACATGGCAGCTAAGAACCGTCTGTAACTCCAATTCCAGGAGAACTCCAGTTCCAGGGGAATCCGAGGCCCCTTCTGACCTCTGCGGCATTGCACGACATGGGTGCACAAGCCTACATGCAGACAGTACATTCATATACGTACAAAAATAAATAAAATTTTAAAAAAAGAAAATATTTAAAAAAAAAAAAGAACCATTTAGGTCTTGAGAGATAGGTCAGTGGATAAACTTGTTGCACAAGCATGGAGACCTAAGTTCAATCTGTAGCACCCAGGAGAAAACCAGGTGTGATGGCATTCGCTTATGATCCCAGAAAGAGATGAAGAGGAGGAGACAGTCTCCCCAAACCATGAGCCCAAGCATCCCAGCCTAGTCAGTGAGTCACAGGACCCAGTGAGAGACTTGATGTCAAACACACAAGGTGGGCGACACCAGAGGAACAACACTCAAAGTTGACTTTGGCCTCTATATGCACATGTGAACACTGAAACACGCACACATGCACAATACACAACAAACTGATTCATGCTATAAATTGCTTTATGTCCCCCCACTCTAGATGGAATGCTTAAAGGTGGGCTGAGGGGCAAATCAGCACAGGTGACATGTGAATGGGTGTAGACATTAGTGAGCATTCCAACTGAGCAGGAGCTTAATGCAGATACATTCAGCCTAATCTGTGCAATTTGGGAACTTTATCACATTCGATAGAAGAAGTTTTCAGTGTCAGTCTCACCAAGGCACTTGTTATTTTGGTCTTCAGATAAAGTAGGCTAACAGATTAAAGGTATACTCTGAAATTTAAATTGGGATATTTTAATTATCCCCAAGGATCCGGGATCTAATTTCAGCTGGATGCACCAAGTTAAATTAGTTAATTAAGCTCAGTTATTTCGAGACTGTGGGTAGGTTTGATTCTCTCTAAATCAGGTGACGAGGGACTCATTCATCATCCACTCACACTGAAAGGAGCATCTAAGTGGATGTTTGCATCTTTCTAGAGAGCAGAGGAATGTATATCCTCAAAATAATTAGAATGTGGCGAATCAGATTTTTGAGAAAAGTTTTAAGGAAATGAAGACGGGCACACCATCATGCTAAAAGTCCGGAGTTGCCTTCTCACTGCAAGCTCAGAGTCACTACTGCAAGCTCAGAGTCACTACTGCAAGCTCAGAGTCGCTGCTGCAGGAGGACAGAAAAGGGCCATTATTTTGGCATGAACAGCACAGCCTAGCTTTTACCCACCATTTGTCAAAATAATGTTTCACAGTCCTATTGAAAGAAATCACTCTTCCAGCCTTCAGTAGCTATTTTTCTGCCCCCAGCTTTGGTCCCTTCTTTGCTTGGATAACTGCATAATTATAACAGCAATCTTTGGCATCGCCGGCCATATTTTGAGGCTGTGACTCTTTGAACCATAGTTACTGGTATTTGAAATAGTCAGTCTTCTGTACTCACAGATGGAAAGCTCACTCTTCAGTGAATGCCATGGGCAATTCATTGGCAATAGGGTGAATTTGAAGCCAGGATGGAAGCCAGGATCTCGTCTAGGTTTCAAAATGAATGCTTTGCTGAATCCGATACTGGAGAACTACAGGGAACCCAACCTCATGGATTGCTCCCCAATTCATTAAGTGAACAGAAATACACATCAACAGACATCCCAATGATTGATTCCTGGAGGGTGTTTTTTTTTTCCATCTTCACACTAATGGTTCTACTTAATTTTGCATAGTTGAAGGATATATATTGACTTATCTGAAGTGATCTCGATCCAACACGTCAACAAGTCAGGAGTCCTAATTGTAGATGACGTAAATGTGATTTGGATGCTGATAAATTTTAACAATGGAAACCAAACAGTGGAAACCGGTTCAGTAGCAGCTATGAGGAAAATGCTAGGCTGCTGTGACCGAAGTGGCCTAGATGTGAATGCGCTCACCCAAATCTGAGTTTGTCTTTTGAGTTTGATCCCCAGTACTCACTTGAGAAGTCAAGCACGGTGGCATATGCTTGCAAATTCTGTATTAGATTCCATGAGCATAGCAACAATGAAAAATGGACTCCAAGTCGTCAGAATGACAGAAGTGCCACCACAGAGCTGCTTGCTAAATGGTGAGGGAGGACAGAAATGGCCCCTCATGCCACCAAAGTGTCATTGGGCCACTTCTCCAGAAGGGAGAGCAGAGTTGATATGTGTGCTTGGGTTGCTAAATGTACAGATATTCAACTTTATGGAAAATACACAAAAGTGGGCTGGAGAGATATCTTAGCAGTTAAGAGCACTGGCTGTTCTTGCAGAGGACTGTGATTCTATTCCCAACACTCCCATGGTGGCTAACAACCATCCATAACTCCAGGTCCAGGGTATCTGACACCCTCTTCTGACTTCCACAGGAAGTGCACGACGAGGGCACGCCTATATGCATGCAGGCAATATATTCATACACATAAAGTAAAAATAATAAATAAAAATTCAAAGAGAAAAGACAAAATGGCAAGGGTGGAACAGTCAAACAGAACTGGATTCAAGCTGTAGCCTGTGCCACCTAGACCCTACCCAACTCCAGCCTGCTTCCCGGCGTGGAAAGTGAAGGGATCTCGTGGGTTGCTCAGTTCCAGCCTTCCCATCTGTCTTATGCTGTTCTTAAAGAAGGGCCCCTGAGGCAGGAAAGGCCTGCGGATGCTTTCTTTGGGTCAGGTGCCCTTCCATGCTACAAACAGGAAAGGGCCTCTCGGTAGTTCCCACATCACAAGCAATGGTTTGGGGAGAAGCCCTGAGGGAAGGAGGAAGGGCTGGCTGGATGGCTGAGGTCTGGAGCTTTGTAAGACTGGGCTTCTCAAAATGACGAAGCACCCATAGCTGCAGGTCTTTCCCACCAATCCACTGCAGGTTTCTGAAAAGTCCACCATATATATTTCTAATTATTATCCTTTCCAGGTGCTATAAACCCCTCCTAAGGTTTGCTGTCCACCTCTGAGCTTGCGTTGTCACAGACCACCCTCCCAGATGTTGCTTCAGTTCCTTCTTCCTTGCTGAGAAAGCCTCTCGTGGGACTCGAAGCCCCTCCCCGCACTTCTGCTTGTGAAGGTCCTCTTTCTCATATTGTCCTGTTGAGGTCGTAAGGTCCTCTCTTGCAAGCTCCAATCACACCCTCCATTCACAGTGGGGTCCTCCACGCCCACACATCCGGCTGGCTCCCTGCCTGGGGAACTTGGGTCTTCTTTGCTTTTCTTCAATTAACTTTCTAAAGCGGGCGCTTCCTGGGCTGAAGGGGCTGCTTAGTCAGTAAAGCCCTTGCCATGCAGTCACGGAAGACCTGAGTTCCATCTCCACATGAAGATGCTGGGTGTGGTGGCAAGCAGGTGTTTGGAATCCCAGCACTCGGGGGTGGGGGTGGGGGACAAAGACATCTGGACCCCTGGGGCTTGTGGGCCAGCCAGCCAACCTGATAGGTGAGCATTTCAAACAGTGTGGGGTCTTAAGGTGGGGATGTTTCCAACAATCTCTCTCTCTCTCTCTCTCTCTCTCTCTCTCTCTCTCTCTCTCTCTTTCTCTTTCTCTTCTCCCTCCCCCTCCCTCCCTCCTTCTCTCTCCCCTTTGAGACAGGGTCAGTTACTCACTGGCCTGAAACTCACCGCGTAGACCAGACTTGCTGACCAGCAAACCCCAGGAATCCTCCCACTTCTACCCGTGTTAGGATTGCAAAATCTCACTCCACACCCAGCGCGTTTATTGGGATTCTGGAGATCCAGCCCTGTCTCCATGCTTGTGGGTCAAGCACTTTACTGACTAAACTATCTCCCTTGCCTGCAACAGATACATTTCTTTCACCATGATACATACCTTACCTTCTCCGAATCTGTAATGCACGGAGATTCAGCTCCATGGCCCACGGGGTCTCTTCTCACTCCAAAGTTCTGGGGTTCTCTTTTGACATTGCTTCCTAGAACTTCCAGTAAGCTGTGGCCCTTCCCTTTCTCCCCATGTCCTGCTTATTATTAACCCCGTTTTCTTGTCCCCCTCTAGGGCCTACATTCTGACTAGCAACCAAGCAAATGACATAAGAACTTCAACTAGGGTACAGTAAGGTAAGAGTCATTTTCTACTTGATTCTTTGCTTGAAAAACGGATGGATGTCTTGATTATAGAAACCAATCAATGAGAAATATAAATTAGAAGTTGGTGTTTCGGACAATCTAAAATTTCTGTTGTGAGAAAATTTTTTGTAAACCAGCATGGCGTCTTCATACTTATGTATCATAGTCTCTGTTAATATTTGGTCCCAGACTGTGCACATCTCAACATGGCTACCGCCATGCTCAATTGTGTCTTAATATAAATAACAGTGTTTTGATTGCTCATGATATTCAAATTATAATAAAGTTATGCTTATTGACATTTTAAGTAAACTAGCTTTATTTTTAATCTATTATTTCCTTTAACAGCCTCAATGTAGGATTTTTAAAAAATATTAATTTAAAAAATAATTGGTAAACAAAAATAAAAAATAATTGGTTTGGGAATTTTTCCTTTGTCCATATCCTATGGTCCTAACTGGAATGAACAGGTCATTTGAATTATTAGCATGTGTATTAAATTGAGTAAATAAGTCATAGGTCATTGTATGTCCATAATCTTGAATAGTTTCTAGGAAGGTGATATGCTTGCACAGGTCTTGTAAACTTAAGAAGTTTCCTTTAATTTATATTATCTTTGTTCAAGTTGTCTACAATCTGTGGGCATAAAGAAAGAACAGCAGCATTATGGGAAAGCACAATTTAGTGTATTGTGATGATATTTTTCTACCCAGAAACCACTGTTAATATCCTGCCCCCAATCCATTCTTCCTTCAAGACAAAATTTTGATGTTGTAAAGGACAACACTGTGCTCGGAAAGTCTCCATCCCTCTGATCTTGGTGGCTCATGATGCCCGTCATTCAGAGGACCAAGACAGGAGGATCACCATTCATTTGAAGCAGCTTGGGCTGCATAGTGACTTTCAGGCCAGCCTAGGGTATAGCATCAGCCAGGCTAAGGTGCAGCATGAGATCCTATCTGGGGGGAAAATGTGCCTTACCTTTCTCCTTTACATTAGCTGAGGGGCCCAATCCTAGTCAAAGAGCTCTGAGTGATAGCCCCTGGAGTTTCTCTTCATGGGAATTTTTCCTTTGTCCATATCCTATGTTCCTAACTGGAATGCACAGCTTCCTATTGACAAACACAGCAGCCCTGGGAGCAGCCGCAGGGTAAAGTGACCATGAGCTTTGGCCAGCCTGTGGTCACATTTCACACACACACACACACACACACACACACATTCACACACACAGACACATATACTCACACACATAAACACATTTGCACACATACACACATATGCACATACACACTAATACACAAAATATACACACACAAACATGTACATACACACACTCACACACAAACATGTACATACACTCACATTTCACACATATAGACACACAAACATGTACACACACACACATAAACACACTCTGTCTCTCTCTCATGCACACCCTGACTTGCTCCAGGGGTTGGGTCTCTGACACTCAGATGCAAGCCAAAGGCCGAGCTGATCAACAGCTTCACACTGGGGCTTCGTGCTTAACCTGTCTTCCCCTATTCTTCAGAGCAGTACTGTAATTAGAGCGCGTCTTTTATCTGCATTTTGCATAGGAGAAAAGAGCACCGAGTCTGCGGCGTACATGAGGCTACTGACTGAGAGCCCATCTCCGCTGCTAGATTCAGGAGCTCTTGTGATACTGCAGGTTAAGTTTCACAGCTACCAGTGGATGTGGTTAGTTCAAAAGTCCTTTGTGAATTCTTCAATGACATGTGATTTCTACTTGATTATCTCATTTATAAGATTAAGTGAATCAAGTCTACTCCATTTTGGAAAAAGAAGTAAATAAAACCCTCTGGTATAGGAAAATTGGGTTACATTAGAATTCTCTATGAATGCAAGTGAATGAAACATTAATTCCTAGAACCTTCTTATGTATTTTTTTTCTTCTGAAATAAAAGTTTTGAAGGTATGGTCTATGTTTGACAGCCAAAATTCATATTTTAAGTCACAATCGTAATATCAATTATCCTCTTTAAATAATCATTATTTTGCTCGTTCCTTTTGTTCCAGAAAAGAAGTATTACAGATAAAAGATAAATTATATAATAAAATCATCTCCCCAAAAAAAAAGTCTTGCCAGGTATTGAGAAAGGTGCTGAACTGAGCCCAGGGAGAGGGGCTGGAAAATGAGGGAACCCCCAAGCTGGGAAATAAAAGATGGAGGAAAAGTAAGTGATAGCTTAAGTTAACTCTTTGGAGTTGAAAAGAGTGATTTCACCTTTTAGGCCTTTGTTCTTTGTTGATAAATTGCGAGTGTCAAGGTATTCTTTGAGGCCCATTACACAACATAGTCCTTGGCTCCTTGGATCTCTGAAAATGCCCAGATGCCTGCTGTTTACGGAAGTGCAGTGTCTGTTCTGGCCATAGACCTTCGTGATTGAAACTCTTTTTTCTTTCATTTTCTTCCAAATACATCCTGGATTTCTGGTATCTTTTGCTATAACCCTCCTTACTCTAAGTCATCCCCCTGCCTCACATGGACAAGGGCATTAGCTTCCTGGTGGTAACCTGACTTCCATTCTGTCCACAGGGAAGCACATTCCATGCCCAGCCAGCCTTCACTCTGGGCAGCTTGATCTGGCCTTACTCATCTCTTTGAGACGTCTGAACCCTCTGCCTTCTGCTATTTCCCTACGTAACAATAGGCCCAACGGCCTTACGACTTAACTCATCCGATGGGATCCAGTGGGATCCGGTTTCCAGTTCCACTTTTCTCCTGTGTCCTCTCCTCCAGTTTCCCACTCTCTTTCTCTTGAATGTTTCTCATTGTTACTTCCTGAAGTTCTGACCCCTGACACATCAGCCCTTCTGTCAGTCACTTTTCCCTAGATCTTCCCTAATCTCTCACTCACTCAGTGACCCCTATCCTAGAACCTGTGTTTAATTCCCTTTGAAAACTGAAACTTTAATATTTAGAGACATATTGAAATACTAGCCAGTGCTTGCCAATGCAGCTTAAGGGATTTGGGCAAAATAGATGTAATTGAGTCACTTGTTTACAATTTGTTGTCTCTCCCGCATTGTGATGTGATATAACTTCCCGAAGGACATGATCTTGTCTGCTTTCCTCACTGTCCAAAGCACACCTTTCCTTGCAATAGGCTTGTTAAATTTGTTAAATGAGCACCATGATAGAATAAGAAAATACCATAGGTTAAAGATCCCTCATGGAAATGAAATTGAAATCTATATGTTTATAGATTTGCTCTATAAATCTATTGCTTTTTTGGGTAATAACAGAATAATAGAGAAGAATGCTTTAAAGAAGAGAAAGGGACAGAGGGACAAACAGTGGTACAAACAGAAGATAGCTGTAAATTGTTGGCAATAAAACACTTCTAGAAGCTCCATTCAGTGGCCTTGTGATTAAGATCATGGCTGACAGGGCTCAGTTCTGAGTGCGTCCTACAGAGATTAAGGCTGGCACCTTCACAATCAAATAGAGATTCAAAAACTTCATCTGTTAACAATCTGATAAAGGCAGAATGTTATCAATGCTATCTTTTTTTCCACAATGTTTATTGATAGATACAGGTATATAAAATCAGGGCATGAACATGATTTGTGTTATCTTTTTATTGGTGTGATAATATTTGCTTGATGGCAGTGTTCAGTTCATGTCAGGAGCACAGAGTATAGACAGAATGACTGTATGTCAGGGATCAGCTGCTGTGCCAGATATCCCCCCCCCCCGCAGGGCACAGCAGAGTTTGTTCCATCTTCACAAACAGATTGTCACAGTGACTGTGGAATGGCCCTACCCTGTTAATACAGTAAGAATGCAGGTGGGAACCTAGAAACAGAAGCATGGTTCATCTGTCCAGTAAGCGATGTAGTCTCCTGGTTAGATGATAGCTTTCTGTTTGCTGCCAATTGATATTTGACAGCTGTTGATAAAATATTTGTGTTCTAATTTCAGTCACATTGACAGTACTTTTGGGTCTCTGGAAGATGATAATTATATGTTAGGAAAACATTTTAAAAATTGAAGCTGATCTGTTGAAGAGATCTACTTTTAAAATTGAACAAAGAAAGCCCATTCTTCTTTAAAGTTTGTACTTCTGAGAGTCAGAAAGAGGGGCCTAGGAGTGTGTGGCTCAGTCAGCATGGTGCTTGCCATCCAAGCAAGAGGACCTTATTCCAGATCCCCAGCACCCATGTAAAATCCGTGCATGGTAACACATCCCTGTAATCCCAGCATTGGGAGGGCAAAGACGAAAGGCCAACTGGCCCCAGCTCACCAGCCAGTACTGACAAATCAGTGAGCTCCAAGCCAATGAGAGTCCTTGTCTCATAAAATCAGCTGGAAAGTAAGTGAGGAAGAGACCCAACTTCAATCTCTGACCCATACACACACACACACACACACACACACACACACACACACACACAGGAATATGAACATGTGCATACAAAGTCAGAAATACATGTTTACAATGAGGAAATATATTACTTGTTATATACAAAATACTCTTCCCCTCCCAGGCTGCCCTGTGCCCCATCTTTAATCAGCTTCTTGCCAGCATCTGGGTAAATCAGATAGGATTTTGGTGAATCTTTATAATAATTTATTGGAAAAAAATCAGTTCACATTCATGATAGTGAAGAGAAACTAAAAAGTATTGCAAATAAAATAAAATATCGAATTCAATAGAGTAGTTGCAAACTATTATGTTTCTTACTAATTTTGTTCTTTGACAATTTCATGTGTGTAATGCATCCTAATTACTCTTTCTTCACAGGGTCTTTTTTTCCCCTCCCATCGTCCTGTCTAAACCCTTTCCCAGATTTGTGACTTTGGCTTCTCCCTAACCAGGGCCATCTGTGTACCTTCAGATTAGAACTATCCACTGGAACTCGGTAGGGGTTATCAATGGGTACACAGCTTCAGGCAATGACTCCCCCTCTTCCTGATTCTGTTGGGGTAGACCCCCGAGCCCCTACTCCAGCCATCATTTAATGAAGACTCAGTGCAAGCATCTACAGCCACCATGAGGTGGTGATTGCAATGCCTGAGATGACAATTTGCAGCTCTTCTCCCTTTTCCAGCTCTTACATTCTTCTGCACCTCTTCTGCAATGCTCCCGGAGCCTTAGAGGGGATAGTAAAAGTGTTTTGTTTAGAGCTGAACACTTACATTTCACTTGTTCTCAGTACCTTGGGCAGTCATGAGACTGAGCTCGCTACCATTCACTAGAAAGAGGCTTCTCTGATTCATGCGAAGAGTAGTATTTGTGGATGGGTATAGCATAAACATATAAAACAGGGTCTGATACTATGGTGATTTATCTAAGTAGCAATATTTAATTCTCCCCTAAGGCCTATGATTTCCTCACCATGGGTTTGGGGCCAGGCTTACAGTACTAGATACAGAGTCCCTCCTGTAGTACAGACCTCAAATTTGATGGGAGAGCAGTTGGTTACCCCTGTAACAGCAGAGCCACTACTCTTCACTACTTGACACATCATGGTTGGCAAGCTGTTCCCATAGTTTCTAGGGTCGACAGCTGGGTCTGACAACCAGCACCCTTTCTCTCCTAGCAGCCTGCACAGCACCTTCCAGAACCATGAGACTGAGAGCCAACAGGGAGGAAGCTTCAGTGGAGTTCTAGCTTGATTTAACAACCAAGGTGTGAGTGTCTTCAGTAACAGGGTCTTATCTTCTAGTTCTGCTGGGGAACTTACCAGTGTCATTTTTATGTATTGTAGGAGAAATAATGATCTGTAATTCTTAGTAATACTTAGTGAATGGTCTCACCAGAGATAGTGATGATATGTTGATCTGTGTGATACCTTGTAAGAGAGAAAGATAATAGAAAATGTAAAATCCTATCCTACAGCCATTCAGAAGTTTCCTAAGATCAACTTTCTATGCCAGGATCTCACAGCTACTGCTTTCTTTATTAACAGGTAGGGACACAGCAAATGATTATAGGATTGAATGCCACATTTTTAGCATAAAATATTTTAGTTTTATGGAAAGCAGGTGTTATTATCATACCTAACCCTTAACATGGACCTTAATGAAAACAAAGGCGTGGCCTGGTGACACACACCTTTAAGCCCAGCACTTGGATACAGAAGCAGGTGGATCTCTGTTCGATAGAGGCCACCCTGCTCTACATAGTGAGTTCTAGGCCAGCTATGGATACAGGAAGACCTTGTGTCAAAAATAACTCCCTTGTCAACTGAAATGGACAGAAGTAAGGTCATCCTTAACATCAAGGACCAAAGGGAGAAAGGAGCCCTATATCCTCATTCCTTCCTACCTGGTTCTTTTTCAGAGTCCTTGTACTCAGATCATATACACATGGACATTCAACCAAATACTCCACATGCCCTCTGTGCCCAGCAATATCCCTGCACACTGGCCAAAGAATGGCTCCAGGGGCATAGGGGAATTCTTCTACTGAAAGACTGTTCTGTGCCTTGATGTGAGCTGACTCTGAGACTTGGATCAGAGAATTCCAGGGACCTGAGCACTTGAAGCCTGGTCTGAAAAGAATCAACCTCTCTGTGGACTTGTCATTTAGATGGGGCTGTGGCCAGGGGTGGCCAGAGAGAGCTCTCTGATGGAACTTTCCAGTGCAAGTCTATCTACAAACACTCCTTGCAGTGCACACCTTGTTCAGGAGGGCTGGGTTGCGTCCACAACACCAGATGAGGCTGAAATTGATTCTATGTGATGACTAACCAGGCCATAATGTACAGGGCCATGGCAGCAGCCCTTATGGTTCAGGACAATGCTAGGAAAATGTACCTGCTTTAGGAGAAAGAAGAGAAGGGTGTGTGTTACAGCTGCTGAGCTCACAGGAACCCCCAGCCAGCCCTTTGCACCCTGCCCCAGATTCTCTATCACATCTCTCAGTGATATATGCTTCCGTTCCTCCATGTAATTCCAGTCCCTTGCCCTCACTGTGGGAAGTCAGCACTGGATGTAATGTCCAATGTCAAGAAACCCTCCCCTTGGCTATAGTCCAAGCATCAAAGCAGACCAGCAGGTGCCAGGGTTCCCCACAGGTTTTGGCTCTCTAGATAGACCTGGGATACCATACCAGCCTTGATTCAGCCATGCTCGCCTCCGGGCACTGGACATTGCATCCAGGTTCTCTGGGCTGCTGGGATCTGAGTGAAACAGCCTAGCATTTGTGCAGCAGTGTGTGGGAATTTTGAAAAGGCACATGAATGGGATCAGCAAATGCAATGATTATCTTTCAATATTACAGAGAAATAAGGTGAAGATAGAATACAAAGTGAAAAGAAACTTTCAGAAGTGATTCAAATGAAACTAACGAGTTTAAAGACACTTGGTGCAAACTCCCAAGGGGATAGATGAAGTGAAAGCAAAAGATACTGTAACCCAGGACAAGAAAGGAAACGAACCACAGAAAGTATTCCCAAATAAAAGGGACATTTGAAAAACAAACAGCCTATGTTATGCTATACACAAAACAAATTAAATCCCAAAACAACGAAAAAAACTTCATTAAATTATCAAAATATATCACAGAATAGTGTTTGTAATAAAAACAAAAATAATGTCCAAATATGCTAAGAACATTACAGCAAAGGGGCCTAACACATGGGAGAAATCCGGTGAAATAATATCAGTGATTACTTTCATGAAAATACAAATTTGGAGTTTGGAGGTGGTAATTTCTAACTGAAAAGAAGAGTTTTGAACATAGTTACACAACAAGGAGAAATTAAATTACACCTCAAGAAAAATGAGAGGGCTCTTAGGTCTATGATGAAAAAGTTTTGAAATTGGACTAAAAATTAAAGGTACAGTCTTCCCACCCAGCTGTAGCCTACGAGCACAAGGAGAAATAGCACAGCACACACAGAAAGCCTGAAAGAAGGAGGGGCTTCGAATGCATCAAGAGGAAATAGTATTTATGCAGGCGCTATCCTTACAGTTCAGTGTATCAGGGGACAAGGTAAAATTCAATTTACAGTTTCTTACTATTCTGAGACCACAAATGCTCTCTAATTTGGGCGTGTTTATGTTCGTTCATCAATTTTTGCTCATGTTCTTGAGATGCAAATTTTAGGTGATCTGTATTAATGCTTAAATACATACCCAGTGTCTTTGAAGAGATGAAAATCCAGTATTAACAAAAAACTATGCATTTTGTAATGCTATGAATTATTCAATATGACATCATATTACAAACGTTGTGATCAAGCTGTTGGAATCTATGCCTTTGTTACGTTTGGAGTCTTCCTGCCTTCTCAGGGATAGAAACAAAAGGACCTTTTGGGGAAATTTTTATTCAGAAAACGTGTTAATTGCTGTGCAAGGTAGAACAAGAGAGAACATGACTACATGGCTTCAGAGGTATAGAGATTCCACAGTGTAAGAAATGGGTAACATGAGATTTGAGACTTAAACATATCAATTGATGATTGATTGATTGAATGATTGATGATTCTTTGAATAAATGAACAGTTGATTGAGTTTTAAGGCCAAAGATACTTTATATAAAGTTAAGCTATAACTTAGGTCTTTTATTTAACCTTTGGCAAACAGGAACATTAATCACATATGTAAATTGGATATGTTCTTTCCTTTTTAATGTACTTTTAAGTCTGTATACGGTATATATTATATTAAAACATTGAGCATACACCCCCTCATCGCCTCTGCCCTCTCTTTTCTTACCCTTCTCTCTAACATTTGTCCCCTAGATAGATTTAGAAGTCTTGTCATATATTCATACATGATTTTATGTCTCTCTATAAAACTAGGACCCACAAATGAGAGAAAACCTGACATTTGACTTTCTGAAAGAGTGGGGTTTATACAGGGAGAAAATCACAGAGAGCACAGCAAAGCATCATAGGTATAAAGGAGGAGGTGTGGTGTTGACGTCCACACATAGGATGTGGGCTAATGGGGTAGAGAAAGGCAGGTAAGGCCGGAGAAGGACTTGGTGTGCTGAAGGAGCTTGCATTTTGTCATGAACGTAACAGAAAACCAACTGGGTGGGAGTGTGGCTATAGATAAGTTTTCTAGGTGCCAAGGGGACTGACTAAACACAGGACACACATAGCATGGGTGGGGAAGGCCAGGTCCTAGCAGGTCCCATTGGCACCATGAGGAATGGGAAGACTCCTCCCCCCTGCCACCGTCAGGTCTCCATCCGCCCTGGCTGCACCTTCATGCATAATCAGTTCAAAGTGTGAAGAACACAGTGTCTCCTCCCCCTGTGTTCTGCCTCATCTTCACCCACTAAGTGCCTCTGTGATAAACCCAAGAATCTGGATCTTTCGCCATTTTTTACATCTCTGCAAATTTTAACTGCCTTCTTGGACAATTCCTCCTTCCTTAGATTCCAGCAAGTCCCATTCTCCTTGCCTTCCTTCCACCCACTTCCCAACCCTCACAAAGTTCTGTTCAGCATTATTTTCATCTTCATTCAAGTAACTTTTAGCCTTAAACCGTGACTCCAGTCTGTGTCCAGCCTAGCTATATTTCCCTAAATCCCCACCTACAGCTCCACAGGACTGTACCCTGTCACTCCGCCCCCACAGTCAGAACGGTCAACCTGAAGCCCTCTGCTCTTACATTTGTCTAGATCCCTGTCCCAGATTTATGTGTGCAGCCGGCGAGCCAGCAGCCTCCTCTTACCATTCTGTAAAGAAAATCTAATCATAACTCAAATTTACTCTCTTGCTATCAGTATGATTTTGAGCATTATTTACCTTTGATGTCTCTCAGCTGTTTTATATACAAAATAGAAGGAAAAAAAGCTTGGTACACCTACCTCAAAGAATGTCATGGCAGTAAAGAGTGGTCCATTATAAGCCTTTAGTTCACATTAACTATATCATTTTTTAAAATAGTTAGACTCAGGGCTGGATAGATGACTCAGTGGTTTGAAGTGTTGGCTGCTCTTCCAGAGGTCCCAGGCTCAGTTCCAGGCATCCACACGACCCCTAACAAGCATCCGTAACTCCAGCTCTAGGGGAATCTAATGCCTTCTTCTGGCCTTCACAGGCATTACACACATGTGGTGCACTTAAATGCACGCAGGCAAAACAGACATACACATAAAATAAAATAAATAAATCCAAAAAATAATTTAATGACCCTCCTCATTCATGGGTCAGGTGATGAATAAGAACAAAGTCCATTGCTTTAAGTCCGCTACCCCTATATTTCACCCGGTGATATTGGCAACATTACTAGTAATCATACTATTAGCTATTTCACTACTTTCACCTTGGTTTCTGCCTGTAAAATGTGGCCAGTAGTCCCTGAGTGTGACTCAGGATTGCTTAGAAACTATTAAAAAGTGCTCCTAGGGGCTGGAGAGATGGCCTAGCAGTTAAGAGCACTGACCGCTCTTGCAGAGGACCCAGGTTCGATCCCCAGCACCCCCATGGCAGCTGAGAACCATCTGTAACTCCAATTCCAGGAGAACTCCAGTTCCAGGGGAAGCCGACACCCTCTTCTGACCTCTGCAGCATTGCACGACACGGGTGCACAAACCTGCATGCAGACAGTACATTCATACACATAAAAAATAATTAAATAAAATTTTAAAAAATGTTTAAAAGAGTCCATGTGACCAATTTAAAAATAAAAGTGATCCTAAAGCACAGGGCACAGAAGTGTAAGGGGACGGAGGACGTACCAGGGAGTGGGGGATCTCCACTGTGCCGCGAGGAGGACCGGGACAGCAAAGGTGATTTGCATCAGGAAGCAAAGTTGGAAATTTACCTTATAAGAGCATCAAAACCGGTTAAGGTCTGACAATGCGGCCCCGGATCTGAATTTGATCTTCTCACTTTTCACGATCTGAGGCAAGCATTCAGGTGTGCGTGGAACATTTTAGAACAAACGTCTGCGAAGGCTAACTACATGTCGTGAGTTTTATTTACATTATACCACATCACATCACAACACTTAAACCACTGAATGAAACAAAGTCAAAACAGAGGCAGGCGGATCTTTGTGAGTTCAAGGCCAGCCTAGTCTACAGAATGAGTTCCAGGTCAGCTGGGGCTACAGGGAGACCCTGTCTCAAAAAGACAAAAAAAAAAAAAAAAAAAAACCTAAATCTTATGGATTAAATAAAATGCTGGTTGGTGGCATCCTGCATATTTAAAAACTAGTGTCTTAAAATACATTACATATACAAGTCATATATATTTACATACATAAAATGTAAAATTGTGGGCTTTTATTTCTAAATTGCTCATAAGGGAGCAGCCCAGTGCCTCATTCATAGGAGAGTGCCAGGGAACAATGAGAGAATAAACAGATACACAAAGTCTATTTTGTGAGCTGTGTAACTTACTTGGGATAAGGCCTGTAATCCTAGCTACTCAGGAAGGTGAGGCCGGGGGTTGCAAGTCCAAGACCTGCTTGGGCTACATAGTGAGTTCAAGTCCACCCTAACAAGGAGGCTCTCTGGGGATATGGCTCAATGATAGAGCAGTGGCTAGCATGCACAAGGCCCTGGGTATAATCTCTAGGATTGGAAAATGAAGCTAATATATTCTATTCACTTGTTTATCAACAAACTTAATATGAGCTGATACTTAATAAGAAGAAGCCGCATAAACTAGAGAGATCTAGATCAGCTGATGTGTCAAAGTGAAAAGCTGAGGCATGACAGCGTGAAATGCAGACATTGACATTGTGGATGAAGTTGTGTCCAGAGAGAAGGCAGGTGACAATATATAATGACATCATGAAATATTGCCAGGAATAATCTCTAACAAAAAAATATTCTATGAGAGAACAGGAAAGACATGACTTTAAGCTACAGACATGGAGACTACACAGAGAATGAACATGGGTGTTCTGAGATGTGTGAATAGCAGACCTGGCTCAGAGGGAAAGTCCATCCTTCTTATGCCCTAGAACTGGAACCCCAATTACTTGTGTGACTAACCTCAGCACTTTCAGAGACTAGCATAAGGAAGCTAACACTCAAAGCGTGATCCAAGGAGCATCAGCTCATTGGCAATGCAGAATCTGTGACCCCAGCCCACCCTTTGATCAACAGTGTCCCCAGGTGACCCATGGGTACATTAAAATTTAAGCAGCCCTGACATCAAGATTAAAAACATCATTTTTAAACCACTTGGGTGTTGGTTCAAATACCCCACCCCCAGCCCTTGGGCAAACTAAGTTTCTAATCTCATTTCCCCATCTATAGTCTGTAATCATAAGTAGCTCATAAATACTCTGGGGGGAGACAGACGAGACAGTGATAGATAAGGTGTGTAGATAGCACCCGTTTTTAGTAAGCATGTAGTAAATGCTAGCTCTTTTGGTTATTTCCTCTCTGCTGAGCAGGGGCAAAGGGAACAGTGAGAGAGAAGAGCTTTCTGTGCTATCTCTTTTTCCTTTCCCAGAGTTATGAGAAAAAATATTTAGGTTTAGGAGTGGAGTTTCAAATTGATATAATGGTGTTCGGAGTTTTTCTCCTTCTTAAACGTTATTTCTATTTATGCCACTATGCTTGTCAAGAAGCATGAGATGGTGACATGATCCTGAAATGGTTAAAAGTGGCCCATGTGGTAGTGTTCTGTTTGTTGGAAAAGTTGTTTGTAGATGTTTGCCATGACAGGACATGAGTTACAACATCTGCCAGGGCCAGAATCCTCTTTGACAGTGTTAAAAGAAATACAACTAGAACTAGACAGTAAAATGTTCAAAGCAGACTTTATGAAGGAAAAAAAATTAGAGAAAGAGTGAGCTTAGTGGAGATCTGGGCTCAATTCTGATACAACGTGGATGAGGGGACTTTAGAGCCAAAGAGGAAGGTTGCACCAGTGGATGGGTAATTATTCAGAAAAACATCAAGGGAGGTCCACTGAACCAGGTCTCTTAGGATTCTGGTTGAAGGCAGACCAGGGATCAGACATCACCTAGGCAATGTCTATATCTTGGACAGATACACAGAGTAAGAGTACAAGCTTATCCATAAACTAACTCAACAGAATTTAGGTTAAAACTGGGTGATGTACAGATAGAGAAGTATGACGTGCAGTGACCACTTGGGAATACAGTTCAGAGGAGCCTGAATGAAGTTCAGTTCAGAATGGTCTCTATATAGTAAGAAGAGAGAAGATGCACTCTGGGCACAGACAGGGACTAGTGAGGCTGATTGCTTCTCTAGACACAGGGGCCTCTGAAGGTGGAGCTAAGCCGGAGTGTGGAAACTGATCTAGATGCCACAGGGCTGCTTACACATTTTTTTTTTTACTTTAACAGTGGGAAAATGGGACACATTCACTGAGAGAACAGGGTGAAATTACACACAGAGAAAGTCTGCACGGAGAAAAGGGGGAAGAAGTGGTTGCACCTGTTTGCATTCTGAAAGAGAAATGATTTTGATGGATGGTCTTGGGGATGGATGGAATCTGGAGAAGGAGGTACAGTCTTGTTCAGGGGTAACAGCAGGAGGAAATGCCAGGAAAAGTGACAGCTTGTGAAGGAAGAAACACTTTAGAATTCCAGGTAGGACAAGATTGGGGTGAGCATAGAAAACAATAGGTCAAGATTAAACTTGAAGGAACTCAACTCTTGACTTCCTACTTTCCAGAAGATGTCCACTCAGACACTGGTTTTTAACTTGGAATTGTGGGGTGCTTTGGGAATATTTGTGTGGTATCCACATGTATGTTGAAGCAAGAGTAAGGATACTATTATACCAGAGCTACTATTTCAGTGCCCCAAGGAAAGGTACTAAGGTCCTGGGCTGGATTTGTGGTACACTGGCTTCCCTTATGTATGGTGTTGCTTTCTAGCATTTTTGTTACGTATGGTACAATCGCAGTATGAAGTGTTAAAATGGAAAATTCCAGAAGTAAACAACTCATAAGTAATAAATTGCATATTTTTTTCTAAGTGGCTTGATGAAGTCCACTGTCGTTCCAGCCAGTTCTGCTTTAGACATGAGGCAGCGCTTTCTCTATAGTTCCATGCTGTTCACACCACCTGCCCATTAATACTTAGTGGCCACTTTGGTTTATCAGACTGATCATGTGCTACAGCAGTACTTTGTTCCAGCAACCCTTGCTTTATTTAATAGTAGAACAAGAGTGCAAAAGTGGTAAGCAAAGGACACTCCCAGACATGAAGCGACAGAGGACAGATTAACTTCACCTCTGTGGGAAACGCTGCAAGGCAGGAGAAAATACATACAGCACGTAGAGGGTTTTGGAATTATGCCTGACTTTTTCACACATCCACTAAGACTGGAACACCATAGCTCATGGAGAACAAGGGACTCCTGTGCTGGGAATGTAAGTGAAGGGCATAGGTCAGACAGAAGGCCAGTATTGGAGGAAAGCAAAAGTCCTTCGCCTCCCCCGGGGTATTAATCTTGCCAAGTTCCATCTTCGGATATATTTTTATTAAAGTTGATGTGAGTACAAGTGCAAATATCACTAGTTCCTCCTTCTATTTTTATGTCCTGTAAAGGGAAAGAGAAAAAGGAAGAGTTCTATTCATGTGTCATACTCCAAGACTTATGGTAGTTTGCTAATTATAAGTTCTATTGTCTTGGTCTCAAAAGGAATTCGAGAGCTGAACCAAGTATAGCAAGGTCTCCCAGACCCCAGTGATTACACAGCTGCAAAATGTGTAGCCAAAATGTCAGCCTGCCTTAGTATTTTTGCAGGCCAAAAGGCCAAGCAAAGTCAAGTCAAACTGTTTCTTGTTTCTTTACAAAAAAATAATTTTTTTGCAAGATCTAACAATAGAGCTCAAGGCTACTTCATCAGAAAGTTTACTCTCTTCTGTAACCTCCCAGACTAAGTAAGGTTTTTTTTTCCATCTGTTGAATAGGAGACAATCTTACTTTCATCTATTTCTGCCTTTTTCACAGAATTTTTTGCTCCATGATTCAAGATGTTTTGATAGAGACCAAAATTAAACTCTTTGGATGTCTCATGCACTCGGCAATGGAGTGGCCCTGCCTGGGGTGTAGTTCTTAGAGCCAGAAGTTAGCAGCCATCATCCTGTGTTCTCTCGGAGCCTGGTGTCCACCTGCCTTTTCTCATCTGAAGTTAGTTCATTGACCTGCACAATCAGGAAGGTCAAAATAATATTCCTTCAATTTTTTAAATGCCTCTTCTACATGGGTCCACATTCTAAAGAGTTAACTAGTAATGGGAAAAAAGCAATTGACTTGTTACTAGTTACTCTTTTGGTAGAAATTAAAATTAAGGGCAAGAGATACTGCTCAGAGATAGAGTACTTGGCTGGCAGGTACAAGGCCCCGAATTCCATGCTCAGCACCTCAGGTATGTAGGATGGATAGATAGATAGATAGATAGATAGATAGATAGATAGATAGATAGATAGATAGATGATAGATATAATAGATGTATAGATAGATGGTAGATAATAGATGATTGCTAGATAAATAATGTATATAATAAATGACAGAAGGATGATAATAAATATATAATAGAGAAATGATGATGATTATAGATGTATAGATAGAAGATAGATGGATCAAAGATAGATAAATGGATCAAAGATAGATGGATGGCTAGATAGACAGATAGATAGATAGATGATAGATGATGTAGATAGATATTAGGAAAATATAATAAATAACTGAAAATTGGTGTACTTTTTAAACATTATGTAAATTTTCACACTATCCATGATGAATTTTAAAAGCTAGTATTAAGTTATTTTTCTTTTTTTTTTTTAATGGAGGTCAGAAGAGGGTATCAGATTCCCCTGGAACTGGAGCCAAAGACAGTTCTCAGCCGCCATGTGAGTGTATGTGGTTAAGAGCAGTCGATGCTCTTAACCGCTAGGCCATCTCTCCAGCCCAAGTTACTTTTCTAACCTGATTGGTCCCACTTCATTTAGATGTCTGTATTCTTTCTAAAAGATTTCTTTCTTTTTTTTTTTTTTTTGGTATTTTTTGAGACAGGGTCTCCCTTCAGTCCCAGCTGGCCTGGAGCTCACTCTGTAGACCAGGCTGGCCTTGAACTCACAGCGATCCACCTGCCTCTGCCTCCCAAGTGCTAGGATTAAAGGCGTGCGCCACCATGCCCGGCAAAGATTTATTTCTTTAAACCTGTCAATATACACATCAAAAGTTTGTTTTCTTTGATATCAATGTCTCTCAAAATTTGTATTTCAAAATATTTTAGAAGACCACTCATAGCACTATGGACCTACCCATGGAGTGAAAGAGTGGGGGGCTCGAGGAGAGTAAAAGGTGCTTCAAACAAAACCTTTTACTCTCTCGACCTCATCTCCAGCCACCATCCCGTCACCATTTCCGCAGACACATTGCTAGCCTTTGATCCTTCCTCTTCCATGGGGATTTTTTTTAGTAGTCAGTACATGCTTTTGTGTAAAGTCGATAACTTCATATTTTGCTGGTTGGAAGAACTAGAAGAGGAAGACAAATACAATGGACAGTGATGTTTCACTTAAACAAAAGTGAAGAGCAATTCTACTTTCCCTAATCAGCCCAACTGAAAAGACTGAAATAGGTGGAATTTGTGGTATTCATGAATTAATGGCCAAATCCACTTAAGGCATACAAGAAGAACTTATGTCCCCAAGGAACTTGTGAGGCTGATGTGGCATCGTCCGGAGCAGCGCCCACTGGCTCCTTGTGGTTACTAAGTGCTCAAAACGAGACCAGTAAGACTTGAAAAAATGAAGTCTTAATTCTCTATGCTTCATTTAAGTTTAAAATGGTCAGGTGTGGCATGTGGTTAACGTTGCCATTCCCATTCACGTCTCTGAACCACAGAACACAGAAAACTGTTTTGTTGATTGTTTGTTCATTTGTTGTTTGTTTTCAAAACCAATTTTTTATTGAAGTTTTGTGCATTTCATACATTTCTTATCAAATTTAGACCCATTCCTCCTTTGCCCCCCCCACCCCACCAGAGCTCAGGCACTCTGCCATACATGTCTTTCATCTTTTTCTCAGTCTTTTTAAAATTTTTTTTACTAGTTTGGGCAGAAGTTTACTATTTCAGTCAGTCCTTTGACCCAGTCTTGATGTTGTTGTTGTTCCTTCCCATTTGTATCCCTCCAAAATATGCATATCTACACACCACACATGTACCAAGATTATGACATCTGAAACTAAACTATAGGTTGATTCCAAAACATGTTTAGGGATTCACATTTTGACAGTAGAATTGTATGCAGGTAAAGAAAAAATATTACTTTACATTCCAACTGCTTGAATGGACCTTCTGAGTGCTCCCAAGAATGGATTGACCCTAATGCCCCTCTGGCATGCACAGAGACTAGAACTTTACTCGTGGCTTATGTAATTGAGTTCCTGTTTCCGTAACCAATGACAGAAAAAGCTAAGATATCTGAATTTTGCAAAGTTTTCATTCTCTGCTTCTCACTCGCAGCTCCAATCGCATGGATCACTGTCGTCCAATTGATACTTTTATATTTCTGCTCTGAGCTCAGGATTTTTCAATCTCCTCTGCCTTCCACGCCTTTCTCCTTCCCTGAACTTATCAAGTCACAGACATTTCAAGGCTTTTGACTTGCCGCTTCTGAAAAGCCTCTATACACAAATAAGCCTACGACAACTGCAGCCTTTAAAAAAAAAATATTTATTGAGATCTTAATATATTCCAGACAAACATGAAGAACAGTGGATATTGAAGACCTACTATGTGTCAGAGACTCCGTCTAGTTTTTTTTTTTTGTGTTCACTTGCTTCCTGTAACTGCAAGTGATAGTCAGTATTGAGGTGTAATCTTTACCATCAACCTGACTGGATTTAGAATCACCGCAGCGACGCACCCCTGAAGATGTTTGTGAGGGTGCTTCCAGGATGGTTTAACAAGTGGAAAGTGCTACTCTGAATGTGGGCGGCACCCTCCCATGGGCTGTGAGCCCAGGCTGAATAGCGAGAAAATGAGCTGAGCATTCATCTCTCTCTAATTGCTGGCAGAAGATGGAATGTGATCAGATGCATTTTGGTCCTGTCACTAGGGACTGTGCCCTCAAATCATAAGCCAATATAAACCCTTCCTTAAGTCATAGGAAGCACATCATTGTAACTAATACCCTGCAGACACAGAGGTCAGTGGGCGAAACACAGAGCACTAATGACAGTGTAAATATATAGGACCAGATCCATGGGATACTGAATAGCACGCAAGGGCACCCTAAGGCCAACTGTGGGCTCTAGTTAAGGCTAGCATATTAACGTTGATTCATTAATTATGACTATGTCATATTAATATGAGATGTTATTAATAGTAATAGAAAGATTGTTAAATGCAGACAGAGGCTAGAGAAAAGAGTATATAGGAGCTCTCCGTATTTTCTATTCCATTTTTCTGCAACTCTAACTCTGCCCTATGAGTAAGAATTGTTAATTATTAATCATTAAGCCTAGTTTTGAATTGAGTCAAGTTTAATAGTTTTTCACATTTGTTGATAAAGGACAGTGTGTATTTGTTGATTTTGTCTTTATAATTAGCCAGTTTGCTTTGATTATTATTAGTAGTATTACTATAATTCCTCAATGGTATGAAATGGAATAAAAATGAATTGAATAGAATAGACTAATAAAACAAATTGAAAAGTTCTAAGCATACCATGTCCTTTTACAATGTCTTTTCAGGAAACTCTACTTTTAGATACATGCATGTCGATGGATGGACATTCGCAGATACATCACAGCACTAGGTCACAATATAAATATGTGTATGTATACGTAAATACACAATTCGATATATATGAAGGCAGAGAAGAAGCGAAAGTGTTTTGACAGGCTCATTTTAGGGATTACTAGCCTTTTACCGCCTGACTGGAAAAAATTCAGAATTCTAGCAGTGATTGCACACCAACCTCACATGAGAAATATCTCTTCCATAGACCTGTAGGGGTGACATGTGACTGGCCTGATGCATCTATTTCTGAAAACGAGTGCGCGTAATAGTGGTAGGGTGCTTTATGGAAGCCTCTGACTGTGAGAAATAAATTTAACCCACAAAATGTAGATAACAAAACTCTTTTCTCAGCACAGCTCGCAGCGCTCCTGATTGGAAACAGAATGCTCTTTTTCCCATCTTGATGGTGGTAGAACTTGATTGTTCTTTTCAGACTGGCACAACAGAATTGCAGCTCTAACAATACCAGGGCTTTCAGGTAGGACAGTCTTGAAGAAACCTGTATTTGATTCTTACCCTTATCCCCCCGGCCTCACTTCAGAATCATAAAGTGAATTAATACAAGTCTAATTTCTAATTGAGTCAAGTTTAATAGTTTTCCACATTTGTTGATAAAGGACAGTGTGTATTTGTTGATTCTGTTTTTGTAACTACCCAATTTGTATTGATTATTATTAGTATTAGTATTACTATTAGTATTGGTATTAGTATTCGTATAATTCCTCACATGCACTACATTCTGGAGGGAAGCCACTCTGACCCTGGGCTGGAAGGACAGCATTCTGTCTTCTGTCTGTCCTGTGATCTCTTGCTTTCATACACCAGTTTTGGGTTTCCTCTGCCCACCTTCTTTCTTCATAGGACACCAAGATATCCTGGACTTCAGTCCTCTCACAGGATTTTCTCCTATAAATCACAAGAGTTAAGACATTGAATTTTGTCGATCGCCTGCTAAATCCTCAGGGCCCTGTGACTCACATTTGACAAGCTCTTATTACCTCACTGAGCATCCCTTGTCCTAATTAGCTATAACTGTCACTTTGGCACAGCCTAGAGTCACCTGAAAAGGGAAAGTCAATTGAAGGATCTCCTAGATCAGACTGGCTTGTGGCCATGTCTGTAGGGGATTGTCTTGAATGTTCATTGATGTATGAAGATCTAGCCCACTGTGGGTGGCACAATTTCCTGAACAGACAGTCCTGGAATGTGTAAGAAAGCCAGGTAAGCATGGGTCTGCACGCTAACTAGCAACCAAGTGGCATCCTCTATGGTTTCTTCTATACTTTTTTAGCCATGAGTTCCTTGGTCAGAGGTAATACTGCCTTGAATAGCAAGCAGGCCTGGCTTCCAGTTCCTGCTTGAGCTCCTGCCCTGACTTCCCTCAATGATGGATTAGAACCTCTAAGCTGAAATAAACCCTTTTCTCCCCTAAATTTCTTTTGGACCTGGTGTTTGTCACAACAATAGAAGGATACTACACCACCCAGGAGGGAGAAAGATGGAAAGGTGGGTGCTGCTTGGAGAACACACAGGAGACTTCACAACACCCTGACACTGCATCCATTTCACCTAGTAAGAACTGGTCTTGGGGGGCTGCAGAGATGGCTCAGTGGTTAAGAGTACCAACTGCTCTTGCAGAGGACCCGGGTTCGATTCCCAGCACCCACATGGTTGCTAAGAACCATCTTTAACTCCAGTTCCAGGAGAATCCAACACCGTCTTCTGACCTCTGTGGCATTGTATGACACAGTGCACCAACCTACATGCAGACAATACACTCATACACATAAAAAAATTTTTTAAAAAGAACTAAGTAACATAGTCCCAGAAAAACAGACAATGAATGGTATCCCTCATCTGTGGATGCTAGCGCCAATTACCTAATTGTATGGCAAATTGAGCAATGTTAATGTGATCTGAAACCAACTGTGCTCTTATAGTGTGAATCCCTTAAAAAATAAAAAAAAAGAACTGACCTAGTTCTTCTGCGTTCTTGACCTTGTGTAATCCTTTCGTAGATCTTCAACTTAAAAACAATATGCAATAAGTGATTTATATCCTATACTTTAAAAATATTTTTATTGAAGTTTTGTGCATTTCATACATCATTTCTCTGTCCAATTTAGACTTATTTCCCTTTCCATGCCCTCCACCCCACCCAAGTTCATGCATTCTGCTATATATGTCTTGTTTCTTTTTCTGAGTCTTTTTAAAGTTTTTCAAAGCAGAGTATTATTGTTTGGGGGAGAGCTTTACTGTTTCAGTGGGTTCTTTGTCCCAGTTTTTCTGTTGTTGTTCCCTCTGATTTGTATTGCTTCAAAATATGCATATACATATGTCACACATAAACTAAAATTATGTCATCTGAAAATAAACTGTATGTTATTTCCAAATCATACTTCAGGATTCACATTTTTCCCTTTTAATTTTATATTACTCTACAATATACATATATACCCTCCACCCATATATGAAGATTACAAAATCTGAAAATAAGTGGTAGGTTAATTCTAGAGACTGTTAAGTGATTTACATTATAAGAACACAGTTGCTTTCAGATAAAGAGGAATATAACATTAACATTGCTCAGTTTGCCTTACAACTAGGTACTTGGCGCTAGCATCCACAAATGAGGGATACCATTTGTCATTTGTTTTTCTGGGTATGTGTTACTTCACTTAGCACAATATCTTCTAGTTCCATCCATTTATCTGCAAAGTTCATGATGTCATCTTCCTTTATCACTGCATAGAACTCCATTGTGTAGATGTACCACATTTTCTCTATCCACTCGGTTGAGGGGCACTTGGGTTGGTTCCAGCTCTTTGCTATTGTGAAGAGAGCTGCAATAAACATGGCTGTACGTGCATCTTTGTGGTAGGATGCGTCTTGTGGGTATATACCCAGAAGTGGTATGGCTGGGTCAGATGGTAGGCTCATTCTGAGTCTTTTAAGGGTTCTCCACACTGCTTTCCATAGTGGTTGTATGAGTTCACATTCCCACCAGCAGTGGGTGAGTGTTCCCCTTTCCCCACAACCTCTCCAGCATTTGGTATCATTTGTTTTCTTGATCCTAGCCAGCCTTATCAGAGTGAGATGATATCTTAAAGTGGTTTTAATTTTCATTTCCTTAATTATTAGCAATACTGAACACCTTTTAAGATGTTTCCTAGCCATCTTTATTTCCTCACTTGTGAAGTCTCTGTTCAGCCCTTTACTCCATCTTTTGAGTGAGTCATTTGTTTCATTCTTTCATTTCTGAGAGTGGGAGGAAACCTTCACCACTGATATATCTGATAGCCTATACTATAAAACATGGGGATTTATGGACCTGGAGAGATGGGTCAGTAGTTAAGAACACTTGTGCTTAAAGGGCCAGAGTGTTAATTTTCAGACATCCCTATCAGGCAGCTCTCGCCTGCCATAACTCCCAGTTCCAGGGGATAAAATGCCCTCTTCTGACTTCCACGGACACCTGCACACATGTGCACATGTGTGCACACACACAGAGAGAGAGAGAGAGAGAGAGAGAGAGAGAGAGAGAGAAAGACAGGAAGGGAGGGAGGGAGGGAGGGAGGGAGGGAGGGAGGGAGGGAGGGAGGGAGAGAGAATATCTTTAGAAGCTGAAGAGATGGATCAGTGGTTTAGAGCACTTGCTATTTTTCCAGAAGACCTAGCTTCAATCCCGACCACCTACATGGCAGCTAACAACCATCTCTAACTCTAGTTCCAGGAGATCTGATGCCTTCTGGCCTCTATACAAGTGCACACACATGGCGCACTTATGTACATGCAGGCAACATACTCATGCACATGAAATATTTAAATATGAATAAACCTTTGTTGTTTTTTTTTCTCAATTGGGGATTTGTGCAGATTCTGAGCTACCTAATTTTATTGAGTTGCTCCCACGTAGGAAAGTGGTAGCAACTTCATTTAGCACTTAAAAATTGAATTTGTCTCAATCTCTTGAGTCTGTCTTTAGGAACAAGACTTAGTCTGAGCATTGTTTCCAGGTACCTGAGGACTCCACTGTCACTTCAGTCTTCTACTCACAGTATTTCAACGACTCCCTGTTGCCCTGAAGATAAAGCAGGCATGTCCAGAGACTGGCATTCAGGGCTTTCCCCAATCTGGCTTCAAGCCCCTTTCTTACACCTCAGCCCTGATCTGCTCTCTGGTCTTTGTTCTGATACTGAACCCTTGTTTGTGGTCTGGTCCATCCCTGAGGCTCTGCCCTCCTCTGCTGTTTAATGACTCTGGCTTACTGTCCACAGCAAGTTTCCTTCCTTCTCAGTTATTCCTCCAAATCTCCCATTCCCACAGATCTGCCATGCCTGCTGCCAACACCACTGTGCCATGATATACAGATGAGGTAGATACCAGGTAACAGATGTATGTACTGCACCGTGTGTGCATACATACGATGTCTTATGTCATTTCGCTTGTGACATGATTATCTTTTGACCAAAAAATAGTGCACTCTTCCCAAAGGTGGACAAGCTTCAGGCTTCTTTATCTCACCAAGATTCCTCTACTGAGATTCTTTACAGTGATTAAATACGCAGAACACAGCAGGTGAAATGGTCTCTATTCTAAGAATTATTTATGACCTGTAGTCTACAGTTAGGCTCTTTTTCCCAGTACTTCTTTTTATTTTAAAGGCGAGACCTTTTACAAAAGATAATAACAAAAATACAAAGGAATTGTGTCTAAAGGAAAATTAGAAATTTCTACAGCTGTATTACTTTGTATCACTTAGTCTCTGAAACATTTCGTAGGCTTCTGTGATCTAGATTCACATGAAAAAGAAGTCCTATCTCATCCATCCTGTATTCATTTCTACAAGAAAGAATTACAATTTATCCCTCTGACTGTAGCTTAGAAAGCATGTGTTCTTTGCTGGTAATTGTGACATTTTTGTCCAGTCCTTCTCATCAGAAAGAGTTTGGGGGATTATTCAGGGAAAGAATGGGAGTTCTAGAGGTAATGGGATTGGAAGGCAAATGTCATGTTACATTTTATGCAACACTAAGGAACTCAAAGGGACATCCATCACCTGCAGCAGACAACACTAGCTGCAGAACTGAATAAGGCCATCCCTACCCTTAATAAGTTTCTATTCTGTGTATCCCAATCTCCAGTCTCCATGTGAAGACACAAGGCCTTCCTGGCGCCGGTGCACACTCAAGAAGAGTGCCCTTGCTTGTGTGCCTTTGAGTTCAGAGCACACTTGCCCCAAAGTGAGGCATGAATTCTGATGCCTTAAAAGGGAAAGATAGGCTGAACATAATTAAGTCCAATTTTCTTTCCCTGTTAATTTCTTATGTTCTCTTTCTTTGTCTGTGCTGTGATAAATTGATTTCTTTGTTCTGTTTGCTGCAGACCACTTGTTGAGGAGACTTGCTATTCAGTTGACAAAATGATGATTATATATTATTGTTCTTTCCAAAGAGTAACTTAATTTCTGCAGGACGGGATTTACCTTATATTAGATGGCATTGCTTCTATTCTACTACACTTATTGATTGATTAATGGCTTGATTGATTGTACATGTATGAAGGCATGCTAGCACCACAGCGTATGTGTGGAAGTCAGAGGAGCCCAACTTGTAGGAATCACTTGTCTCTTTTTGTTGTGTAGGTCATGGAAATTGAACTCGAAGGGCCAGCAGGTGCCTTTACCCACAGAGCCATCTCACCAGTCTGCTAGGTGACCTTGTCAAGAGTCCTGAAATTCATTGTTAAATATGCAGAAGGTTCAAAGACTGAATTTTCTTCAACTGTTCAGATTTTGACTTATACGTATTACTCAAGTCTAACTAGATCGGAAGGGTGCACTGAGTGTTTTCGACAGTAGTTATACCATTCCTCCCCAGTGCGGGAGTCACACCTGTCAACATTCCTACCAACATTGCTGTGGTTGCTTCCACTGGAACCATTCTTTCTTAATAATTTTATTAATTCTTTGAGACTCTCATATATACTGGTATACTGGTGTATACCAGTGCAGAAAATGTCTTCAATTGTAGCCTCTATCCACACCGTAGCTATGAGAGTGAATACTGCCAACTGAACAGGATCTGCAGTCTCCTCGGAGACAATTCTCTGGGCATGTCTATGAAGGATTTTCTAGATTAGGCTATCTGCAGTGAGAAGAACCACCTCAAGATTTGAGAATAAGACTAGAAAGTCCAAATACATGAATATATTTAAAGATTACTAAATAGGTGTAAGTTAAGTTGGTGATTTAATGGACTATAATATCTAGAGAGACAATAACATCCAAAATATAAGTTCACTAATTCACTTCCCAGTAGTCTCATCTTCATTTCTATTGTAGTATTTTTACTTGTAGCCGTTGTAATCTGCATTTGGTCGCTATTGAGATACAATTTTACATCTTGCATAGTGTTTGCAAACTAGTGTAGTTTGGCTAGCAAGGTATCACACAAGCTTAGGTATAAATCATACCATTAATTTTCTATGTATGTTAAATTGATTGACTGTTTAAAACAACGATGTCTCCATTTATAGTTGATGGCAAAAACTGCCTAAGGCAGTTGAGATGCAGTGACTTAGTACCTCGTGTGTTAATGGCCATGTGGGAAGCAGTGACTTCTCTTTCTCTCTGCTTTTCTAACTTTGTCTACTACATTAATGTTCTCTGGCTATAATAAAACAACCCACAGGAGGTGTGTCTCCTGTGTGGTTCTGCTCCAGTCAAGAGGACAATCAAAATGTTAACCATCATGCTCACCAACTTTCCATTGTAGACTACGTCTACCACAAATTGTACACTCAACTGATTCTGCTGGCAAGTGCTCTAGAGCTTTCATTTTATTCCAGATTTACATGCTAAGAAACTGTCAGTGTCACAAGAGACCTTCAGTCTGGGAAGCAAGATCTGTGCTTGTTTGCAAAACACTGAGGTTGGACCTGTTGACCCAAAGAATTTCCTCAAGTGTCCACAGAAACAACTGAGAAACACACTTGAGATAAATATTTTTCCATAAGTTAGACTGCTATATATAGTCCAATTGCTTTTTGAAATACCTCCTAGCTCTCTCTCTCTCTCTCTCTCTCTCTCTCTCTCTCTCTCTCACACACACACACAAAACTCAGTTTCTCAAGACATTTTGATTTGTTTTTCTGCTTCTTTGATTTTGTTTCTGTTAATACCTTAGCTTAATCTTCAATCTGTTAAAATCCACCCAAGAATAACAAGCTTGCTTCCTGTGGTAAAAAGAATGGTCTGTGAAGCAACTGCAAGATGAGATGATCTCCTGCAATTGTCTGTCTGAGTGTGCTTCCATTTGTGCTCTGTCTTAAGCTATCAACTGTTTTCTAGGTATTTCCAGGCTCAGGGTTACCTGGAAGTTGGTTGCTATCTTGAGGGAATGTGTACCAGGAACTGCCTTTTTAAGCAATCACTCTTCTTTAAAGCCAGGATTATCTCTACTGTGATATACAGTATCAGAAAGCCTACAAGAAGCATACAGTTTCTCGACTGGAAAAGCATTGGCAATATAAATGTATATCCTCTTTCAGAAGGGCAAGGAAATTGGGGGGAGAGGGCACCAAAAGATTTCTCATCTCTTACCTTCAAGATGACAAGTTTAAATGAGAAAAAATATTCTAGGCAGTTTCACTTCAAAAGACGGGATGGGCTTCTTCAGCAATCGTCCACCCTCAGCAGCTTTGTCTCTCACCCTTTAGAGAACCCTGTGGACTCCTTGGGTGCTTTTGTTTTTCTTATGTAAGACACAGCTTCTTACTTTTTTTTTTTTGCAACTTATTTCTCCCCTTTAATATGCTAGGGATTTCTTAAGTATAAGTTAATATATTTTAAGTGAGTTCTATGAAAATATCAAAATAATTTTTTATTCTTTTTTAAAGTTAATTTTTATTGAGCACATTTCATACATTTCTTAACCAATTTAGACTCATTCCCCCATCCATGACCCCCTCACTCCCCCCCCCGCCAGAGCCCATGGATTCTGCCATGCATGTTAAGTCCTGTTTTGCATATTTTTCTCAGTCTTTTTTTTTCCTTTGGATGCAGAAGTTTACTGTTTTGGTTAGTTCTTTGAACAGGGTTTTCTCTCTTTTTTGTTCCCTTTAATTTTATATTACTCCAAAATATGCATATATATGCTCCACACATAAATTGGAATTACAAAGTCTGAAAATAAACTATAGGTTAATTCCAAAACACATTTAGGGATTCACATTTTAATAGTAAAGTTGCATGCAGATAAAAAGAAATATAACTTTACATTGTAAATTACATGTATGTTTTAATGTAATTTTTTGAAGGTTCTATAAGAATTTAATATAAATTTTACAATCAGTTTACAATGTAAACTATACATTATTGTAATATTTCAAAAACTCTAGAATTGTCTTACCACTTATACTCACACATTGTAATTACCATATATAGATGGAAGATATGTAGTCATATTCTAAAAAAAGAATGTAAAATTACATGACTTTATACCTGCATGCAATTTACTGTTAAAATGTGAATCTCTAAATGTGTTTAGGAATCAATTTACAGTTTATTTTCAGAATTTTTAATTTTGACATGTGTGGAGTGTATATATGCATATTTTGGAATAATACAAAATAAAAAGGCATTGATAGCTTTATAGAATAATCTCAGTATAATCCCTGAGCTTTTTACTTGTTATAATCACTAAATGGGCTTTGCCCATGGCCCTGCCACCTCTTTCCACTGTCACTCATTTCCGGTGAGGACTGGCCTATGTTGTCTTGACAGGCATGTCCAGTCTTGGACCCTGAGACATGATGGTGCCATCTACAAAGATTACACATGAGAATCAAGTTACAAAAACAGTCACAAAAGACCTCTTAATGTTTTAAGTGAGTTTACAGTTTTGTGGTGAGCAGCATGCATACCTATTCTGAGGTGCACATGACACACTGCCTACAGGTATAACACACCTGGAGCTCTCTCCTTTATCACAGAGCCCTTGGATCCATAGGCCATGATAGCTACTAAATAACTAAGGATAAGCAGGAAGAAGTTGCAAGAACGACAAAAGGCTCAAATGGGACAATGCAGACACTTGAGTAGGGGGTTTGGAATTATAGTTGGATTCACACAGAAAACCATTTTTTTTATTTAATTTTTATTGATGCTTTGTGCATTTCATACATTTTTTCCAATTCAATTCAGGCTTATTTCCCTTTCCCTTCCCCCCCCTCCACCCCATCCCAGATCATGCATTCTGCCATAACTGTCCTGCATCTTTCTCTGTTTTTTTTTTTTTCATTTTTAGCTATAAGTGATAATCCATGAGTACAAGCATCCTTCATGCAAAACCAATCTGCAGGCTGTTGTGCCCAAACCCCTACAGCCCCACCATCCAGTGGGGGGTGACAGGTTGTTTGTTCAATCAAGTTGATCAAATGAGTGTCCAGACTACATTGCTGTAGTTTCACCATTCACCCCAATTGCAGCCCTTACATTCTACCACGCCCCCTCTTCCGCAGATTGTTCCCTAGGCTTAGAAAAGGGGCACAGGTGGATGAGAGGTAAAACAGTCCACTCTCTCTGGAGCTGTTGACTTGGACTCTGGTCAATTCTGGCTGTTTCCTTTCATGGGCTGACAGTTTGTCCAGGAATAACCTTTCGATCCTACTAATGAAGCACAAGCAATTAGATATATAGGTATTTAAGCAGCACTAATAGTTATGGTAGGTTACTTTAGCATAGACACATGTTTGGATATGTTAATCCATGAATTACATTTTCCCCCCCTGTTAAATATGACACGGTCTTACTGTGGCTTATAACATCTCCTAACCTGTAGAGGATGTAAGCTTGTGGCATCAGCCATGGGTTATTTCTCCAAGGAGAGAGCCAATAGCCAATTAGATTTGGGATATACAGGCACATGGCTGCCTCTGCTGCACAGTATTTCCAGGCAGGTGAGGTGTAGCTGGTGCTGACGAGAAAACCATTTTTTTCAATTGTCATGGGACAGTACGGTCAGCAGACATGTTTGCCAAATAAATGGCTGTTACTAGAACTGACAAGGTCAGGTAGAGACAGAAATGGAAACAGGAAGCGTTATGGCAGAGACACTTGAAGCATACCCAGAGCATACTCTCCTGAACACAGCAGCAAGGTTCCTGCCGACATGAAATAAAACAATGACTCTGGTGGCTGGGCTCATGCCTCACTTGTCACTTCCACGTGCTGGGATGAGTCTCCACACACGAAGTTTATCACTCAATTAAGATCCCATCTCCCCCCGCTTTAGGGATCCAGTGTCCTAGATGCTCTTTTTCCCGTTTACTCCTTCTGTATTTGCTTGGTGTCGTGCCTCCACGGTTACAGAGTACCCACTTTCCACAAGGAAAGCTTAGCCAACAGCAAGAGCCTTGACATACCAGGTTGGTTGGGTTGAGTAGGTGAAACTACGTGAAAGAGGAAGACAAAGCTTTCCGTTCCCAGAACATCTAAGCTTGGAATCATGACTCTAATCCATTCCTGTTGACTAAAACGAATGAAATCTGATTGCAATTATCATTGCATTTTGGTGCTTGAGATTGGACTCAAGGCTCCTTCATGCCAAGCAAGTGATTTACCATTGAATTGCATCCTTAGATATCTATCCCCTATACATAAATTTTTTAAATTTTCAGAGAGAATCTTGCATACATTATTTGGGCTGGCTTTGACCTCACTCTGTAGCACAGCATCCCAAGTAGTTGGGATGACACATAGATCAACCGAGCTTAGCTCTCAGTCTGTTTTACAGAGTTAAACTCATGTGTCAGAAATGACCCATTGTCACGTTCTATGCAGCAGTAAAAACAGACACCATCATGAACTTTGCAGGTAAATGGGTGGAACTAGAAGATATTATGTTAAGTAAAGTGACACAGTCCCAGTAAAACAAACGATGAATGGTATCCATCCCTCTTCTGTGGATGCTAGCACCAATTACCTAGTTGTAAATATTTCTTGTTGGAAGTGATGCATATTGGAAAGAACAACAACAACACCCACAACAGAAAAGACTGCATCAAAGACCTGACTGAAATGGTGAATCTGGTGGGGGGGGGTTGTTGGGAGGGGGACACAATCTAGATTCGATTGGTAACATAATCTTGATATATATATATAATAATCGATAGATATATATCTAGAAACACTAAATTTACAAAAGAAATGCCCCTTGGTCTTCTTTCTTTATTTAGAATTATTTCTGTTTTGATATTGTGGTGTCTGAAGACCTTTTCACTTTCTGTTACATGGTAAAATCAAATTTAGCATATATAAATTTCAAAAGAGAATTGTGGTCATTTGCATGAGCAATATCCCTACAGACTCCCAGGATTTGAATATTTGGTCAGTTAATGGTGTGGTTTGGGGAAAGTCATGGATCCTTTGGGAGGTGTGGCCTGGCTGGAGGAGGGCCTCGAGAATTCATAGCCTTGCCCCACTTCCAGTTTCTCTCTTCCTGGGTGTGCTTGAAGATGTGAGCCCTCCACTTTCTGCCCCTGTGGCCTCTGCCCACAAAGCCTCCCAATCATGATGAACTCCAATCCTTCTAGAACCATAAACAAAATAAACTCTTCCTTCTGTAAGTTGCCTTACATGATGCTTTGTCATAGCAACAGAAAAGTGACCAATCTGAGGACAACCCTACACTCCCATGATGAATTCAAAATCTATTATCCAACTTTGATGTTATGAAAATCAACCATCTGAAACAAAAAACTTGTACCTTGCTAAGTTTGTAAGTGTGGTGTCTGTACTTGGAACACAGAGCAGAATGACAGCAATTTCTCTCCTCTTCACCATCAACCAAAAAATAATCAGGCCTGGAGAAAAACTGAGTCCAGTACTGCATGTTCAGTAGCTACATGGGTGAACTGGTGAGTGAGTTTAATACCAGGGACTGGTAATTTCCTCATTTTTCCCTTTGTACATAATGACATAAATATGGCATAGAAACATTCAAAAAATATAACCTTTTCCATTGTCTGAAAACAGACTCTCTCTCTCTCTCTCTCTCTCTCTCTCTCTCTCTCTCTCTTTCTCTCTCTCTCTTCTCTCTTTCATAGCTCTGAAATAAATCTACTTCAGGCTACTTTGGTGAACACTGTGTGAATGTGAGAAATATAAAAAGATTTGCACATAGACGATAGATTGTAGATGATAGACTGATTCATAGTATATTAAGATAGATACATATACACAGAGATGATAAATTGGTTCATAGATAAGATTATACGTAGGTAATGTATTGACTGATAAATAGATGAGTTAACTGCTAGAAATACATAGACACAGATCTTCATGCTATAAGGCAAGTGCTTTATAAACTGAGCCAGTTCCCCAGCACCCTCCCCACCTATAATGGCTTTCAATAGGGAAAGATCTGGTCAATTCCTTCTTGAATCACTTTGATAATAATAAAATTTATAATAATGGATGACATTCATTGATACATAGTTTGAACAAAGAATCTGGGTTCAGGCTTCATTGAAGGATTGTCATTGAGGCATTGAGTTTTAGGAGACAAAGGTATAAAAGGAACAACTGAAGCTATCGAGGCAATTTTACTGGATATCCAACCTGAATATACCTTCTTGGTCTTCTTCCCTGAGCAGGAATCATAGGCTAAATTCTTGGTGACTGGCATACGAATTCCCATTCCCACCCAATGTGTCTCCCAATCTCTCTTCACTGTCAGGAACAGAGAGCAATTTGACAGAATAGATATTAACAGAAATATTATCATATGGTCATTTCTGTGTCACTAAATGTCCCCCTTTTATGTATTTGTGTGAGTCACTCAGCAAAATCGGTTGATACAGATGAATTTCTAGGCAGAGTACCAGGAGAATTGTATGTGTGACTAGAGAGCTAGTCTAGACATTTCTGTTGCTATGCAGATATAGATGACCTTGCTTTTCAGTAATGAACAATGTAAACACAGATATTTATTTGACCTGTAGCAGAAACACGTTTTCTTCTTTGTTTTAGCCAGTGCACTCTGTCCTTCAGATTTTAGCCACCCAAGTGCAGGGGATGCTACATTTCCCATTGCAAGAGAAGTTCATGAAAGTAACACAGGGACAGCTTCTTCAGAAAAGTCACCTAGCCCCAGCTGTCCTGGAACTCACTCTGTAGACCAGGCTGGCCTTGAACTCACAAAGATCCGCCTGCCTCTGCCTCCCAAGTGCTAGGATTAAAGGCGTGCACCACCACGCCCAGCTAAAAAGTCACCGTTTCAATTATATTGATGTGATCTTAATCACAATCTAAAAGGAAACCAATAAATTCAAACCACATTAAAGCTCATTGGAAATAGTCATTCAATTTAGCATCCCAGGTATATGACACAATCAATTTTTATTTTGTATTGGTGATAGTTTTTTTCTTTAATATAAAATTTTAATGTTCCCCACTTCACAGTAGGGATAAAGTTCATGTACTTTAAAAATTAACAAAATTATTCACATGATATTCAGGGAACTAAAACTAATAAAAGAGCTATAAACTTAGTGGCAAAGGTATTGTTATAATGGTTTGCTGTAAATGTCAATTTGCCAGTCTGCAATCACTGAGAAAGGAGTCTCTATTGATAGATTTCCCTGATCAAGCTGGTCAGTGGACATGCCCTTGAGACATCAGTCTTAACTGAGTTAACTGAAGTGGGAGCACTGGCCATGAATGTGGGCTGCACCCCTTCATGGGCTGGGCCCCGATCTGTCTAAAGAAGAAAGAAAAGCAAAGAACCAGGCAGCCATTTCACAAGGACCCGTGGTTTGTGACCTCGATCGTGAGCCAAATAAACCCTTTCCTGCCTTATGTTGCTTTTTCTCAAGGCATTTGTTACAGCAACAGAAAATTAACACCTGAAGAATAGCTGCCATCTTTACCTTAAATTATTTGCATCAGGAAAACTAAAGTGTATCCAGGGATCAAACTCACTCAAACAATAGTCCATGAAAAGCCATCTCCCACTAAAGAAAATGTTTTCCTTTGAAGCTTTCTCTTAAATATTTATTTTGATACAGAAATGGGGATAAAATACACACACACACACACACACACACACACACACACACACACACACACACTGAATATCCCCAGAGACATATTACAGAGCAGAGCTTATTCATGAGATGCCTTTGTGTCTCTTTGGGAACTGAGATGGACTGGCCTCCTAGTGCTGCTTCCTCTCCATGTTGGACAGAGCTGTAATGAGGCCACAGATTCTTTTCATGCCATTTTAGAAATTTCTTTGAAAGGATTCAGGCAAAGATGGACCTTGCATTTCAGAGTTTGGGACAGGCAAAGCTTTTCAAAAAATATAAAGCTATATTTTTTTTCTAAATTCCTTCTGTGCCTGAGTGTCTGAGCTCAGGATAAAGGACGATTAGAATCTCTGTAAGACCATACAACAGCCACCAAATAGAACAGCTAAAGTGGAGTGGAGGTAGTATAGTGAATGGTGTCTGAAATGAGCCTGGGATTGGACACCATTTGCCTGGAATTTTCTGCTACATTTTTTCATTTGCCCTTAACTCCCTTTAATCAGAGAGGTTCCTTGAAACTGAAATACAATTGGTTTGCACTCATTACAATAATCTAATGTGAAATGCTAATTTTTGTCTCTGTATTATAATGCAGAAACATCATAAACACAATACTGAGTTGACTGTGAAGATTTGTGTTATTTATATTAATACATCAAGGGGCTCAATAATGGCCATGTTTACTAGTAGATATTTACTGTTACATAAAACTTCTTTTCCCTACCATTTCTCTGATACCTTAACTCTTTTTATAATTTTTTTTAATTATTTTATTTTATTTATTTATGTGTATGAATGTATTGTCTGCATGTAGGTTTGTGCACTGGTGTCGTGCAATGCCACGGAGGTCAGAAGAGGGCGTCGGGTTCCCCTGGAACTGGAGTTCTCCTGGAATTGGAGTTACAGATGGTTCTCAGCCGCCATGTGGGTGCCGGAGATCGAACCCGAGTCCTCTGCAAGAGCAGTTGGCGCTCTTAACTGCTAGGCCATCTCTCCAGCCCCTGATATCTTAACTCTTGAAATCAACTTCAACAAAAAGATTGTACTTCTAGCACCTTCCATGTTCAGACCATGTTAGACTTCAGTAAATATTTGTGAATGAGTGAATGAATAATTCAGCTGCATTTCCTCATTTTAAACACAAGCCAATGAAATTATCCCATAGCTAGGAACTGACTTCACCACTGAACTAGATACATGAAATAATGAGCAATAAAAATGATAATTCATCATATTAAAAATATGTTTGGCACGCTCTGCTGAGCCAAGAGATAAGCATCATTTTTAAATGATTTGAACAAAGCCAGAGTGCCCAAACAGCTAATAATTGTTAAGCCACTCATCTTGGTTCTGTCAGTGCACAGATTTCTACACCTCTCTTCTTCATTAATGCCGCAATCATTCAGGTCCCTCTTCTGGGCTTGGGAGATGGCTCAGTGGATAAATTCCTTGTCAAGCAAACATGAGAATCAGAGTTCAGAATGCCGACACCCACCTAAAAGCCAGACAAGTTGGGGAGCTCTAGTCATCTCAGTACTTGGGAGGCAGGGATGGGATTTACGGGACAAGTTGACTGGCTAGACTAGCTAGACATCATGAGCTCTGGGTCCAGCAAGGGGCCCTGCCTCAATAAATGAAGTAATCAAGGAAAGCACTGCATGTCAACACCAGGCTTCCATGCACACTGTGGACCCATGCACATGTGGATACACACCACACACGTGCACACACCACACACACACACACACACACACACACACACACACACACACACATATACGAGAGCCAAAAAAGGCTCTTTTGTTGCTTGTTTGTTTGTGAAATATTAAGATTTTCTAATGAAGAATTTTACTGGCATCATGTGGACTAGCATCAGCTCCAGCCTAAATGGCTGAACAGTTTCTGATGCTGTTCAGTTAGGTACTACTCGTCTATAGCTAGATCTTTCACAGTATCTTAAAAACACTGTTTTATTTTTCTTTTCCTTGAAATATTTACTAAATTGGTTTTAGCAAAGGTTTTAATGGCTTCTTTTTAACCTTATTCAAACAATATTTTACATACTACATATGGGGCTAAAACTATTCATACCTACTAAACACATTATGTATGCAAGTCCATCTTCCTGTAAGACTATGTAAGACTAATGCTAATACAAATAATATGTGTCTGCATTGTTGTGTTATTTGTTTTTAAAGTACTTTCACACAGTGAGATGCATAAGCTTTATATCCAGTAGCTCTAGTCTGAAACCAAATTAAAACATGCTATGGGGGGGGTGTAGCTCAGTTTGTAAAACATTTGCCTAGCATGCATGAGACCTCAGAGTCCATCCCCACCACATGTAAATGGGACATACTGTTGCACACCTGTACTTTCAGTACCAGAGAGGTGAGGGCAGGAAGATTAGAAGTTCAAGCTTATTCTTGGCTGCATAGTGAGTTTTTTAAAGATATTTTTATTGAGCTTTTGTGCATTTAATACAGCCTTTCCCAATCGAATTTAGACCTGTTTCCCTTCCATGCCCCCACACATACCAGAGCATACACATTCTCTCATACATGTCACGTCCTGTCTTGCATTTTTTTCTTAATTTTTTTAAAACTTTTTTTCAATGTAGATTTCTTTTTACTGTTTTGGTCAGTTCTTTGAACAAGTCTTTTGTTATTGTTGTTCCCTTTAATTTTATATTACTTCAAAATACCCATATGTACCATCCACACTTATAGCAAAATGACAGTCTGAAAATAAACCATAGGTCAATCCCAAGACACATTTTGGCCTCAGAGTCTAACAGTAATATTGCATATGAGCAAACAGAAATATACTCCTAAGTTACATAGTAAATTGAAATATTTTTATGTAGTTTAAAAAAATAGTTTTTAGAACTATATTAGAGCCTATCCCCCAAAAATGCAGAAGTAAAATAAAATTAAAACATGTTGCTAGTTAGTCATATTACTTGATTCACCTTAGCCTTAGCTGCCTGAATCTATTAGTGAAACTAAAGAGACCCATCTTACAGACTGTTGAAAAGAAACTGGAAGGTGGTAGCTACAGAGGCCTTGATCCACGCCTGTGCGTGGTAAGACTCAAAAAAAGACGATCTATATATAGAATGCACTGAATTCTTAGTAAATTGACTTTATGCTACAAAAAGTAAAAAAAAAAAAAAAAGATTGCCATAAGCATCGAACCCCTTGTGGATCCTACATGGTAACAACTATCTATAATAGTCCTAGCAAATTTATACCTTCAGGTGCCACAAAGTGTTTGTTGATAGACTTTCTTGCTCCCCCATAGAACAAGGAGGAGAAGTAATGAACGATTGATGAGGTCGTTGCCAACTTTAAATTGGAGCAACTTATAGAGGTAAAATCTCTTAAAAACCGGTAAATAATTGCCTTCTTTAATTGACCAATAGACATAAAACTGTGAAAATGGAGTAATACTCTGTTCAGAACCAAATAATAACTACTAAAGTCCTGGCTATTGCCTAGGCAACAAAGTATATTAATGCACGGAGTCGTGACATCAGCAATTGATTGTTTCACCAGGGAGATGTTTGCCAGGGGATCCAGAGGCCCAAAAAGGTGAAGGGGTCCTTGCCTCTAGTTCGGGATACCTGAGGAGAGAGCCCGTATAAGAGCCCTGCCCGAAAGACACTGTGATGTTAACAGGTGGAGGGATGTATTGAGACCGCCTACATGGCAAGGATCCAGATGGCCTCTGGAAATGCACAGAGAAAGTAGGGTGTTACCAAAGGCACTAACCAATTTAAAGCAATATATGGGTCTCCCTGAGCGGCAAGACTCCTCCATCACCACCACTACACCTCGCCTGCCTGAAAATACTGTGAAGCAGAGGCAACCATGTGCCTGTATATACCCCCCAAATCTAATTGCTTATTGGCTCTCTCCTTGGAGGAATACCCATGGCTGATGCCACATAGCTTACATCTTCTACAGGTTAGGAGCTGTTATAAACCACACAAAGAACCTGTCCCATGTTTAACAGGGGGGGAAATGTAATTCTTGGATTAATATATCATCCAAAATATGTGTCAATGCTAAAGTAACCTACCATAAACTATTAGTGCTGCTTAAAATACCTATGAATCTAATCATATTGTGCTCATTAGGTAGGATCGAAGGTTACCTCCGGACAAACTAGTCCAGCCCATGAAAACAGCCAGAAATTGACCAGCCCAAGTCCAACAGCTTCCAGAGAGAGTGATCTGTTTTACTCTCATCCCACCGTGCCTTTTATAAGCCCAGGGAACAATCTGAAGAAGAAGGGCCATGGTAGAACTCGTACTAGCAGATACAGAGGGTGAAAGGTGAAACTACAGTGATGTAATCTAGACACTCATTTGATCAACTTGATTGAACAACAACCTGTCACCCCACGTGTGTATGGTGGGGCTGTGGGGTTTGGGCAAAACAGCATGCAAATTGGTTTTGCATGAAAGATGCTTGTGTAACTCATGCTTTCACTTGATAGCTAAACAAAAGAGACAAAAAAACTGAGAGAAAGATGCAGGACAGTTATGGAGAATCGCATGACTGGGATGGGGTGGGGGTGGGGGGGAAGTTAAAGGGAAATATGCCTGAACTGAATTGGAAATGATGTATGAAATGACAAAGATCATAAATTAATTTTAAAAAAAAAGTATAGTCAAACTTGACTCTCGGTTGCTCACATTCGCCCTGTCCTTCCTCAGTTACTAAACATGCATTCCAAGTCTAGGGCTCTGTGAACATGGGGCACAGGAGTTTGTCCTTGCCGTGTGCATGCCAGCACCACTGAAGGTCTCCCCATGAATTAAATTCCCATGAGGAGCCCTAAAATAGCTAAGAGGCCAACCTCTCCTGCAGATCCGTCACTACTTGCAGCTTCTGAAGTGTGCACTGTCTCTGGGAATGTAGAGAAGGCAGAGGCTCCAGCCCCGCCAGGAGCTCCGTGACTGGCAGCAGTGGAGACTGGAGGAATGCGTGCCACTTGGTTAGGCCAAGGAACGTGATCTTCCAGTAGGCACCTCTTATTAAACCCATTTCTCTTGTACTATTTTTTTTTTTGTTTTTTTTTTTTTTTTTTTTTTTTTTTTACTTTTTGTAAGCAAGTCAATTTACTAAGAATTCAGTGCATTCTATATATAGATCGTCTTTTTTTGAGTCTTACCACGCACAGGCGTGGATCAAGGCCTCTGTAGCTACCACCTTCCAGTTTCTTTTCAACAGTCTGTAAGATGGGTCTCTTTAGTTTCACTAATAGATTCAGGCAGCTAAGGCTAAGGTGAATCAAGAATATGACATAACTAGCAACATGTTTACATTATTTTACTTGCTGCAATTTTGGGGGAATTAGGCTCTAAATAGTTCTAAAAACTAATTTTTTTAAACTANATCATATGCCTGAACTGAATTGGAAATATGTATGAAATAAGATACTAATTAATTTTAAAAAAAAAGTAAATAGTCAAACTTGACTCTCGGTTGCTCACATTCGCCCTGTCCTTCCTCAGTTACTAAACATGCATTCCAAGTCTAGGGCTCTGTGAACATGGGGCACAGGAGTTTGTCCTTGCCGTGTGCATGCCAGCACCACTGAAGGTCTCCCCATGAATTAAATTCCCATGAGGAGCCCTAAAATAGCTAAGAGGCCAACCTCTCCTGCAGATCCGTCACTACTTGCAGCTTCTGAAGTGTGCACTGTCTCTGGGAATGTAGAGAAGGCAGAGGCTCCAGCCCCGCCAGGAGCTCCGTGACTGGCAGCAGTGGAGACCTGGAGGAATGCGTGCACTTGGTAGGCCAAGGAAACGTGATCTTCCAGTTAGGCACCTCTATTAAACCCATTTTCTCTTTACTATTTTTTTTTTTTTTTTTTTTTTTTTTTATTGAGGCTTTTCTTCCTTTCAATGTTCAGATGGGTCAACCTTTCAGTTGCCACTTTTTGGTACATCCTACTCAATGCAAAACTGTATCTTTTCTTTCTCAGCCATTAAGTTGGTGATATTTTGTCCTGTTGGAACAAACAAATCTTTTCCCGTAGTTAGTTTTAAGATTTGAATTGCAAAGTTTTTGACGAAAAGGTTTCATGTCTGTCTGTATCCCCCCCCCTTTCTTTTTAACCCATGAGTCTCCAGAAGACAGTTGTATTATATATAACTATAGGGTGGAATCAAGGCACAGATTTCATCAAATTCACCCATGTTGTTTTGGATGACTATATATGATTAACTTGGGAAGCAAACTTAATTTTTACGTTAAATCATCTTAAAGAGAATGCTACAAGGTGATACTGTACAACAGAGAAATTATAGAGAACATTTGTATGTGCCATGTATACAATGGAGTTCTATGCAGCGGTAAAGAGGGACAACATCATGAACTTTGCAGGTAAATGAATGGAGCTGGAAGACATTATGTTAAGTGAAGTAACACAGTCCCAGAAAAACAAACGACGAATGGTGTCCTTCATATGTGGATGCTAGTACCAGCAACCCAGATATAAATATTTCTCATGGAGAGGGATGCATAGTAAAAGAACAACAACAGAAAGACTGCATCAGAAAATGGACTGAAATGGTGAATTGGGAGGGGGGGATGGATGGGAGAGGGACACGGGTGTATAATCGATTAAGGCATATTTAATTGACGTGAGTTCAGCAAGTTTCGCCTAGACACTGTCTACAGGATACATGGTGTTTTAGGACTTAGTAAAAGTAAATATGTGTATATTAAACAACATTGGTTTACAGACTCTGATAAAAACGGTTATGCATCTGAGTTAAATGTAGATATAATTCACTGTTGTCCACATTTGTTTTACATAAAATCTGTAGAGCAAGTTCTGATATTTAAAATGTTAAGAATAACAGTTTGCCGCTAACCTTTTTATAGAGAATTTTGAGTTGGCTTTATTTGAAAATCTGACTACATTCAGCCTAAATTTTAAAGTTAAGACTTGGGAATTTTTTTTATTGATGCTTTGTGCATTTCATACATCATTTTCCAATTCAGTTCAGGCATATTTCCCTTTCCCTTCCCCCCTACCCCCACCCCATCCCAGATCATGCATTTTGCCATAACTGTCCTGCATCTTTCTCTCAGGTTTTTTTTTTCAATTTTTAGCTATAAGTGATGATCCATGAGTACAAGCATCCTTCATATGAAACCAATTTGCAGGCTGTTGTGCCCAAACCCCCACAGCCCCACCATCCAGCGGGGGGTGAGTGGTTGTATGTTCAATCAAGTTGATCAAATAAGTGTCCAGACTACATTGCTGTAGTTTCACCATTCACCCCAATTGCACCCCTTACATTCTACCATGCCCCCTCTTCCGCAGATTGTTCCCTAGGCTTAGAAAAGGGGCACAGGTGGATGAGAAGCAAAGCAGTCCACTCTCTCTGGAGCTGTTGTCTTGGACTTGGGAATTTTTATCATGCTTATAAACCATTGGTCCTGCCTTTCTTCCTGTTTAGACTTCTATCATGTTAAGACTCTCTTATTGCAGTATTGTAAAACCTTTTTAGATTCCTGAAACTTGTAGCTTTGTTGTCTGTTTTTTATTTGCCATATAACTAAATTCAGGTAAGAGAGTAATACAGTGATGTTTTGTGAACTGGTTAGAGACTGAGAGAACAGGACAACTCTTGATGATGCAAGTATTCTAAAGTACTGCCGTCTTATTTTCTTGCTTCTGATATTTAGATGAAAGAACATATAACTCAGATTGTGTGTTGCTATGATAAATTCACCATTAATTAAGTCTCGATTAAAGATTCCTATATAGTGACTAAAAGGCTAGAAGCTGAAGGTAATAGATAAAAGTAAATAGGTCCATGTGTGTGCATGTGTGTGTGTGTTTGCCTGTGTGTGCATGTGTGTAATACATTTGTTTAAAATAATAGAATTCTTTCCATGGGAGTTCAAGGAATAACAGTAATTACAGTGAAAGTATAATTCCATTGAATGCTGACTAATTATCTTGTTTAGAAATACAGAATGAGATGTTTCTCACTTTTTTTTCTGGGAAGGATGCTGTACTAAAAACTCAGAGTTTAAGAAGCAATGGGAAGGCTGGATAATGAAATGTTAATGGAGCCTGCTCTGCCTTAGTCTGGAGCATGCCTTCTGTATGCTGAAAGATTTCCATGAGAGTTCAAGCTATGTAAATATTTGCAATGTAGGGTGAAAATGAAACCAGGAAGAAAAATATAAATTTCTCTAATTAGAGTATGTAGTAAGTGTGAATGGAATTGTAAAATATCAGGGCTCGTGAATTTATATTTTGACTCATTACTTGTGTGTTTGTGATATATGAATGCATACATGCACGTGTGTGCGTTTGTGAAGGTGCTGTGCCTCTGTGCGCGCGTGTGTGTGTGTGTGTGTGTGTGTGTGTGTGTGTGCATTTGGCAGCCAGAGGTCGACCTGGGGTCCTCCCTCCATCACTGTCCACATTATTTCTGGGACACAGTCTTGCACTGAATCCACAGTGTGCTGCTTCTGCTAGATTGGCTGACCCAAAAGCCCCTGGGATCCTCCCATTTTCCCTGACCCAGCTCTGGAGTTGTAGGCGCACACCACCCCACCCTGCTTTTTACGTGGTTGCTGGAGATGCAAACTGGGACCCTCAAGCTTGTGAGGAGGGCGCTCTACCTGCTGAGCCATCTCCACTGCACAAATGTAATTCCCAATAATGCTACATGTCCCCAAACGTGACATTGTCCCCCAAATTTAGCAAGCCTACTTGAAGTAAGCATTTCCTGTCCTACGCCAGCTCTGCCTTCCAGGAGCATGCTTGTGCTAAGCGACCCTAACACTGGGGGTTCCTGACTTCACATAGCTAATACCTAATATCCCTTTAGACACCAAGTCCTGATAGCAAAGTGAAGCAGGAAAGTCCGTTCCTTTAGAGAGATCTCTTTCTTTTTTTTTTTTTATTTAAAAATATTTTATTTTTTTTATTTTTTAACAATAAGTAATAATTTATGAGTACAAGCATCCTTCATGTAAAACCAATTTGCAAGCAGTTGTGCCCAAACCCACACAGCCCAAGGGTCCCACCATCCAGCTGGGGGGCTTGTATGTTCAATCAAGTTGATCAAATAAGTGTCCAGTCTATATTGCTGTAGTTTCACCATTCACACCAATCACAGCCATTACATTCTACCATGCCACCTCTTCCGCAGATTGTTCCCTAGGCTTAGAAAAGGGGCACAGGTGGACGAGAAGCAAAACAGTCTACTTTCTCTGGAGCTATCGTTTTGGACTCTGGTCAATTCTGGCTGTTTCCTTTCATGGGCTGACAGTTTGTCCAGGAATAACCTTTCAGGCCTACTAATGAAGCACAGACATTTAGATATATAGGTATTTAAACAGTATTAATTGTTATGGTAGTTTACATTGGTATAGACACAGATATTTGGATGGTATGTTAATCTATGAATTACATTTTTTCCTGTAAAATGTGACAGATCTCATTCCATGAGCTAGGAAGTCTAGATAGGCCAGGTAAAAATGAAGCATACAAGAGAAGGATTTCTGGAGTTATCTGATTAAGGGAGATTCAGGAAAATTCCATGCCCTCAAAATTTCAATTCCAAGGCAAGCTTGCCCAAGGAGGGCAGGCAGAGAGAGTAAGGAGAGGCTTCTGCTTCCCAATCTCAGAAGCCCCTAGAATACAAGGAAAGTGTCACCTACATCTCAGAGGGAAAGAATTCCTGGGGGAATTCAAATGGTCACACATGTCCAATCTTTCACACTACACAGAATCCTATGAATTCACATTCAAGTTGTTTCCCCAACTTAATATATAAATAAGTTTGGGGGATATGGAACACTTGAAGTTCTTAATTTGATCTTAGTTAAGCAAAATAATCACCACAAAGAGCAGCATTAACATAAATTCAGATTTTAGGCAGAAGTACATACTCATCTTAAAAGCAGTTGCCTAAAAAGAGGATTATATTTCTGAAAAATAATTATCCCATGCATGGAGTGTTATAAAGAATATTTGTATTTATAAAAAAAAAGTTCAACATATGTATGTGACAGGTAGTGGTTGGAAACATTATAATACATATTCATTTCTAATTTTTCTGCTTGTAGCAAAACACTTAAGCATGAATACAGGATCCCAGAGGGCTTTAGGGAGACACTGCCGAACTGCGCAGAATCAGAGGCTGAGGTAGTGGTGATGTGTGGATCCCAGATGATGGGAGGAGAAGGACCACTGGCTGGCCAGTGCTCTCCAGGTGGGCTCAAAGCAGCTTCAGACAGAAGCAATGTCCTGAGGGGAGCTTGTCAGGCTGCTATAGCCAGAGGTCCCCGCTGCTGGAGGGATTTGCTTTGAAAGTGAGACGATCCCACGAAGTCCTCCAACACATAGAAATGAGGTGGTAATTTCCCAGAAACAGTTTCATTTTCCTCTTAAACTTGTCCGTTTCCTCTTAAACATCACATGCAAGGAGAGCCTGCCACTGGCAAGTACCATGAAGAACACCCAAAGCTTCACTTCTAAGATTCTTTTGTTAATATGACGGATATGTCTTTGTGTCTGCTTTAAGAATTTATCCTTGCACAATATGTTGTTAAACCATATTCTTTATTCTTCCAAAAGAAAAAAGAAACTATTTTAAAGGTTAGAAGCCACAAGTTTCCTTCATTTAAATGAGAAGCATAGATAATAAAGTCCATGCATTCAGTTTAATTTAAACAAAATGTCAGCCCAAGAGAGCAAGTGCTAAGCAATTACCTGCAGATAGATTAAACTGACATTAAGCTATGTCCCCTGTGTCTACCTAAGGATTCATCATATAGTAATTCATTCGATTTGACACTTTAAATACTGTTCCTCAGGAGATGATGACCAATGAAGATTCTACAGGAACTCTGACTGTTTGATGTGGCACTAACCTTTTCTCTTCAATCCTGCTCTGTTGGATGTGGCCATAAATACTGAATGGAAGCCAGGCGTGGTGGCACATGTCTTTAATCCTAGCAGTTAGGAGGCAGAGGCAGGCGGATCTTTGTGAGTTCAGGGCCAGCCTGGTCTACAGAGTGAGTTCCAGGACAGCTGGGGCTACAGGGAGACCCTGTCTCGAAAAGACCAAAATAAATAAATAAATAAATAAATAAATAAATAAATAAATAAATAAATAAAAAATACTGAATGGAATGTCTTGCTACACATCTGACTGGAAATGGGGGCCCATTTTCATCTTAGAGCTTACAGTCTCCAAAGGTGTGCTAAATGAGGATTTCTCCTAATGGTCATGTCTGGACAGATCAACTGTAAAGTTGAGGATTCAAAGAATCCTTATCTTGATTTTTTAAATATTTTATTTATTATTTTTATTGTATGTGTATGAGTGCATGGCCTGCATGTAGGTGGGTGCACCCATGTCATGCAATGCTTTAGGAGCTCAGAAGTTGTCAGATCCCCCTGGAACTAGAGTTACAGATGATCGTTAGCCACCATGTGGGTGTTGGAACTTGAACCCAGGTCCTCTGAAAGAACATCCAGTGCTCTTAACAACTGAGCCATATATTCAACCCTATCAGTGTATTGAAAAGGATCTCGAGGCAAGCAATTTCAGGGATCCAAGGCTCTTAATGAATTAGTGACTTCAAATGTCATCGGCATTGTGAGTCAGGTCTCACTGGATGCTTTTCTTAAGATCTTCCTTGAATCTAAAAGTTAGTTTCAGGCCAGCTAGGTTGCTTGGTAGATGAAGGCACTAATCCTTATGACCTGAGTTTCAGTCCACAGCTCACATGGTGGAAGGAGAAAGCCCATGCCAGCAAGTTGTCCTCTGACCTCACACATGCACTGAGGCACAAGCAAGCGCGCGCGCACACACACACACACACACACACACACACACACGCACACACGCACACACAAATAACAAATTAATAAAGTAAATTTTACAAAATCCAAAGACTTATTTTCAGACATCTTGTGAAAAACAATAATGTCCATAAAATATTCAAAGGCTGAAATCAGCCCATCAGAGAGCTAAGTTTGGCTGCCTGAACTTTGGAGCAGTCAACCTTGTTAGTGATAATCGCTATTCCTTCCACTCCTTTCCTTTAGAATTTTCCACATGTGTGAATCTCACTTTTGTGCAAGGCAGAGCATGTATGGAGTTGAAGAGAATTAAGGTCCAAAGATCACCACTGGCAACTTAAAATCTAATTAGCATTGGCATACCGCATCACTGAAGATGTGTGATGAGTTACAGTGCTGAAAATGTGCTCTCCTGAAAGACACTCCTGGGATGGAAGAAGGAACCACTTCCTTCCTCTGTATTGAAATTCAGTCATCTATTTTCAGCAGAAACATGGACAGATGATGAGACAGTTCTGTAGGGGGGCTCCATGCTAGAGATACCACTGTGTGTAGACTGGTTCTATAATTCAGGAGGAAAGTGGAGGGGAGGGGGCGCTGGAGAATCTGTGAGGCAATCACAAATTTGAGGAACAAAGACATTGACTAGAACAGAGGTGTTTCCCAGGAGGAAATTCCCCAATCCTTAAACGCATGGATGGCTACTCGAGAGAAGTCCTGTTTGCTTTGGGGCCCGGGACAAGGCAGGCTTGAAGAGTTTCACAAAGGTGAAGTTTGGGAAACATTGTGTAATAACTGAAGAGATTTCAGCATTTCATTGTTCAGAGTTGAGCTGAGGAGAAGGTGAATGAATCTGTTTGATTTGGCTTGGTACATTAAGATCTAAGATTGGCTCTCACATTTCACACCTATCTCTATGAATTTTATTCATGTTATCTAGAATACACACCTTATGCCCACTAAGAAGTAAGAAATCAGATTGTGAGTTTGTTCACATTTCACACTGTCTTCACTCCCGCTGGGGAGTGGGACATATCTTCATCTTCTCCCTCAGCTTTGTAGTAAAAGTAATGCAACAGCTGCCATTGGCTCTAGAGAAAATTATCTACATGGTTCAAAAATGGACCCTTTTATCGTCTTCTTGATTTCATGATTGTAATGGGTCTTTGTATTTTCAACGTTATGGATTAAATTGGAGAGACTCTGAAATTCTTGTGTTGGACCTCTGTCCCCCAACGTCACTATATTTTGATTTAGGACTTTCAGGGGATAAAAAAAGATGAAAGAAAGAATGTCACATGGGTGTAATAGGACTGGAAGATATAAGAAAGAGAGAGAGAGATTGCTTTCCTCTCCACATGTGAAGTGGTGGTAGATTTTTGCAAGGTTGTAAGTTCTTACCAAGAACTGCATTGCTCAGAACCTTAATCTTGGGCTTCCCAGCCTCCAGAGCTTTGAAAAATAAATATCTGCTCTTTGAGCAATGTTATTACTTTTCTCATTGTTGTGACCAAATACATGACAAGAAATGATTTGAAGAAGAAGAAGAAGAAGAAGAAGAAGAAGAAGAAGAAGAAGAAGAAGAGGAGGAGGAGGAGGAGGAGGAGGAGGAGGAGGAGGAGGCAGCTTATTTGGGTTCATAATTTGAGAGAGAAGAGTCCTTCATGGTGGTCGGTAGCAGAAATATGCAGTTGAGTTTCCTCACGTCTTGACAGACCAGGAGGAAGAACTAGACAGGAAGAGGAGCTAGATATCAGGCCACATGCCCACCTGCCCAATCAGTCCTCCAGGAAGACTCCAGCTCTTCAGGCTCCATGACCTCCCAAAACAGCAGGACCAGATGGGGACCACATGCTCAAATGCATGAGCCCATTGTGGGGGACCATATGCTCAAATGCAGGAGTCCGTGGTGGGGGGACCACATGCTCAAATGCATGAGCCCGTGGTCGGGGGACCACATGCTCAAATGCATGAGCCCGTGGTGGGGGGGTCGGTCATCTCATATTCAGTCCATAGCTGCCACCCTGTGGCCTGACCTCCAGGAGAGAGTTTTGCTGTCTTCAAATGGTTTGACTAGAAAACTCCTTCTAAATAAAAGGATCCTTTTCTCACAAGTATCTCCATAGAAGTAGGGGGCAGGACTGGGGAAAATGGACGCAGAGTGAAGACATTGATACCGGCACGAGGCTATCCCATACTGCTTCCATGGCTATTAGAGAGGAAAGAGAAGGCTCGAGTTGTGTATTGTAAATGGTGTTTCTATTTGGACACATTTGATTAGACTAGGTGATAAATTTACAAGGTTCCCTTCAACTTCACACACACCTGATGGCACCTATTTTGTTAATGTGAGGAGAAGATGATATAGTCTCTCTCTATATTTTAGGAAGATAATTTCCAGCCCTTTCTCACATAGCAATAATTATATGTGATCTATAGTATACATGTGATCCATATGATATATAGCTTTCGGAGTTTTTTTTAAGAACAAAAAATATCAATAATCAGACATTTGAGATTTATTCAGACCTGGTGAGCCATACCTGTAATCCCAGATAATTGGAAGTCCTGGCCAGGAAGATCACAAATTAAATACATCAAGTTCAAGGCCAGCCTAGGCGATTGTGTCAAAATACAGCGTTTAAGAAGGGTTGCGGGTGGGAGACAGAGGGATGTCTCAGTATTTACAAATACCTACTGCTCTTACCAAGAAGCTAAGTTTAGCCCTCATACACCCACATCAGTCCAGCAGCTCACAACTGCCTGTTAGTCCAACTCCAAGTCATCCAACACCTCTGTCCTCCATGGACACCCTCACTCGCATGTACACATCCACACAGAGACACATATATCACATAATTTAAAATAAATACTTTTAAAAGGAAGGGTAGGGATTTGAGTCAATATTGTGGCATTTGCCTAGTGTGTAGAAGGGAGTAGGGTCAACCTTCAGCACCATCAAAGGGGAAATCAATTGAAAGCTGTGTAAGACTTAGCAATAGCAAAAACATAATTAAAGGATCATTGGCACTTGAAGATTTTGTGATCTGAGGCTGGCCTCCAGTGTATAGGCTCCTGCTAGAGATGGCATCTTGGGGCCTGAGCTATCTGGGGGATCATGGGAGAGCACAGACTCCCCATCACTGTGATTTCTTTCAGCCTCACCACTGTTCATTTGAGTACATATACAGATCCTAACAGCTGCGCAGTCAGTGTCATTCTTGCACCCACGAATAGCCCAAATGTAAGACTGCAGTGAGCAATAGACGCCAATCTAAAAGCTGAATAAAGACCCAAAATTCTCTACAAAAGCTATGACTCAAAGTAGAAAACTCCTGATGAGTATAATCTGGAAAATCTGGAGACTCACCAGGACTAGGATTTACTGAGCTCTAGAAATTCCTAGAATCCCTAGAAAATGTGACCCTAAGGGTCACACAGGATGTAATGTCTGTTTTGCAGTAGTCCTTTGAGGTAGGCACTGTTAGTTAGCATTGCGCTTACTTTGGCTTAACTTTGTGTGTATGTGTGTAGTGTGTGTGTATTTGTAGTGTATGTTTGTATATTTGTGTGTGTGCATTTGTATGTGTGTATTCGTATGTGTATTTGCATATGTGTGCATGTAAGTGTGTCATGGCAGGTGTTTAGAAGTCACCCTCACTTTCTACTTCATTTATGACACAATCCCCACACTGCATTGACCGGACTAGCTGGCCCACAAGGGTCCTGGAACTCTCCTGTCTTGGCCTCCATCTCTCCATAAGGTTACTGGGATAACAGACACAGGCTACTGTGCCTGGCATTATGTGGGTCCTGGGCATCTGAGCTCAGGTTCTAATGCTTGCATAGCAAGCAAGTTACCCACCAGGCTGTCTCCCAAATCCCACACCCACTTCTGAGATGAGCATGCCAAAGTTGAAAGATATTCTGGTATGTGTAAGAGCCAGGGATGAGGCATGGACTTTGGAAGTCTAAGCAGCTGTTTCCTCCACTGCCTCAGTCGTGGCTTCTCAACTTACAAAATGCATTTTATGAATGATGGGTTAGATTCACATAAATGTAAGAACTACGGTGACGAGAAAACAGCTCTGATATCCTAAGAAATAATGTCATGTAATGAGTGTGAGAGTTTCTTACCTCTCACTTTCTATCAGGCTCCCCAGGGTTGGAAAGAACTAGCATTTCTAACTTTGCCATGAGTCTTACATAGATGAGCATCTAAGTTCTGAATCTGTGTGTGTGTGTGTGTGTGTGTGTGTGTATGTGTGTGTGTGTGTGTGTGTCTACCTTGTCTGAGACAGGGTCTCTTGCTGCTCAATGCTGTACACATCAGGCTAGCTGACCCTTGAACTTCCAGGGATCCTGTGACTCTGTTTCCCATCTGGCTCTAGGTACCATGGGATTAGAGATGTGTATCACCTAATCTAGCCTTACAGGATTCTGGGTATCAGAACTCAGATCCATGTGCTTATATATACACAAAACACTGAACCATCTCTCTAGATCAGTTCTCAAAATTTTACATGTGGTTTGGAAGTACTTATAGAATGTGAATTCAGCATTATTGTGGGATACTATATTTTTATTGTATAACAATAGAGACTCTCTCTCTCTCTTTCTCTCTCTTTATAAGGTCAAGGGTGACCTCAAACTGACCATCCTCGTAGCTTAACCTCCCATATGTTCACATGCTTGGCTTTTTTTAAATTTTTACTTCCAGAACACAATTAGGGATTCACAATTTAACAGTAAATTTTCATACAGATACAACTTTACATTCCTAAATTACATAGCAAGTTGATGTGTTTTAATGTACTTTTAAAAGAGAATTATCCTTTCTCATAAATCTTAGAACTGAGGAAAATACAGACATGAACCTCAAGCTATCTAGTCAATGTGGTATTATCTTGTTAACAAATTACCTAGCATGACTTACTTATAAGGGTTTGGTGCTAGGATCCACAAATGAGGGACAAAATATGTCCTTTGTTTTTCTGAAACTGTGTTACTTCACTTAGCATAATGGCTTTTAGTTCCATCCATCTACCTGCAAAGTTCATGATGTCTTCTTTCTTTATCACTGTATAGAACTCCACTGTGTGGATTTACCACATTTTCATTATTTTCATTATCTACTCATCAGTTGAGGGACACTTGGGTTGCTTCCAGCTCTTTACTGTTTTGAAAAGAGCTGTAATAAACATGGTTGTGCACGTATCTCTGCTATAGGATGAATTCTTTGGGTATATACCCAGGAGTGGTATGACTAGGTCAAATGATAGGTTCATTTTTGGTCTTTTAAGAATTCTCCACACTGGGGATGGCCTAGCTGTTAAGAGTGCCGACTGCTCTTGCAGAGGACCCGGGTTTGATCCCCAGCACCCACATGGCGGCTGAGAACCATCCGTAACTCCAATTCCAGGAGAACTCCAGTTCCAGGGAAATCCAACACCCTCTTCTGACCTCTGTGGCATTGCATGACACGGATGCACAAACCTACATGCAGACAGTACATTCATACACATAAAAAATAAATTAAATTTAAAAAAAGAATCTTAAAAAAAAAAGAATTCTCCACACTGCTTTCCATAGGGGTTGCACGAGTTTGCATTCCCACCAGCGAATGAGTATTCCCCTTTCCCCACAACCTCTCCAGCATTTGGTATCATTTGTTTTCTTGATCACTGATGCTTGGCTTTGTATTATCTCTCACTTAAAAATACTTTATTTCGGGCTGGAGCGATGACCTAGCGGTTAAGAGCACCGACCGCTCTTACAGAGGACCCGGGTTCGATCCCTAGAACCCACATGGCGGCCGAGAACCGTCTGAAACTCCAATTCCAGGAGAACTCCAGTTCCCTCTTCTGACCTCCGCGGCATTGCACGACACGGGTGCACAGACCTGCATGCAGACGGTACATTCATACACATACGGAAATAAATAAAATTAAAAAAAAATACTTTATTTCATGGGGGCTGGAGAGATAGCCTAGCGGATAATAAGAGCACCGACTGCTCTTGCAGAGGACCCGGGTTTGATCCCCAGCACCCACATGGCAGCTAAAAACCGTCTGCAACTCCAATTCCAGAACATGGGTGCACAAACCTACATGCAGACAGTACATTCATACACATACAAAAATAAGTAAAATTAAAAAAAAACTTTATTTCATTTAACCTTGAAGATCTGAGCTTGAAAATCAAAGGACTAAAATGTTCTAGTCTCTTACATAATAATAAGCATATAAAATGGAATTCAACTAAAAGTCTTACTCATCTTGTGTTTTAACTTAAACATTAAATCTTAAAATTACCAAATCTTTATCTATATCATCAATATAAATAATCACTTAACGTCATTTTTAAATTTTAATAGGTATCTATTTGCAATAATGTACATTTTCACCAATGTCTTTATTTTTAATTCTGTAGAGCTTATTTTTTTCACTTATGCTACAGACCAAAAGAACAGAAATAGCAATGAAGATGCAGTTAAACTTGATTATTAAAAGATCAGTAGATTAGGAATGGCCACAAGCTCTGTCTTCAATGGCAGTTGTCTCCTAGGTTGAACTCAGTGTATATAACATTTTCCTTTTGAATTTTTAGTGAATTTTTGTGTATTTCATACATAACATCTCAGTCTTAATCACCTTTATAGCCTCTTCTCTGGGACTGACCACTCAAGGCCACACTGGAAGTGCCAGAGTCAGTTGGGTAGCAGAGAAAGGAAAGACCTGGGCAGGTAAGGAGGCCACAGGGCTTAGGATTGGCTAATTCATCCTGGGTTATGTCACAGCTGGCCCTGTGTACCAATTACTCCAAGATAAAACCTTCCATCTTGGATGGAAGCTTGCTAAAATAAGAGATGCTAACGGGAGTTATGATGGCTGATCTTGGTTGTCAGCCCTACTGGATCTGGGAATAATGGAAATGACAGAGACTTTCTGGATCAGGAGAGCGAAGCTGCTGGGCTGGAAGGCAAAGTCCCAGGTTTTCTCTCAGGTGGCATCTACATAAGGATCGGGGCTGGTGCGTGCGATGTGTGTGTGATGTGTGTGAGATGTGTGTGTATGGTATGTAATATGTGTGTGGTCTGTGTACGGTATGTGTATGATACATGTGGTATGTGTATGTGTGTGGTATGTGTGGTGTAGTATATGTGTGAGATGTGGTATGTGTACGTGTGTGTGGTATGTGTGTGGGGTATATGGTGTGGTATGTATTGTATGTGTGTGTGATATGTATTGTATGTGCATGTAATGTACATGGTAAGTGTGTGTATTGGGTTAGGGTGACGTGTATGGCCTGTGTATGGATGGTGTGTGTATGTGTTATATGTGTGTTTGATTGTAGTGCATATTTGTGGCATAAAAGTAGAAGGGAGACTACTTGGGGGGACGAAGAGGACCAGGAAGGAGGGCGAAGTGGACATGGAGGGTGCTGGGTGATGGAAATATGAGCAAGGTTCATTAACGTACAAGCATGAGAATGCCATAATGAGATCCATACTGTTTTATACTAAAAAAATTTTGTTTTGTTTTAAGACAGGGTCTCCCTGTAACTCCAGATAGTTTGGAGCTGTCTGTATAGACCAGGCTGGCCTCAATCTTACAGAGATCCACCTGCCTCTGCCTCCTGAGTGCTGGAATTAAAGACTGGCTTAGTTCAAAATAAAGTAAATTTTTATCATTTGAGAAAAAAAGACTTTTTAATTTTTTTTTTTCTGTATGTGTTTGAATGTACTGTCTGCATGCAAATGTGTGCACCCGTGTCGTGCAATGCTGCAGAGGTCAGAAGAGGGTGTCGGATTCCCCTGGAACTGGAGTTCTCCTGGAATTGGAGGTTCAGACAGTTCTCGACCGCCATGTGGGTGCTGGGGATCGAACCCGGGTCCTCTGTAAGAGCGGTCAGCGCTCTTAACCGCTAGGCTATCTCTCCAGCCCAAAAAAGACTTTTTTTAAGACAGGGTCTTCTATAGCCCCAGTTGTCCTGGAACTCACTATGGAGACCAGGCAGCCCTTGATATCATAGAAATCTACCTGTATCTGCCTCCCGAATGCTGGGATTAAAGGTGTGCACTGCTATGACCTATGAAAAAAGACTTTTTAAAATTTTTTTCTTTCTTTTCTTTTTTATTGAATTTTTGTGTATTTCATACAGAACATCTCAATTAATCTTAATCCTATTTCTACCTCCTTCTGCATTGGCACCCTCCCACAGCACCCCCTCTCCAGTGCCCCCCTCAGTTCACTCACCAAGGTCTAGTCAGTCCACCCAGAGTCCCTCGCTTTAAGATCAGTTCTTCCTCACCCAGCAATAATCATCTGCCAGTGTTTCTTCTGCTGAGATTTCCTCTGCTGATGCCCACAGTTCTGTGCTGGGTTTTGTCTGGTTGAGTTTGCATGGACCTTGTGCCTGCTGACACCACTGCTGTAGGTTCATATGAGCAGGGTCCCTGGAGTCTGTAGAATTCCGTTTCTATCACCTATCACCTCTGTGGTTCTTATAATCTTTCTGAACCTCTTACACAGTTCCTGAGCTCAGGTCCAGTCCTGTCCATGAACCCACACTTTGTAGACTCCTAATCTCCACACTTTGGCCATTTGTGACATTTTGTGTTCCTGGTCCTCTGTTGCATGAGGGAGCTTCATTAGTGAGAGTTGAGAGAGTCATTAATGTCCTCTATACCTCCTGTTCTATGTTGTGTGCAGCTTAGGCATAGAGGTTGCATTGTAAACATGCCAATTAGGGTTGGGTAATTCACAGACAATATTTGTGTGACCAGTTATGGCACACTGTAATAGTCTCCATCTAGTGCAAGAGAAGCTTCTTTGATGAGTGGTGACTGAAGTACTCGACTGTAAATATAAGGATATATATTTTTCACTGAGTAAGAAATCACATTAGACTAGGGATGCAGCAGCCTTGGGGTTTTCTGTAAGATCTATGATCTCTCCATCCATGTGTATTTGGCTATGTTTACAGTACCACACATGAGTTTCTGCCCACTGAGTGGGCTTTAAGTCCAATTAGGAAGCAATTGATTGCCCCCAAGATAAAAATTCCACTACTACGCCAATGCCAGATGCTCTTTGGGTCACTGATGTGGTTACTTGGTCTTAAAGCTGGTATTGAACCACTGATTACTGCTCTTCCTTAGCAGCTTGTGCAGTCTTCTCCAAAGCTCTGAGAGCTAGCCTTCAGGGGACGTGGCTTCCAGGTCAGGTCCAGCTCCAAATCCAGTCTCAGAAGTATTTTCTATCTTCAGCAAGAGGGTCTTACCTTCAAGTTCTGGGAGGCAAACAAGGGCTGTAGCAGTAGCCTGTGTAATTTTGGGAATCTCTTGGACCACCCTGGCCAACAACTCAACGGAAGGTTTCTCCTGTTTGGCACTGTTTCTCGTTATGTAGACTTCAGCTATGCACATGGACTCATGTGGAGATACTATATGTGAAATTTGTCATTAGGTGGTTAGACTAATATGATTCCCTCTGGTGTTTTACACTAGCTAGGTATTATTCTCTCTCTCTCTCTCTCTCTCTCTCTCTCTCTCTCTCTCTCTCCCTCCCTCCCTCCCTCTGTCCCCTCCCTTCATGCCTCCCCATTTAGTGTCCCCATTTCCCCATTTCTCCCTTGATATCACCAGTCTCCAATGGTCCCACTTTCTCGAGCTCCTTTCCATTTATTCCCAAATTTCCTTGTCTGACACCCCCCCCATTTAAGTACTCCATTTTTATCCATTTCTCTCTCAGCAACACCTTTCTCCTACTATTCGTCTCTCTCAGGTTCCTTCATTCCCTTTGAGTGAGTGTTCTTGGTTTCTTTTTCAAATATCAGGTGGCTGAACTTGCATATACTCATGTTTAACTCTTCAGTTACGTTCCATTGGTCTATGGGTCTATTTTTATTTCAGTACCATGCTTATTTTTATGACTATAGCTCTGTAACACAGTTTGAGATCTGGTCTGGTGATCCCCCTGCACTGCTCTTTGTGCTCAGGGTTGCTCTGGCTATCTGTGACCTTTCATGCTTCCATATGAAATGTTAGGATTTGTTTTTTCTATTTCTGTGAAGAATGTCCTAGAGATTTGGATTGGGATTGCACTGAATCTACATATTACTTTGGGCAGGATGGTTATGTTCACAATATTAATCCCTATAATTGTGAGCAGGGTTGTTCCTCCCATCTTCTGTTTTCTTCCTCAATCTCTTTCTTTAAATATTTAAAATTTTCACTATACAGATCTTTAATGTAAAACTTTTTTGAGATAGGCTCTATCTCTGGATCCCTGAATGTTCTAGAACTCACAGGAATTCTGGTATCTCAGCTTCTCAAGTTCTTTTTCTATTCGTTTGTTTTGTTCTGCTTTATGCCTTTTATGTAAAATTTTTAGTGTCTTACCACCCTATCGTTTGGTATTTTATGTAGTATCTTGTCATACAAAGTACAAACAAAAGTTTGAATTTACGAAAATGTGATTTTTCTGCTCTGACGAGCAGCGGCCTTGCTGAAGTCGCCACTGTGGGATATTTTGCTTCACTGTCATAAGAAGTCAATAAATCTTGAGGTGCAAAAACAAAAATCACCCTTGGGATTTTAGATTCCATGGGACTCTGCTCACCACAATAACCCTTGAATCCAAACAGGAGCTGGAGTTAACATTACAGGCTCTGGAGATGAGATTAAAAAAAAAAAAAACAATTATTATAGTTATGTGAGTTTTCTCTTTCTTGAGGAGAAGTCACTTTGGAGGAGGTGAGGAGCAGAAGCTCACTTACAGTTCTGTTCTTTGAAAAAATAGTTTTATTGTCTTTAAAACACTTTATTTTTGTTGTTCCACTGTTAGATTTTGAACTGGATTATTTAACTTCACCTCTTCGAGGAAATACTAGAAAATATTGGCCATTCCTTTCTTTAACCTCTTCGGTGTCATTTGTTTTTTTTTTTTTTTTTTCCTCCTTTTATCCTTTTTTTTTTTTATTTTTTTTTTTGACATGTCATACGTGCATTTAGTAAGTGCATTGTTTGGGAACATTATCATACTTGAGAAGCATTTCCTCTGAGTTAAACGCCTTCCCACTCTTTCCATGTACACTAATGTAGTCTGCCTTCACACCATTAGTTACAACACAGAGAATACAAAGGCAGTCTTTACCAAGGACTGTACTACAAAGTCCAATCAAACCAGACCCACTTGTCATTTGCCTGTGCCTAGCCTTGATCTTACTCTCCCTACGCTCTAGCTTCTCCGTCATTAAAATGGAGATAATGCTCACCCTGTGGTTTTCAAGGAAACCCCACATCACAAATATAAGGATACATGCAGTCTTTTTTTGTAAACTATGAAATGTAAGCTGTCTTGGCTAACAGTGTGGGTGTCATGGTTAAAGAGTAGATACTGATGTCTTCTCCCAGGATCCCCCTCTCACTAGTCATTTTCACCGCCACCGTGACTTAGGGTACTATATTTGCACTATATAGTATATATTATATACTATAATGTGTTTCAATGTCTTCTTTTATTTAATAAAATACTTTTATTGATGTTTTGTGTATTTCATATGCTATTTTTCAGTTCAATTTAGACATATTCCCCTTTCCCTGCCCTCCACTCCACCCCAGTTCATGAATTCTGCCATATATGTCCTGCATCTTTCTCTCATTTAAAGTTTTTCTCTGCAGAGGTTTATTGTTTGGGGCAGAATTTAACTGTATCAATCAGTTCTTTGACCCAGTCCTTATGATGTTGTTGTTCCCTCCCACTTATATTGCTCCAAAATATGCCTACATAAAAGTCACATGTGTACCAGAATTATGTCCTCTGGAAATATACAGTTTTAACTGTATGTTAATTCTGAAATATGTTTAGGAATTCACATTTTTCCCTTTAATCTTATATTACTCTAAAATATGAATACATACCCTCCACCCATATATAGTAATTATAATGTCTGAAAATGAGTGGTAAGTTAACTCTAGGGTCCGTTAAGAGATTAACATTATAACAGCACAGTTGCTTCAGATAAAAGGAAATATAACAATAATGTTGCTTAGCTTGCCTTTCAACTGGGGGATTTGGTGCTAGCATCCACAAATGAAGGAAACCATTCCCCATTTGCTTTGGGGGACTGTGTTACTTCACTTAGCCTAATGGCTTCAAGTTCCATCCATTTACCTGCAAAGTTCATGATGTTATCTTTCTTTACAGCTGCATAGAATTCCATTGTGTAGATGTACCACATTTTTTTTATCCACTCGTCAGTTGAGGGGCATTTGGGTTGGTTCCAGCTCTTCACTACTGTGAAGAAAGCTGCAATAAACATAGATGTGCATTTATCTTTGCAGCAGGATGAGTCTTGTGGGTATATACCCAGGAGTGGTATGGCTGGGCCAGGTTTTATGCTCATTTTGAGCCTTTTAATGGGGGAAAACAGTATCTTCATTTTTAAAATGAGAACTATGGAACAGAGGAGAGAGACCCAGACTTGTCATTCTAGAACTCAAGAGGCTAAAGGAGGAAGACTGCGAATTCAAGGCCAGGATGATTGATGTGGCAAGACTATATCTCAAATAAAAAGGAAGGAAGGAAGGAAGGAAGGAAGGAAGGAAGGAAGGAAGGAAGGAAGGAAGGAAGGAGAAAAAAAGAGAAACAATAGATTTTGAGAAAGAAATAACACATCAAGTTTGTCAGATTCATTTTCTGAAGGCAGACATTGAGGGGTTATTATTATTATTTTGTAGTCATGCACCATGATAGGCACTAGACTATTCTTGGTGTTATTACATAATTAAGAGCAGATTACTTCAAATCTTGAAAATTTGCATTTCTAATTCCTCTTCAAAGGTCATTATTCTTAAACCATTAATCTCAAAAGAAGTATTATAGTTCTTGAATAACATGCAGGAAGGTGCCTTAAAGGTTTAAAGCAGATTTATGTAGATGCTGTGTTGGCTTTGTTTACAGCTGTAGACTCTCCCAGTGTAGAAGTCTCCCTGATAACTTTATTTAGGAATTCCATATAATGTTTCATTGACAAAGAATGAAGTGAGCTGAATGAACAATTACATTATTTCTAAGGAACACACACACACACACACACACACACATGTATGTTTGTTATAAGCTGTTACATTCATCAGCAGTAAATAGGATTTAAAAAACATATAAAATAATATACTTTCAGCCAAGCATGTGCCTATTTAGCCAAAGTTAATGGTCCTGAATGTAAAAATAAATAGTTACTGGGGGAGGAGGGGTCAGGCATGTGAACTCTGAGCTTGCTGCATGGTCCTGACATTCCAAGTAAACAGATATCTCTTCTTCCCCAGAAATGCCTGTTTGAAAAGCAGACAAGACCAGTCAGTTCTTTGTGATGAGTTGGTATGTCCTCACGAACTGAATGTAGTCAGCACATTTGTAAGGTTGAATGCTTAATGCTTATTAAAAATGGAAAGCCTCTGTACCTAGCTATAAGTGGAATTATTTGATCAAGCATAAGAACATTTGCTAAATATATAGAAGCTGGTTGTGTCCAACTACATAGCTAAAGAATATGGAAAACATCTATCTTCTAATGGCACGGCATGAAAATATGGCCAAAACATTCTAATCCCTAATTAGAACATCAGAACATTTGAGAAAAGTCTTAAGGAAAGGCAAGAGAAGCATGGGCTTATTTTCTGTTGTCTTTCTTTTTATCTTCTAAATTCTTTCTTTTCAGAAGAACTGTATGTCTTCACTCTAAAAGAAAAAGTATCCTAGGTCCCGTGTCTTCAGACTTTTAATGAATTCTTCAATTATTCCATATCTGAGGGCTAGAGAGATGGCTCAGTTGGTACATTGCTTGCTGCAGAAGTATGAAGACCCGAGTTCAGATCTCCATCACATATGTCAGGTGTGGGAGCATGCACACCTGCTACCTCCTACATGAGTGCTGGAGGGGGTGAGGGAGGAAAACAGGAGGCTATCTCAGGCTTCCCGAGCACCCAGCCCAGCAGGACTGAGGCTATCTCAGGCTTGCTGAGCACCCAGTGCAGCAGGATCGATGAGCACCACATTCAATGAGAGACCTTGCCTCACAAAACAAGAAAAGAAAGAAGACAGGAAACACCAACCTCTGTTCACACACTAGTGCACATGTATGTTTATGCACCTTCATGCACATATAGGCAGACATACACATGAACAAACACACAGGCACACACACACACACACACACACACACACACACAAAATTGATATCTGATAAGCATCCTTATAAAAGAAGTACTGGATAAACAGCTTCTGGGTTCTTCTTCACCTCTTTGTATATCCTTCTAGAAGGTTCCAATGTTCTACTCACCGCCCCCTCCTTGAGATCTTGACATTGCTATACTATCGTAATGTTATAATCTTCAATCTTGAAGATTATATAATAATATAATTATATAATCTTGAAAGGTTCTCGGGACTATAAGACTAGCATCGCATTCTAATGTACATCACTCCCAGCAAGTGTCCACTTTATCTTGAAAGAAGAACATTTTGGTGACAGGGAACTCGCCATCTCACGAGTCAGACTAATTTACTGATACCCATCTCTGACTTCTGGAAAATCACCCCGAAGAGGTGATTTCCAATACCCTGCCACTTCTTCCCATCAATACCAGTGCTACGCTCTAGAGGGATCTTGAAGAACAAACCTAATTCTACTTATACCTGATAACCCTTCGGAAACTTTGAAAAAACTCTCAAACAAGCCTTTTTCCAGCTCAGTGTTAGCAGTTCACCCCCTGTCCCTATGTGATGTGGCTTTGAATTCCATTACCATCCTTCACAATGAAGATGATGATCACTGTGCGCATGTGGCTGTTAAAACAGAAGTCAGAGAGCTGTAGCTGCATCCTAGGGTTTTTGGACATTTGAGAGGAAAGTCAAGAGAGGTCCCAGGTGCTTTGTGCCTTGACTGTCAGACTCCTTATTCTCTACTCTAATAAGATGTTACTCATCTAAATCAACTCCCGAATTTGGAAACATTTCTGTCTGTGGCCATTGTCCAAACGGGGCAACTCCCAGCTGAACAGCTTGGAAGAAAAAGGCTGTGCTGTCAGTCATTCTGATTACATTCTACTCATGGGTTGAAGCCAGCTTGACAGCTGTGTGTGTGTGTGTGTGTGTGTGTGTGTGTGCGCGCGCACACACACGCGTGCGTGCATGCATGCTCATATGTTATATGGAGGCCAGAGGACAGGTATCTCTCTTCTGGAGCGATCCATCTTGTTTCTTGAGATAGAAACAGCAAACAGAAGACTTGCCCCTTTCCTCCTGGGTGACCCACACTCCTTTTTCTCCTTTCAGTCTTTCTTTCTTCCTCCATCAAGACTTGACATTAAGGTGTGAACATCCTGCTTTTAAAATGGCAGGTATATTTTCCTCATTCTCACAGGTGATAACTCTCCATCAACAAATAGACTTAGAGTTTCATCAGGACATACTCGTGCTGCCCAGTTCATTCTGATCTCCACAGCTAAGTTCTCACCCATGGCTGATTGAGGGCAAAAGCTGCTGTCTGGTTAGGACACTTACTTTTCAGAAGAAGATGCTGTTTAAATTACCATAAAACTTAGGTTGGGGGGAACATTTTAGATGAACTTACACCTAGGCCTTCTCCAATATTTCTAGAGAGTTGCCTATTTGTCCCCGAAACATGTCTGTCATGGATTCAATTTTGCATTCATAAGAAGGAAAGGTGCTGCACTGAGTTCTTCTTGTAAATTTTATGCAAATCCCCCCTTAGATTGCCTCTCCTTGTACACTGCTCTCATTCACAAGTGTTCCTTAACAACCCATCCTGTATGCTGTCTCTTTAAATCTAGAAGAGTAGTATGTTCCTCCCTCACAGTTCTTTCTTTGTTACTTTAATTTCCTACAAGTCATACTAATAAAAAACTTCATGTCTGGGACTTTGTAACATGTATGTATATTTATAAATGTATCTATATATTAATTAAATATAATAATTAAAGAGGACAAAATATTGAGAGAGTGTGGGGGGACATGGAAGGAGGTAGTGGGAAATTGGGAGGGATGGAGATAACTCAGGTATGAAATTCCCAGACATAAAAAAATAAAATATTTTTATTTTAAAAAATAAAATAACTTTAAAACTTTTTAATTTTTAAACCTTTAATAATCTGATAATCTGTAGAAAATCCCTTTTGAGATTTTAAATTAATGTACAACATTTAAGAAATTAATATTTAGCCTACTTTTCAATGTGACAAAACCTGAAGTCTCAAACTTAATCTTCTTAGTTATTCGTTTCTCAGAGATCTGAATTCCCACCCAAAGAAAGCAGCGTATTGTACTCGGGAGATGGCTCAGTGGTGTTAAGGCACTTGCCACAAAGGCATGAGTAACAGATTTCAGATGCCCGGATGCCATGTAATTGCTGGTGTGGGTGTGGTGACCCACCTGTAACTCCAGCAAGCTGGCTGTGAACTTGAGCCCCATTAGCAAGCTCTTAGTTTGACTGGGAGACCTGCACAGCTCTGGATTGACCGAGGCACTTTGCTTAGTGAATAAGAGGGATTAGGATGACTCCTAGCATGAACTTTGGTCCTCCCCGTGTACTGACAAGATGTGTGTCCACATATGCTGAAACCTACATACATACACACACATACACACACACACTCACACACACACACACACACACACACACACACATGAAGGGATAACAATTGAAAAGAACAGCAGGGTAGTGGTAGTAATTCCTCTGTGTGCTGATATATATACTATTATTTTTCCTTTTTAAAATTTATATGCATTTGTGTGCAGGTATACATTGTGCATGTGCAGGCGTGCGCATTTGTGTGTGTGTGTGTGTGTGTGTGTGTGTGTGTGTGTGTGTGTGTGTGTTCTGTTTATGAGACAGGTTTTTCCACGGGCCTGCAGCTCACCTGGTAAGCCCAAGGGGCTGACAGCGAGCCTCGGGATCCTCCTGGCTCTGCCACCCCAGTGCTAGGATCCCATGCATGCGACCACACGAGGCTTTTTGATGTGAACTATGAGGAATACATTCAGATCTTGTTCTTGTAAGCACTTTACTGACTGACCCGTCACCTTGGCCCTTATATTTCTTTCAGGAGCAGTTATTCTCTTTAATAGCTACTGTATGTGATTTGTTAGCACTTTCGAGTATATTCAAAATATCATAGATTTAGTATCTCCTATCATAACTCCTGAAATACATTAATAAGGCCCTTCATTTTGCATGGCAGTAGGCTAGATGTGCTATCAAGACAACGTGAATGCTTTCCTCTCCTAGAGTCTGTTTTGTCCACTTCTCTTGCAAGTTACTCTCTGGTCTGATTTCTCAGGTAACTGTGGAGGTGGCTAGAAGGCCTGGAGTCTACACATCCCCTTACACAGAAAATGTCTGAGCTGGACGAGTTGCTTTTGCCATTACTGTGCTTGTGGACAAAGGAAAGACATGAGTCATTTCCCATCCTAAAAGCAAATACCCCACAAAGGAAAACATAAAATGATTAAGGCATGTGCATTTGACTTCATTTTGTTTTGAGAAGTGTAAGAAATGATTACCATACCAGTCAAGAATCCCATGAAAGCCACCTCCTCATGACTGTTACCAGACAGCTTTCCATCTGCTTTGCTCTTCTTCTTCCGGGACATATGCCCTCTTATCCCAGTGAAAGCAAGCCAAGCTCTCTTCCTTTGTGTCCACTTTGGAGATAACCCATCCCTGAAGCTTTAGGTTAAAAAGTTATGATTCATTAATCACATGGTGACACAAATAGAATAGAGACGCTGTTAAAGCCTAAAGTTATCCTGTGAACAGTCTGTGAGCCAGGCATGGAGGTAACCTCATGCTATAATCCCAGCATTTGCAAGTGATCACTGGGAGCCTGAGGCCATGCTGGGCTACATAGTGAGTTCCAGGCCTTTCTCAAATAATTAGTCTGGGAACCCACTTAAAGTTGTGTTTGATTCACTCCTATTGAGAATTGTTTCCACATGCAAATTTCCAAAATCAAATTTGTTCACTGCAACAAATCTTAGCGCACAGGCTACAGGATTGAATAGCAGCACTTGTACCTATTGAAGACTACCCTGTGTCGTGCTCAGGAGAAATGGGAAACCAGTCACGATGGTGACTTCTGTAATGCCAGAACTTGGAGAGGGAGGCAGGACGGTTAGAGTTCAAGGCCATCCTTGGATATGTACTGAGCTTGAGGTTAACATGGGATCCATGAAACCCTGTATCATTAATAAAACAAAACAAAACCCAAAGGAGTCATGAAAATGAGGATGTTTAATTAACTCATGCAGAGCATGTCTTATTAGCATCAGATTTGGCATTGCCTCTGGAGAGCAACCCTGAGGCCTTCCAGAAGTAGTTTTTCTTAGATGTATGTAAAGGTTTGTCCTTAGGCTTTTTATGAAAGTCACAAAGGGACTTACTCCAACTTTGCTCATTTTAAAGAAATGTTGTCTGGGAAAATTTTTGAAATGTCCCTTCTTCATATATATATATATTATTATAAAATTATAAATATATTTATATTTATATATATATTTATTCTGGGTGAATAAATTTAAAGATAATTCAGGGGTGGACAGATTATCTCTCCGTATTCATCAGACACACACAACCACTTAAGTAGATCAGTACCGAGATTCGGACTGAAACAATGCTCAGCTTCCCTTGGAAATGAGGAATAGGTGGAGGGGGTGGGAGAGTTTTCCAACTCTTGTTGAATTAGAAAGAGGACTTGGAGGAGAATTATGACTTCAATATCTTTGGCTTTGCAAACTTTCATTTTCAATTTATGTAGAAAATTGAAAATAACATTGCACACTGGTATAGAAAGCACTGGTGTTTTGATACAGGGATGTCTTGAAATTGTTTCGATTTATCTGATCAGCATATCATTTCAAATATTTGTAACTTCATTATACTGAGAACATTTTAAATGTGGTTGGGGCTGGAGATACAGTTCAGCAGTTAAGAGCACTGACTGCTCTTGCAGACAGAGGACCCAGGTTCAATTCACAGCACTCACATGGCAGCTAACAACCATCCGTAGCTCCATTTCCATGGGAAGCAACACCCTCTTCTGACCTTTACAGGCATTACATGACACACGTGTATGTAAGTGCAGGTGCACTTACATACATGCAAGAAATATATTCACATCCATAAAACAAAAATAATAAATAAATATTTTGAAATGTGATAACTTGCCAGGCATAGTGTGGAGCACACTTTTAATCCCAGCACTCAGGAGACAGAGGCTGGCAGATCTCTGTGAGTTCAAGGCCAGCCTGGTTTACATAGTGAGCTCCAGGACAGCTGTGGCCAGATGGAGAGCCTATAAAAAAAATCTAAATAAATAAATAAATAAATAAATCGTGGTAACTTGTTAGAAATGTCACATTCTTGTTAATTAGAATTACCCTAACAGATAACAGAACTGGCCAAGAAAGATCTATCCCATTCTGTATTAACCTACTATTTGAATTTTACTTTCCTTCTTCCTTCTTCCTTCCTTCCTTTCTTCCATCATTCTTTTTTGCCTTCTTTCTTTTTTATCTATCTTTCTTTCTTGCTCTTTCTTTTCCTCATCTTCTACTGATGACAAAAGAAAGAAAACCTGGCAAACCAGAGCCAGAAAGAAGATAAAACCTGAATGAACCTTAAACAGAGAATCAAAACAAAAGTACATTTTCTCTCCTTATCACAGAAGCCGGAACATTCGAAGCAATGTTTCCCCCAGGGAGCTGGGGGCCTCTTGTGCAACTCAAGTCACAAAATAAATACTGAGTCTCTTCTTTGGCTTCTTTGTTAGGCGCCCTGTGATGTGCATCCCTAGTGTTGCCAGAAGGAGGAGAGCTTCCCCCTCCCCCAGGAGACTCGCCTTGTTTATGGGAAGAAGATAAGATGTGTGTACAAGGAGCAACAATGCAAAGGAAGACATATTAATATTTATAGCCAAGATACAAATAAACTTCTCAGAGGGAGCTTGGGGAAAGTAGACATGTACCAGCTAGACATACAGCAAGGGAAATTATGTGGAAGTCATCTTTGGACCAATCAAAAATGATAATTAGAATTCTGTAGGTGTCCAGGAAAAGAATAGGCACCTTTAAGAAAATCTGGAAACCAGGAAAGTATGTGACATGGTAGCTAGAAGCAAAAAGGCCTCTTTGAAAGCACTAAGACTCCTAATTTCCTCTTCTCTAGGTCAACCAAAATTGTGGATGCATGAAAAGGCCATAAAGAAACGTGCTAATTCAAATGTAGGTAGTAGAAAGAAAAGGGGGAGGGGAAAGTTGTACTGAGGGAAAGGACATTTCCATTCACATCTTAAGAGACGGAAAAGTCCGAGACACAGCAGGGGCAGCCATAGCCCAATGCCAGACTGTGCCACTCCACATGGAGCAGGCATTTTCAAAGCCTGTCTGTCAGGCTGGAGCAACTGTCTGCTGGGCTTTAGCAGAGGTAGAATATATTACAAACACCAGAACTTGGAGGAATTTCTAGTAACTTCTAGAAACTCAGTATCCAGGAAAAATATGTTTGCTCCCTGTCTGCTCTCCAGGAACCGTGTGTGTGTGTGTGTGTATGTGTATGTGTGTGTGTATGTATGTGTGTGTATATGTATGTTTGTGTATGTGTGTATGTATGTGTGCTCATGTGTGTATGTGTGTGTATGTGTGTATGCTTGTACACACAGAGGCATCCACAGGCATGTATGTGTGCTCATGTGTGTATGTGTGTGTATATGTGTATGCTTGTACACACAGAGGCATCCACAGGCATGTATGTGTGCTCATGTGTGTAAGTGTGTGTATGTGTGTATGCTTGTGCACACAGAGGCATCCACAGGCATGTATGTGTGTATGTGTGTATGTGTGTGTGCGTGTGTATGTGTGTATGTGTGTGCATGTGTGTGTGTGTATGTGTGTGCATGTGTGTGTATGCTTGTACACACAGAGGCATCCACAGGCATGTATGTGTGTATGTGTGTATGTGTGTGTGCGTGTGTATGTGTGTATGTATGTGTGTGCATGTGTGTATGTGTGTATGTGTGTGCATGTGTGTGTATGCTTGTACACACAGAGGCATCCACAGGCATGTATGTGTGTATGTGTGTATGTGTGTGTGTGTATGTATGTGTGTATGTGTGTATGTGTATGTGTATGTGTGTCTGTGTATGTGTGTGTGTGTATGCTTGTACACACAGAGGCATCCACAGGCATGTATGTGTGTATGAGTGTATGTGTATGTGTGTGTGTGTACATGTGTGTGTGTGTGTATGCTTGTACACACAGAGGCATCCACGAGCATGTATGTACACAGGCATGCATTCATGTTTCCAGGAGAATGACTAAGGCATAATGATAGTCCTCAGCTTCCACGAGAAAAATCAAGGGTATGGTGGAGGAAGGGCTGCGCGCATACTTGAAGCCTGGCAGGCAGCCTTCGGACAGGCTCCAGCAAAGGATTGTCTGGGTGGTTGTAGACAAATGAGCTAATCTTACCAAGTTTGGTTTATGTGTTACGTGAAGTGGGGATAAGCACGTCGTGTAACAATTTGGAGGATTAGATGAAATAAGCCACACAGAGCACACAATATATGAAATATATCCCTTTCATTATTCTGAATTCTAATTTTAACTATGAAAAAGATCTCAAATATTTCATGGATTTAGGCACATGCTTATGCATAGGCTGACATGCTATTTTATTTGTATAATCTGGATAATGAAAAAATAAACCAGACTCCCTCTGTGGAAAAAAGGCTTTTGTGAGTCTTAGAATTCTTGTAGCAAAGCTAGTGACTACTGTTAAGCTGACGTATTCAGAGAATAAAATAAGGAGATGATTATTTTTGGAAGTAAATAAACTCTACATGTTCAAATGCATATAGCACAATGTGCCAGATAGAAACTTAAAGAACTACTCTAAACTTCTTGTGTAGATGAAAGACACTTCCCTTACAAAGACGCAACACCATTAACATCACAGCTTGATTGGGAGATGGGCTGTAAACATTCCTCCTTTGCTTCCTTGCTTTTGTCATTTTTGGGTACTCAATAATTCTAATGGACATTTTCTGGGCAACAAAGTTTGTCAGTAATTATTCTGTTGAGCATCTGGAAAAGAAAACAATAATTAAATACCTTAACTTATCGCACTTTATCCCTGGCTCTCTAACTAAACTTGACCATGAATTGAAAATAAACATACCTGGAGATAACTTAATTTAGGAAAGAACTGCATACTGTTGGCCTTGAAGCCAGCTTCCAGACTATGATAGAGTTTAAGTTGACTTATAAATATTCTTTTTTTTTTCAATCAAGATGGTCTTCCAATGTTGTTCTAAGTGGTAGGTCCCAGTGTAAACTCTATTGACTTTTTCCTTATTAGGGAGGGTTTGCTAACTAGGCGCTATGAAAGTATGTCACCTCCTCCACCCTCAATATCTCAAACCCCTGCCCTCCCTGTTATCTCCACTGCACTCTACTAAGACCTTGTCTTTGTGGTGCTGTTCCTACCACACATAAAACATAAGTCCCACCCAAAAAAGTTTTATTTGCAAAGATTATTGGCTGAGGTACAGTTCCGTGAATGATGTCTAACATAGAGTAAGCCCTCAATCACTGTTGATGTGATTCTAAGCCGGTTTTGTCTGGTTCATTTTTTTTCAGTGAATTTTGATATATTTCACACAGAACATTCCCACCGATCTTTGTCACCTGTGTACTTTGTCACCTGTATACCCGCTTCCCCAGTAGCAGCCTTCCCCAGCCCCCACTGGAATTCATGCACTCTGCCATTTGCCAAGGCCCATTGTGTCCAGTTAGACAGAGTCCTCGGATGCTCCCCAGTGCAAGACCCCACTGAGGTCTAGTCAGCACGGCCAGAGTCATTTGCTTTAAGAAGATCAGCTCTTCCTCACCCAGCAGTAATCAGCTGCCAATATTTCTTCTGCTAAGATTGGGTTCTTCTGCCCATTTTCACAGTTCTATGCTGGGTTTAGTCTGCTTGAGTTTACATGGGTCTTGTATATGCTGACACAATTTCTATAGGTTCATATGAGCAGGTCCCAGGATCTTGTAGGACTCTATTTCCATATGGTCATGTGCCTCCTCCCTGGCTCTTATAATCTTCCCACCCCTTCTTCTGCAATGGTCTCTGAGCCCTCGGTGAGTGAAGCTTAATATAGGAGTCCTAAGGACCCACACCCTGCAGTCTCCTAATCTCCATGCTTTGGCCACCCGTGCCCTTTTATCTGGTTTCTTTTTTTTCTTTCTTTCTTTCTTTCTTTTTCTTTCTTTTTTTTTATTGATGCTTTGTGTATTTCATACATCATTTTCCAATTCAGTTCAGGCATATTTCCCTTTCCCTCCCCCCATCCCACCCCACCCCATCCCAGATCATGCATTCTGCCATAACTGTCCTGTATCTTTCTCTCAGTTTTTTTTTTCATTTTTTAGCAATAAGTGATAATTTATGAGTACAAGCATCCTTCATGTAAAACCAATTTGCAGGCTGTTGTGCCCAAACCCCCGCAGCCCCACCACCCAGTGGGGGGGGGGCTTGTATGTTCAATCAAGTTGATCAAATGAGTGTCCAGACTATATTGCTGTAGTTTCACCATTCACCCCAATCGCAGCCCTTACATTCTACCATGCCCCCTCTTCCGCAGATTGTTCCCTAGGCTTAGAAAAGGGGCACAGGTGGATGAGAAGCAAAACAGTCTACTTTCTCTGGAGCTGTTGTCTTGGACTCTGGTCAATTCTGGCTGTTTCCTTTCATGGGCTGACAGTTTGTCCAGGAATAACCTTTCGATCCTACTAATGAAGCACAAGCAATTAGATATATAGGTATTTAAACAGCACTAATAGTTATGGTAGGTTACTTTGGTATAGACACATATGTTTGGATGATATGTTAATCCATGAATTACATTTTTTCCTGTTAAATATGACAGGGTCTTACTGTGGCTTATAACATCTCCTAACCTGTAGAGGATGTAAGCTTGTGGCATCAGCCATGGGTTATTCCTCCAAGGAGAGAGCCAATAGCCAATTAGATTTGGGATATACAGGCATATGGCTGCCTCTGCTGCACAGTATTTCCAGGCAGGTGAGGTGTAGCTGGTGCTGACGGTGGAGTCTTGCTTGACTCAAGGAGACCCGTATTTGCTTTATTGGTTTAGTGGCCTTTGGTAACACTCTCTGGTATTCCAGAGGCCATCTGTACACTTGCATGTGTGGTCTCAATACATCTTTCCCATGTTAACGTCAGGTCTTCGGCAGCAGGGCCTTATCGCCTCTCTTCTTGCAGGTATCCCAGTTTAGAGGCAAGGAGCCTTTACCTTTTGTGGGGGCTTGGATCCCCTGGCCAACATCTCCTTGGTAGAATAATCCATTGCTGATGTCAGAGCTCCTGAATTAATATATTTTGCTTTATCTGGTTTCATTACTTCGCATCTTGAATCTATAGGTACCACTGTCTCCTTAGTAGATAAAACAAAAGATTCGAGTTTTCTCTCCTTATTTCAGTCACCAATACAAGAATAGACTACTCAATACTCCTTGTCACCCCAGATGAGTTTCTTTCCTCATTACTGTGACAAAATAATTGACAAAAGCCACCTAAGTTAGGAAGGGCAAGTTTGATTGAGCGAGCGGAGACAATCCATCCTAGTGACTGGAGTAGACGTTTGGGGGTCATACGTGTCCACAGACAAGAAACACAGAGCACATTGGAGGGTGGACCAGGCTACAAAGCATCAAGATCTACCCGTAGTGGCCCATTTCCTCCCACAGGAGTCCGCATCCTAAAGGTTTCACCACATCCATCAACAGTGCCACCATCTGGGGCCCAATGATGTAATGGATCCCATTACAACCACAACAATCCCATTTTATTTTATTTTGTCTCACTCAAAGAAATGGGATCACACTAAATCGGAACCATAATCATTCACACTACATTGCCTGACAATTATTCTTATGTTACTTAGAATCCCCATGAACTCTGCTCTTATCTGAAGGTATCCTTGCATTCAGAAGTACTTCTCATGAAGAATATTTCTTTGGAACTTTTTGATGAACTTTTATTAAAAATTTAGAATCTCTCAAGAAAGGATCACGAAACACAACCAGTCTTCACCAAACCCTCGGCCCTCTGTCCCTGTCCCCCTCTCTCTCCGTTTTCAATGCTGTGTGAAGCTCCTTCCCAGAAGTCCAGGGATAGCTCTTCCCGGGCTTAGAGTCCATTTGATCCCTAGCAAGCTTAGTCAGAAAAGAAAACTCACATTTCAACCTTGGGTTAGGCTGGACTGGGAGATGGTTTCATTGGTATGTAAGCATGAGGACATGCAGCAACATACAGAACCCACTTAAAAAGACATGAAAAACAAACGAAACCATCATGGTGGTTCACCCTCATACTCTCAGTGCTGGGAACCAGAAACAGGTGAAACTCTGAGGCTCGAGGGTCAGTCAGACTAACCAAATCAGCAAACCAAGGCCAATGAGCAAGCCAGTCTCAGAAACCAAGATGCACAGAGCTTGAAGAAGGACAACCTGTGGTCTGCACACACATCTGCCCACATGCAGGTGAGCACATGCATACATAAACACACACACACACACACACACACACACACGCACACACTTCAGGCTACCCATTTTCATCTCAATTACACATCTTCTCTTAGGCATGAGCATCAAACCAAGAATTTGGTAGATATTTTTAAAATACATCTGTCATCTGTCATTGTGCATTTTCTTGGCTCTAGATCAATTTCAGGTAACTTCAGGTGTCTCTTCTTTTAGTTGGCCTTGGCTGTGAGCTGAATGGCTTAATTGATCTGGGAGATATTTTAATTTCTATTATGTCCTCTACAGAAATATCTTTAGGTCAAAGGAAGGGAGAAGAAAAAGAGGCTGCAAAAGCTATGTCTTACTTAGGAAATGTTTCTGTGAAATAAGTGAAAGACTAATTTTTTAAATACCAAAGTTTACCTTTGAGGTTTATTAGAGCATTTCACTACTAGAACAACATAACTGGGAAAAGAGAAGACATGTAGGTCTTGGGAATTTGTAGGATTTAAGAACACTCTGGATTCCATTTTATTTTTTTAGTAGTTTATTATTTTTACTTTACATGTATGAGTGTCTTGCCTACATGTTTGTAAATGCACCCATGTTTTGCAGTGCTCCAGGAAGTCAGATGAGGGCATTGGATTCCCCTGGAACTGGAGTTAAGGATAGTTGTTAGCCACCATGTGGCTGATAGGAGTCCAACACAGGTCCTTTGCAAGAGCAGCCAGTGCTTGTAACCACTGAGCCATCTCTCCAGCACTAACACTCTGCATTTTAAGAGGGCCTTTCACCAGCATTTAGGAAAAGTAAGCCTTTTTCCCTCCGACAATTACAATCCGACAAACTGCTTCCCTTAAGAATCTGATAGGTCTATTTTGTAAAGACTGTATCTTCTAAACTTTAAAGCACTAGTCCACCAGAATCCCTCCCTAATGATTAGGTGGGCCAGTTCCCAGTGACACCCACCCACCTGTGTTGTTCTAGTGGAGCTGCTCAGTTGTCCCCACAGTAACTTGACCATTATCTTAGCTCCTCATCACACCCCTGGAGTACAATTTGATGGCATGGTAAAAATAACACCTTTTTGGTCTTATAGTTTACTTGGGATTTATTAAACATAGGTGTGATTCAACGACGTGCTGAAATCTGAGGTGTGCTGGGCCCTCTGAAGCCCCTCCGAGTCTTTATCACGGGGCCAGGAGCCAGTACCTAAAAAGGAAGTGTTCACAGGCAGAGCAAGCACACGCCTGCAGCCTGGGCTCAGTCTCCTTCTGTGGAGATTCTGTAAACGTGCTCCATGGCCATTTCAGTGTGACAGTTGACAAGCGCACAAGAGCACGTTGACACGCACCGCCTCCCTCTGCCAGGCGGCTCAGCAAAGCGGGCTCAGCTCTGAACTGGAAGTCAGTCTGAACTTGCAGCTCCAGCTGTGTTGAGAGTTTTGTCTATGTGGCTAAAGACAAGTCATTTCTCTTTTAAAATCTATTTTACATTTTATTTTATTTTTATGTATATGAGTGTATTGCCTGCATGTAAGTGCACCCATGTCATGCAGTGTCATTACAGCTGGCTATTAGCCACCATGTGGATGCTGGAAACGGAACCCAGGTCCTTTGCAAGAGCAGCCAGTGCTCTTAACTGATGAGCCATCTCTCCAGCCCCGAGATGAGTCATTTCTGAGTTCTGGGCATCACATTCTGGAGCTCCATAGGGATGACAGGACTTAACCTGTAATCAACCATAGCTTCTCTAAAAGTTGTTAATGACTTACTCTTCCTTTGTCGCCTGTGTTAGTTCCATCTCTTGTTGCAGTGGTCAAATGCCTGACCAGAAGCACTTAAAAAGAAAATGTCGATTTTGGATGAACATTTAAGGCGGTACATCAGAAAGCTATGTGAGATCAGGGCAGGAGTTCGAAATATCTGGTCACTCTGCTCCTGCTGCAGGGAATCAGGGGACCCACCCCGAGGGACGCACTTCCTCCCACACGGCTTCCCCTCCTGAAAGCCCTACAATCTTCCAAGCCAGCATAACGAGTGGGGGACCAAATGTTCAAACACAAGGGTTTAATGTGGTAGTCTTCTCCCTCAAACCACAACATCTCCCAGCTGGGCCTAGTTCATTGCTCAGGAGATCCTTCTTGAGGAGTTAAGAGAGCTTTGTTGTGGGGATAAAATAAAAGAATAAACAGAACAAGTGCTGGTAGAATTTGGAATGATTAATGCAGTTATAATCCTCTTATGCATGCTGCCTTGGGCAAGATCCCGTACGTTTTCTCCACAATTTGGACAGATACCAACCACGTTTTAAGAATTCTTCTTCTTGAACTGTTCAGCTACGATTCCTCCTTGCAAAAAGAGTTTCACACTTACTTATTTGTCCAGTTATATCAGCCAAAGCTGTGGTGGCCACATGTTCCGGTTTGCCAGAGACCTCCGCAATTGGCAGTTTATCTACTTCTCATCTCGACACGAATAGTATCCTCTCTCCAGGATAAGCTTGCTCCAGTCTGGATGATAAATCATGGAGACACTGTATTTAAACATAAATATTGATGTTCTATTACAAAACATAAAACCAGATGAATGTATATTGCTCTGGATGGTTTTAAGCCTCACTCTTTAAACTAGATGTAGCGTTAAGATGACAAATCTCTCCCACATCATATGGGTGACTCATCTTGGTACACTTAGCCAACAAAACAGAAGATTGTTTAATGAGATGGGAGCTGGTCAAGAGTGCTCAGAGACAATTTTCTTTTAGAATCTCCACTGAGCCAAGATGAATAAGGAATACAGGTCAAAGTTACCTAACCAAGAAGGGAAGAGCAGAGGCGGAAGACAATGTGTGCGAAGGTCCTGTGGTAGAAGGGAACAGAACTTGAGGGTGCAGAAAGGACAGAAGTTTGTGTGTCTAGCATGGCACATGAGTGAGTGAGGCTACAGAGAAAGCTGAAGAGAAACGGCAAAAACTACAGTGCTTTAGGTCAGGGGTCACTGAAAATCACACACATAAATATCAGCACAAGTAAGTTGTAAAGACACGTTAGGTAGGGTAACACAGGGTCTGAAGTGCCTGCTGACTTGAACCTTCTAAAGGGATTGTGGCAATGGAGACTTCAGTACAAGGAAAGGTATGAGAGGCAGATGCTTTTGTGTGAGGGAGATCATGCCCACAGCGTAAGATCTTTACAATGGAGAAAGACTCAAACGAGTAGATCAGTGTGTACGCATGGAATAGGGAAATACAGAGTCGGAATGGGAAACAGTAGGAAATGAAGGCCTTGAAGAGGAACCTGAAAAGAGATGACTAGGGAAATTAGGGGAAAGGCAGGAAATGATGTCACATTAAAGACAGGAAATGATGTCACATTAAGGGCAGGAAATGAGAATTCTAAAGCAGGAATGGTCAGCATTATCAGATTCCACCAATGCAATGAGCAGTACCTGAAACAGCAGCCATTAGAGCTATCAACTAGCAGGTTACTGATTACCTTGGAAATATCAGCTTCTGGGAGGAACTGGTAGGAACTGAAGGCATATTTACACTGGTTAGGAGCAAATGATTGAGTGCACATCGCCTGGGGACAACAAGCGGAAAAGGAGAGAGAGAGAGAGAGTATAGTAAACTAGCAGCGGAAGGAGGTTAGGAGAAGGGATTGTTCTCAGGGTTCTTAACCATTTTGCTTTGAGCATTCTGGTAAGCAGTGGTATCTGATTGACCAGGGCTTGGGGAGTAGGCTTGGGTGGGGTGAATAAAAACCTTAATTTGTACCTTTTTCAAATGGCTATGATGTAAATGCTCACACCATGGTTGAAGCCACGCTGTGTGTGTGACCTCAGTGAATGAAGATTTGAAAAGCAAAATCTAGAATCATTCGCCAGCTCCAGACCCCTACTACACAGAAGGTAATGGGATGGAGAGACCTAGTCTGTCGTGTACATGAGAAACCAAACAGCTAATAGAACAGATAAAAAGCAGAAGGGCAGGGCTGGAGAGATGGCTCAGCGGTTAAGAGCACCGACTGCTCTTGCAGAGGACCTGGGTTCGATCCGCAGCACCCACATGGTGGCTAAGAACTGTCTTTAACTCCAGTTCCAGGGGAACCCGACGCCCTCTTCTGACCTCCGCAGCATTGCGCGACACAGGTGCCCCTACTTACAAGCAGACAGTACACTCATGCACATTAAAATAATAAATAAAATTTTTTTAAAAAGCAGAAGGGCAGGATCCAGAACAGAGGTAGAAAAGTCAGCATTGGAGCAGCAGAGCAAAGCTTTGAGTTATATGTGCAAAAGTCTCTTTGGAATAAATTCACAGTGAAGAGAGATGGCTAAGTGGATTACCACTTCCTGGGTACATTGCCTATAGGAACACGAAGACTCCTAAGAATGTGGAAGAAGAACTGATAGCTTATATTGGATTGGAAACACACGCATTATTGGGGTTCAGGGATGCTGAAGACACCCATCCACAGATCCACATGGATTTAGTGGTACCTAACAGCTCAACTATAGGAATAGAAATAAAACAGTATTTTTTTAAGAGAATCTGAATCCATGACAGGAATTCCTGGGGATCAGTGTCTATTGGCAGAAAAATGCTTGAAGTGATCAGCCGTGGTATTTAGGTTGAGAGGAAAGAGCAAATTTGAGTGAAAAGGAGTTCCTAGATGTGAAAAAAATCAAAAGACCTTACTATATCACAGCAGGGAGTGGAGCCATTTCTCTAGCAGAGCACTCAGTCACTACTGGAAACCCTGAGGCAGGCTGAAGAGAGCACATACACACAGACACACAGACAGACACAGAGACAGACAGACACACACACACACACAAGCAGACACACACACACACATGCAGACACACACACACACACACACACATTTATCATTGCTATGTTAGAAACAAAGATTAAGGCTGGTTATTGTTAACCATTGGTTGAGGGTTGGAGGACTTTCCTTCCATCCTGCTCAGGAGCCCATGAGGCTTAGTGCATGTGTCTCACCTTTGCCTTCTCAAGGGATAGTTTACTCTCTTAAGCTACCTGTCATTTCTGGCTTAAACCTTGTTCAGGAAATTCACCCACACCAAACAAAGAACCAGTTCCCTTCCTTGGTTGTATCCTTCCTCCTTGAGAACTGACCTTCCCCAAGGCCTTGTCCCCAAGTGACTTGGCCTGCTGGAGCTAGATGGTACTAATCTGAAGCTGGCTCCAGCAGTTTATCACCTTTCTTACTCTCTGCCATGTCATGGTGCAGAAAGTGGTAATAAGATAGACCACAAGAGGGAAGTTGGGCTTTCTGCTTCCCTACCTCTTTGATCCACAATTTTGGGTGTTGGCAAGTAAATGGTGTAGGTAAGGGAAACGTATTATTATTTATCATATTATTTTCCCAGAATTCTCTTGTTCCATTCTCCGAAACTGCCAAGAAAGATGATATTGATGGTGATTACATCACTTACAAATAAAAGCACAGCTTAAGTCAGTTGACACAGAGACACACGAAGGATTGAAACACAGCCTACCAGGGTGAAACAACACAAGTGGTTCATTGAACACTGCACAGAAGGTAAATGAAGTGTGTATGTTCTAATCACAACTGGAATTTTAAATGAGTGGAATAAACTCGGTTTGGAATTTGAAATAAATTCAGCTTGGAATGTGTCTGGAGAACAAGGTTTACATAAGAGCTACACAAAGTTCTCAGAGCGAAGTATGACACGAGGTGAAATGTTCCTGGCATCTTAGAGTGCAGTACGACTCTTAAAAAACCAGGGTATATATGTTTTATCCAAAGCTATTTGTTTCTGCTTAGGAAAGAAAATTCAGATGTTTATATAATATGCAGGGTCTCGAGTAATATTCTACCTGGTACATGAGTTGTATACAGTTTCTCAGACACGGTATTTCAAGTTGAGTGCTACCAATAAAATATTTCCATCAAATTTCCATTCTTCTTTTTCTCTGATGTCTGTTGTCATAACTCTAAGGAGCCTCGTAGATCACACGTACAACTGATGGGTAAAAACGAGAAGTGGTTAGAGAAAATACACAGACAGAGTAAACTAGAAAGAATTCAGGAGCAGCCACTAATGGCAATTGGCCTACCTGTTGCCAAAGCTCGCTTCTTACATTGTAGATCCTTAAATTGTAGTGACTGTGCAGGGAGACCAGAGAGAGGAGTAGACTCTGTGTGCAAAGCTGAAGAAGCAACTGGTCACCAACAATGCATCCTTTCTAAGGTACGTTTAAGGTCTGAAAAGACTTTTCTAACATGCAGTAGAAAATTTTAGTCTTGGAAGCTTTTAAGTACTGGAGCTAGATGAGGCTTCAGGAAGATACCAGACTCCCAAAAGGAGATCCTGTATATATTAGCAAACACCCTGGCAGCTGGAAATGACTCAAGAGTAGAGGAAAAAAAGAAAGAGAATAGAGGGCTGTGGGCATAGGCACTCTGAAATAAATGCCAAAGAAGCCAGAGAGCTCCAGGGATACAAGCTACTTAGAATCAGAGATTGGGTTCTGGATCCAAGGTTGCTTGTTTTAACTGTGTAACTGGGTTTGCAGGGGACAGGCAGGGGACGGGTAGAGGGGCCAGAATTAGCGCCTTCTATCATGTCTCATATTTTTCCATGTTAAACAGTAGCTCTTGATGCTTAGCTCCTATTTGCATCCAGATAAAAACCAAGATAATTCTGCAAATATTTGCTTTTGTGGCAGCGAGGGACCTGCTGGTATTACAGCTTCAGGGGGCCCATTCTATAATGTTTACAGTTTCTACTGCTGGGAGCAGTCCACATATTTATCCCTGGATTAGACTCAAAGTAAGCTGATTTTATCAAGCCACTGAGTAGTTCTGACCATTTCATCTGTGATTTGAGTGTGGTATTATTGCCACTGACCTGCATATGTAAGGAATTGCTGGGTCAACAGCTCACGGAAATGTCTTTTGATTGTGAACACACTTTCAGTATGCTTCGGTTGGAGGTGAGGGGAAAAGCATTGATAAACTCCTTGAACAACAAGTTTGGAGAACTGAAAGTGGGGTTTGGGCATGTCGGCTGTATCTTCTAAAGTGCAGTAGAGCATCCGCCCAGCGAGAAAACAAGAGGTCCTTTGAAGAACAACTACACATTCAAATGAAGCAACCATGTCATGTCCTTCAAACCACATCCTTCCTGTCCCCTGTGGGAAAGGGGTGGTTTTGTGTTCAGCTCCAAATACATGCAGAATAGGCCTATGTGTATTTCTGTAAATAAAAGGACATTGTGTGTGTGTGTGTGTGTGTGTGTGTGTGTGTGTGTGTGTGTGTTTGGCACCTGAGGTGGCCAGAACATTTCACTGCTTCTGAGAGCTTTGTTCCAACTCAGGGATCATCAGGATTTAGAAGTCATGACCTAGGAACTGAGTCCCCAAAACACATAAGACCTATGGTCACATTAAGTGTGGAGAGCAATGCTACAGTTTGCAAGCTATTGGTTCTGTGTCAGTACTCGCTTTGGTAGAGTTCAGTGGAAAAAGGTTTCAAATGCTCTTGTCCAACCTGCAGATTAACAAGCTCTGCTGTAGCAATACTGTGAGACAGCACCTGTTTTTCTGATGAGGAGAATCCAGAATAGACAATGTATGAGCACACGGTTTGCATCATGATCATATTGTCATTAGCAGTTAAGGAGTTGGTCACTAATTCAAAGATAAAGTAGTACCCTCCTGCACTTTCCAAAAAAATCCCCAAAATTAAAATAGAATTTTCAATCCTCTTAAAAATTAACATTTTTAAAAAATAAAATACTAAAGGTATCAAACAAAAAAAAACTGTGACTTTTTCAGGTGCTTTGGAGATTTTCAAATTCTAATACCAACTCCCCAATCAAGGGGATTTTCATTATTTGCAAAGAATGGGAAACCTAATGTTTTTTTCTTCTGTTCTTCAGAACAGTTTCTGTTAAATTCTCTGGAGATTACATATAAAACATACAAACCAGGCTGACTTAGAGATTAGAAGTTACAGTATTGAGTTCTTCATATTGAAAATCATAAGGACAATTAAGTCTCTAAACTTATGATCAAAGTGCTCATCATCTGAAGGTAATGAAACTATAAGTTCTTGGTCTTTTGGGTTTGCTTCAGCACACTTTTTTTCTGCATGAGTATAACTCCCTTCTGTGGGGCTGGAGAGATGGCTCAACCCTTAAGAGTGTTTGCTGTTCTTCCAGACAGGCAAAATTCTTCAGTTCTCACAACCAAATCAAGACCTGCCTAACCCCCTGGAAGTCCATCTCCAGGGGATCTTGTGACACCTTCTTTTGGCCTCTACAGGCACCTACAGAGAGAGAGAGAGAGAGAGAGAGAGAGAGAGAGAATATGCTCATATACACACAGAAAAATAGTCCCTCTATTGACCAACTGTGGTAGAGGATATTTTGTCAACAAGCAAGATATGCTTTCAAATTTGTTTCCCGTAATTTACAGTCAAATTTGTTTTAAATATACATCTACTTGAGCATGTCCATCAACTATGATATGATAATTACACTCAGTGAATTTTTAAATAATCATAATCTTATTCAAGGAACCCAATCAAAAATTTGTTCTACTGAAGGATTAGAAATAGTATCAAAAGTACAAGGTAACGATGCTATTTCTCAGAAAACACAGGGCGTTCCAGTTCTTGGAAGTGATACAGTACAAGAGCTCATGTCTAATCTTGCAAGCGAAATTCCCTTTAGAGGGAATACAGAAGATGGGGTCAGGGACAGAGGTGAGTACTGGTATGTCTGTCCAACTCGCATTCATTAGGGATTACCTCGTCTCCATCTCAGGGGGATTTGCTTAGATCTGAGTCCCAGCTGTTTCAGGATCAATGGAAATGAAAACCATTTACATGTAGGCAAGACATGGAATCTTGGGTATGCCATTCCTATTCAGAAATCATGAATGCTTTGGGGGGGCAGTTCTTAAATACAAAAGAAATGACAGAAGACCATTTCGTCAGCAGTCAGTACAGAGTGTCAAAATAAAAGTCAAAGTAGGAGTCCATATTTTAATGAGATGTATTGATATTAAAAGGTTGAAAAATACCAAAAAAGCTCCTCTATCAGCACAGATGAAGAGAGCGTCACTGAATGGTTAATCTCCATGCTGAAATCTTGCCATCCTCCATCCTGCTACAAAGGAGAGGTGCAAGTAAAATCCGGATGGGGATCCTACACGCTCACAAAACAATTCGGGGCAGCACAAATAGCACAGGCCACCATAGCAGAGAAGAACTGCTGGGAGTGAGGGAGGGACCCCAACCACTGAGGCAGGTTTCCAGGGCTACGGTGCTTGTTGTTCTTTAGGATGGACCTTGAAATCAGGTAAAATTTGTCCCTTCAGCCAAAGGTTGGGGCAGGCATTCTGGACCACAAACTCTCAGACAGAAATGCGAAAAACTAAGTCCTCAGTTTACACTCAGTTTTGGGTTTGGGAGACAAGCATTTAGACGCAGTCTGGCTTATTTGATCTTGCCCCCCTCTGCCTCCTGAGTCCTAGGATTGGAGGCCCAGTTATTCAGTACTGGGAATCAAACCCAGGGCCTAGGCATGTTGGATGAGCACTTTGCCCTACCTAGCTTAGATGCATTCCCAGCCCGGGAAACCATTTTCCTTTACCTTTCCTGGAACAGGAGTGCTTTTCAAATCACATTGATTCCATAGTGAGACAACAGGAAGAACTGGACAGTAGGCCCTTCTATGCACACAGCCTACCACACGTGACTGTGCACTCCTTTTCGGGAACAGATTTTATTGGTTTCTCTCCCTCATAAGTAGTATTTGCACCAGATTACATACACAATCTTTCCTCTTGCACTTTAACTATAAAAGAATACAAATAACCATGTCCGAGGCTTCAGTTTTAGTCCTGACAGCACTCCCTACTGAACTGTGACACAAGGCATCTCTTAGCTTTCCTTCATGGAATTATTAGTCATTAAACAGCACCAAACCATACAAATGCATTTCTGTTATCCAAGCACATTGTAATTCAGAATCTTCAATAGAGGCCAGCGAGATGACTCAGCAAGTTGACTGCTCAAGCTGGAGGACATGAGTTCAATCTCTGGGGACCCGAAAAGAGTGAAAGGAAAAACTGACTCTACATGTACACCATGTCATATGCACACACAGACAGACACGCATCCATATCCTGTGCATGCATCATATACACACAATAATAATAAATACAAATTTAGAAAAAAAAATCACTGTTTTAAAAATAAAATTTTGTATAAATAGTACCTTTCACTTAAAACTAAGATAACATATTCACAATTAGCATTTATGATGTCTACTCAACTGAATTCCTTCTGGCCGGAAGAAGTGATGCACTTCCTGTAGAAACATCCAGAAGCGAGTCTTTTGTATTGAATCTCAGACTTGTTTACCTGGATTTCATAACTATGAGCAAACACAGGGTGGCTTTGAATTTAAATCAATTACAGAATGTGAGGAATTAAAGGGAAAATCTGGGTCAAGCTAGGTTGGGTTGTTTGTATCCCCACTACATTAATTTGTTTTGGCACCTATGTTGCATCTCGATTAACACCTAGCATCACAGGAGACTTAGGAATCTGTTCGTGCTCCCTGCTGTCTGTGTCTTAGCTTCCCGCTGTGAGGTGACCAAGGCTATCGAATGTCGATGATAACTGAATCCATGTTCTTGACATAGAGCTCTCTCTATCCAGGTATTTACCCATATACCATATGTCAGCACTCTGCTCCTTACCAAGAAGGCTAAGTTCAATTCACTAAGTATGAAACACAAAAGATATGAATAAATATGTTATTATGAGGAACAAAAAAAGTGAAACCACATGTATTGTAAGGTAAAATGTATTGTTCCTTTAATCTTTTTTAAGTGTTAATATTTTGTCAATGTTCTTCTTGGGAAGGTTTATGTTATCGTTAACAGAGAAAGTATGATCAGAGTTGGATTTTGAGTATTTTGGGCATGCTATTTTCAGTATTATTTTAAAATGAATAATGACTCAATACAGCCTGACAAATTTAACAACTTGGGCAAATGCTTAGTAAGCGCCCATATGGCTGTTAGTAATTCTACAGCATTATTGATAATAGAAGTTGCTGTCATACATTGAACATGCATACCAGATACTACTTAGTACTTGCTGGGTGCTAACTAACCACAGTGATCACTTGAAAGATGTCATTCGGTGTGACCCTGTCCTTTGGGGGAAATTGAGTAAGAAAATTCTAGAACTAAGACTGAGAGTTACCATGGGTCGTCATGACAGGAACAGACCTTTTTACACTTTGGGGCCTTCCCCTTCTCACCATTTAGCATCAAGTGATCCTAGACCTTGAAGGTGAGGCCCCAGGGTAAAGGCCACCGAGGCCTCTGTATCCTGGCAGCACCGGTTCAACTGACTGCCAAGTTGGCGAGCCTGCCAAAAATCCAGGGGCTTTTACCACAAGAAATTGGGCAACGGATTTTGTTTTATGAATGGGTATCTGTTGGCCCTAGGCTGAGCTGCTGAAGCCAAGCTGCACAGTCTCTGTTACTTTTGTATATGATGAAAATCTCACAGATCAGTCCTTTATCCCTGTTCAAATCAATATTTACCCAAAGCCACAGACCTGGCCTTATGGATCATGTCGAAGGTGTAGATGCCAGACCTGTGTCATCTTGGCTAGAGCGTGAGGGTCGAAGGGCATCATACCGTGGTCTTTGAACACAGCCCTCATTTACAGACATACTTCTTAAGCCTTAGTGGAGTGAAGTCAAAGGAACCTTTTCTATGATGTCACTAAAGGATCAGACACATGTGGAAAGCCAAACACTCCAGCTATGCAGCTAACTGGAAAATAGAAACTCTTATTGTTTTTCAGTTTTTAAAAAGTCACCACAGAAGAAGGTATTAAGAGTCTGTTTAGAAGGAAGGAGGAACAGATTGAAATCCAGACTTTCCCATCCCATGCGCACGCATGTTTTCCAAAGTGACTGAGTTTCACTGGCCTCTTCTCTTTGTAAGATGTCTGTCTGTCGTTAACAGGGTTCTCCATTCAAGGATGCTAGCCTTTAAAGAGCTGAGCCCAAGGTCTGTTCCACAGAACACATGAGCCTGCCAGGCTAGTAACAGGATCAGGACTCCGCATCTGCCATTTTCTCTCCAGGGAAGTTTCAAGCACACCTAAGAAGAGCTCTCTAATTTTCTCTTCCCTGATCCACATATATCAAATTTCAGCCTGACACCCAATCAGTCAAAGCTAGAACTTCAAGGTACTTACTCCCATGCCTACTGGGAGGCCAGGCCAGGTAGTATTTTTCTTCACTGTCCTTGCCTTTCTGCAGAAGCCTTATTTGGCATCCTCACTCTCCTGGATGCGGTTATAACAGCAACCAAATATTCTTTTTAAATTAATTTATTTGTGTGTTGTATGTCTCCTTGTGTGTGTACATGAATGCATGCATGTGTGTGTGTGTGTATGTGTGTGTGTGTGTGTGTGTGTGTGTGTGTACCCACGAGTGACTGGAGGCCAGAGGTCAACTTTGGGTATCTTCCTCTATATTTCTTCATGTCCTTTCTTGAGACAGTGTCTCTTTCTGAAACTGAAGCTCGCTATTCGGCTGGATTCCCTGGCTAGCGAGCCCCTGGAACCCACTGCCCTTCCCTCCTCCTCCCTGGTGCTGAGTTACAGACCCCACCCCAGTGCCCAGCTTTGTGTGCGAGTACTAGGGGTGTGAACTCACATCCTCAATCTTGGCTGGTCTCCCCAGCCTCTCCAGTGCTTACTCATACACCTGCTCTTCCTCAGAATTCCCCTCCTGCACACCAGGTTTGCTTTGTGCAGCACCTTCCTGTCATGTGGACATCTGTGGCTGAGGGTCTCCAGGCAGCATCCCCTTTGATCCAGCCACAACTTCTTTCTCTAATCTTAGTTCCTCCAATCTCCTACTTTGCACTTAGAACAGTACGAGATAAGCAATTTTTTAATCAAAAAACTATTCAATTAAACATGAAAGCCTTGTCATTTTCTAGATATGCCCCTCTGCTGTGCTAGAGATCTAACTCAGTGGTAACGTGCTCACCTTGGATGTACAAGACCCTAGGATTTAAATCCCAGCACCCCAAATGCTAAAGTCCTTTTTAATCATCAAGATTAAAATGGATTTTAGAAACTCATAAAAGGCTAAAGTTTATGGGTTATAAGCAATTTGTTGTATGATCAATTCATAAACAAATCAGATGGAAATATGCATTTATAAACTAAGTATAATAAACTTCTTGAAAATGGAGGCCATGCTGATAATTTTATGATTTGGAATAATCCGTCTCACTGCAGTATCCTGTGCCTTTCATGCTAAATATCTCACCACACAAAAATCGAAGTCCATTCTCTATCAATTTTTGTAACTTTTCGAAAGGAAGATTATCATACAAGCATTAATACAAGAGAGAAAAATGTGTTGTCACCTGTCTGTAAATGTTTGCTCATTGACTGAACTTTCAACTGTTTCACCAACAGTACTGGAAATGTTACTATCTGGCTAAGTATCTTGTATTGATTCCTTGTACTAAAGCCAGGTCCAGAATTTGCAAACTATTTAAAGGGATAAAGATGGAGGGAGTGTGTTTAAAAGTGCTGGGAAAATAAATAAATAATAAATAATAAATAATAAAATAATAAAATAAAATAAAAGTGCCTGCTGGAAAAAAATAAATAAATAATAAAATAAAAGTCCCTGCTGGGAAAATAAATAAATAAATAAATAAATAAAATAAAAGTGCCTGCTGGAAAAATAAATAATAAATAAATAAAATAAAAGTGCCTGCTGAGAAAATAAATAATAAATAAATAAAATAAAATAAAAGTGCCTGCTGGGAAAAATAAATAAATAAATAAAATAAAAGTACCTGCTGGAAAAATAAATAATAAATAAATAAATAAATGTCCCTGCTGGAAAAATATATAAAATAAATAAATAAATAAAAGTCCCTGCTGGGAGGCAAGCATCTTTAATCCCAGCACTGGAGAAGCAGAGGCAGATTGATCACTGTGAGATCAAGGCCAGCCTGGTCTACATAGGAGTTCTAGGCCAGCTGAGAAGATCTCTCTCTCTCTCTCTCCTCTCTCTCTCTCTCAAAGAAGTACCTACTGCATAGACCTTCCTTTGTATGCTTGCTGCCTAGATTAATAATTACAAAATAGAGACTTGTGGAAGTTCCAGAAAGCACCAGTAGCAATAATTAGCAGGGAAAAACTAGAATTTGACAACTCTGGGTTTGGATCCCAGGTCACATATTTTCACATCAATAACCTTACACAAATTATTTGAACTCTATAAGACATTCCCTCATCTATATAACAGACATAATAACAGTTCCTATCTCATAAAGTTATTGTGATGATCAAATTGGACATCCTAATAAAATGCTAATAATGGGTTTACTCAGTACTTTTGAAAAATACAATTAACAGCCATACATTAATTTCAACATCAAGTGTGGAACCATGGATTGCTTTGAATTTAGTTCTTTCTGCAAGATCTTCATCTTCTGTTTGGATATAATTGTTATTCTAAGTAACTGCCCTTAATCCCTAAAGATTGAATATTAAAATGTTCTCTCATTACAAAATGTCAGTTTCATAATTCCTCTGCCCATTGAGCCCTACACGGTGAAGCATTCTTCCTGACCTTTTTAGATTTCACCGATTGTTTCAAAGTCTCCATATAATTTTAAAAGAGCTTTTGTGCTACTTTTCCTGAACGCTTATTATAGGTTCCGAGTCATCACTAAAAAAAAAAGTATTTGCCTGCATGTGCTTTTATAATGAAGGTGATTTAATTGGGCACTCTGCCTCCAGAGATCAGCAAGGGTTAGAATGACTTTTTTAAGAGTACATGGGAGAAATGTTACAGAAAGGAAAGAAGAAAAAAAATGACCTCACCATCTGCTCCCAGCACTGGATTCTGCATACTTTATTAAGGCCAATGGGAAGGCTGGGGTGTTGTATTTGGAAACTAGCTCAGCTGATGGACAAGCTCTCCACCTGTTCTCCTGGAGTGGATCGGCTCATCAGCCTGCATCTGTCTGCTTTGCAGTAATGCCGTTGGGCAATCCTGGGGTAAGAGCACCTCAAGCACATGACATTACTATTTTCCTGGAGTCCTGGGTACCCTTGAAGTTTCCTAGTTGAACTTTTCCAAGATGATACTTGTTCATTTATAAGAATCTCTTCTTGGGCTGGAGAGATGGCCTAGCAGTTAAGAGCACCGACCGCTGTTGCAGAGGACCCAGGTTCGATCCCCAGCACCCACATGGAGGCTGAGAACCGTCTGAAACTCTGATTCAAGGAGAACTCCAGTTCCAGGGGAATCCGACACCCTCTTCTGACCTCCGCGGCATTGCATGACACGGGTGCACAAACCTACATACAGACAGTACATTGATACACATACAGAAATAAATTTAAAAAAATAAAATTAAATTAAATTAAAAAAAGAATCTCTTCTTATAAAATTCTTATTCTATATTCTATATAAGAATATAGAAGAAAGCAAATACCTTTTTTAAACAGGGACTACCCAGCCAAGTTAATTTTCATTAAACTCTTCCTTTGCACACGGGGGCAGCAGAAGGAAAGACTGAGCTGGAGCTCCGCCTTTTGTTGATGAGAGCCCCATATAAGGGACCAAACCCCACACTTGCTGCTGAGTGCACATAGTTAGGTCTCGCCAAGATCGGGGGTTGGGTGCTGAATTTCACCTCCATGTCAGGTGGTATCAAATTCAAATGAGATCAGGATAGGAGACCGTCGAGGGGTTGGGGCAATGATCCTCGAGTTTCTGCTTTCAGTAGCCTTCAAGACAAAACTGTTGTGGCATTCTCTGATAAAGGAGGCATGCAGTCTGGGACACTGCTCTTGGGAATAGGCTGCTCAGTATGGCTGACTGAGTCTTAAAGCATTAAAATGTTGTTCATCCTGTATTTTATGAGTTGACAATGGTAGTCAATGTAGGTACCATGTGGATAAATTTCTCTTCAAAGCAGTACTAGTCGATAAGCCCTCACAACATGAACCAAACATGTTAGGTGATCCTTGAAGCTGAAATGATAGTCCTAACTCAGAATGGAATTTTTGTTATGGAGTCTGTAGATTCCATTCTAAATCAAGGTTCAAACTTTTCAGCCAACTAGAAACCATCCCTACTATGTGTGACCACAAGGACCGTACACACAAACATGTACAAACACACACACACACACACAAACACACACACACACACACACACACACACAACTAAATAAGTACTACAATATGTGTTTGGAGCCCATTGTGGTTATGCATTGTGTGAATGAGTAGTTTTTCAAGAGCAGTGTGTCAAGCCTGTGTGATTTGAAGATCCTTTCAGGGAAGACATGATGCCTTTCACAGTAACTGTAACAACATGTACCAGCGTGCTAGTGCTGGCACTAAAACCATAGAGCCATAATACCTAAAACTGCTGGCTCCTTAGCACGAATCATAGCAAGGCCTGTACAAGCCTCTCTGCTGCTCAGTCCCAGCGACAATGTCCTTGCGGAAGCAGTGAAGAGAAAACACTGATGATGACTTGTTCAATCCTTTTCCCTTCTCTGTACTAGGACTGAGTCCAAAGGCTGGCTCCCATGGTAGACACGTGTTCGATTACTGAGATACACCCAAGTTCCTAAATCTTATTATGTAAGACAGGGTCTTCCTGTAACCCCAACTAGCCTAGAATTCACTGTGTAGACCAGGCTAACCTTCATCTCATAGAGATCCACCTGTCTCTGCCTCCTGAGTGCTGAGATTAAATGTGTGCACCACCACACCCAGCACAGCCCCCAAATCTTAAAAATTGAGGTGTGTCTTTTAAAAATATTAAAATGCACAAGGTACAAATATTTTAATTCCGTGATGTAACATGTCAGTTATCTTGAAGGAAAAAAATAAAGAGAAACTATTTGTGGATTTATTTCAGATGCAAGCTGAACTGATTACCCTTTTTACAGAATACCATTTGTACTTGAAAGAAGCTGAGATTTTTCAGTCTTGGCTATTTTGCAGAGATTTTCTGCAAAATGAATGAAGTGAGCTGTCACTACAAGACAAACAGTTGACAGTACTTGTTGCCAACAATGAAAAAAATCTTGAGTGCGTTCAAACCAAAATTTAAATTTTGGAAAAATTGTTTCTACTAGTGAGAACTTGACAACTTTATAATAGTCACAAAGCTTTCTGATGAGACTGTGGTGATATTAATTAAAGTGGCTTTTTGGATTATGCAATGAAATATGTCAAGATTTGGAAGCTCTGCATAACCTAGTTAGATCAATATTTAAGGCAAAAATGTATAATGCTCAAAATCATGCCTGGGTAAGAGATTCCTTCAAAATACAACAGATTTTTACATAACAGAGAATGAAAACTGTATAGATAAAGTTTTAGATTCCACAGTGAGTCTCATATTTGAGGAAGTGCGACTGTCAACTTTGAGTATATTTTCAAAGTAAAATATCCATGATTATCTGAAAAGGCTACAAAATACCACTCTCCTTCCAACTATATAATATATAGAATCCATATACATATATATATACACATATATATATATATATATATACAATCTGTTTGAAAATCAACTTTTTCCGTGAGTCTCACCAAAACAACATACCTTATAATAGACTAAATTCAACACCAGGCATGAGACATTGCTGTCCTCTATTAAGCCAGCTATAAATGCAATTTGCAGAACTGTAAAACAACATGGTACTCATCAGATCCAAACTGAACTGCCTTTTTCAGAGACTGCTAGCTCCCTATGGGATAGTCACCACTTTTTAACCAAAGCATTTTAATTTTTACTAATATGTAATTCACTTCTTTTAATATTAAGTTTTAAATTTTAAATTCTGTTTTATCTTTATTATGATAAATATTGACATATGGTCAGATGGTCACATTACCATTCTGACATATGGTATAAAAAGTACCATATTTTGATATAGGAAACATTTACCTAAACAAAGCTGTCTTATGTACTATTAATGATAAATGTGTAAAGAGGACTCTAAACCAAAAATGTTGAGAAGCAGTGCTTGAGCTGTGAGACAGGCAACCCCAGATTCCTAGTGTCCCCCCATACAGTCTAAGCCAGAATGTCAAAAGAGCAACACAGACACTATATTAGCATGCTACTGTCTATTGCGGAGGCCTGTAAAAATGTCATGTGAACACAGAGCCAAGGGAGTGTACTCAGTGGGTAGAGTAGTTACCTAGCATGCATGGGGCCCTGGGAGCAGTCCCCAGCACTGTCCCTACCAGCCGAGGTGGCTCAGCATTTGGGAAGTGGAGGAAGCAATACCATAAGGCCAGTGTCATCCTCTGCTAAGTAGCAAGTTTGAGGCCAGGCTGGACTACAATGAAAATGAAAACTCATCTCCATTTTTTTTAATTTTTATTTTTTCATTTATTATTTTTATGTGTATGAGTGTACAGTCTGCATGTAGGTTGGTGCACCCGTGTCATGCAATGCCGCGGAGGTCAGAAGAGGGCATCGGATTCCCCTGGAGCTGGTGTTAAAGACAGTTCTTAGCCACCATGTGGGTGCTGGGGATTGAACCCAGGTCCTCTGCAAGAGCAGTTGGTGCTCTTAACCACTGAGCCATCTCTCCAGCCCCTCATCTCCATTTTGAAAAAGACAAACAGGACTCCCTACTCCAACAGATGGCTTCTTAAAGAAAACATCTCTGGATCAGAGTCTTAAGGTTTATCTGAATCACAGTGTCCTGGGAATTGCAAGATTAGGTTTCCTTGAGCAGTCCTTGTTGCTAAAGCTGAAGATAAGAATAGGAGTGGCCAAGGTCTGATGCAGCACAGCTGCAAGATTCCCAGTCAAGAGAGAGAACTCCAGCAGCTGCACAGAAACTCCTGTGGGCACTGGGAAAGTTCGCAGAGAGAATAGCAGCATCTGATGCCATGACATGGGAGAAGATGGGTAAAACCCACAGGCAGGTGCAATATCAGGGAGAAAAACTAAGGGCCATGTGATTACGGAGTCCTGTTAGACTTGATACCCAACTGAATGCAAGGAATGAAGGAAAAGAAACACACTGATTGGAAAATGCTAGACATAGCCTTTAGGTGAGGGTTGGGAAAGGAGGGTAAAGTTGAAGAGGAGAGGTTAGTGACAAATTTACTTGGACAGTTTGAACTTTATGAGCCATGAGTCGTGGAGCATAGACAGAGTACACATCTGTTAGTAAGAAAAATGCAGAGACTAAAAGCAGAGCTTTGGAAAGCAGTGGTGTATTGGGGTCCACTGAAAAGAACCAATGGTAGTACTGGACCAAAGAGGAGCAAGGCTAGGGACCTTGACATCAAAGGATGGACAATGGACGAGGGGAACAGGATGAGATTACACGTGACACTGGAGAATATAACACACTCAAACTTGTTTACCATCTGATATGATCATCTGTCTATACTACTTCCACCACCGTTTTTGGTGTCCTTGTGATGGTGATAATCTGTATGCCTTTTTTTTTTCAAGTGAACAGGAATAAGGGGGCAGGGGAATGGGGAGGGAAAGAGCACAGGAGGGAAGGGAGGGCAGTCGAGAGAGTGAGAATATCTTTGGAAACTGTGAACATACTCTAGTACAAATCTTCTCTTTTTAAATATTTGGCAGCATTTAGAAAATTTAAAGCATTTTAATTTTGGTTTAGATTCGAATGCATTTTTTGCCAAACTTTTATGGTCTATAAATAGTTATTAAGATTGCTAACCACAAAATCACTTAGAAATTTTTACTGCTGTCTTCAATGGTTTGGCAGAGAAACAACAGTCTCAAACTGAAAACAACCAGAAATTAGTCCTATGTGCTAGGGATATTGGGGGGGGGGGGCTTCCCCTGTGTAGCCCTGGCTAGCCCCAAACTGGAAACCCCTCTTCCTCAGCCTCTTGCTGAGTACTAATGTTATAGACATGTTACATTGTAAAATATAAATTAACAACTTTATGCATATTCTGGTTCTGAATCATAAGGATAATTGCAAATAATTTAGTCCAAACACAATTATTTAGCAACCTTTAAATTTTAGTTCAACTTCTGAGACTAGAAAATACTCTGGGTCGTTAAGACTTTACCACAAGGCTTTGTTCAGTAGATTGCACTTGACCTTCCTTCCACTTATTTGCTAATGAAGCTCAAGGACTAAGATGAAGCTTTTACAATGTATAACATGTAGGCTAGGGAGACAGCTCAGTCAGTCAAGTGCTTACCTCACAAGCAAGAACTCACCTGAGTTCAATCTGGGAGAACCTGCACAAACAGCTGGGCATGGTAGGATGGGCTTCTGATCCCAGACACTGAGAGACAGAGATAGGAAGATTCCTGGGACTTACTGGCCAGCTAGCCTGGTCTACTTGTCAAGCTTTAGACCAATGAAAGAGCCCATCTCAGAAAACAATACTGACAGCAACTGAGGACTAACAGCACAGTCTTCTGGCCTCCACACACATGTATACATGTGTACTTGCATGTACATTCACACATACAAAGAAAAATATTTAAATAATCATATGTAATATCTCTTTTTTTTAATTTATCCAGTTTTATCCCTCTAGAGGATCAAATGTCATTTCAACACTGTCAGCATTCTTAGACGTGGTGTTTTCTCTGTAGATGTCATCTTTGCTTAAATGTCATTTCATTCAGTAGATGGTACAGCATCTTATCCTTCATACCTTCTGTTTCTTTGACTTTTCATCAAAATTAACTGAATTCTCCTGTTCCCTCAGTTGTCCGAACATGCCATACACTCTTCCCCAACCACCTTTGAGCCACAGTGGAGATGGAGTGTGGCCACAGTAGCTGACACCCCCTTAAAGTATCCCCAGTAGTGAGAGGCTCCCAGGACAAGAGAGGTGCAGAGTCAGCTCAGATGGACTTTTGCTAGGACACAGTGGGACAGTTGTGCATGCATTCATGTGTGCATTCAGATGCACTTGTCTGTGCAAGCGGAGGCCAGAGATCACCCCACAGTGGCATGCCTCCTGCCTCTGCTGTCATCCATCTTGCATTTTGAGACAGTGTCTCTTACTGAACCTGAAGCTCTCTACTCTGCTTTCTCAGGACTGGGACTACAAGGCCACACCGCCACACCCGGCATTTTCTGTTTCATGTGGGTTCTTGGAGGATCCAACAGAAGTCTTCATGCTTACAAGGCAACTAGATTACTGACTGAGATATCTCCCCAGGCCTAGGATAGAACAACTTGAAGATCAAAATGAATATTCACAGCCAATAGAAACACATGAAGTGTGTTAACATATCCATAGATTTATAATGATGATACAAGAAATTGACCAACCTTTGTGGGATGCAAAAGGTACAAATCAACATTCTAAATACTGGGAAATAGAGGAAGATACTTTCCTTTGCAAACTGTACCTTAGGCTGTACAAGAATTGATGACCAATTTGTTTTCTTTTAGAAGCATCCCAGTTTATTAACTAATTGGCATATGGTAAATTTAGAATATCATCATGATTTTTCTGTGTATATGTGTATGTCTCTCTGAGTTTATAACATGTGAGTGCAGGTTCCTTGCAGGCCAGAGAAGGCATCGAATCCCCTAGAGATGGAATCATAGGCAGTTGAGAGCCATGAGACAAAGTTCTGGCTCTCTCCCTGGAAGAGCAACACATACTCTTATGTACTGACCCACCTCTCCTGCCCTGAATATCATCACTTTTTTCCTTAAATGAGTTATCCTCTGGCAGTTATCACTAATCACTGTCAGAACCATTGGCAGAAGAACCAGTGGAAAACATCTACAGATAAATAAATCATCATCTTTAACACAGTTACAAGAAAAAAAAAAGAGACAACTTAGTTATTTGAGCCGTGAAACAATGTGTGAGCCTACTCTGCTCCTACTTTGAGAAAAATCATAAAGTTACATCAATGATATAATTAAAGCAATGTTACAAATGTAAACAAAGAGAATTTCTATAAAGTCAGTATAGTGGTTATACATTTCTTAAAATTGTTTTCATAAGGTAAGGGGATGGATGGAGAGATGGCTCAGCTGTTAAGAGCATTCTTGCTGCTTCTGCAGAGGACCTAGGTTCAGCTCCCAGCACAGACATGGCAGCTAACATCCTTATCTCCAGTTCCAGGGAATATGATGCCCTCTCCTGGCCACTTTAGGCATTGCATGCACATGGTACACTTACATGCAAGCAAAATGCTCATACACTTTAAATAAATTAAGTAATAATAAATAAATATATCCTTCAGTGAAAAATATTGATGAGACATATGGACTTGCCTTGAAACAAACCAAGACCAGGGGGAGGAGGAAATGTACATGAAAAAAGATTTTCATATCTTGAGTGTATGTTAGATATTCCTCAGTGTTTGATTTTCTTAATTTCTTCTTTTTCCATAGAGTATATTCATTTGACACTTATACTGGTGTTTGTTATGAAAGGGTTATCATGCTAGAATAGGAAAAGAAGGATCATACTTATGCTGAGGGGGGAAATAGTCCAGGTATATGCTCAGAGACAGAGACAGAAGAGTATACTACAAAATCGCTCGAACATGGCGCCGACACCCCCTGCATCCTCCTGGAGCAGGGCAGTGTGGCTGAAGCGAGCTCCGGGTGTCCCATGTGGATTTTCTTTCACAAAAAAAAAAAAAAAAAATCAAATGGTTTTGTTCTCTGTGTTCTAGAGAGTGCTGGCTTCCGCCACCTTAGCCGGGTGCTCAGAGCCTGTCTGTGTCCCGTTCAGAGCTGGCCCCTGCTACTCCACGCTACAGCTCCATGTTTTTGGTATAGCCAACAAGTTACAAATGAGAGACACGATTCTTCCTGCATTTCTTGTTCCTTTAAAAACCAGAAGCCAATTTCAAAATCATGGAATATTTTCTAATGTTTTCATCAAAACGGATTGTTGTCAAACTTTTCTTTTCCAAACTTGGATTTGTTATAGTTGGATCAAAAAAAGCGAAAAATAAAAAGTTATTTTTAAATAAAGATGTATTTTGTCTAGCAGCATAAATTCCTGTCACTTTTTATGGTACTAGAGATTAGAACTCGGGGCCTCGCAAATCCTAAGCAAGTGTTGTACCACACCTCTACATTTCAGTCTGAGACAGGCCTCACTAAGTCACCCTGGCTAACTTAGAGCCAACTTTGTAGACTACACAGGCCTTGAATTACCTTGTAGTCCTCCTGCCTCAGAATCCTGGGGTAGATGGGATTAGAGGCCTACACACACACACAAACACACACACACACACACACACACACACACCTATTTATAGTATATCATTTTCTTGAGATCTGATTTTGCTTCAGTGACAACTTTATGCTTTTGTCCCTCAGAATACACATCTCCCTCCGAAAAATAGTGACAAATTATTATATAATTCACTCAAGCCCAAACACAGCCCAAAAGTAGCCATGCTGAAATAACTAAGTACAGGGCTACATGGAAAGGCTTCTGTGTACCCGGATCACAGTCTTTGCCACCAAGAAGCCCTTCTGCAGATGCCGTGGAAAGTTAATTCAAGACAACGTGCTTTCCAACTTTGCTCCTCACTCGTCCTGTGGAATTAGAGCCTAGAGGGCAAGGAACCTGAAGCAATGCTAATTTTATTCAGCTGTTCACTAAGTAGCTGCAGGAAGCTGGGAAGGTGGCTCCATCAGTAGAGTGCTTACTTTTCAAAGACCTGAGCTCAGTCCTCAGAACCCACATAAGAATACTGGGTGTTGTGGCATGTAGTTTTTCAGTCCCAGTGCTGGGGAGGTTAGACAGGAGAGTCCCTGAGACTCACTGCCAGCCAGTCTAGGTAATTAGTGAGCTCCTGTCCAATAAGAGACCCTTTCTCAATGGGAGTGAATAGCATTCCTAAGGATGACAACCAGCATTGTCCTCTGTCCTCCACATACATGAACACTTAATTCACATGCACCTGAACACACAGGAGCATGTGCGCACGCATAAAACATATATGAATAAAAAATACCATCTGGTATGCAGTACTTTTCCTAGTAGCTGTTGTGCTTTATAGCTGCCAACACCTTCAACTTCACAGAAGGTACTGTTTGTGATTTCAGGCAATATACCAAAGGAGAGGAAATATGTTTCCCCGAAGTAGTCAGGTTGTGTGCTTCTGGAGTTTGTAGGCCAAAACCTCGAGCTACGCAGGCTCCGCTAGGCTAGTCTCAATTCCCCTTCCCAGTTAAAGAGACGAATGCCAGGTCGAAAGCACAGAGAAGACTCTGTGTGGCCACACTGGAAAGAGGAAGCGATAAAGGATCAAGTGAACCCAAGTTGGTATTCACAGTACTGAAGTGAGGGTGAGGTTTAAAAGGAGAGGCACCGAGGTAGGAGGAGAAGATGTTCTCCTAAGCTAGTAGTCCTGGGCAAGGAGAGGCCTGGTTGTTCATTGTCTCAGCTCAGCTCTGCAAGCTGACCGACCACAAGATGAACATCTCATTGTTATTGCTTGAAAAGATCAGTTTGGTTCTGACAAGATGATCTCTTCTGGTCCAGGGCACAGCCTAGGTATTGTGAGAAATTTGCCTTCATCTGGGGTTAGGGTGTTCTGTCCTCAGAGGTTCTGCTGTTTCTGGAATCTAAATTGACTCAGCAGGAAAGACACCATAATCTATCTCTGTGTCTCAGCCAGAGAGACAGAGACAGAGAAACACAAAATGAGGCTACGTCAGGCTTCATCCTTCTTTTGTTCCCTGTGGGCAGAAGTGAGGAGTTGATGCTGTTTAGCAAAGGCAGCCTCTACGTGTCTGTTTCAGCCTGATAGCATGATAGAATTCGGCCTTGACCCCTGCCCTCTAGAGATAATATTTCTATCAGCTAAGATATGTTATAGTTGAAAAGATAGGGTCCACGAAGGTAGCTGAGTACTAAAGTGCTCAGGGGACCAACGATCACACAACAATAATATAATTAACAATAACTTAATCCTTCCTGTGCCTCTGTTTAATTCCATTTTTACTGTAATGCCTCCCTAAATTAAATGATACCAGTGTTGTGAGCATTACATAGACACACAGGTGCATTCATAGTTTCTGTTGTGAGACCACAAGATTTATTTGTGGATGAGACGTTTGCAGACTGCCCAAAAGCACCCAACTCCTCCCTGACTCAGGCTCTGTGGGACGAGCTTCCCAAACTGTGCCATGCCATCCCTTGCTTTGGGACCATCCGCGATCCCTCCCAGTGCTCCAGGACTTAGCTTCCCGGCTGACTAGTCCAGACCAGCTCGTCTATTTCTCAACTCCTCTCCCTGAATTTGGCACTATCCATCCACGGCTTCTGAAGTGATCCTAACTAGCAAGGGCCACTGTGCCCTCCTGGAGGACCCCTGAGTAGCCTGAAAAGAGCAGTTTTGTCCCTCATTATAAAATCAAAAGAGAGAACTCGAAAACTAGAACAAGCAACTTTTTGTATCCAATCAGAAAGCAACCAAGGTAATTCAATAATACCAACAGAATCAGACTTCAACTCAACAAAGGACAGCTTGAGTTTCATACCAGAATCACAACCAACAAAGAAATGTACTTGCCAAAACCACAATGAAAATATAAAAATATGGAAAATCCAAAATAATATATTCCCACCAAACACCACTAGTGCTATAGAAGAGTTCTACAATGAGAAGACCCAGGAAATACCCCAGGACACAGACTTTAAAATGAACGATTATAAATATGATCAAAGAAGTCAATGAATTTAAAAAACACACAGACAACTCAAAGAACTGAAAAAAGATAAGGATAAACTTCTGACTAAATTCACAAAACAGAAATATTGAAGAAAACTCAGGCTGAAATAAAGAAGAAAGTGCAAATTTCAATAAGGCCATTTGAAATGGCAGGAAAAAGCCTCACCAACAGAATGAATGACATGGAAAACAAAATACCGGGACTGGAAGATAAAGCTGGAGAATTGGACCACTCAAGCAAAGAACATGAAAAATGAAGACAACAGGAATGGAATAGGCAAAAAAGTGGGACACCATGAAAAGACCAAATTTACATCATAAGCACAGAAGGAGAAGAATCTCAGGTAAGTGGTCTCTACCAGATCTTCAATGGAATTATATACGAGAGTTTCCCAAAATTAAAGACTACAAGTACAAGAAGCACATGGAACACAAAATAGACAGGACTAGAAAAGAAACTCCCCATAGTATATCGTAGGAAAAACACTAATGTACAGAAGAGGGAAGACCTAAAACTGTAAGAGAAAAACAAGTCACATATAAAAGAAAAGCCATCAGAATTATAGCTGACTTTTCAATGTAAGCTATGAAAGCCAGAAGAGACTGGACCAACATGTTCCCAGTTCTAAATGATGATAGATGCAAACCCAGAATAATTCACCCAGCAAAAATGTCTGTTATAGTTGAAGAAGAAAAGAAAATCTTTCATGACATTAATAGGCTGAAAGAATTCATTGTCCAGAAAACCAGTCATTCAGAGAATACTTGAAGCAATACAAAGGACTGAAGAAAGGAATACCCAAGAAGCACCAGAAAGAAATTAAATTTAATTAGATTAAATTAATGAAGGTATAATTGTGGAAACACAAAATTAGACCCAAGAATGCAAATACAAGTTAAAATTACAGTAATATATATATATATATATATATATATATGTATATATAATAACTTTAAATATCAATGGCCTGAACTCCCCAGTCAAAAGACACAAGATAGTTGAATGGATTAAGAAATAAAAGCCATCATTTTGTTGTCTGCATGAAGCTCATCTCACCTTCAAGGATATGCATTACCTTAAGGTGAAAGGATGTAAAAAAATATTCCAAGGAAATGGCACTAATAAGTAGATGTTGAAATTATAATACCTGAAAAGTAGAATTCAAATTAAAGCTAATCAGAAGAGATAAAGGGGTCACTTCATTCTGCCCAAAGGAACAATTTTCCAAGAAGATATTACAATTATGAACATATATGCACCAAACTATGGTGTCCCCAACTTCATAAATATGATACTATAGGACTTTAAGACACAGATATACCTCAACTCGGTAACAGTAGAAGACTTAAATTCCCCCCTATCTCCAATAGACATGTTAACCAGACAAATAATAAACAGACAGACATCTGGATTAATTGATACCATCCATCAAATGGACCTAACAGACATCTGCTGAAAATCCCCCCAAGCACCAAAGAATACACTTTCTATTCAGCAGCAGCCACATACTGGGGCACAAAATAAACCTTAACTAATACAAAGATTGAAACAATTCAATGCAGTCTCTCATACTGCAATGCAACAAAGCTTAAAATCAAGACCAAAAGAAGCTCTAGTAACTACACAAACTCATGAAGATTAAATGACATACTCCTGAATGATGAATGGGTCAAAGAAGAAATTAAAGAAATAAAAGTATTCCTTGAACTAAATGAAAAGCATGTACAACACAATGAAACCTTTGGGACACTATAAAAGTAGTTTTAAGAGGGAAGTTTCTAGCTCTGAGTGCCTAGTTAAAAACATCAGGCTGAAAAAAAAAAAATCAAGCTGGGCATGGTGGCACATGCCTTTAAAGTCCCAGCACTCGGGAGGCAGAGCCAGGTGGATCTCTATGAGTTCAAGGCCAGCCTGGTCTACATAGTGAGCTCCAGGCCACCTGGGAAGGAAGGGAGACCCTATCTCAAAAAAGACAAATATATATATATATATATATATATATATATAGATAGATAGATAGATAGATATAGATATAGATATAGATATAGATATAGATGTGTGTGTGTATGAGAATTCAACTGAGAAATTATGTATGATGTATGGAAATAGTTTAATAACAGTAATAAATTTTTAAAAAGAAAAAATTAAAAATCTATCAGAAAGAGCTCAAACAAATGACTTAACATTTCAACTCGAGATTCTGGAAAAGGAAGAACAAATGAAACCGAAACCCAGCAGACTAAAAGAAATCACAAAACTAAGAGCAGAAATTAATGAAAAGGGAACAAATTAAACAATACAAAGAATCAATGAATCTAAGCCAGTTCATTGAAAATATAACAAGATAGACATACCCTTATCCCATTCAGCCAAAAGAAATAAAGGTCAAATCCAAATCATCAGAATCAGAGATGAAAGGGGAAACATCCCAACAGACACCAAAAAGATCCAAAATATTGTAAGGGAATATTTTATAAACCTATATTCTCTTAAAGTTGCAAACTTAAAGAAATGGATGAATATCAATATTCATGGCAATGAGCAAAACTAAGCCAAGAGATCAACAGCTTTAACAGACCCATAACATATAAGTTAATTGATACAGTAATATAAAACCTCCTGACTGAAAAAAGCCCAGGCCCAATGGATTCACAACAGAATTTTACTGGACATTTAAAAAAAAGATCTACACCAGTACTGCTTAAATTATTCAAAAAGATAAAATCAAAGAGAGAACTCTCAAACTCCTATGAAGCTAACATCACTCTAAACTAGGTAAAGAAGCAACCAAAAATAAATAAATAAATAAATCTATAGATCCATATCCTTAATGATATCAATGCAAAAATTGTCAACAAAATACATGTAAACCACTACAGATCTGTTACAGATACCATTGAAAAGATTGTCCACTGTGATCAAATCAGCTTTATTCCAGAAATGTAGGAATGGATCAATATGCATAAATCAATAAGTTGTTATAAATTATATAAATGGACTCAAAACTAAAAATCACATGGTCATCTCAAACAGATGCAGAAAAGACTTTTGACAAAAATCCAACATGGATTTATATTAAAAGTTCTAGAGGGAATTGGACTCAAAGGAACACACCTCATCATAATTAAAGCTATATGCGACAAACCCATGGCCAACACAGTCTAATGGAGAAAAGCTGGGGGCATTCCATTTAGAATCAAGAACCAAACAAGGCTGTCCACTGTCTCCACTCCTTTTTAATACACTGCTTGAAACTCTTGTTAGAGCAATAAGACAAGAAAAGGAAATTAAAGGAATACTAATTGGAAAAGAAGAAGTCAAATTATCCCTATTTGCAAATGCTATGTTATTAGACATAAGACATCTCAAAAATTCCACCAGAAAACTCCTAGAAATGATTAACATTTTCATCAAATAGGCAGAGTACAAAATAGATCCACAAAATGGTAGCTTTTCTATAAACCAGTAACAAGCAAGCCGAGAAAGAGTACATGGGAACTTTCCTATTCACAACAGCCTCAAAAAACATATCTAGGAATGAACTTGACTAAAGACATTAACGATCTCCACAATGAAATTTTTATTTGTATTTATTTTTATTTTATGTGTCTGCATGTTGTTAAGTGCCCATGTTGTGCAATGCCTGCACAGGTCAGAAAAGGTTGCCAGATGTCCTGGAATTGAAGTTACAGATGGTCATTAGCCACCATGAGGGTGCTGGGATTCAAACTCAGCTCTTCTGCAAGAGTACCCAGTGCTCTTAACCACTAAGCCATCTTTCCCACCACATGAAAAATTTTAATGCTGGGCATGGTGGTGCATGCCTTTAGTCCCAGCACTCGAGAGGCAGAGGCAGGCAGATATCTGTGAGTACAAGGCCAGCCTGGTCTACAGAGCAAGCTCCAGGCCAGCTGGGACTAAAGGGAGACCCTGTCTCAAAAAGACCAAAAATAAAGAAAGAAAAAGTTTAATCTTTAAAGAAAGAGATTGAAAAAGATAACCAACAAATGGAAGTACCTCCCATGCTCATGGCTTGGAAGGATTTAATATTGTGAAAATGATCATCCAATCAAAAACAACCCATTGATTCAATGGAATGCATATGTGGTCACAGAACATCCAGGATACCCAAACCAATCCTGAGCACAAAGAGCAATACTGGGGGAGATTACCTTGCCAGATCTCAAAGCATATTATAAAACTATAGTTGTAAAAATAGCATTGTATGGCAAAAAGCATACACATACATCACTGGTACATAATTGAAGATCCAAACATGAGGACATGCAATTTCAGCCACCTGATACTTGACAAAGGGGCCAAGAACACTCAGTGGAGGAAAGACAACATCTTTAGCAAATGGTGCTGACAAAACTGGATCCCCACCCATAGAAGAATGAAACTAGACCCTTATCTTTCACCTTGCACAAAAGTCAACTCCATCTGGATCAGACCTCAATGTGAAAACTGAAACTCTAAAATTGTTAGAAGAAAACATAGGCAGTAACCTACAAGATGTAAGTGTAGGAAAGGACTTTCTAAATTGGACATCAGTTGCCCAGGAATTAAGGTAAAAAATCAGCAAGTAAGACCTTATCAAACTAAAAAGTAGGAAAGAAACTTCACCAATGACACTCTGATAGAGGTTTACTATCCAGAAGATATAAAGAACTCAACAAACAAACAAGAAAACAAGTGACCCAATTAAAAGATGGGCTAAGGATCTGAACAGAGAGTTCTCAAAAGGAATGGCTATCAAACATCTTAAAGAGTGTTCAATATCCTTAGTAATTAGGGAAATACAAATCAAAACCACTTTAAGAGTTCATCTTGCCCTAGTCAGACTGGCGAAGACCACAAGAACAAATGCTGGAGAGGATGTGCAGAAAGGAGAACACTCATTCACTGCTGGTGGGATTACAAACTCATGCAACTCACTCTGGAAAACAGTGTGGAGAACTCTTAAATAACTGAAAATGACCCTGCCATTTGATCCTGTTATACCACTCCTTGACATATATCCAAAGGACTCATCCTACTGCAGAGATACTTGTGCATCCATGTGTGTTGCTGCTCTTTTCATAGCTAAGAGATGGAAGCAACTAAAGTGCCCCTCAACTGACAAATGGATAATGAAAATATGGTACATGTACCCAGTGGTAAAGGATGACAAAATCATGAAATTCACAGGTAAATCAATGGAACTAGAAACTATTATACTTAGTGAAATAAAACAGACTCAGAAAAATAAATGATATATGGTCTCCTTCATTTGTGGATCTTGGCACAAATCCTTGTATGTGAGTCTGTATCCTGATGTAGTTGCAGGAACCAGGAAAATGGAAAGGAACCAGGGAGGTAAAGGGAAAGAAGGAACCCGAGAGAGGAGGGACCAGTAGGAAACAGGCATTACCAAGGGGGAAATGGATAACACGGGAGAGGGAGAGAAAGGGCTATACCAGAAACCACCAGATTAGAGGAGAAGAAGAGCTCAAGCGATGGGGGACCATCAAGAATACAATGGGTGAAATGGGGGTGTTTTAACTGGGGAAGGAGAGAGGGTTGGACAAGGAGTGAGAGCAGAAAGATAAATAACAATTAGCTGATGTGAAAACCCAGGGGGAAATTTATTAGTTCAAAAGCCCACTGAAAAATTACATGTACAATATCTCAACATGGCCAGAACATTCTAATCACTATTTGGAATATCAGAACATTTGAGAAAAGCCGTAGGGAAAGCAGAGGAAACAGCCCTATTTGAAGTTGTCTTCCCTTCTATCCACACCTAAATTCTTTCTTTTCAGTAAAATAACACATTTATATTATAGAATTACTGCTACTGCTCAAGTAGTTCCAAATAATTCATTGCTGTGTGTTCATATAAGAAATTTTCCTCAAAAACTACCTTGTGGCTAAGTGCATATCTGACATAGCATCTATATTTTTCCTCATACGTATGATTTCATCAGTACAGTATGGTAAAGTGTATATAATTATAATGATAGAAGTCCGTGTAAAAACATTTAGTCACCTAGGGCCTGGTAATGACCAGAATTTTTGTTCTACAATGTTTTAAAAGATTTATTTTGTTTTGTTTTGTTTTGGTTTGGTTTGGTTCTCTTTTTTTTTTGAGACAGGGTTTCCCTGTAGCCTCAGCTAGCCTGGAACTACCCATGTAGATCAGCCTGGCCTTGAACTCAAGGAGATCCACCTGCCTCTGCCTACCAAATGCTGGGATTAAAGGCATGAGCCCCCACACCCGTCTCCAGAGTGCTAGGGTTAAAGGCATGCACCACCATGTGGGTGCTGGGAATTGAACCGGGTCCTCTACAAGAGCAGTTGGTGCTCTTAACTGCTGAGCCATCTCTCCAGCCCCAAAAGATTTATTTTTATATATGTGCATGTATGTATGTGTGTTGGTGTGAAGATATATGCAGGTGCCTGCAGAGGCTGGAAGAGGGCACCAGAGTCCTTACAGTTACAGGAGTTTGTGAGCTTCCTGAAGTGAGTGCTAGGAATTGAACTTCGAACCTCTGGAAGAACAGCAAGCCTCTTAATCACAGAACCATCTCAACCATCTCTCTAGCCCCTTAGTCCATATCTTATTTAAAAAAAAAAAAAAAAACAGGACAAGGTTTACATAAATTGTTGCCCTCTGTCACTCCAAGGAGTGAAGCTACTTTGTAACACTCTGTTTCCACAAAATGAACTTTCCACAGAAAACCTCAATGTATCATGGAACTTGGATCCAACCAATAAATCCAAGATCAATTATGGAATTCGTTCCTTCAGTATGATTGCTACAAATCCATTAAAGAAAAAAATATGCACATATTATGATTCTAAGATTCGAATATTTTGAATTTAAATTTTAAAAAAACACCATTTACCAAAGTTCCAAATACTAGTTGGGCAGGAAAGTGCTGCAAGTCCCTAGGTCCTCCAGTGCTCCTTAGTTGTCCCTGGCTCCTCCTCCCTTTGATCTTAACCCTCTCTCCAAGCACCTGTGTATCCCAGTGCCTTGCTGCTAGGAGCTGGCTTTGTGTGCTAACCCAAGATTAATTGCTGGCTTTGAGATGCTGGTAGCCTGGCAGATGATCCCAGCAAAAATAACATTTCTACCATTGTGTTCACAGCTTGACTGTGGCTAGTGTTTTGTTTCCTTTGAGGTGGAATAAAACAACATGTAGATCCCAGTGCAGAGGTGATTCACAGAGGGCCCTGGCCCTGTCCACCATGTGAGGCTGCTCTCCTACAATTCTTGTTCATTCGAAGTAATATTTCTTTCACAAAATATTGACTAGGATTTGCAATCACACCTCAGAGAGTCGCCAGATGAAAGAAGCTTATCTTTCAGAGCACAGGGAAATAACTGCTCTTTTTTTCTGTTTTTTCCATTTTCGTGTGTGTGTGTGTGTGTGTGTGTGTGTGTGTGTGTGTGTGTTTACTTTCATGTAAGGGGCATGTACATATTAGTTCACTTGCATGTGGAAACCGTAGGCTGATGTTTGGAATCATCCTCCATCTCTCTTCCACCCTATCCAAGGAGGCTGTCTGCCATTCATTCCCCATTCCCCGAGCTCCCCAGTGGTCTTGCCAGCTTAGTCTGGGAATCCCCTGATTTTACCTTCCAAGGTGGAAATGATAAGCAGGTTGCCATGCCCATGTAACATTTACATGAATTCTGGGGATCCCAACTCCAGTCTTCATTATTGCTTAGCAAACACTTTAATCACTGAGCCATGTCCCCAGCCCCGGAATCACTGATCCTTTAGAACACACATGGATGTATTATATATGTAATATATATGTAATATATATGTAATATATATGTAATATATATGCAATATATATGTAATATATATGTAATATATGTAATATATATGTAATATATGTAATATATATGTAATATATGTAATATATATGTAATATATGTAATATATATGTAATATATGTGTATATATATACATATATATACATATATGTAATATATATTGCATATATATGTAATATATATTTATATATTCATCCAAAATGGGTGACAAACTCAATATTAACTGGGGGGTTTTTGTTTGCAATATCAGTCTATAAATGGCAAGGAAAGCAGCCATGACAAAATATAGTAGAAATAATACATAAGGCTGGGAAGATAAGTCAGGAGATATAGCATGAGACCTGAGTTTGAGCTTAGAACTCCTATAAAAAAAAGCGAAAGCAGTGCCAGCTGCTTGTAACTCAACACTGGGAAGTGGACACTGACAGATCCCTGCAGTCTGCTGCAGCCTAGCCTTCTTGGTGAGTTCCAGGTCAAACAACAGACCTTTTCTCAGAAAATAAGAGGGACGGTGTCTAAGTAACAACACCCAGAGTTGGCCTTTGGTGACCACATTTACACACACATGTGCCCATATGAACATATATACACACATATAATAACTATCGTTTTTATTGTTGTTGATGTATCTTCTGTAGTAGGTCCTTTTGCTTTATTAGCACCAAGAATTAAGAGGAGTAGTTTTAAAATGAACATGGGAGCTCAGGTCTCAAGTTGGTGCCATTGTCAGTTTGACAGCAAGCCTCTATGTGAATGAATAAGTTTTGAATATTGTTAGCAAGCTTCTGGTCTCTTCTCTCAGCTCCGGCCCATTGCTGACAGTCCTGTGCTCTACTTCTCACTCTGATGTCACCCCAGCTGGAGGATGTGCCTCTGGTCATACAAAATTTGGACGGCCATAGGCCTCAGAGCTCAGACAGTCGTGTCCCTTATGCAGAGTCCTGTGCTGTATGTGGAGCTGGAGCCAAGCACTAGGGTGATAGATGTCTGCAGCCAGCCATGTGGGGATTAGCATTCCAGGGTCAGCCTCAGAGAGGGGTTGGGAGCCAGGGATCGTTTCTAAGTGGGATGCTGGAGTACACTATTACCAGGCTGAGGTATCAAAACCTGTTAAATAGATGGTTAATCAGGAGGAATGAAATGAAAAGACACGGGCAAACTTCCACCAGGGAAAAACCATAACTTTCCTTCCTGATCTTTGGTCCACTTGGAACAGGAACATAAGAGTAACCATTGGGCACTTTTTCTGCTGTCTGTGAACATTTGTAGTGTAGGTGTCTAGCACTTAGGAAAATAAGGCCTAGGATTCAGGGAGATGGCTCAGTGGATAAAGCTCTTGCTTTCCAAGCATGAAGACCTGAGTTTTATCCTAACACTTGTGAGAAAGCCTGCTGGCCAGCTAGTCAGGCCAAATCAGTGAGCTCCAGGCTCAGTAAGAGACCCTGTCTTAAAAAGTAGAATTGAGAGCAGTAGAGGAAGCCTCCAGAATCAACTCCTGGCATCCGCACGTATATTGAGAAGCACACACAATAGGGGAGGGAGAAGCAATATTTAAATTATTTTTTATTTATGTATTATTTTTTGTGTGTATATGAGTGTACTGTCTGCATGTAGGTTTGTGCACCCATGTTGTGCAATGCTGCAGAGGTCAGAATAGGGGGCATCAAATTCCCCTGGGACTGGAGTTAAAGACTGTTCTTAGCCACCATGTAGGTGCTGGGAATCGAACCTGGGTCCTCTGCAAGAGCAGTCGGTGCTCTTAACCACTGAGCCATCTAAATTAATTATTAATGTAATTATTATTCCCAGAGTTGTGTGTCTGTTAAAGGGATATGAAATCTCCATCCATACCTTTCCCAAGAAATGACAGCTTCCAGGAGAATCTTGCCTTTGAGATGGAGATCTCAGTCACTTCTAATACCCTGTCTACGTGGCACCTCTTCTGAGGTTTTGTCTAAGGAATTTTCACACCCTCTCCCTTTACCCCATCCCTAACATGTTTCCAGAGATTTCAATCTTTCAGTTAATGTTTGCTACAGGAACCACCTAAGAATAGTCTCGCTGCTCTGAGCAGATTCTATCTTGGGACACGATGGGTGGAAAACAGCCAAGAACATTCTAGCAAATAGGTGCCCAATTGGGCTTTTCAATATTAAGCGTTTGACAGGGCCACAGCAGCACCAGCAGGATTGGCATTGGAAGAATGCACTGCCCAGTTCTATTTGAAAGCTCCCTGTCATTTCAGAAGCACTTGAACACAGGCTTTGCTGCTGTGCTGGCGGGGATTATTAATAGGAGTTCAAGACTTGTTCTTGTAGTGCCCTTTTGATCCAAAAAAGAAAAAGAAAAAAAGCTTTTCTCTTCCTAAATACTACCAATGCAAACCAACCAACAGGAGCACGCCTTCCCCGTGACATGGCATAGCTGTTAAAGCTGTCAGTCAGGTGTGCTAAAGCACATTGAATTTCATGCAACTCCCTCCCGTTGGGCATAGATATTAATAGATTGGTATTAATGATTATGACAGGACCCTATAGATTCCCATACAAGCTGACTCACTTATTGAGGAGTTTGTTTTCTTTTTGCTTGTTTTAAAAGATCTGCTGGAAAAATAGGCACTCCCCAGTAATCTTGGGAAAAAAGTGAAAAGGATGTCAAAAGATTTGTTTCTGGGGGTTGAGTAGATAGCTCAGTGTGTAAAATGCTTGGCGTACCAGCATAAGGACCTGAGTTCAGATTCTCAGCAGCCATGTAGACATCAGGTGTGCTGGTATGTCCCTGTCACCCCAGTGCTGGGGAAGGAGAGACAGGGATCCCCAGGGTCACTGGCCAGCTAGTCTAACTGAATTGGCAAGCTCTGAAAATAATGTAGAAAGCAGTAAAGCCGGGCGTGGTGGTGCACGCCTTTAATCCTAGCACTTGGGAGGCAGAGGCAGGCAGATCTTTGTGAGTTCAAGGTCAGCCTGGTCTACACAGAGAGTTCCAGGCCACCTGGGGCTACAGGGAGACCCTGTCTCGAAAAGACAAAAAAAAAGAAAGAAAGAAAGAAAGAAAGAAAGAAAGAAAGAAAGAAAGAAAGAAAGAAAGAAAGAAAGAAAGAAAGAAAGAAAGTAAAGGAAGATACCTGATCTTGACCTTTGGCCTCCATATGGGCATGTATGGATGAATGCACATACAGAATTGGAGAGAGAGAGAGAGAGAGAGAGAGAGAGAGAGAGAGAGAGAGAGAGAGAGCTTAGCATGTGCTTACTTCTTTAGCAATCCAGTGCTTCCTAAAGAAACTGATGTATTGTGAGTGTTCTCCCACTGTCCAGTCTTGGGGTCTTGGGTCCTTCTCTGCAGGGGTCTGTTCACTTTGCTCTTTGTCCCGAAACGTAAGGAATGAACATGAGATGTTCTGCGTGGGAAAGTGTGTATCCATGGGACACCACTTCCCTGGGCATTGGGGGAATAAGTGTTGAAGTTGAAAGGCAATGGAGACAGGATTCTTCCAATTGTCTTGAGGCGGAAAGCAGAGAGTTCCTGGAGAAGCCTCTGGATATCTCCCGTGAGGTCGTTTTCTGTCATTCAAACCTTCTGCTGCCTGTCGGGGCTGGAATAACACAACACTGTAGGGTATTCTCTAGTCTAAGGATTTTTAGAGGTTAAAACTAAAGTTAAGAAAACCATTGTCTTTCCATACAACAACTGGAAATCACTTCAAAAATAATAAAATCATCAAGTGTATACAATTTGAGGAAAAAAAATATTGCTTTTTTGTTCTTTTCCTTTCCTCCTGTTTACTGGTTTCCAAAACTGGAAGCTGGGCATCTGACAAGATGTTCTAGCCTGCCCTGCAGTGCCACCGGCCACAGAGGAAGGTGATGCTGAGGACGTTCTCACAAACATTCTCGGAGGTGAGGCTGGAAGTTAAGTTTAGTTAGAGAAATCATTGTTCTTCTGGAAAAAAAAATACTCCCCCAGCTTAATCTTTTCACTGCATGGTTTTCTTCCTTTTGCCCTGATGGGTTCATATCTTTTTCCGTATTCTGTGATATCTACAGGGAAAAAGAAATGTTTTCTTTTGCCAAGGCCAGGTTTATGGCTAAGGTCTCCATAATGAAAGACATTAGCAAGAAGAAAGCATGTACAACTATTTGGTGTAAGTTTTTTCTAATTAATTTTATTTTATTTTGTGGTGCCAGAGAACAACCTTGTATCTTTTTAATTTTTTTTGAGAATTCCATATGTCAGTATTGCAACATTCCCACACTTCCCGGAGCTCCCTCAGGCTCCTCCAAAGTCTCCCTACTTCCTCTCAATTGTTATTACATATGCATGCATAGATTTATAAATATACATTTATATATAAAATGCACTGAGCCCACTTAGTACTGTTTTTTCTGTAGAGCTGACCTCTTATTGCATACATGAATACATATACATCACCCACTCCTCTTCCCAGGCCCCACTCCCTGTCAATTTGCAACCTCTTCTTCATTATTGATTCATATATATGTACATACACAATGTGGTGGTTTGAATGAGAGTGTCCCCCATAGGCTTTAAGTATTCAGACATTTTGTCCCCAGTTGGTGGCACTGTTCTGGAAGGTCTTAGAAGATGTGGTCATGCTGGAGGAAGTATGTCATTGGGACCCGGCTTAGTGAGTTTAACAAGCCTTGCAGTCTCTCTCTCTCTCTCTCTCTCTCTCTCTCTCTCTCTCTCTCTCTCGACTTCTTGTACTCATTACGAGATGTGAACCTTGGCTTTCTGCTCTGGCCTGGCCACCATGCCCGCCAACCACAATGCGACTGCTAATTCCCTTGGAACCATCAATCCAAGCGCAAATAAACTCTTACCATTTATAAGTTCCCATTGGCCATGGTGGTTTTTTATCCGAGAACAGAAAGTGACTGATTACAGTAGTGCCATTTAGTGGTTATAATATATATGATATAATATATATATATATATATATTAATGGCTGACTCACTTGGGGATGGAGACCCACTCAGGGGCGGGTTCGTGCCTTTTCCTCGAGCTCTTTGCTCGTCCTTCAAGCTCATTCATCTGGTGGGTCGCCCGGGAACCTTTCCTGAGGTCCCACCCCCTAGTCCACTCAGGGTCTCAGTGTTGGCTAGGCGCAAGTGTTCCACTGGCCCGGTGGCTACACAACCCGCCCGGTTTGGTGTCAGTTCTGGGTAGCCTGAGAGCCTTCTCACTTGCTTTCAAGCTTAGGATCAGTGGACACGTTATGCAGAAATATGACTGGAGGCCAGAGGTAAGGTCACATAAACTAGAAAGAGCACAGCAAGACTTGCCAGCTCCTCTTCATCTCTATGCTCTGCGTCTTCAGGGAAACAAGGATTCCTTTCCACCCTGAGTAGCATGGGCACCTCACACAGGACAGTCCTAAAACCTACTTCAGGGCAAAGTCCCTTTCATTTTCTGCTCACTCATGTCTGCCTGCCCACCCAACACTCATCACCACACCGAGCCAGTCCCACCCATTCACGGTGGTGGTCCTGACTTTGGCACATCTCTGATCCCTGTCCTCTTCCATCACTATTCTTTCCAGCCACCTCCGATAATAAAAGATTTCTCCACATCTGCTTTCAAATCACCTGTTTGCAAGTTCCTGCCTGAGCCTGGTGATCCTGTGTGCATTTGATTTTTCTTCTCTGTTTATAAAGCTTCAAATGGTCTTTATACAAAGGAACAGTTTAAACTGTAAAACTCTTACGGTGAACCTGTTTTGTCACTGAATACATAAATTAATTGACTACTTCCTGTTTCAGCTGCCTATCACTAGGTAACGAGACGCACAGCAATATAGTGACTTAAACAATAGCCATCCCTGGCTTCCGGTTCTGCAGTGTGGACTCATCCCAGCTGCGCAGCTCTCCTGCTGGTCCGGCCTTTGGTCACGTGATGACCATGATCATAGGAACATTCACCTGAGGTCAGGGTAGTTCAGAACTGCCTCCTGTGCTTGCAGGCCAGCCACCGGTACCTTCTGCAGCTGGTCATAGTCTCCATCCCATAGTGAGACCAGCAAAGTAGCTGGGTTTCACATGAGTCTTGCCAGTCTAAACCGGGGAGTTCTCTAACAGGACAGCCTATAGTCACTGAGCCTCTCCATAAGCTTGACACTAAGGCAATTAGGCTCTAGGCTTCAGCAGTGCACACATGTGACCCAGTCACTGTCATCATTGAGTTCATCTGCTGGTAAAAGTAACAGACAAACATGAGCATATGTACATAGTATATTAATGGTTACAAATATTATTGGGTAACAGCCAAAAATGAAGATGTGGAGTATGAAGTGAAAGAGGGTTAGCAGGTTTCAGGCTAAGATAAGGAAGGAAGTCAATGAAAGCTTCCTTCAGAGAGGCCGGTTGAGCAGTAGCCTAGAGGAGCTGGAGAACAAGCCAAAGGCTGTGAAAGAAGGAAGTCTGGGAAAGAATAACAAGACTGTGCTCAGAACATGAATGGCCTATCAGACAGAGAGCAAGCCGGCCATGGGACTGCAGGGTGACCGGCAATGGAGAAGACAGGCCCCAGTGGAAGAAGACAGTTTGCATCAATAAATTTATTTTTTTTTTTTTTGGTCTTTTTGAGACAAGAGCGTCTCCCTTTAGTACCAGCTGGCTGGAGCTCGCCATGTAGGCCAGGCTGGCCCTGTGAACTCACAGAGATCCGCCTGCCGTCTGCTCCCGAGTGCTAGGATTAAAGGCAATGCGCCATCACCCCTGAGATAATTTAATTTTAAGTGGTGAGTTAAATATCTATATCCCTGGTGAGCTGCCAAGTAGAAAGAAAAGTCAAGAAAATGGGATAGGAACTATTGAGTCAGTGGTAGAGCACTTGACTCAACATGTTGTGAGGCCCTGGGTCAGTATCCAGTACCAGTACTAACAGAAAGGAAATCAGGAAAATTTGGAAAGCATCCTGCCTAGTAGACACCCATAGGGATAATTGGTCCACAGAGTGCTTTAAACTATGGCCCCTCAAAGAGGAAAAAGCATAAGGAGCTTCGGGGTGGTGCCCATGAGGAGTGACCTATCTGGGCTGGATTCTGAAAGAATTTGCAAGAGACTAAGAAGTAGAAGTTGGAGAAAAGACTGGAGAGAGCAGAAAGGGAATGGCAAGTGTGGGTTGGAGAGTCAGACTCACCCTCAGCCAGATGGAAACCATTGGTGTCGTCATCCGGCACGACACGATGTCTCATGAGGAAACTGGCGCCACCAAGATGAAGACTGAAATGGAGAAGAGAAGGACCCAAGTCATGGACACAGTGGCTGAAGGCAATGGTCACAAACTGTGCAGGGCAGGTGCTTTGGAAAGGTTGGATGCAGCACTTCTTGAGGGGAAAAAAATATGTGCAGATGGGTCAACAGAACGCTGGGTTGAATGTTACTCGTTTGTTTTGTGTTTATTTAAATTATTGTGCATGGGATTGTGGGGTGAGGTGCACAACATGCAGTATATGCATGTGGACAACAACCTCAGTTCTCGCTCTCAAATGCCTTCCACTTGCTAATTTCGAACCAGGGCCCCTCCTTGGCCGGTATCTGCCAGATTGGCAGATTATCCTGCTAGGGAGCCCAGGGATCCTCCTGCCTCCTACCTCCTGAGTGCCTGTGATTGCCAACATGCAGCACTCTGCCCAACTTTTTCACATAGATTCTGGGGAATGAGCTCAGTTCCCCTTGCTTGCATGCCAAGCACTTTACTGACTGGACTCCCAACCCTTATCTTATAGCTTTTTAAGAGCATAATATAACTGACTTCTCTGTTATATTATGTTCTCTATATCTGGAAGCCATCTTTATCTGGAAAAAGTTGTTCCCTTTTAAAGTTGAAGATCTACCTTCAAAATGTGAGCGTGTTCTAATTGGTCACATCTTCTATCCGAGGGGCTGGGCCCTGGGGTGATCCAGTGTGCTTCTTTAAATTCCATTTGATAAGGGATATGCAAGAGAAAGATGGCATTATTTCAGAAATGCTCTTGTGTTTTCCCTCCCAGCATAACGCTACTGTGCAGTACTGATTTTGTTGTGAAAAGCGGCAGAGCTTTCTACCCAAACAGGAACCACACAGCTGTAGCAGTGATGCTTGCTGAAGGTAAATTCTCAGAATGAAGACACGAGTTTATTCTTGGCGCTTATAGAAACCCAGGGCAAAGAAATATTTCTGGCACATCTGTTCTGCACCACTTTCATATGGTTTTAAATTAAGTTTTTGAAACTCGGTACTGGCTGGGGATGTATGTAGCTTGGTGGTAGATGTACTTTGCCTAGTATATACAAAGCTCTAGATTTTACCTCTAGCAATGGGGTGGGGGATATGACTCTGCGGCACAAGTATACAAATGATGAATGGAATCCCAGAGAGTACATGGGTCAGGACAAATGTCTTACCTGAAGTGATGGTTTTAACTTCTACTTTGGTATGAGGAAACAGGTTTGAGTTTTGTAAAAAATAATATACAATAGAAATTAACTTGGGTTCTTTTTCTGTTACTCCGTGATAGGACAACCTGTGACCAACTTAATAAACAGGGTTTATCTGGGCTCACTGTTTAAGGATACAGTCTACCACAGCAGGAAAGTCAAGGCAGTCGGAACTTGAAGCAGCTGGGTCACGTCATTTCACAATCAAGAATGGAGAGCAATGAACCCATGGGCTCAACTCATCTTTCCAGTGATATAGTCCAAGATCCCAGCCAGGGAATGGTGCTGTCCACAGTGTGCCACTCTTTCTACATCAATTGATTCAATCAAGTTAATTCTCCATAGGCAGGCCCAGAGCCCCACCTCTCAGGTGATAGTAGGTTGACAATTAATACAAACTGTCACAGAAGCATAGAAATGTTCTTATGAAAATTTATGGATAGTGTTCACAAATGTCAGCTCTCTGCCTAAATATTTCATCCTGGTCAGGATCTAATGATAGTTCAGAAGTCTTCCAAACTTATATATATAGATATATAGTATATATATATATAGTATATTATATATATATATTTAGTTGGAAGAGTCTCTTGTCTGTTTGCTTTCTTGGGCTAAAGGACCTTACTAAAGACTTGCCTTGGTCTGCAGACATAGTTCAGTTGGTTGGTGTGCCTTGCGTTAGCATGCACTAAAGTCCTCAGAGTCCTTTAGCAGTACATGAAATCGCGTGTGCTGCACATGCCTGCAACATATGCACATGGGAAGTGAAATCAGAACTGTCAGAAATCCAAAGTCATCCTCTGCTACCTCCTGAACTCAAGGCCAACCTGGCTACAAGAAGGCCTTTATCTCAAAAAGAAACAAAAGAGATCTTCCTTTATTATAATTTTAACTGTATCAATCTATTGATAAGTTTTGTAGTTAGTCTAGGTCAGCTTGGAAACTCTTGTAGCTCAGGCTAACCCCAAATTCTCAATCTTTTTAAATTGTCCTCCTATGCCCTGAGAATATAGGTATTCTGAATCACCATGCCTGTCTCCTTCATTATTTTTAACCAAGAATATTTGACTAAGTTAGTAATAACTAAAAAAAATATATTATTGAAGGAAAAAATCTAATTTAGCTCTTATATCATACAATGTGGACTAGCTGCTAGTATTATTTCCTAACCTAGGAACTGAATAAATATCATTCACTGCACAAATATTGACTGATTTCCAACTCTCTGCCGGGTATTATTCTGCCGGGAGCTGGGTAGGGGACAGTAAACAAAATAAACAAAGTCTTTGCTTCCTAGAAATCCTCATCAGTTTATGGCGGCAATAACTACAATAAGTGATGGAGGTCTGAATTACTCAAAGAACCGGTTAAATGCAGAGATCCTAAGAGTGCTGTATATATTTTGAGTTTCTGATCAGGAAGTAGAGTTCAGTGTCAGTATGATTGCCTAGCCTGCATAAGGCCCTGGGTTCAATGCTTAAAATTGAATAGAAAAGTCCTTCCAGGACCCACTCACATACATCCCGGCACTTGGGAAGAAGAGGCAGACAGATTTCTGTGAGAATCAAGTCCAGCCTGGGCCTATATATGTGGATTTCTAGGCCACCTTGGTGCTACAGAGACCTTTCCTCTTATAAATACCAAAAAAAAATTTAGGTTTAATTTCTTCGGGGCTGGAGAGATATGGCTCAGCGGTGAACATAAACTTGTTCTACAATCGTAAGCACCAGATTTCTGATCCCAGAACTTACATACAATGCCATAACCCCAGCTCTGAGCTGGGCAGAGGCAGGAAGACTTGCTAGTTTCCGTCCTGGCCTAGATGCAGGAAGAAAGAAAGCCTGCCTAAGTGGAGCATGCAGCCAAGATAAAATAGAAGCTCATCGTTTCTAATCAAACCCCAACCTGGGACCCTAGAAGCAGTCTGGAGATCTGAAAAACGGAAAAAATTCTTGTTTTGACCAGCCAGATTCCCAGCATGAATTAGAAGGGGCTTGTGAATTCTCATCCCTATCTGAGAAGCTCTTGGCTATGGGGAAGTGGAGAGTCAGTTTTCTCCTGGTATTCTGCCCCTTAGAGACTATGCATGCTCCAATAGATGACCCCACACAGATGCACATACAGGTAGCACTAGATGGACTCTGTTAGCCGGGCGTGGTGGCGCAATGGCCCTTTAATTCCTGTGCTTGGGTGGCAGAGGCAGGGCGGATCTTTGTGAGTTCAGGCCAGCCTGGTCCTACAGGTGAGTTCCAGGACCGCTGGGGCTACAGGGAGACCCTGTCTTCAGAAAAGACAAAAAAAAAAAAAAAGAGGACAACANAGAGACTGAAAGACAAAGACTTGCAGTGATTTGTACTCAGTAAAGATTCCATAAATTTTTGGCAAAGTATACAAATGACTAAAGCAAAAAAATACTAAAAAATTACTTTTTGTGAATAGGAAAAGTAAGTCTATTTTTCTATATCTAATATACCATATGAAGATTTAAAAAAATTTTTTGATGCTTATTTTTTGTTATATATATATATATATATATATATATATATATATATATATTAATGGCTGACCACTTGGGATTGGAGAACCCATCAGGTGGAGGGTTCTCCTTTTCTCAGAAGCTGTTGATTGTCTGTAGCTCTTCATCTGGGGGCGCACAGGGGAAATTTCATGAGGTCCCACCCCTAGATCCACTCAGGGTCTCGTGTATGCTAGGCAAGCAAGTGTTCCACTGCCTGGCTACACAAGCACGGTTTGGTGTCAGTTCTGGGTAGCCTGAGAGCCTTCTCACTTGCTTTCAAGCTTAGGATCAGTGGACACGTTATGCAGAAATATGACTGGAGGCCAGAGGTAAGGTCACATAAACTAGAAAGAGCACAGCAAGACTTGCCAGCTCCTCTTCATCTCTATGCTCTGCGTCTTCAGGGAAACAAGGATTCCTTTCCACCCTGAGTAGCATGGGCACCTCACACAGGACAGTCCTAAAACCTACTTCAGGGCAAAGTCCCTTTCATTTTCTGCTCACTCATGTCTGCCTGCCCACCCAACACTCATCACCACACCGAGCCAGTCCCACCCATTCACGGTGGTGGTCCTGACTTTGGCACATCTCTGATCCCTGTCCTCTTCCATCACTATTCTTTCCAGCCACCTCCAGACTAATCAAAGATTTCTCACACTGCTTCAAATCACCTGTTGCAATTCCTGCCTGAGCCTGGTGATCTGTGTGCATTTGGATTTTTCTTCTCTGTTTATAAAGCTTCAAATGGTCTTTATACAAAGGAACAGTTTAAACTGTAAAACTCTTACGGTGAACCTGTTTTGTCACTGAATACATAAATTAATTGACTACTTCCTGTTTCAGCTGCCTATCACTAGGTAACGAGACGCACAGCAATATAGTGACTTAAACAATAGCCATCCCTGGCTTCCGGTTCTGCAGTGTGGACTCATCCCAGCTGCGCAGCTCTCCTGCTGGTCCGGCCTTTGGTCACGTGATGACCATGATCATAGGAACATTCACCTGAGGTCAGGGTAGTTCAGAACTGCCTCCTGTGCTTGCAGGCCAGCCACCGGTACCTTCTGCAGCTGGTCATAGTCTCCATCCCATAGTGAGACCAGCAAAGTAGCTGGGTTTCACATGAGTCTTGCCAGTCTAAACCGGGGAGTTCTCTAACAGGACAGCCTATAGTCACTGAGCCTCTCCATAAGCTTGACACTAAGGCAATTAGGCTCTAGGCTTCAGCAGTGCACACATGTGACCCAGTCACTGTCATCATTGAGTTCATCTGCTGGTAAAAGTAACAGACAAAATGAGCATAGTACATAGTATATTAATGGGTTACAAATATTATTGGGTAACAGCCAAAAATGAAGATGTGGAGTATGAAGTGAAAGAGGGTTAGCAGGTTTCAGGCTAAGATAAGGAAGGAAGTCAATGAAAGCTTCCTTCAGAGAGGCCGGTTGAGCAGTAGCCTAGAGGAGCTGGAGAACAAGCCAAAGGCTGTGAAAGAAGGAAGTCTGGGAAAGAATAACAAGACTGTGCTCAGAACATGAATGGCCTATCAGACAGAGAGCAAGCCGGCCATGGGACTGCAGGGTGACCGGCAATGGAGAAGACAGGCCCCAGTGGAAGAAGACAGTTTGCATCAATAATTTAATTTTTTTTTTTTTTGGTCTTTTTTGAGACAGCGTCTCCCTTTAGTCCCAGCTGGCCTGGAGCTCGCCATGTAGGCCAGGCTGGCCTTGAACTCACAGAGATCCGCCTGCCTCTGCCTCCCGAGTGCTAGGATTAAAGGCATGCGCCATCACACCCTGCAGATAATTTAATTTTAAGTGGTGAGTTAAATATCTATATCCCTGGTGAGCTGCCAAGTAGAAGAAAGTCAGAAATGGGATAGGACTATAGCTCAGTGGTAGAGCACTTGCCTCAAATGTGTGAGGCCCTAGGGTCAGTATCCAGTACCAGTACTAACAGAAAGGAAATCAGGAAAATTTGGAAAGCATCCTGCCTAGTAGACACCCATAGGGATAATTGGTCCACAGAGTGCTTTAAACTATGGCCCCTCAAAGAGGAAAAAGCATAAGGAGCTTCGGGGTGGTGCCCATGAGGAGATGACCTATTTGGGCTGGATTCTGAAGAATTTGCAAGAGACTAAGAAGTAGAAGTTGGAGAAAAGACTGGAGAGGCAGGAAAGGGAATGGCAGTGTGGTTGGAGAGTCAGACTCACCCTCAGCCAGATGGAAACCATTGGTGTCGTCATCCGGCACGACACGATGTCTCATGAGGAAACTGGCGCCACCAAGATGAAGACTGAAATGGAGAAGAGAAGGACCCAAGTCATGGACACAGTGGCTGAAGGCAATGGTCACAAACTGTGCAGGGCAGGTGCTTTGGAAAGGTTGGATGCAGCACTTCTTGAGGGGAAAAAAATATGTGCAGATGGGTCAACAGAACGCTGGGTTGAATGTTACTCGTTTGTTTTGTGTTTATTTAAATTATTGTGCATGGGATTGTGGGGTGAGGTGCACAACATGCAGTATATGCATGTGGACAACAACCTCAGTTCTCGCTCTCAAATGCCTTCCACTTGCTAATTTCGAACCAGGGCCCCTCCTTGGCCGGTATCTGCCAGATTGGCAGATTATCCTGCTAGGGAGCCCAGGGATCCTCCTGCCTCTACCTCTCTAGTGCTGTGATTGCAAACATGCAGCACTCTGCCCAACTTTTTCACATAGATTCTGGGGAATGAGCTCAGTTCCCCTTGCTTGCATGCCAAGCACTTTACTGACTGGACTCCCAACCCTTATCTTATAGCTTTTTAAGAGCATAATATAACTGACTTCTCTGTTATATTATGTTCTCTATATCTGGAAAGCCATCTTTATCTTAAAAGTGTTCCTTTTAAAGTTGAAATCTACCTTCAAATGTGAGCGTGTTCTAATTGGTCACATCTTCTATCCGAGGGGCTGGGCCCTGGGGTGATCCAGTGTGCTTCTTTAAATTCCATTTGATAAGGGATATGCAAGAGAAAGATGGCATTATTTCAGAAATGCTCTTGTGTTTTCCCTCCCAGCATAACGCTACTGTGCAGTACTGATTTTGTTGTGAAAAGCGGCAGAGCTTTCTACCCAAACAGGAACCACACAGCTGTAGCAGTGATGCTTGCTGAAGGTAAATTCTCAGAATGAAGACACGAGTTTATTCTTGGCGCTTATAGAAACCCAGGGCAAAGAAATATTTCTGGCACATCTGTTCTGCACCACTTTCATATGGTTTTAAATTAAGTTTTTGAAACTCGGTACTGGCTGGGGATGTATGTAGCTTGGTGGTAGAGTACTTGCCTAGTATATACAAAGCTCTAGATTTTACCTCTAGCAATGGGGTGGGGGATATGACTCTGCGGCACAAGTATACAAATGATGAATGGAATCCCAGAGAGTACATGGGTCAGGACAAATGTCTTACCTGAAGTGATGGTTACTTCTAACTTGGTATGAGGAAACAGGTTGAGTTTGTAAATAAAAATATACATAGAAATTAACTTGGGTTCTTTTTCTGTTACTGTGATAGGACACTGTGACCAACTTAATAAACAGGGTTTATCTGGGCTCACTGTTTAAGGATACAGTCTACCACAGCAGGAAAGTCAAGGCAGTCGGAACTTGAAGCAGCTGGTCACGTCATTTCACAATCAAGAATGGAGAGCAATGAACCCATGGGCTCAACTCATCTTTCCAGTGATATAGTCCAAGATCCCAGCCAGGGAATGGTGCTGTCCACAGTGTGCCACTCTTTCTACATCAATTGATTCAATCAAGTTAATTCTCCATAGGCAGGCCCAGAGCCCCACCTCTCAGGTGATAGTAGGTTGACAATTAATACAAACTGTCACAGAAGCATAGAAATGTTCTTATGAAAATTTATGGATAGTGTTCACAAATGTCAGCTCTCTGCCTAAATATTTCATCCTGGTCAGGATCTAATGATAAGTCAGAAAGTCTCCCAAATATATATTTATCTCTATATATATATATATATATATATTTAAGTGGAGAGTCTCTTGTCTGTTTGCTTTCTTGGGCTAAAGGACCTTACTAAAGACTTGCCTTGGTCTGCAGACATAGTTCAGTTGGTGGTGTGCTTGCTTAGCATGCACAAAGTCCTGCAGTCAGTCTTTAGCAGTACATGAAATCGCGTGTGCTGCACATGCCTGCAACATATGCACATGGGAAGTGAAATCAGAACTGTCAGAAATCCAAAGTCATCCTCTGCTACCTCCTGAACTCAAGGCCAACCTGGGCTACATGAGGCCTTATCTCAAAAAGAAATCAAAAAGAGATCTTCCTTTATTATAATTTTAACTGTATCAATCTATTGATAAGTTTTGTAGTTAGTCTAGGTCAGCTTGGAACTCAATATGTAGCTCAGGCTAACCCCAAATTCTCAATCTTTTTAAATTGTCCTCCTATGCCCTGAGAATATAGGTATTCTGAATCACCATGCCTGTCTCCTTCATTATTTTTAACCAAGAATATTTGACTAAGTTTAGTAAATAACTAAAAAAAAATATATTATTGAAGGAAAAAATCTAATTTAGCTCTTATATCATACAATGTGGACTAGCTGCTAGTATTATTTCCTAACCTAGGAACTGAATAAATATCATTCACTGCACAAATATTGACTGATTTCCAACTCTCTGCCGGGTATTATTCTGCCGGGAGCTGGGTAGGGGACAGTAAACAAAATAAACAAAGTCTTTGCTTCCTAGAAATCCTCATCAGTTTATGGCGGCAATAACTACAATAAGTGATGGAGGTCTGAATTACTCAAAGAACCGGTTAAATGCAGAGATCCTAAGAGTGCTGTATATATTTTGAGTTTCTGATCAGGAAGTAGAGTTCAGTGTCAGTATGATTGCCTAGCCTGCATAAGGCCCTGGGTTCAATCTTAAAATTGAATAGAAAAGTCCTTCCAGGACCCACTCACATTAATCCCGGCACTTGGGAGAGAGAGGCAGACAGATTTCTGTGAGATCAAGTCCAGCCTGGCCTATATAGTGATTTCTAGGCCACCTGGTGCTACAGAGACCTTATCTCTAAAATACCAAAAAAAATTTAGGTTATTCTTGGGGCTGGAGAGATGGCTCAGCGGTGAACATCACTTGTTCTACAATCGTAAGCACCAGATTTCTGATCCCAGAACTTACATACAATGCCATAACCCCAGCTCTGAGCTGGGCAGAGGCAGGAAGACTTGCTAGTTTCCGTCCTGGCCTAGATGCAGGAAGAAAGAAAGCCTGCCTAAGTGGAGCATGCAGCCAAGATAAAATAGAAGCTCATCGTTTCTAATCAAACCCCAACCTGGGACCCTAGAAGCAGTCTGGAGATCTGAAAAACGGAAAAAATTCTTGTTTTGACCAGCCAGATTCCCAGCATGAATTAGAAGGGGCTTGTGAATTCTCATCCCTATCTGAGAAGCTCTTGGCTATGGGGAAGTGGAGAGTCAGTTTTCTCCTGGTATTCTGCCCCTTAGAGACTATGCATGCTCCAATAGATGACCCCACACAGATGCACATACAGGTAGCACTAGATGGACTCTGTTAGCCGGGCGTGGTGGCGCATGCCTTTAATCCTAGCACTCGGGAGGCAGAGGCAGGCGGATCTTTGTGAGTTCAAGGCCAGCCTGGTCTACAGAGTGAGTTCCAGGACAGCTGGGGCTACAGGGAGACCCTGTCTCGAAAAGACCAAAAAAAAAAAAAAAAAAAGAGGACACGAACTGGGGAGGGAAAAGTGGTGGGGAAGAGTTAGAGGAGAGGGGATGGCAGAGTAACTTGGATCAAAACACATTGTATACATGTACGAGATTCTCAAACAATAAAAAATTGTAACCCCCCCATCTTGCTTTGAGAATATGTGGCTTCTTCTAAATTTTAAGTAAATAGTATTAAAAACAGGGTTTCAATCATTTCCGTCTATAAATTAATGTTTTCAAACTATTAGAAACCTTGATGCTTAACAGAACACTGTGAAGGGTAAGAAACATATTTACAATCTGAAAAGGCAATTATACGTTTCACTGATTTGCAAAATCATAGCAGATTATCCAACCTCGAGATAATCCACTTTTGAGACTTGGTATCTCTGTATAGTTAGTCAAGGTTGGCCTGAAACTCACCATCTAGCCCAGGATAGCCAGGAACTTTGGATCCTCTTGCTGTAGCTTGGGTACTGGGGGCTACAGGTGTGTACCACCATGCAAGGACATGGGGAATCTAAACAATCTCTGAAGAATCAGAGGCATACACCATTACCCACAATGCTATTAATTCTCTGGGAGTCACATGCTCCATTTTTGTCATACTCTGGCTTTCCAAGCATCAGTTCTCTCCTGTTTGACCCTGCAGTTTTCTGTGTCTCAACCCCATCAATCCGTCCCCCATCCCTGTCCTCCTACATGGATGATTTGTGCTAAGCATTGTTTTAGAAGAGGACAAGGGTCAGCTGTGTGTGACCCTTTTATTTCATAGACCATTTTAAATGTACAGTATGTTCCTTTTAATGAAATGTCTAAATAACTGAATAAGAAATTCTATGCAGAAGTCAATTTCTAGGTTAAAAAATGAAACATTAAGTTGTTAATGAGAGTCAATTTGCATATACCTCTATGTTACCTTCATGATGTCAGGAAGTAAGGAATACCCAGGGAATATGTAATTAGTCCAAAAGAGATGAATTCAGTTCGTTTGATAAATATAATTAGCCTTTAAACACCAACTTCATTTAATAAGGAATAATTTGTAGGAGACAAAGGCGGTTTATATAAATTCTGGGAAGTCTGTTATTTTATGTTAGCCTTTCACTATATTTATGCAAGACTGAGATAACTTGACCTTCAGCTTGAGTGAATAGCTTTATTGAGGGAAGATTATTTCTGTGGAATATGAACCCTGGGAAGGATTATAACTGTGAAAATGGGTGCTGAGAGCATACATAGAGAAATACTCAGAAGCCAAGGTCCTTCATTCCTCTACTGGGAAGGAGAAATCCTGAGAACAGACCGACTTGTCTTCCAGCACCAAAGACTGTTTCTCACTACTTCCAAAGGCCAACTACATATTTGCTTCCCTTTCTTTTTTTTTTAATTTTTTTTTAATTTTTTTTTATTTATTTTTGTATGTGTATGAATGTATTGTTTGCATGCAGGTCTGTGCACCCGTGTCGTGCAATGCCGCGGAGGTCAGAAGAGGGTCTCAGATTCCCCTGGAACTGGAGTTCTCCTGGAATTGGAGCTACAGACGGTTCTTAGCCGCCATGTGGGTGCTGGGGATCGAACCCAGGTCCTCTGCAAGAGCGTCTGTGCTCTTAACCGCTAGGCTATCTCTCCAGCCCTTGCTTCCCTTTCTTAAATGTTCATTTCCTCTTTTAGTAAAATTTATTCTGTACCAGTTGCTAGAGAAAGAAGAATCATTGCCAGTGGTCAGACTTTACCCTTTGACCCTTAACAAATTTGTAGTAAGTAAACTTGAAAAGAATCTTTTGGCGTGGGCTGGGTGTTGCTGGAGAGATGGCTCAGCAATTAAGAGCTACTCCTGCAGGAGACCTATTTGGTGAATGGAGACCTTCATTTCCAGCACCCAGATGGCTGCTAACAACTGTCTGTAATGTAACTCCATTTCCAGGGAATCCAATTCCTGCTTCTAACCTCCATGGTCATTGCACAAGATGGGTGTACTTACATACGGGAAGGCAATACACTCATACATATGACATAAAAATAATAAATGAAATGCCTTTAAAAAGCATCCTTTGGGGGCTGAGAAGATGGCTTAGGCTCGCTTCACAAGCCTGAGGACCTGAGTTCACATACTCAGCACCCAGGTTAAAAAAAAAAACAAAACACAGAGGGAAGGGTGACAGCACATGCCTGTCATCCCAGCAGTCGGGACATGGGAGGCAGGACATGTACATCCCTTGAGCTTGTTGGCCATCTGGCCTTGGTGAAAGACCATACCATGAGAAACCCTGACTCAAACAAAAAGTGGAAGATATATGAGGTTGAACTCTGACCTACACACACACACACACACACACACACACACACTTACTTGTCCCTGCACACATGTGCGCACACATACACACAAACAGAATTTTCTTTATTTCCTTGGGGAAACTGATTATGTGCAGACAACTGTACTTCACTGTAACACTCCAAACCTTCCCTAAAGCAGGAGAATAAAGGCATCATCACTATCATTTTAAGCTGTGAAGCACACTGTAGGCAGCGTGAGGGTCTAAGCACTAGAGTTTCAAGATGCTGCAATAGCATTGTTCCAAAAATAGTTTCATCAATAAAAAGAATTATTGTATTTGGTTAAATAAGAGTTTATGGGGCTGGGAATGTAGTTAAGTTGGTGGAATATTTGCTTGATATGCAGGAAGTCCTGGGTTCAATCCCCGATATCACATAAATGGGCATGGTGGTGCATGACTGTAATCTCAGCACTCAAGGGGCAGAGGCAGGAGAATCAAAAGTCTAAAGTCATCTTAAGCTACATAGCGAGTCTTGGTCAGCCGTGGCCTGTATATAATCATGTCTCCAAAAGGAAAATAACAATAATTTTAAAGAGAGTTTCTATTGTATACAAATGAAAACTTAAGGAAGATCTTCTGGCCTCCAGATATATAATAATCCATTTCAAGCCTGGAAGAAGAGCTAAGTCCTAAGGAGCTGTATTGGTGTCACAGACTAATATCATGCCTTTGAATTCCACTTAGGAGCTTAGGAAACCTTAAGGCTGCTGTTTAAAAACTAGCCATTTGCAGAGGATGTAGTCAGTGGTAGATCATATGGTCCTAGGTTCCCCAGCAAAACACACACACACACACACACACACACACACACACACACACACACACACACACATCCTAACCATTCACCATTCAGAGACTTCAGTTTTTGTTAACCGTCTACTTTTATCTTAAATGGTCCTGTTCTGGAACACCTCCTCTGGCTACTCTAGAAATAGCAGCCCACCACCAATCTGATCTGTGCACACTTCTTTGTACATCTCTGCACTTGTAACCCACAAGATTTTGAGGGTTAGAAGAATTAGCAAAGCAGTAGAGGATGAGAATAGAAAATACAGAGCGAGATTAAAAAGGCATCAGAGGGGCTGGAGAGATGGCTCACAGAGGACTGGGGTTCCATTCCCCATCTGTAACTCCAGATCCAGGGATCTGATGCCCTCTTCTGACCTCCATGAGCATTGCACGACATTGGCACTTACATACATGCAGGCAATACACTCATACCATATGCATATAATAAAAATAGTAAATTATATATTACAAAGCACTGGAAAGAAAATGCACGAAAGTCTATAATAATAATAAAATAAAAAATCCATTCAGGAATGACAAAAGATGAAGGCTCTGGGAGCCCTTCCACCCTTGCACCCAACTGTGTGTTTGCAATTCTTTTAGATTCATTGTGACAATTCTTGGCAACTTTTATTGTGTTCATCATTTAATCTTTAAGTGTTGTTTTCCTGCAAAGACCTTCTCACACAAGTAATTTATATTACTGTCTTCCAAAAAAATGTTCTTAGCAATAATTTCCTCTTATTATGTCCTTAACAAAGAATAAAGGGATTCCTTGGGGATTTTCTATTGACATCAAGGTGTATGAAGCAACTTGTTTATCCTTGGACTGACCAACCATTCATTAGAGTGCTATCCATCTCCTCTTCCATATACAGCCTCTGTGGTTTCTGGGCTGGAAGTGCCAAGCACCCAGTAAATGTCTGCTGTTTAATATTTGCAGTGTAAATCTGTGATTTACATACCATTTAAACTGAGCTGTCCTACTAAGTCGGCCATCTAAGTGAAATTGATATGGCAGGCATAGCTCTTATTGAGGTGTTTTCATTCATGACATTTTAGCTACTGCATCTCTCTCCATACCCTGTGTAATCCAGAGAAGTGAAGAATCAGCACAGAACCAAGATCATATGCATACACATATACCATGAGTCGGACACCAGATATTCTCATCATTCAGTTTTCTCATCTATAAGACAAGACCACCATACGCTGCCTCATAGGATTTGTGGTGAATAGGCAACATGATTAAGGCAATGTGCTCAACATTAAATGAAAATCAGGTTAAGCATTTAAAGAGCAGAAATTATAATAATACCAACAGTAATTTAAAAATAATGACTAAAATGGAATTTACCAAAGAGTAAGTACAACCAGGCCATGTATTAGATAAGAGATGACAATATTATTTCACCAGAAAACAGACTAAAAAACTCATAACTCAGTAGCTCCAGGGATATAGAAGTTTGCGTAGAGTTCACTCCATGATCCCCAGATCTGTGAAACAAACTTCCAGTGAGTGGTTATTTGCAAGGTCACTGATGAACACTGTGGGAAAGGCGAAAAGTGAAAGAGGCAAGCATGGCAGGTCTGTGACCCAACATGGAAGGGGCACCATCAGATCTACTGAGACGGTGCCAGGGAAAATATGCCCACAGAACCATTCACAGTGGCAAAGGAGGTGGAGGAAAGTGCATATCTAGGCCACCCAGACATCCTTCTGTTTCAAACATTCTTTTTTTTTTTTTTTTGTCTTTTTGATACAGGGTCTCCCTCTAGCTCCAGCTATCCTGGAGCTCGTTCTGTAGACCAGGCTGGCCTTGCACTCACAAAGATCCACCTGCCTCTGCCTCCCAAGTGCTAGGATTAAAGGTGTGCACCACCACACCCGGCGTTTCTAGTACTTTAATTATATCAATTTTTTAATGTTGAAAAAACATCCAGAAATGACCTACTGTGGATCTTTATTAAATATGATAATATGTTCTTTTAAATATTTTTCATCTGCCATGTGGCATTTATATCAAAGAAGAAGTGAAGGACAGTTTTGCTTGATCTATTAGCCTTCTAAGAGAGATTGCTAAAATGTACACAGGGCTCAAGGAAACCGCTGACTTTTGAATTTATGGGCCTGTCTATGGTTTATAGTTTTGTGGTTTTCCTCTTATTAAATGAGACCATGGGAATAAACAGTTTACAAGATGGCTTCCAGTTCTCACAGTTATAAAATTAGATAACACCTGTTGACAAAATAGCATCCTGCTTGAATATCTTCCCCAACTAAAGGAAGCCCTTGAAAATAGGCTAAAAACTATGTGGATTTGTCCTTTGTTCCATTTTCAAATGTGACCAATGCTGTTGGGTCATGACAAAAAGGGGCCTTTTAATTTATCTACTTATTCAAACATTTTTAAGGTAGCACTTTAATTATATTGGTTTTTTAATGTTGAAAAAATCCAGAAATGTCCTACTATGGATCTTTATTAAATATGATAATATATTCTTTTAAATATTTTTTATCCATGATTGTGGAGTCTATATCAAAAATCACAGAGAAAATAATTAGGGTCAAAATTTAGCATTAGCTTCATCGCATATTGGTAATTCAAATGTGAGGCTCTGAAGCCTACACTATTTTCCTACATATTTATTTATAAGGAGGTAGACTTTTTAATTCCTCTTTTAACCAGTACAGTGTTTGAAAGAACTACTATTACCTGAGTAAAAGCTAAGGCTTGGAATCATTTACATATGTTAGTCAGATTTCTGATACTCTTACACAATATATGTAAAAACAAGAGATAAAGGTTTATCTTGACTTACAGTTTGAGAGACTTCCGTCCATGCTTAGTTGGTGCTATTGCTCTTAGGCCCCTACATGTAGACCATCACAGCAGGACGTGCATGGATAATTAATCTAACCACCCCATGGTGTCTGGAAAGCAAAGAGGAAGACAGACAGGGGCAGAGCCCACAGCCCATTCGAGGGCATAACTCTAAAGACAAAACTGCCTCCAACTAGGCCCTACCTCCTAAAGATTCCATCAGCTCCCTTGCCGCAAGCTAGAGAACAAGCCTCAGCATATTAGCCTTCAAGGCCATTCAACAAAAGCATGACAATGTGATTTCTTAAACCTAATAGAGTAACCTGAATGAACCCCTCTCAAGGAGAGTAGTACCTGCTATGACTGCAAGTCATAAAGCTATAAATGAAATTATAACTCTCAAGGTTATAATTATAACTCTTATAACTCTTATAACTCTCAAGGTAGGAATTATATCTAACAAGTTCACAGGGGTATAGCCCCAGAATCCATAGAGATGAGAGGAGGGATAGTGACTACTTCTAAAAGGGGCATTTCATTGCAAGCAATACCAGCCTGCCAAAAGGCATTTGGAAAGAAATCAGAGCATTTTCAGTTCTCACAATCATTGGGGACACGGGGAAGAGGCTAGGAGTCCTAGATGCCCTTGGGTATCAGGGAAAGCTTAGCGACGAGAAAATGGATAGATGATAGATAGATGATTATAGATAGATGATAGATAGATGATTGATAGATAGCAGATAGATAGATAGATAGATAGATAGATAGATAGATAGATAGATAGATAATAGATAGGTATATAGATAATAAATAATAGATAAAGATAGATAGATAGATAATAGATTGACAGGTACATAAGAGATAGATAGATAGATAGATAGATCATAGATAGATAGATCATAGATAAATAGATAGATCATACATAGATAGATCATACATAGATAAATAGATAGATCATAGATAGATAGATGATAGATGATAGATAGATAGATAGATAGATAGATAGATAGATAGATAGATAATAGATTGACAGGTACATAAGAGATAGATAGATAGATATATTGATTGATTGATTGATAGATCTATGATAGATAGATCATAGATAGATAGATACATCATAGATAGATAGATAGATAGATAGATAGATCATAGATAGATAGATAGATAGATAGATAGATAGATGGATGATAGATCCATGACAGGTACATCATAGATATCTATGGATAACAGATAGATGACAGATAGATGATGGATATGATAGATGATATATCCTAAGGATACATAGATCTGGAGCCTTCATGTACATTGGGATAAGATGAAAGAAGGAAGAGATGGAAAGAGGGAAGGAAGAAAAGAGGAAGTGAGGAAGAATTCTGAACATGAGCAAGGTCTTGGCTGAATCTCAAATTATGTAAGCAAGCTGTCAGTTGGGATGATGTTACTTAGCAAATAACCACTGTTCTACAAAGACAGCAGTAGTTATTTCTTAAGAGCATTTTAAAAATATTTTATTGAGTTTTGCACATCTCATATAATAGATTTTAACCAAACTTAGACCCCCTCATCCATCTGTATTTCCCATACCCCCCAACTGGATTTCATGCAGCCTGTCATATAATATCTTAAGTTCTATTTGGTCATGTTTTATACCCAGATTTCCCTGTTTGGATCCTTTTATTTACAGACAAGTATACTCTACACCACTGAACAAAGAAACTTCTTTTTTGCAACAGAGACTATTATAGATTTCCACAACTGGTCACATGCAGGGAATGTATGTCTGAGAGATGCCCAGCCCTAAGTGTGTCACATCCACAGTGGAACCTCTACACCTAAGGCTCATGGAAAATACAGGGATGGGGTAGTGAGAATACTTAGGCCCCCTTCAGCTCTCACCAGGAAAGCACCCTCATACAACGAAGTGTAATGCACACAGAAGGTCACAAATGGCTAAGTTTTAAAGAACAAGAGATCTGTAGAGTGCATGTCCCTGGACAGGACTCCTATATTAAACGTCACCCACTCACTGAGGGACCATGGCAGAAGAGGAGGAGGAAAGATCGTAAGAGCCAAGAGCATTTTAAAGATGTTTTTTGACAAAATAAGGAAAGCCACTCAATACAAGTAGGCAGTTTCCTCTTTTGATACCAACGGCATTGCATGTGACATTCTCATTGGTTGCAGAGCTCTTCTATGGTGATGTAAACTCTGGTGTGTTTATGAATTTACTCATTTGCCCTTTTGATATTGACAGTACAAACAAGAAAGACAAGGACCTTACCATAGTTGAGCTTCTCCCGTAGAAACAAAGGCAGGCTGTGACCAGCCTGTGGACATGTGCAAACTGCTCACTCGAGAAGTTCCAAAACACCATCTTTCTACTATGGCCACTGGGCCACAGAGAACATCTCTGAGAACCACAAAATGTGTTCCACCTGAACAAATAACTAGCTCTACACATCTGTATGTTGCCGTGGCAACAGCTTGATGGGATTTCTGTCCGTGCTAGCCTATTTGAACTGAACCGAGATGGTGGTAGTTTCCATGAACATTTCAACACAACTGCTTCTTTTCTTCAAATAATTTTCATTTATTCTTTGAGAAATTCATATATGTACATTTAATGTATTTTGATTATATTCACTCCCTTCTTGCCCCCTTCCCTTTCCTTCTGGACCCCCCCCCCCAATATCCTTCACAACTTTATCTCCTCTCCTTTTTACATTTTCTTTTTTGATTTTACAACCAACCATGTCCAATTAGTGCTTTCTGCATGAACATGATGTGGGGCCATCCACTGGAACGTGGGGAACCTCCAAGGGCCACATCCAGAGACAACCCGCCCTCCCTCCCTCACCAGCCTCCGACAGCTTCTCAACAACTAAGGTGGGGCCTCGTGTGTCCCTCCCAAATCCATGCTGGAATATTAAGTAACTTTGACCAGTCTACACGACTACTTCTAAAAGGGGCATTTCCTTGCAAGCATTACCAGCCTGCCAGAAGACATTTGAAAAGAAATCAGAGCATTTTCAGTTCTCACAATCATTGGGGACACGGGGAAGAGGCTAGGAGTCCTAGATGCCCTTAGGTGTCAAGGAAAGCTTAGCGATGCAGAGGACTGTTTGTTTGGTGATATATAGGAGTATTTGACATATATTTTTCACTAGTGCTGTTTTGGATGCCTTTTAGAAGGCAATACACTCCCACACTAGAGCAAAGAGGACCACATCAGAGTCTGCGAGGACAGTGTCTTGATCTAGGAGTTAACACTTCCCCATGCGTCGTGAGAATGAGAAGACTTCAAGTCCATGTTAGGAGCCAGGAGCCAGTCTTCCGTAGGCTGAAAGATTCCGGAGTGGGGGAGAGGGTGCTCTTTCTTAATCTACCTGATGGTGGAAAAGAATGCCCGGTCTAATTCCCAACCTAAATCATTAATTAATTTTAAACCTACAGAGCCAGGGCTATCCTGTCCTGTCTTAAAAGGATTATGCATTGGATTAAGGGACTTTTCTGTTCCAGCAGAGCTTACATGAGCTTTCCTATTTTATTAAGGCAGAATTTTTTTTAATTTAAACAAGATTTATCCTTTCTTTGTTCTTTAACACAGAATCCAAGACTTGCCTTATCAATACTTGTTGGATGGACGAGGTTAAAGGTTTTACAGGATACTACCCTCTTGCCTTTTGTTTTGTGTGTGTGTGTGTTTGTGTGTGTGTGTGTTCAAATATCTGTAGGCACATGTAAGTTCTGGGTTGTTTGCCTGCACATGTGGTCAGAGGCTGACATGTAGTGGCTTCTTCAATCATTCTCTACTCTGCGTATTGAGGAAGGGTCTCTCTTGTTGAAGCCAGAGCTCTTTAATTAGAACTGCAGAGAAGCTACCACGTCTGTTTTCTGTCCTGGCATTTACACGGAGGATCCATTTGCCTGGCTAGTGTTTTACACAGTGATCCATTTCACAAGCAGCACCCTGGAAACTATGGAGGAGGTTATAATCAATGTTTTAAAATGCTGTGTTGGGGGCTGGAGAGAAGGCCTAGCGATTGAGAGTGCCGACCGCTCTTGCAGAGGACCCGGGTTCGATCCCCAGCACCCACATGGCGGCTGAGAACCGTCTGAAACTCCAATTCCAGGAGAACTCCAGTTCCAGGGGAATCCGACACCCTCTTCTGACCTCCGCGGCATTGCATGACACGGGTGCACAAACCTACATGCAGACAGTACACTCATACACATACAAAAATAAATAAAATGAAAAAAAAAATTTTTAATGCTGTGTTGGGGCTGGAGAGGTGGCTCAGCAGTTGAGCTCCAACTGCTCTTGCAGAAGACCAGGGTTCAATTCCCAACACCCACATGGCGGCTAAGAACCTTCTTTAACTCCAGTTCCAGGGGAATCCGACGCCCTCTTCTGACAACACGGGTGCACCAACCTACATGTAGACAGTACACTCACACACATAAAAAATAATAAAAAATTTAAAAATATAATAAAATTAAAAAATAAAATGCTGTATTTATCTTCGGTATGTCAGGCAGCCCTCCCAACCCTCGCTGAATTCTGTAAACCATTGTGTTTTATTTTGATAACACAATAAATCTCCCTTATCAGAAAGTGACTTATCTGTGAACCTCAAATAACTGAGACACACTAATCCCAAGCAAAAAAAAGACTTTGATTTTTATGCTAAAAATGGAAAGCTTTCAAATTCTCTTCAGACTTCCTCTGTACTTAATGTGCATTCACTTCTGAAATGTTTGATTTTCTGGCTCTCTAGGCCACAATAGAGAAAGGGCTTTAGAGACTCCAGGTTGACCACAGGGGCAGGAGAGAGTCCAGAGCCTAACAAAGAAAAGTGCAGATTTTAAAGAATGCACTTACTGCTCTAGCAGAAGACCCGAGTCCAGTTCCCGGCAGCCACTGCAGTTCCAGGGGATGCAATGCCCTTTTCTGGCCTCCGCAGGTACCAGGCAACACACATGGTACACAAACCTACAAGCCAACAGTCATACACATAAAATAAAAATAAATATTTTAAAAAATAATTCTTAGAGTTCAGTGAGATAGCTCATTCAGTACAGACACATCACCAAGGCTAATTTCAATCCACAGAAACCCTGTATGGTAGAAGAGAACTGACAAATGTCTGACCTCCAGACTTTTGCCAGGACTCTCTCACACAAACAGGTACCAAATGTTTATTTGAAAATAGTAAAGAAGCTCCAAATCCCATTGTCCTCAAACCAGGAGCTTGTGCTGAGACAAGTAGGGAACCCTTGAGTTGTAGTTTGTTCCCAGCTGCCTGGAGCCATCGCTAATCATAATGCCCTGGGAACCCAGGGGAGTGTACAGTGCCCTCTGTAAGGATGTTCAAATTTGGGAATGCTTTAAAGTTGTGCTAATTGTAAGACAATTCGCATCTCGGACCAAAACATATCACTTATTTAGACGATCATACTCAGATGAGCGAGGCAGTTGCATGTGAAATTCATCTCAGAAATCAAACTTGGAAAGCCAGAACTCTGCAAAACGGAAAATGAATCTGTCCTTTCCAAGTCCCTCTCCACAGGGAACTGTGGTGATGTTCCGAGACCATTTGATGCTGTGCAGGTTTTCTCATTTGCATGTGGATTATGGTATGAGATTCTACTTATCAATTTATTTCTAGGCGTGACTAATCCCTGTTGATAGTGTAAGGTCGATAGCCCTAAGATGTTTGTGCAAACTGGGCCACTTGTGTTCTCCACTAGGGAAGAAGGCATCATAGTTACTGAAGGAATAATGAGCAATGAAGAAGCTCAGAGAAGGACCTGCAGACTACAGATGCAAAAGCCACTGGGGAAAGAGACCAGGACCATTTTTATGTGCATTTTGGAGCTTCAGCTGAATTTTGATACCCACAGTTGGCGGCTTAGATGAACTGTTTCCTCTATTCAATGTTGCCTCTTCTTACTCATTCCCATTTCTTATATAATATGTTTGCATAATAATTTTGCATGATTTTTGCATAATCACCTTACCCAGAAATAAATTTTCAGACTGTTTATATTTGATTGTGAGGGAATTGTTGTGATGGAGGTTATCATTTTGGTTTTTCTGCATCAGGAGATGCAGTGACTTATAATAATCATGGAGTGTTTCAAGATTATTCTTGGTCTATTAAATGAAATCCAAAACAGACCACATATCTTGCATGGCCTCCTATTTACACTTTGACAAGAAAAGTACCATTTTTTCTCTTACATGACAAATGACACTGTAAATACTATGTGTAAAGGACTTTGATAATTTCAAGACAGAAATTCTAAAGAATTTTAGTACTGTTTCATATTTTTATTTATGCCTCTCATCCATGAAATATTTTCAAATTGTTATTTATCTCAGTTTTTACTTAGTTATTCATTCAAGGAATGAGATGCTGAAATACGACCTGGTTGCTATTCTTGTCTGGGCCAGTCTTCCTAATAAGTACATAGCACATCTCCATGCAGTATACCAAGTGTATTTTAGAATCGATACAAGGAATGCATTGTTATTAAGAATGTTTGACGCAGGTGCGAATGTATTTTTATGTGACTGTCGGTGGCTTTGTGGAGCAGAAGTTATGTATAAGCAAACCATTTTAGTCTTGTACTTTCCTTTCTTTAGTGCTCAATAAACATTTCATTGAATGAAGGTTGAATGCTAATAATTCATAGACAAAGACACAGGTACCTTCACAATATAGCAAATACTAAAGTACATCAACTCAGGCGTAGAAAGATGCTTAAATGTATCTTACTCCTCCCAAGTGACGTCAGGTTAGATCCAGTCTTTGAACTGCAAACAACTTATATATAATTAAGAAATCCAAGTTGTTTAGTAAAGCTAAGTAATTCCATCACTGGATCTCAGGAGCTGGTTGCAGAATAGGCAATTACAGGTGGCTGTTGAGAAGACAGAGCCTCTTCTTCTATCAGCACTGCCCTCTATCAGCCTGGAAGCCTGGGACTCAGAAATAGTGCATTGCATGAGAGCCCATTCTCTTGCATGTCACAGTATAGCTTTTGACCTTGACTACATCCCAGAAATACCCAAATATCAAAATTTAGCAAATGGGACTGGAGAGAGTGTTCAGTGGTTAAGGACACAGGGAGCTCTTGAAGAGAGGACTTAGATTCAGTTCCTAGCACCTGCATGGCAGCTCACAACCATAACCCCATTTCTAGGAGACTCCACGCACCCTTCTGGCCTCTGTGGACATCGCATGCATGGATTCACTTACATGGAGGCAAAACACTCATACACATAAAACAAAAATAAAAAATTTTATTTTAGCAAATTATATACATTTTTCTATATTTTTACTGAACTTAATGCTGCATAATAACTATACTGAAAAAATGGACTTCGTTATGATATTTCCAATGTATTTATATAAGATTCTTTGATTTTTAGTTTTTTCGTGTGTGTATGAGTATACTGTCTGCACGTAGGTTTGTGCACTGGTGTCATGCAATGCCGCGGAAGTCAGAAAAGGGTGTCGGATTCCCCTGGAACTGGAGTTAAAAACGGTTCTCAGCCGCCATGTGGGTGCTGGGGATCAAACCCGGGTCCTCTGCAAGAGCAGTCAGCACTCTTAAACACTAGGCCATCTTTCCAGCCCCCTGATTTTCTTTTTTATGGAGCCAAATATCCGGATTTAATTTCACTCTGCTACTACAGGAAAAAGCTTGCTTTAGCCCAAAAAGTATACACTAAGAATATAGTCCACACCAGGTGTGGTGGTACACGCCTTTAAGATATTCATTAGGAAACTCTTTTTGTGTTCAGAGGGAGTATGTGCATGTGTGCATGTGTGTTTGTGTGTGTGTGTGTGTGTGTATATATATATATATATATATATATATATAGTGTGTGTGTGTGTGTGTGTGTATGTAGATATATGTGCCCTGCATGTACATGGTGGCCAGATAAGGATGTTGAGCATCTTGGTCTACCACTCTCCATCCTAGTTCCTTATGACAGGGTCTCTCACTGAACCTGGGGCCAGGCTGTCAGCCAGCAAGCTCCAAAAGTCTTGCTATACCCAAGCCTCACAGAACCAGGGGCTGAGGAGCATGAGGGTCAAGGCACAGCTTTTTATGTGAGTCCTGAGGACCCAAACGGGACCCCAATGCCTGCACAGCAAATGCTTTCATCTGCTGAATCATCTCCCCAGCCTCTATATTCAGTACTTTAAACACTGTGTACTAAGAGGTAGGCAGAGGACTTACTTTGTTCCCCCCCTCCATGTTCCTGGCATCCTGCTCTGTGCCTACATGCCGTACATCTTAGCAAATGCACAGTGTGAGGGAGTCAGTGAGTGGTCAGTTATCAGCCCCCTCCCCACCCCACCAAACACTAGCAAGTCATGACTGTGACAGTATTGTGAGGGACAGCACAGCTACATGAAAATTGTCAGCAATTGCTTACTGGAATATGAAGACAGAAATAGCATGTATGTAAATTATTCCAAATTTATCTAACATTTTAGGAGTTATCTTCATGCTTCATAATTTTTTAGTTAACTGAAATTGTTAAATGTCTCAACATTCATGTTTTTAAAATTAGCTTGTCTATTAAAAGATATTCTGCTTTAAATTGGCATGTCTATTAAAAGAAGTTTCTCAAGGGAAGAAATTACTTTTTATTTCATAGTTCCGTGGAGATTGTTTTTATAAGAAAACTTAGTTTACAGAGTCTTGTGTGTGTTTTGGTAAGTCAGTACAGCTGCTGATTAATATAAAAAATGTACACCTTGGGCTTGGGAGATGGGTCAGCGGGGAAAGGGCTGGGCTTGCAAGCGTGAGGACCTGGGTTCAGATCCCCAGACCAGAACTCACATAAAGCCAGATGAGGAAGTGAGCATGGGTAACCCCAGGGCCCCTCAGAGGGGTGGGAGGGAGGCCAAGACAAGAGAATCTCCAGAAAATAGTGGGTCAGCCAGCCTGGTGTGGGCAGAAGCAAGTCAGAGATGCTGTCACAAAGGAAGTGGAAAGTGAGGTCGTCTGACCTCTGCAGGCATACCTTGTGATGTACATGCCAGCACTCGCACACATAAACATGTATATACACACATATGTTCAAAGATCTTTTTTAAAGTGCATATAACTTTATGTCACAGTAGAGCTTGGACTTCCCAAAGTAAAACTGAGATGGTGGTGTCTTTCCTCACCCCCACCTCCTCAGGAGCCTCATTCAGCAAGTGCATAGCCTGGGACACCTTGTCTGAGAAATCTATGAGTCTCCAGAACAGTATCTTATAGTGGATCACTTGACACTGAAATTCACAGGTTTTTCCACAATGTTTAGAAACAAGCACCTGGATTTATTAAGTGGTGTCATACCTAAATCATGAAACTGTGAGTGAAGGCCCTATCAGAGTCCAGTTTCCTCCAGAACGCTGTGGTTTGTCAAAAAGTTTATCCAGTGTATGCACCAGCTTCAGAAGAGTGGAAATACATATTTTAAAAACATATGCAAGACACCTTGGGCTGAATTTTAACTCTGTAAGAAGCGTGTTGCTTTGCAACAAGCTCTTTAACATATCTGTTTAATTTTGCATGGGATTTCACTTTATATTCAGTTATCAGTCTGGGAGGGAAGAGGGTTATGAATGGCTGGACTACATTTTTAAAAGAAGCACAGTGAAAGAAATAACAATTTCGGGCACACCACATTAATATCAGACAAAGAACCACAAACACATAAGATGGGAGAAATAGACTACAGTCCACCCAGCCTCTAACTCTCCAAGATGAAGCAAGTTCACTATGTCATCCTGGAAATCTGAATTTACTCTTAGGGTATAAAACCAGTAGGCAAAATGAATCATATGGTTACTTGAAATATTGTTTTGAAACTGAAAAAGGTGGGCTCTTACTGTTTTTCACATTTTACACAGCCTAGGAAATGACAACCAAACAAGTGTAGACTTTGTGCAGAAATCCTGAGCACTAAGTTAAAGATGGCGGTGAGCAGACTAAATTAAAGATGGCGGTGAGCAGATTACTTTTAAAGCATTAGCAGCGGGTCTATATAATCTTTCATTGTTGACACTTAAGATGTGTCATTTAATATCTGATATGTGAATGTGTAATCTTTTTTTACATGTTATAGTTATTCCTTTGCCAAAAAAAATGACTTCACTGAGGGGGGGTGCTCCCTTCTTTATCCAAAAACACTGTGTCAAACCATCTCCTTTAGAATCCACATTTTGCCTAAAAATTGTTTCATGAGTGTGTGTGTGTGTGTGTGTATGTGTGTGTGTGTGTGTGTGTTTATGTATACCTATGTGTCTGTGTGTGCCTACCTGCATGAAGGTGCATGTGTCTGTTCACATGCCTCTCACATACATACACCATCCCCTTACCTTTATACCTGCCTCTTCTCTCAGTCTATCTTGTGTCTTCAGAGATCTAAGATATACTTTGTTAAGTTCTTAAATCTAATTTGAGGACCTACCTTGTCTTCTACTGCACTTAATCTTTTGACTTGGGGTTTGCCCTGTCTCTGGACAGCAATGTGCTGCTACTCTGGCCTTTAGGTCTCTGTGTATAATCTGTGTTTCCCCCTCTGGCTGCCTTTAAGGTTGTGTCTCTGTCACTGGTTTTCAGCAGCTTGACTGTTGGTATTCCTTGATGTCATTTTCTTAGTGTTTCTTATGCTTGGCTTTCATCAAAGTTCTTGAATGTGCACAGTCATCATTCTTGGACGACTTTGTCTCTCTCCCCTCCTCCAACACTCCTTTCTCTTCTTGTGGGACCTCCAGTGGCTCTGTCTGTTTCCCATCGTCCTTCCAGTTACTCACGTGCTTTCCCCTGGACTTTATTCTCTCCCATTCCATTGAGATAACTGATAGCTGTCTACCTTCCCCTTATCTGCTGCACTACAGTTCATTTCAAAAATGCTATTTGCTGGGCATGGTGGCACATGCCTTTAATCCTAGCACTTGGGAGGCAGAGGCAGGTGGATCTTTGTGAGTTCCAGGCCAGCTGGAGCTACAGGGAGACCCTGTCTTGAAAAGACCCCCCGCAAAAAATACTACTAATCTCAGTTCATTCAGTTTATTGATATTGTGTATTTCAACTATATAAGATTTTAATTGTTTCTATACCTCACTTGATTACTTTTTATTATGTTCATGTTTTCCTTTACTTCCATATATAGATATATATGTATATGTATATACATATATGGGGTGGGGTATGTATATGTGTGTGTATGTGTGTATGTGAGAGAGAGAGAGAGAGAGAGAGAGAGAGAAAGAGAGAGAGATAATCTGCTCCATAATCAGAAGAGAGAGCTCTTTTCTGTCTTCCTCTCCTTATGATATTATGTCTACATCATGATCAGGTACACTCACTGGAGTTGATTTTCTTCTTTGTGGATGATTTCTACTTACATACATGTCTAAGGGTCTTCTTTTTCCATTTTATGCTTGGTAGTTTGAGTCATCAGATCCATTACTGGGTACTGGATTTTCTATATTCCTCTAAAAATTGTTATCTTTGCTCTGGAATGCATTCAGTTTTTCCAGGCTTCTTTTAGGCTATTGTGAGAAGGACCAACAAAACACATTTAGTTTTACGCCATTTGGCCCTGATAGAGAACCCATGTACTTCAAAGCCAGCAGAAGGCCTGTGTCAGGAAGCCACTCTTCCTCTGTCCCATGACCCTCTGCAGATGGCTCTTAGTGCTCCTTCCTGGAGCTCTGTCCCTGCACTAGGGGATTTTCTTCACAGAACTGCCTACAGTGATGCCTAAACGTTTCTGGAGCTCTGTCTTTGCAGCCATCGTCCCTGGTGTTCTGCTCTGGCCTACCTTGACCTCACAGAATTCCCGACTCAGTATCTTCTATTCAACAAGAGCCTGAACTCTGTTTGGAGAGCTCCTCCATGATTTTATATGGAAACTCCCCCCAAGCAGTAGAATAGGATGACCTAATCCTGGGAATCAATAAAGCTTAACCAAGAAGAGATTGACAGCTTAAACAGACCCATAATATGTGAGTAAATTGAAAATGTAATTAAAAAAAAAAACCTCCTAACTAAAAAAAGCCCAGGCTCAGATGGTTTTACAGCAGAATTCTATAAAACATTTAAAGAGGTCTTACAACCATTACTATTCAAACTATTCAGAAGGATACAAACAGAAGGAAATCTCCCAAATTCCTTCTATGAAGGCAGCATCACTCTAATACCAAAACCAGGCAAAGATAAAACCAAAAAAGAAAACTATAGACCCATCTCATTAATGAACATAGAGGCAAAAAATATCAGCAAAATACTTGCAAACTGCATACAGACCCACATCAAAAAGACATGACCAGGTTAAATTCATACCAGAGATGCAGGGATGGTTCAACATACCAACATATGTAAATCAATAAATATCAAAGAACACATAAACAGACTGAAAGACAAAAACCACACAATCATCTCAATAGATGCAGAAAAAGCCTTTGATAAGATCCAGCATCCCTTCATGTTTAAAGTTCTAGAGGGAATTGGACTGAAGGAAACATTCCTCAACATAATCAAAGCCACATACAACAAATCCACTGCTAACATCATCTTAAATGGAGAAAAATTAGAAGCATTCTCTTTAAAGGCAGGAACCCAGCAAGACTGCCCCTATCCTAACTCCTCTTCAATATACTGCTTGAAATGCTTGCTAGGGCAATAAGGCAAAAAAAGGGAAATTAAAGGAGTACTCATTGGAAAAGAGAGAGTCAAGCTATCCCTTTTAGCAGATGATGTGATAGTTTACCCAAGGAATGTTAAAATTCCACCAGAAAACTCCTAGAAACAATTAAGAGTTTCAGTAAAGTGGCAGGATACAAAATTAACCTAGAAAAATCAGTAGCCTTTCTTTACAACAACAATAGCCTCAAAAAAATAAAATAAAATACCTGGGAACAAACCTAACCAAAGACACCAAAGATCTTTACACCAAAACTTTTAAACCCATGAAGAAGGAGAATGAAGATGACATCAAAAGATGGAAAGACCTCCCATGCTCATGGATTGGAAAAATTAATATAGTAAAAATGTCCATTTTACCCAAATTAATATACAGATTTAATGCAATCCCAATTAAAATCCCCATGAGTTTCTTCACAGACTTGGGAAAAAAATCCTTAAATTCATATGGAAAAATAAAAGACCCTGAATAGCTAAAGCAGCCCTGAGCAAAAAGCACAATACAGGGGGGATCTCTATACCAGACTTCAGACTATACTACAGGGCTATAGTCTTTAGAACAGCCTGGTACTGGCACAAAATCAGACCTGTTGACCAATGGAACAAAATTGTAGATCCAAACCTGAGCTCATACAATTTCAGCCACCTCATGTTCAACAAAGGAGCCAAAAATCTCAATGAAGGAAAGATAGCATCTTCAGCAAATGGTGCTGGAAAAACTGGATCACCATTTTTAGAAGAATAAAATTAAACCCCTACCTCTCACCCTGTACAAAAATCAACTCCAAATGGATCAAAGACCTCACCATAAGACCTGGAACTCTGAAGGTGATAGAAGAAAAAGTTGGCAGCAATATACAAGACATAGACATAGGAAAAGACTTTCTAAATCAGACAGCAGCTGTGCAGGAAATAAGGTCAACAATTGACAAGTGGGACCTCATTAAACTCGAAACCTTATGTACAGTGAAAGAAACAGTTAATGAAGTGAAGAGAAAACCCAGAGTGGGAGGAATCTTTCACCAGTGATACATCTGTCAGAGCATTATCATCCAGAATGTATAAACTACTTAAAACAACAAAGAAGAAAACAAATGACCTACTCAAAAGATGGAGTAAAGAGCTGAACAGAGACTTCACTAGTAGGAAGTAAAGATGGCTGAGAAACATCTTAAAAAGTGTTCAACATCGTTAATATTCAAGGAAATGAAAATTAAAACCACCTTAAGATATCATCTCACTCTGATAAGACTGCTTAAGATCAAGAAAACAAAAGATATCAAATGCTGGAGAGGTTGTGGGGAAAGGGGAACACTGATCCACTGATGGTGGGAATGTAAACTCATACAACCACTGTGGAAAGCATTGTGGAGAACCCTTAAAAGACTCAAAGTGAGTCTACCACCTGACCCAGTCATACCATTCCTGGATATATACCCACAAGTCTCATCCTACCGCAAACATACATGCACATCTATATTTATTACAGCTCTCTTCACAACAGCCAAGGGCTGGAACCAACCCAAATGCCCCTCAACTAATGAGTGAATAGAGAAAATGTGGTACATCTACACAATGGAATTCTATGCAGCGGTAAAGAAAGATGACATCATGAACTTTGCAGGTAAATGGATGGAACTCAAAGCCATTATGCTAAGTGAAGTAACACAGTCCCAGAAAAACAAACAACAAATGGTATCCCTAATCTGTGGATGCTAGCACCAAATACCTACTTGTAAGGCAAACTGATATATATATATATATATATATATATATAATATATAATATAGTGATAGATATATAATAAAGTAGTGATATATAATATAGATTGATAGATATATATTGATAGATATATATAGATATAGATATATATATATAATCTAAAAGCAACTGTGCTATTTTAATGTGAATCCCTTAGCAGGCTCTAGAATTAACTTACTGCTTATTTTCAGACTTTGCAAATGCAGTATATGGGTGGAAGGTATGTATTCATATTTTAGAGTAATATAAAATTAAAGGGAAAATGTGAATTCCTAAATATACCTTGGAATTAACATAGTTTATTTTCAGAGGGCATAATTTTGGTACATATGTGACATTTATATAGGCATATTTTGGACCAATACAAATGGAAAGGAACAACAGCAATGTAAGGACTGGGTCAAAGAAATGACTGAAACAGCTAGCTTCTGCCCAAAACAATAAACCTCTGCAGAGAAAAACTTTAAAAAGACTGAGCAAAAGATGCAGGACATGGATGGCAGAATGCATGGACTGGGGTGGGGTCGGAGGCATGGAAAGGAGAATGTGTCTAAACTGGACTGAGAAATGATGTATGAAATACACAAAATATTAATAAAAGTACTTTATAAAAAAAAAGAATTACTTTGATTCTTTTCTCCTTAAAATCACTCCTCTGCATTATCCACTGTTCAAAGTCTGAACACTGTCCTTTCATACAGCTTATCCAATGTCTTAGCTGAGGCAGGCGAGCAAACTCCTTTCTCCTGTCATCCGGGACCACATCAGGACTCTGGCCCTTTTCACTTCCTTTGATCCTAGTTCACTGTCATGGGCTTGGTGGACAGTTTGTGGATACCTTGTCTTCCAGGAAAATTGATGGTGACCTCATCGTCAGTTTCAAAGGATCTTTTCCTTCATCTTTCAATATAACAGGTCCAGTTACTTTTTAATGTATACAAAGAGCCCTCCCTAAACTGTAAGCTTCTAAAGAGAAAATATATATTGATATAGGCATGAAATGCACATGTGAAGTCCTCCATTGCACAGATCCAAGTAAGAACAGAGAAGAGAGTTTTTAATAAAGGTCAATTGAATCAATAAATGAAGTATTTCAGAAGGTATTTGTAAATTGTACATATTAAATATGTGAGATTGGGGTCTGTGTTTAACACTTGAGATATATTAAATACATTGCCTGTATTCGCTTTCACTTTGCTGTTGCCTTTTGAGCCTTTCAACCCATTTTTGCCAATGAGGAGATAAGGCAATTCATTGAATTTGTAGATGATGCTAGAAACAAAGGTAGTCATAATCTCAAAATATGACTTGAACTAATTGTATCCTCAGCAAGTAGGCTCATCAATCGCCAAATTTATAAGTAAAAGTAAACAAAACCACAAGGTATTAAATTTTACAAGGAAGTTATAAGCCACATATTATGATAGAAATGGTTGGGTCTCAAGTTGAAAGTGAAGTCAAAAATGAAGTTTCCTGTGTCTAGAAGATACTTTGTAAAAATGGTGAAAAGAATACTTTTATGGTTATAATTGTAAAACACTTTTAAAATTCTCTGGCCTTTTTTTAGGTCTGCTTTTATTTGTTAAAAGCATTAGAAAATATAGGTTAAAAAGAAAGCTACTAAGAGTTGCAAGCAGAGCCCATGAGGAGACCTCATTCCCTTCTGCTCATTGGCTTTTTTATTTTCTTATAAGAACAAAGGACATATATGGGAATTGGCATGTTGGGGAAACAGAGGACAACCAGTGCCTTCAACTGAAACAAAGGCAAGGTGGGTCCTTGGCATGAGAAGTCTAACAAAGGCAAGGCGACCCCTTGCCATTAGAAGTCTATATGAAAAGCATGATACTGTTATAGTCAGTAGGTGGCTTGTGGATACTGTACTAACAGCCCTTGAGGCACAAGGAATAATGTGTGGCATTATGTTACTCTGTTGGTTTTTAGTCTGTCCTGAATATGTGATACAATTTAAAAGACATGGTTATTTGGTGAGATTTTAATTACATTTCACACACAATAAAATTAAATAGGTAAAACTGAGTAGTCCAAAGTGATCTTTGAGTCAAGTGGTTAATTAGCAGTACAGCCTAGGTGAATGTATCTACAATTATAAGACAAATAGACTCCCAACTGTATGACTGTTCATAGGACTATTCTTGGTTGTTACTGTTATTCTGTAGTGGTTTGGTGGGGGTTTTTTGTTTGTTTTGTTTTTGTTTTTTAGTCAAAAGTATCATGTAGCCCCAGCTGGGCTCAAACTCACTATGTGACCAAATATGACCTTCAATTTGTGATCTTCCTGTCTCTTAATGGCTAAGATTAAGATAGACACCACCAAGTCCAGTTGTTATAGTGCTATGGTTTAAACCCTGGGCTTTATGAATGCTAGATAAGCATCCTATCAACTGAGCTATAACCCCAGCTCTACAGCTATGCTCTGAAAGTACCAATATGCTGTGAAAATGCACTGCTGTTAGCATCCATTCAACACAGAAAAATAATGTATCTATCATGAACAAATAATCAAAGACTTTTGCCTTCCCTCTGCTTTGTCTCCTTAAGACTTGGGTACAAGGTGGGCAACAATACTATTAGCTTTCATCAGTTTCATTGGCCATAAATGTAAGGAAGATGAGAAAGATCATGGAGGAATTTGTGTACTCAGGATGCATTTTTATGGTCAAGCTAGGTGAAAAAAAAAATCAAACTGCTATTGAAATAAGATTCATAAAATGAGTATTTTCTAAGGTTTTTTTTTTTTTGGTCTTTTTGAGTCAGGGTCTCCCTGTAGCCCCAGCTGTCCTGGATCTCACTATGTAGACCAGGCTGGCCTTGAACTCACAGAGATCCACCTGCCTCTGCCTCCCAAGTGCTGGGATTAAAGGTGTGCACCACAACACCCGGTAAATGAGTATTTTCTTAACAAAACCAAATGCAAGAAACTATAAGTGTATTAGCTAAAAGGCATGAGCTTGTTGTCAAATGTGAGGATATCATGAATGGATGTGCGATCTGTAATGGTTCCAATGTCCCTCATAGGCTTGTGTGTTTGGATACTTGGTCCCCAACTACTAGTCTGGGGAGGTTGTCGAATTTGGGAGCTAGAGGCATGGTTGTCAGAGCCAGGTCACTAGGAGCTGGTCTCCAAGGGTTATGGCCAAGATTTGCCAACCTCTTGAGTTTCTGCTTCCTGATCCATAGATTTTTGGGGGTCGCCTGTCCTGTGCTCCTGTTACTCCAGCCATTGTGCCTTCCCTGTCATGGTAGACTGATATCCCCTGAGACTCTAAGAGAAAAGAAATCCTTACTTAATTTGTTTCCATCAGGTATTTGAAGAAAGCAGCTACAATGATGACCTATAAAGACCATGCAGTAGAGGGAAAATGGAAAACAATAGCCCTGGTACTGCAATGCTTCTTGCCACCAAGATAGATAACAAGGTTCCTTTAGCCACAAGTTAATATGCTCTACCAACACTGCAAAGAAAGCATTTTAAAATAGAACCACTACAAACTTCAGGGCATGTTACAATCTTTTTTTTTTTTTAATTTTATTTATTTCTGTATGTGTATGAATGTACTGTCTGCATGCAAGTCTGTGCACCCGTGTCGTGCAATGCCGCGGAGGTCAGAAGAGGGTCTCGGATTCCCCTGGAACTGGAGTTCTCCTGGAATTGGAGCTTCAGACGGTTCTCAGCCGCCATGTGGGTGCTGGGGATCGAACCCGGGTCCTCTGTAAGAGCGGTCGGCGCTCTTAACCGCTAGGCCATCTCTCCAGCCCCGCATGTTACAATCTTAACAGGCATTTTTGTTTAAGCCTGACACTTATTAAAGCCTACACAGAATGCTGAAGGGGCTTCATAGAGTGCTGACTCCTCCCCCACAACATTCTTTCTTTGTAACACTGCATGTGGAGTCCAGGAAGAACATGCACATTCCCTAGACCAAGCCCCCTCACCCTCTGGGCCAGGTGGATGTAACCAGGAATCAGACTGCCAGCTGGCTGTGCTCTAAGAACTCCCAGACTTCTACATATCAGAACAACAGCAAAATGCATGTCACTGTCAAGAGTCAATTTAGCAAGGACTGGGATGAAGAACACTGACAACAAAGCCCTGACGTGGTCTATCCCTTAGTGAATACCTTCAGCTCAGACTGCTAAAACAACCCACTTTAAAAGCATTACGAAGAAAGAAATAGGGAAAAAAGCAAAAGCGAAAGCACCATTGTGTATTGTCCGCCTCTAGGGAAGCACTCAGAGAGATAAAGAGGTGATTACAGACAGAAGACCTGAGTGTGTGAAAACATATAGAAATAAAAAAAAAATGTAAAACCATTGAAACCAAACATGTCTAGGAATTTTATTTATTTTGAATCTTAAAAAAAAAAACTAAGCTTGTCTTGGCCAGTTTAATCATTATGATTGGGCTGAGGAGAGGCTCAGTAGTTAAGAGTATGTACAGCTCTTGATGAGAGTTCAATTCCCAGCAAACTTGCCCAACAGCCCTCCTTTAACTACATGCACCTGCATTCGTGTGCACATACCCACACAGACACACAAAGAAATACAACTAATTAAAAATGAAAACAATTAGAAAAATAAATCATTTATGGGTCCAAAAAAAGGAGTTCATGGGGTATATAGTAAATAATATATTAACAATATGGATCAATAAGATATTTGATGGCTATACATATCCCTGTTTTCATTTAGCTATATCCCCTCCTAAACTGACTTTTGTACACTTTCCTATTACTAAGAACATGAAAATAAGAAAAATGATTGTGTTTTATACATGGCTAAGATAATTGAATTGCCAGATAAATATTAAGGTATTCATTTCATTGCTTAAAATGTGTGGTCCTGCCAGGCATGGTGGTGCATGCCTTTAATCCTAGCACTTGGGAGGCAGAGGCAGGGGGATCTTTGTGAGTTCAAGGCCAGGCTGGTCTACAGAGTGAGTTCCAGGACAGCTGGGGCTACAGGGAGACCCTGTCTCGAAAAGACGAAAAAAAAAATGTGTGGTCCTAAAGAGTCTAAATATGCAGGAGACTTAAATTCCAATTATGTGCCCTCCATTTCTGCTCTACATGAAAAAAGGTGGAGCAGGGCTGGAGAGATGGCTCAGCAGTTAAGAGCACTGGCTGCTCTTGCAAAGGACCTGGGTTTGGTTCCCAGCACCACCTACATGGCAACTAACAACTGTCCTAAGTCTAGTTCCACAGTATCCAACACCTTCTTCTGACCTCCGAAATGCAAAATTCTTTTCCTAATGCATATCTCAGGATTGGTGTTCACTTTGGAAGTATAGAAATCAATAAGCTGATTACTTAAGGAACTCTTGAAGAAAACATTTAGATAAGGATTTGACAGTAGTCAGAATAAATTTGTGTGGCTGTTGCTGAGTCTAATACGGATCAGGTAGACAGTGGGCTGGGGAGATAGTGACCACATGAGATGAAAACCATTGCAACAGGACTCATGCCTTCCAAGACATCTCCTCACAGAGTCTGTAAACATGGAAATCATGAATTGCGCATGGCAGAGTTAAATCCATTTGAAATGCAGTTTGGAAAGAGGTGGAAAGGAAGGTAACTCCAGGTGTATGTGGGTAATTTGGAAATTTTTTTCTTCACCTAACTCTATTGAAATCTGCAGACTGTGTTGGTGGTGGTACATACATAGGTGTCAAAGTCTAGGGACCCTTACTAGATTTGACTTTTCCCCATAATATAAATACCTTCACTGTGTTATTCCTCCCTAGGAGCTGAGTTAAAACATCAGGGAGTCTCCGTTTTCAGAATGTTTTATATGAATAGGCATAACTATAATTTTTAGTCTTTTTTTTTTTGTTTGGTTGGTTTAAGATGGATGTGCTGTTCCCCCATAGAATAGGGACAGGGGTAGGCGGTCTGTGAGTAAACAAGGATTGCTATGTGTGGCCAGCACCTGTAGCAGGTCACACAGACCTTTGATCCAACCTGGCCCACACCTCCCTGGGTCTGCCCTCCAAGGTCTCAGGCATTGATGGTTTTGTTGTGTCAAACTTGTTCTGTCAAGCCTTGTCCTGGGGTTCCCTAAGAACTTTAGTATCAAAGTGCTGGCTCTCATAAGCCCAGAGAGGCCCAAGATGTTCTTCGCTTTAAAATGCGAATTCAGGTAATGTGAATGCTGTCCTATTCAGCATATAGAACAGTTGCATAAGGACTGTGTTCCAAAGGGGGTCATGGCTTTCTGCCACCAGCTCACCCTCACTCTCTCAATAACTCAGGAGCTCTACTTTTTTTTTTTTTTCTCCCCAGGGCTCAGAATCATTTGCTCCTGTTGAGACTTCACTCAGACATCTCTTTCTTTCTTTTTCCAGGAGCATATACCCCTTTTAAATTTTTTTAAAAGGTATCTATTTTTTTTTCTTTTTACAAAATACACTTTAGATTTTGGGAACACGCTGGTTTCCCGCTCTCAAAAGCTTTATATTAATACATGCTGAAGGCTGGATATGGAAAATTCCACTATCCTTGGCAAATACAGCAGACCTATGACATCTTCAGACTGATTAGTCTCCATTTCCATAGGCTCCTGCTCTCACAATTCAATGGACACAGGTTGGTGGGGACAAGATTCAGGTAGGCTCCTGGAGAGGGGATTGGCAGTGTCCTGTGTGTCTTTGTAAACCTCTGATAATTTCCAGCTGCTATATCATTCCTACTTTGTGAAATGGATAACTTATTTCTTCACAAAAATGCTCATTAACAGAAGCCACCCTTTTAGTAAAATACAAAAATTTGTTTAACATGTGGAATGAGGAAAGATGTGTCTTCCCTGTAGTGGGGTGTGATTTAGAAGGAAGATAGGAGCCTGAACAAACATGTCAGTGTGTTGTCAAGGTTGTAAAGACTTGAAGACTGATGTCTTAGGGATACAGCAGGCCAGCTCTGGTGGATGAGAGGAAAGATGAGCACCAAGGGATCACAATGTCCAGAAAGCAGAAGGACGACAAGCTGACAACAGAACACACAGAACCATTGAACTCAAAATAGCTGGCATGGGAAATCTAAAATCCAACCTTCAATTACAACCATGCCTACCGATAACAGAGCCCAAAGTGCTCAGAGTTTCACCTCAGTGTGCCATGAAAGTCACATTCAGTTAACACGTGACCCAGGGGAGCTTGTATTAGTGACTTTGCTCATTGCTGTGCCCAACGCCTCATAAGAAACAGTTTTAAGGAGGAAGGGGAGTTGGTGAGATGGCTTGGTGGGCAAAGGTGCTTACTATGCACACCCGGTGACCTGAATTCAATCTTAGGAACAAGTACAAAGGTGGAAGAGAGAACCAACTTGACCGAGTGGTCCTCAGACATCCACACACATGCTGAGTGGTCCTCAGACATCCACGCACATGCTGAGTGGTCCTCAGACATCCACGCACATGCTGAGTGGTCCTCAGACATCCACACACATGCTGAGTGGTCCTCAGACATACACGCCCATACTGAGTGGTCCTCAGACATCCACACACATGCTGAGTGGTCCTCGGACATCCACGCATATGCTGAGTGGTCCTCGGACATCCACACACATGCTGAGTGGTCCTCGGACATAAACACACATGCTGAGTGGTCCTTGGACATCCACACACATGCTGAGTAGTCCTCTGACATCCACACACATGCTGAGTGGTCCTTGGACATCCACACACCTTCCTTTCTGGCAGGTGAGTTACCTGTGATTGTTCATCTTGATTCTCAACCTGATTGCCCTCACTGGAGCTAGGGATGTAGCTGAGTTTGTGGAGCACTTGCCTAGCAAGCTGGAAGACCTGCTATTGATTCCCAGCATCACAGAAAACATACATGGTGGCAATGCCTATGACTCCAATGCCTGGAAGATAGAAGCAAGAGGATCAGAAGTTCAAGGTCATCCCTGGCTCCCGAGAAAATTCAAAGCCAGCCTGGGCTACGTGAGACCGTGTCTCAAACAAAAAAAAGGAAGAAAGAAAGAGAAGAAAAAGTGCCTGTCCACCAAGCTCCTACTCAGGCGGAGTGTGTCGGAAGCAGCTGAGCCCACGCTTCCTACCACCACCTTTTCAGCATTTCTCTTCATTCACTTGGATAACAACAAGAGCTTCCTGACTGATCCGTGTGTCCTGAGACTCTGCCTCCACGCTCTGTACTCTCTCAGAGTCCAGGATGCTCTCAGAGTCACATCTGAGATTAAAAAAAAAAAAAAAAGGACGTGTCTGTCGATACAGCAAAGCCACTTCCGGCCCACCATCCTCTCTTTCCATGCGTCCAGCTTCTCTAATGGCTTTTCCCCACTTTACTGCCGACAAGCCCTTATTCAGGGTCCCTGAGCCCAGCCAGATGTTCCCCCATCTCAGGTCTTCCCATCCCTTAAAGGCAAGCACTGCTGCCAGCTGATTTAATGGGTGTAGGCTGATTCTCTGTGGTTCTACTTATGATTTTTTGTGACAAGCATTCAGAAATTATACTTTTGAATTATGAGTTATGATCTTTTCCTGAGCCAGAGAATCCACTGTGCCTATACATTCAAGATGCCACTCAGTCATAGGGGAAGAAACCCCTCATCTGCAGTGTACCATGATGCTGGGCTATGATGGTTGATAGGCTGCATGTATTAAATGCATCTTAATATATTCACCCTCACATCATTTATCAGCACATAATTCCATTGTTAGTTAAGAATCATCTACACTTGCTGCTATTTTCCACCCATGTGATCAGAGTGGGTTTCTTCTAGCAAGAATGTTATCATTTATCCTCTGAAGTTTAACACAGTGTCAACCTGCAGGAAGTCTTCTAGTTCAGGGAAGAATCTGAGATTTCAAGTCACATGATCAAAATATTTTTACCCTGAAATTTTAAGTGCTCAGAAAAAGCATATATATATATATATATATATATATATATATATATATATATATATATATACCAATAGTTTTTAACTATTGTGATCTTTTTAAATGTGTTATATCTAGTGGGAGGGTCTGCTTCTCTGCTGGACGTAGATGTCCTCAGTATCATTTCAGTGACCAAAGCAAACATTCTGTTCCATCAAGGTGGCACATTCTATTCTGCTGACTTGACTTTAAGTTAGGGTCTTAATAAGTATATTCAGCTATTAATAATGGCCTAAATTAGTGTCTGCTAATCTGAAATTGGAGAAATCTAGAAGACCACTGCTGGTCTTGAATTAACTACTGGACCCTGGCATCTGGAGTGCCACCTCCTGTTTCTCAAGGGGCTCCTTGGTGTTTGTGCCCATCGCATTCCCTCCTGGCTGTGCTACCAGCAATCAAAGCCATATTCTAGGTAAGATGAAAGCAAAGTGGCAACAGGCTCTCTCATGTCAGATGTATTAGCACACCCTGTAATCCCAGCACTCTGGAGGTAGACACAGGAGGATAACCGAGTTCAAGGCCAGCTCCTTCTACATAGTGAGTTTCAGGCCAGGCAGGGCTACACAGTGAAACCATGCCTCAAAGAGAGACAGGGTTTTGCCTTCACTGCATGTGAATTCAGAAAGCCAGGCCTTCGCTAGAAGGCATGTGTGCTACTGGAACCTCACACGGCCTACTCATCTGCCAGTGCTAGTCACTGGAAATGGCATGCAGATGGCGAGTTGCAATCGTCATGCTTCAGGGCTCAGTGGTTAAAAGAAGAGGCTGGAGAGATGGCTCAGTGATTAAGAAAACTGGCTGCTCTTGCAGAGGACCCAGGATCCATTCCCAGCATCCATATGACAGCTAACAATCATCTGTAACTCCAGTTCCAGGGGATCTGATGATCTTCTGGCCTCTGTGGGCATCGCACACATGTAGTGCACTACATCCACACAGGCAAAATAGGCGTACACAGAAAATAAAAATAGCCGTGCCTCAATCTCTAGACTTGGAGATGGAGTCCATCATTATACAGTAATACACAGAGGTTTCCTGAAAGAACAGCCTTTGATAAATGAAGGCTTGTCTGTTCCTATATTGCTTACCTATTACAGAACTGGTAGACGATCTAGAGATAGTGGAAAATGGATCATAAAATTTGAGGTTAGACTGGAAAAGTTCTGCTATTTTACTTGGTATGGGAACTTTGGATCACTACTTGATTCTCTAGACATTTTGTCCCATCTATAAAATGTGATAAAAAAAACTCCATTGCTCACAGGAGCATTGAAGAGATTAACTCAAACTGAACATGAAGCTTAACACTGTGTGTAACACCAGTAGCAGCTTCCTGGCCAGTGTGGATGGATGTGGAGACTGTGTTTGTTGATGGTTTGTATCTTTATTTGAATTTCTCATGTCACTGCATTCATCATTGGTGTGGCTTCATCAAGGAAATATTAACCGTGCTCTCCTGATATAGTTAAATACTCAGAGTGGGACAACTACACAGTGTGCTTACTCAGAAAAGGAAGAGGTGCTCACAACAGAGCAGTTTCTGTGTTCCTTAGTCACAAAAATCCATTAGTCTCTCAATGTGTAGAAAAGAAAGACTTGAACCATCAGGATGTAGAAAAAGAAATTCAATATAGGAACCAGTGAAATTGCATTTTATAATGCTGAAGTCTTTGGACAGCAGTGCTTTTAAGAAATAGAATATTTTGTTCATCAACAATGACAGTAAATCAAATAAGTCTAGGCAATCCCAACATGTTTCAGAATAGTAACAATAATAATTCCATCAGCTTCCCTCCAAAACCTGGAGTTAGAGCAAGTTGTAGAAAGATTTAATGAAGTTCCTCACTGTGAATTATCTGATCCCCATCTTATAAGATATGTCTGTCTATTCATAGAAAAATTGGAAAACTTTTCTCTTCACAGAGGTGGAGAAAAGAAAACACTTCCTATCACCATCAGATATTTCCTAGTGGCAACTCTTGGATGCAGAGCGGGCACTGGGCACAAGGAATAGCTTCCTTACACTGAAATCACTTGACGACCTTTCTCAGGGGAGAGAAACTGAAGGCCCGTGGCGAAAAGGATCCCCCCAAAAGCAAAAAGCTTCACCATTTACTCATGTAGTCATTATTTTTATTGTCTTTTTTGACATTCTACAGAATTAAAATTTTATAAGAAGTACAGTTTTATTCAGGGCATCTTAGCAAAAATAAGTGTTCATTGTGTTTCCTTACATAAGTTTTTCTTTGGGGAAAATACGACTTTGGAATTAGTTCTGAGAATGACTAAAATATCAAACAGCAATTGTAACTTTGGCATCCACATTAATAATCTGGTAATACTTTTGTAGTTATTGCTAAAGAAGTAGTTGGGCTGTTGAACATTCTCCCACTTGAGAATATTTGAACTCCAGCCTTGCATGGTTGGGTCTCACTCTGTAAAAAGGACTTATTTGGGAAACTCCAGGTTCTCTTTTGATATGTAAGATGCTCAGCTTTTAAAGGGACACAAGACTATGAAAATATCCTGTCCAGATGAGAGAGACTGTTCAGCCTTTAAAACTTTACCTAACAACAACAAAAACAAAACCTCACGCTGTGCTATGAAAAAGGTTTAAAAACACATATCATTGCATAATTTTATAATATGAATACAGACATGTTCTGGGGTCTCCTTAGGCAGGAAGTTCAATTCATCTTGTACTGAGACTGTCAGAATTTCCAGAAATCTCACTGCCACACAGCAGTTGCTGTTTTCCTTGGTGAGGATATCACTATGGCAGTTCCCATAGCAGATTTGATCAAGACTCCGTTTTAGGCTGCCCTGCCTGGCGGGAAAAAGCATGAGATATTTCAAGGAAGAAACTACTGGGCAACATGGTGTTATAAGACAAACTGGCATGCACCATATTGCGACAGTTATTATGTATTTCAGGGCGAGGGAGAAAAGAAACAGCCTCTCTCCTGGACCAAACTTCAGGAGAAGGTGCCTGAGACTCGGGGCTGCTTGAAGGGATGTAGGGCAGGGGAAAGGGATGTAGGGCAGGGGGAAGGGGATGTTCTGCTTAGATCAGGTGAGATAACAGGAAGAAAAATTTCCAGGAAATGCGAGATTGACAATGCAACTTTGGGACACCTCAGTAAGAAGCCTTTTAACTCAGCTATTCCCAGACCTAAGTCCTCGTGATTTTGAAAGGAGAAATGGTGTTGGTTTTTGCATCCTTGTCCCTGTATGTGCTTATCTCTGTCCGTTTTCCTTGTGCTGTCTTCTCAATTGAAAGGGGCAACAAATAACGCTTTGGTCTCCAGGAACATGTCCCCATTATTTCCTTAGAGGCTTAGTAAGGTTGACTAGAACTCAGACTCTGCAGTCAGACTTTATAAGGTTGAATTCAAGCTCTACCAGTTATTAACCTTGTCCTTTAATTTTCTCATCCAAAAATGGAAGATGACAAGTGTCTTACGGGACTATCATAAGGAACAATTAGAGAGTTCAATAGTTGTAAATGATTACCATGCAGTAAACATTTTATAAGTGTATCTGAAATAAGTATTCAAACAGAGTATCAATTAGTAAAAAGGAAAATACTACAAAAACCTATTCAGTGCCTTCTCCTGGGCTCAACATGGCCACTAAGAACCAGATGTCATATTCTGTATCTCTCTTGTTCTTGGAAGATAGTGACCCCCTCATAAATTAGTAGAAAGGAAGGAAGAACAGAGGAAAGGAGGGGGGAAGGGTGTGTCCCTGAAAACGTATCTATTAAAATGAAGAGAATGCCCAGAGAGAGTCACTGTGTAGTGGAATACTAAGTAACACATCCCCCATCCATGACCTAAAGGAAGAAGTCTATGAGCCCAAGCCGCTTTGACTGCTGGCTTTATCTAACACAGTGCTACTCCACAAACAGCTGCGTTCTAAGAAAGGCTTATTAACATAGAACTGTAAACAATAAGAGCAAAGAAGTCCTCCCTAAGAAGAAGCAAGGTCCCACCTAAAGACCTACAACCAAACCAACACATCTTCCAAGAGACAACAAACTGTCATAGCAGAACACCACAGTGGATTAGCCCATTCTCATTTTGGAAAGACATTTCATGAAGTGTCTCCATCTGCTGTGACTGAAAACATATGAACTGCTTAATTATAGAATGAGATTCATGTTTAATTAGCCCAATAGCTATAAAAAGACAAATATTCATTAGAAGCATTGATTCTGGAAACCACACTGTTCATCTTGGTGTGGTCATAATTGGCAGAACTGGCAATGAAGATGCCAGGAAGATAAAACATTAAACCAGGGGCTGGAGAGATGACTCAGCAGTTAAGAGTACTGGCTGTTCATGCAGAAGACCTGGGTTCATGTCCTGCCACCCACATGATGGGTAACAATAGTCCGTAACTATAGTTCCAGGGGATCAGACGCCCTCTTCTGTCTTCCACACATATGCAGACACAGGTGACTACGCACTACTGGAAACAGGTGACTACACACTGTAGGACACAGGTGACTACGCACTGCAGGACACAGGTGTACTACACACATGCAGAACACAGGTGACTACACACATGCAGGACACATGTGACTACAGATGCAGGACACAGGTGACTATACATGCAGAACACAGGTGACTACACACTGCAGGACACAGGTGTACTACACACATTCAGGACTCAGGTGACTACACACATGCAGGACACAGGTGTACTACACACATGCAGGACACAGGTGACTACACACATCAGGACACATGTGACTACACATGCAGGACACAGGTGACTACACACATGCAGGACACATGTGACTACACATGTAGGACACAGGTGACTACACATGCAGGACACAGGTGACTACACACTGCAGGACACAGGTGTACTACACACATGCAGGACACAGGTGACTACACACTGCAGGACACAGCTGTACTACACACATGCAGGACGCAGGTGACTACACACATGCAGGACACAGGTGACTACACACTGCGGAACACAGGTGACTACACACATGCAGAACACGGGTGATTACACACATGCAGGACACGGGTATACTATACACTGCAGACATAACATTTATCCACATAAAAATAATAAATCAAAAAACTTCAAAACATAAAATATATCATATTTACCTAAATAAACATCAAGCGCCAAATCTCGAAAATGCATGAAGTTTTTTCAATGCTGGAACCAGGGGTGTTGATTGTGCACAAGGTTGGTGAGAAAACTCTTTTCCTATATTTTGAGCATACTGTTTGTCAATCTACAAAGGTGACCTGATTTATGCTATTCAGATGCAAATTAATTGCAGAAAGGAACAAAGAAGTCAACCTTCAAGGTGAGCACCCTCTATTCTAGGTTCTGTGCAAAATATTAGCCAAAACTTTGATTCATTCGCCCAGCTAGAACTTTATTTCTTGACACATACATTATATGCCCCCAGGCAGCTACCTCCATTGGTGTCTCAAAAATTGTGTGAGGAATTAACCTCGAAACTAAAAACTGGAAGATTAAGATTGCGTAAAACGTCTTTTAAAAATCTTCATGTTTGGGGCTGGAGAGATGGCCTAGCGGTTAAGAGCGCCAACCGCTCTTACAGAGGATCCGGGTTCGATCCCCAGCACCCACATGGCGGCCAAGAACCGTCTGAAACTCCAATTCCAGGAGAACTCCAGTTCCAGGGGAATCCGGCACCCTCTTCTGGCGTCCACGACACGGGTGCACAGACTTGCACGCAGACAGTACATTCATACACATACAGAAATAAATTTTAAAAAATCTTTATGTTTTTATTTTATTGTTTCTTATGGTTAAGGTAATAAATGACTACCATGTACTGTGTCCTGTTAAGTTTCTAAGAAGCAGTCTAAGGGAGGAAGGTTTTATTTCAAGCAGGAATATGGTCCATCCTGGTAGGAAAGCGTGTCCTCCTCAAATTTCCAGTTAGGGTAACACAAGTGGAGCTCCAAACCCAGCGAGCCTGTAGCCATCAAGCTGTACCTCCCAACAACTCACTGCCTCCACTTAAGCCTCCTGACAGTTCCAGTCTCCTAAAACGGGGTCCCTAGCCGGGTATCAAAGGTTCAAGCTCATGGCCTGCAGAGGATTTTTACTTTAAAACCTTAAGGAATGGATGAAATATGGCATATGTCTATAGTTTGTCCTAAATATACTTCTGAATTCTCCAATACATCACGTACACAGCCGTGTTCCCAAACCTCTCCCCTCAACTCCATATTCACCCTATATTCACCTACATCGCTTTGATTTTACAGTTTCTCTTCAGTTCCCTCCTGACATCCATCCTGGCAGACCAAAATTTTATACAAATGTTATGGCTGCTCTTGAACTTGGCCGTGTCAGTCCACAGCTTTTCCCTGGTCTTTCTCTAGCAACAATGTAGGATTCTCAAATGGCAGGAACAGGGAACGCCCTTGCTAGGAAGGGCTGACCGGATGTCCTTCCCTTCGCATAGGATGCTTGTTTCTCTGATAGCAGCCAGGGGATTTGGATTTAATTCAGAAGTGGCTTGGACATTACCCACACGCAAGCCTGTAATTCCTCTCTCCAGAGCCGCAATTTCAGGGATGCCAGGTCTTACTCATTTTGACCTTTTTTGTCCAACTTTTCCTTCTCTGATTGTAAACATGCGCAATGACCATATAAAGTCTCATCCTTAAACGACACACATTTGTAGTTTTAGGAAGGTGATGTCTCTGGATGATTCCATTTCTGTTCATATTCAATGCTTTCAAAGACTGTGGTATACTAATATTTCCCATTGTAGTCAAAAAAAGAAGATGGTTTCCCATCTTTACATGTAATTCTTTAATAATGAATATTGATCCACAAAGTTTTATTTTTCACTTCACCGTCTTTTTTAAATGGACTTTATTTTTCAGGGCAGTCTTAAGTTCACTGTAGAGCTGTAAGGAAGATACAGAGATTTCTAAATACCCCATGAGCTCACAGATGTGTAGCCTCCTCAGTTATCAACATCCACCTCAGTGGTGTGTTTGGTACAAAAGAAGCATCAGTGGAATGCTTAGGGCTCCTGCTTGGTGGGGCACAGTCAATGGTTTGGGGTAGATGTATAAAGACATTTGTCTTAGGCTGGAGACATGGTTCAGTGAGTAAAACACTTGCCACACTCACAAGTATAGGTTCAGATCCCCAGAACTTGTGGAGAGCCTGGTGCAGTAACAAGTCTGTAATGCCCACAGTGAGCACAGTGAGATGGAAAGTGAAGAGAACAGAAACTCCAGAGGTTCTCAGACCAGTTAGCCTGGCCCAGGCAGCCAGAACAAGAGCCCCTCTCAAACAACGTGGACAGAGAGGACTGACATATGAGGATGTGCTCTGACCGACACACACAGAGAGTGAAAATTCTCTGGGTTTTGCCCATCTTCCCTTCCCTCCTTGGTAACCCCTGACAACCATGGTAGTATCGTTTTCTGTAGTGTCGCCTTATCGGGAGTGTGTCACTTTTCCAAGTTGACCTCTTTTACTTGGGTATACTCACTTCCAGTGCCTCTGGGTCTTTGCTGGCTTATCTCTTTGGAGCGCTGAGTGATACCCCATTGCCAGGATCTGTCGTGGCCTGTATATCCATTCACCTGCTGAAGGGCATCTTGGAAGCTTTTGAGTTCAGGCAATTGTGAATAAAGCCATTCTGAATATCCATGTGTAGGTTTGAATGTGGATATAGGTTTCAGCTCCTTTGGGTAAGTATCAGAGTAGCTCATTGGCTGGACTCTATAGTAAGAGTATGTTTAGTTTTGAAAGAACTTGCCGAATGGCTTTCCAAAATGGCAATTGCTCTTTATATCCCTCCCAGCAATTGATTACAGTTCTTCCCTGTTTTATTTTGTGTGTGTGTGTGTTTATATACACATGTGGGTTCACATGCAAATGTGTGTGCACATGACAGCTGGAGATCAATGTTAGGTGTACACCGCCTTGTTTCAGGTAAAACTGGAGTCTACCTACTGGCTACCCTGGCTTGCCAGCAAGCATGGCAAACCCTCTTGTCTCTACCTCCTTGGCATTAAGGTTCCACTGGGCCCCAAGGGCCTGGCTTTTACCTGGGTGTGAGGGATCTGAGTTCAGATCTCCCTGCTTGCCCGGTGAGCACCATCTATGTAACCCGTTTGCAATTGTTTTGGTTTTTTTGAGACAGGGCCTGGTTTAGCCCGGGCTGGCCTTGAACTCACTACATAGCAAAGAAATCTTGAATTCCTTATTCTCCGGAAGTGCTGGGAGTACAGTTCATGAAGGGCAGTTGCTACTGTGTGTGTGTTTTACCAACATTCCTCATCCTTGCTGTTTTGAATTTTTGCCATTTTTATGTATAGTAGTGGCTCCTTTTTAACAGCAATCCTTCATGGTTGGTGAAGATTAGCATTCTTTCATATACTTGTGTGTGATCCTAATATATTCTTTGGTAGAAAAGAATTCTGTTGCTCTCTTCTGCCCACTTTTTGTTTATTATTTACTGATTTTTAAGAGCTCTTCATGTGGTTCGATAACTACTTTATCAGACACGTATTTTGAAAATATCCTCACCCTTTCTTTGCCTTGGCTCTTCATTCTTTCATCTCTCACAAAGAAGCATTTTATTTAATTTCAATGAAGCTCGTATTATCAATACTTTCACGGTGGTTACTTGTTATGATGTAGTATCAAAAATGTCATCACCAAACCTACTATCAATTTCATTCCCCCTTCATTGTCTTCTAGGGGGTTATATTTTTACATTTTACACTCAGCCTGTGATTCACTTTGAGTTGATTTTTGTCTGTGGTGCAGTATCTGCACCTAGGTTAGTTCGCATGCACATGTCCAGTTGTCCCAGCACCATTTATGAAACTGTCAGTCTACTGCTTTGTATCACTTTGACATTTCATGGGTTCCCTCTTTCTGTTCCATTGATCTACTTGTCTGCTTTAAATAGGGCCATGTGGTCTTCGTAACTACAGCTTTCAATAAGTCCTGTGATCACATACTGTCAATCCTGTATTGGCTCTTTTGATTTTTTTGCTCTCCATATAAAGTATGGAATTAGTTTTTCCAGATGCACCAAATAATTATCTGAGATTTTGGTTGGGACTACATTAATTCTATAGATTAAGTTAGGAATTAACTTCTGGGTGGTATAGAGGCCCTGTGTCCATGAACGTGGGATCACTTAATTCCTTTTTTTTATTTATTTTTTGATCTTTTTGAGACAGTGTCTCCCTTTAGTCCCAGCTGGCCTGGAGCTCACTATGTAGACCAGGCTGCCCTTGAACTCACAGAGATCTGCCTGCCTCTGCCTCCCAAGTGCTGGGATTAAAGGCTCACTTGATTCTTTGATAAATGACATTGTGGATTTGTAGTTTTCTTCATGAAAAACTTCTATATATCTTGTTAATGTTTTACCTATTTATACCTAGGTATTTCATTGGGGGGGAGCTAATATAAATGTCATTGTGGCCTTTTTAAATGTGTTGTGTATAAGTGTTTCCCCACATGTTTGTATGTGGGCCTCCTGTGTACCTGGTGTCTGCAAAAGGTAGAAGAAGGCATCAGATCCCCTGGAACCGGAGTTACAGGCTGTTATGAGCCACTACATGGGTGCTGGAAATCAAATCTTGTCCTCTGCAAGAGCAGAAATTGCTCATATCAACTGAGCCATCTCTCCAGCCCCTATTATTGTGCTTTTAATTTCAAATTCCATATCCATTGCCGATACAGGAAAATAACTCATTTATGTATATTAAACTTACATCCTACAACCTTCATAGAACTTATTAGTTCCAGCAGTTTGTATTTTGACTTTTGTTTATTCTGCCAGGGTTTGTATTTATTCTTTTATAATGTCTATAAAGATTCTGTTGCCTTCTGTGAATAATTGGTTCTATTTACTCCTTCCTAATCTGTGTCCCTTTTATTTCACATTTTAAACGTATCACCTTAGCAAAGGCTTCTAGTACAATATCAAAAAGCTAAACCAAGGGGAGTATATCCTTTCAGAGTCCTAATGTGGAGGGCAAGCTTCTAGTTTCTTTCTGTAAAGTGTGCTAGTTGTATGTTTAAACATACTCCTTGACAAACTGAAGATTCGCCGCCCCCTCTTCCTAGTTGGCTGAGATTGTTTTTATCATGAGGTGATGTTATATGACATAAGTTGAACTCGTGTTGAACTCCTTGAACACCTGGAATACATCACACCTGTTGTCATAGTGTGCACACTCTTTTTTTTTTTTTGCTTTTTTTCTATTTTTTGCTTTTTTATTTATTTTTTTTTAATTTTTTAACAATAAGTAATACTTTATGAGTACAAGCATCCTTCATGTAAAACCAATTTGCAAACAGTTGTGCCCAAACCCACACAGTCCAAGGGCCCCACCATCCAGCTGGGGGGCTTGTATGTTCACTCAAGTTGGTCAAATAAGTGTCCAGTCTATATTGCTGTAGTTTCACCATTCACCCCAATCACAGCCCTTACATTCTACCATGCCCCTTCTTCCGCAGATTGTTCCCTAGACTTAGAAAAGGGGCACAGGTGGACGAGAAGCAAAACATTCTACTTTTTTTTTTTTTTGTCTTTTCAAGACAGGGTCTCCCTGTAGCCCAGCTGTCCTGGAACTCACTCTGTAGACCAGGCTGGCCTTGAACTCACAAAGATCCACCTGCCTCTGCCTCCCAAGTGCTAGGATTAAAGGCTTGCGCCACCATGCCCAGCTAAAACATTCTACTTTCTCTGGAGCTGTCGTTTTGGATTCTGGTCAATTCTGGCTGTTTCCTTTCATGGGCTGACAGTTTGTCCAGGAATAACATTTCAATCCTACTAATGAAGCACAAGCAATTAGATATATAGGTATTTAAACAGTACTAATTGTTATGGTAGGTTACTTTGATATAGACATAGATATTTAGATGGTATGTTAATCCATGAATTACATTTTTTTCTGTAAAATATGACAGGGTCGCTGGGCGTGGTGGTGGATGCCTTGAATCTCAGCACTCGGGAGGCAGAGATAGGTGGATGTCTGTGGGTTCAAGGCTGGCCTAGTCTACACAGCAAGCTCCAGGACACCTGGTACTAAAAGGGAGATCCTGTCTCAAAAATACCAAAAAAAGTGTAAAACCAAAAAATATGACAGGGTCTTACTGTGGCTTATAACATCTCCTAACTGCTAGAGGATGTAAGCTTGTGGCATCAGCCCATGGGTTATTCCTTCAAAGAGAGAGGTAATAGCCAATTAGATTTGGGGTATATGGGCATATGGCTGCCACTGCTGCACAGTATTACCAGGCAGGTGAGGTGTAGCTGGTGCTGATGGAGGAGTCTTGTTTGACTCAAGGAGATCTATATTTGCTTTATTGGTTTAGTGGCCTTTGGTAACACTCTCTGGTACTCCGGAGACCAACTGTACACTTGCAAGTTAGGTCTCAATGCATCTTTCCCATGCTTACATCAGGTCTTCAACAGCAGGGCCTTATCGCCTCTCTTCTTGCAGGTATCCCAGTTTACAGGCAAGAAACCTTTACCTTGGGGGGGGGGGCTTGGATCCCCTGGCAAACATCTCCTTGGTAGAATAATCCATTGCTGATATCAGAGCTCTCCTGTATTAATATATTTTGCTTAAGCGCACAGCTTAAGGAGACTTTAGTATTATATTTGGTTCTGAATAGAGAATAATCCTTCTCACAGTTCCTATGTCTATTGGTCAATTAAAGAAGGCCGTTTTACTAGTTTTATAAGAGATTACCTTTATAACAATTGGCTCCAATTTACAGTTAGAGAACGACCTCATCATCATCATATTCCTCCTGTTCTATGAAGGAGAGGTAAGAAAATCTCTCATATTAAAACTTTGTGGCACCTAGAAGGTAAGTTTCATTCGGACTCATTATAAATAGTTGTTACAAGTAGGATCCACAGAGGGGTTTGATGTCTGTAGCAGTCTGAGACTTTTCTTCCTTTCAATGTTCAGACGGGCCAACCTTTCTGCTGGCACTTCCTGGTACATCCTACACAATGCAAAGCTGTGTCTTTGCTTTCTCAGAGGTTAAGTTGGTGACATTTTGACCTTTAGGCAGGAATCAAGGCACAGATTTCATCAAATTCACTCAAGCTGTTTTGGGTGACTGTATGTCATTAACTTGGGAAGCAAACTTAATTTCTTAAGTTAAATCATCCTACAGGTAAAAGAGAATGCTACAAAATGATACTGTACAAGAGAAAAATTATAGAGAACATTTGTATGTGCCAATCCCAAAGTTATTGTTATACAGATTTTAAGTATAAAATGTGGATGACAACAATTTATATTTCCAATTAACTAAGGTGCATTACCATTTTTATCAAAACCTTTAAACCAATGTTGTTTAATATACACATATTTACTTTTACTAAGTCCTAAAACACCATGTAACCTATAGACAGAGTTTGGGCAAAATTGGACACTTGTTGAACTCACATCAATTAAGTATACATTAATCCAATATAGACCCGTGTCCCTCTCCTGCCCCTCCCACCCCTCCCGATTCACCATTTCAGTCAGTTTTCTGATGCAGTCTTTCTGTTGTTGTTCTTTTAATATGCATCTCTCTCCACAAGAAATATTTACAAGTGGGTTATTAGTGCTAGCATCCACAGATGAGGGATACCATTCGTCATTTGTTTTTCTGGGACTGTGTTACTTCACTTAATATAATATCTTCTACCTCCATCCATCTACCTGCAAAGTTCATGATGTTGTCTGTCTTTATCACTGCATAGAACTCCATTATGTACATGTACCACATTTTCTCTATCCACTCGTCAGTTGAGGGGCATTTGGGTTGGTTTCAGCTTTTTGCTATTGTGAACAGAGCTGCAATAAACATAGCTGTCCATGTATTTCTGCAGTAAGATGAGTCTTGTGGGTATATACCCAGGAGTGGTATGACTGCGTCAAATGGCAAGCTCATTTTGAGTCTTCTAAGGGTTCTTCATACTACTTTCCATAGTGGCTGTACAAGTTTACATTCCCATCAGCAATGGAAGAGTGTTCCCCTTTCCCCACAACCTCTCCAGCACTTAATATCGTTTGTTTTCTTGATCCTGGCCAGTCTTATCAGAGTGAGATGATATCTTAGAGTGGTCTTAACTTGCATTTCCCTAATTATTAGTGACGCTGAACAGTTTTTAAGATGTTTCTCTGCCATCTCTAATTCCTCCTCTGTGAAGTCTCTATTCAGTTCTCTGCTCCATCTTTTGAGTGGTTCATTTGTTTTCTTCTTTGTTTTTTGAGTAGCTTGTATACTCTGGAAACTAATGCTTTGTCAGATGTATCTGCAGTGAAGCATGCATACTCTTCTTACACACCACCGTTAGATTTGGTTTGCTGATATTTTGTTGAAATTTTTATATACAGACTGGTCTGTAGTTTCTGGTTTTTCTGTTCTCGTCAGGTTTTGATATGACAGAAATGTTAGTGTGGGATGAGTTAGGGCTTCTTTGGCCCATCTTCTGAAATCCTCTGTAGAAGTAATGATTTCTGCCTTAAATGTCTGATAGACTTCGCTTGTGAATAACAGCTGAGACATGCTTTCTGTTTCAAAAGCTTATTAATCATTATAATCCAGTTTCTTTCATAGATATAAGCCTATTCAGTTCAGCAATTTTTTATGTCTGAATTTTCACAGGTAGTGGAATTGCTTTTGCTAAATTGATTATTTCTCTTAGATTACCAAATTTGTGGGCACAGATTATTTGATAATATTCCCTTTAAAAATGCTATGGTATCTCTGGCTATTTTTCTTTCTCTTCCATTCCTGATATAAGTAAGTCCTTTTAATTAAGAAATTTATTTATTTTTATGTGTCTGAGTGTTTTGCTTGTACGGATGCAAGTGTACCACGTGAGTAAAATGCCTGTGAGGGCCGGGAGAGAGCACAAGACCCTCTGAATCCACAATTATGGACAGTGGTTAGCCACCACATGGGTGTGGGGAATGAAGCCAGGTCCTCTGCAAGAGTGGTCAGTGCTCTTAACCACTGAGTCATCCCTCCAGCCTCAGTAAATCCTTATTTTTTTCATTACTTAACTAGAGACATACTGATTCTATTGATCATTTTTAAGAAACCAGAGTCGAGGTGTTTTTTTTTTTTTAATTTTGTCTCTGTCGATTTCCTGTTTTCAGTTTTATTGATTTCTGTTCTAATTGTATTGTTTCTTTTCTTCAACTCACTTAGGTTTAAATTATCTCTTCTCTTTCTGTTTTCCTAGACACTTAGGTCACTGATGTTAGCTTCTCTAACATATGCACTTAGTATCATTGTCCTTCAAGCACTGATTTCCTGCTTCTCTTTCATTTTCACTTAGTTTAAAGTACTTTCAGTTTTTCTCTTGACATTCCTTCTTTGGTCATATGTTGTGTAAATCCATGCTGCTTAAGCTCCAATTATTTGGGGGTTTGCAACCATATTTCTGTGATTGTTCTCTAGTTAAATTCCATTATGATCTGAGAGTAACTATTGTATTATTGTTATTATTATATGTGTACATGTACATGTAGGTGAAAACAGAGGCCGGAAGAGGCCATCAGATCCCCTGGAGCAGGAGTTATAGTCAGTTGTGAGGTACAGGATGTGGTTTCCAGGAATTGAACTCGGGTCTTCAGGAAGAGCAGTAGATGCTCTTAATAACTAAGTCATATCTCCAGATATATATATATATGCATGTATCTGCATATACATATATATACATATATATTTTATGTATACATATACATATGTGTATACATGCATATAATAAATATATGCACATATAAATATACATGTATACACACATGCATATATACATATACACACATGCATATATACATATATACACACATGCATGTATACATGTGTATTTACATATACATATATACACATGTATGTATACATGAATGCAATGTATACATATTTGTGTGTATATATACACATACATATATGTACATAAATGCACACATGCATGCATATGCACATATACATATATACACCTTGTATTAGTCACTTTTCTGTTGCTGTGATAAAACACCATGACCAAAGGAACTTATAAAAGGAAGAGTTTATTTGAGCTTACAATTGACAGTTCTGGGGAATTAGAGTCCATTGTGGCGGGAAGCATAGCGGCTGGAGCTGGAGCAGCAAGCCGAAGGTCACATCTCGCAATGAGCGCAGGAAGTCAAGAGAGAGTGACTGGAGACCACAAGGCTTGTTAAACTCACTAAGCCTGCCCCCAATAACGTACTTCCTCTAGCATGGCCACACCTTCTAAAACCTCCAAGAACAGTGCCACCAACTGGAGACAAATGTCTGAATATTTAAAGCCTATGGGGGACACTCATTCAAACCACCACATTCCACTCCCTGGCCCCCATAGGCTCCTGACCATATAAAATGCAAAATGCATTTAGTCCAACCTTAAAAGTCCCCATAGTCTTTACCAGTTTCAATGCCATTCAAAAGTCTACAGTCCAAAGTCTCTTCTGAGACTCAGGCCAATCTCTTAACTGTAAGCTCCTGTAAAATCAAAAGGCAAATTACATACTCCCAATGTACAGTGGAACCGAATACACATTCCCATTCCAAAAGGGAGGAATAGAGGCATAGTGAGGAAATACTGGACCAAAACAAGACCAAAAACCAGCAGGGCAAACACCAAGTCCAGTAGCTCCATATGCAACTTCTGGGACTTGACTTCCAAAGGGCTTAGATGGCTCAGCTCTTCCAGCTTTGCTTGCAACATACATCTCTTTCTTAGGCTGGTACCACTCCCTGTATGCAGCTCTCCTTGGCAAATATCTCACAGGTCTGGCATCTCGAATGTCTTCTTGGGGTCTCTGCTGCCAACCAGGCTTCACATTCACAGCTTCACGCAATGGCCTATCAGGGCCTTCTTTATGCAGGGACACCCCTGCTGCACTCTGCCTGACCTTGGCAGCTCTCTGAAACCGTGGAGGAAGAACTGATGACCCCTTCACTCTTGCAAACTTCATGCCTCTAAAGCCAGCACCACGTGAATGAAACTGCCGAGTTTGGCTGCAATTTTGGGATGGACCCTGGCCCATTTCAACCACATTTGCAACTTTTCTCTGCCCTGGACTTGCTGGAGGATTAGCTGGGTGTGGTCTTGCCCTGAAGGTACTGATTCTTTTGTTTACTTGTAAATCTCCAGGCCTCTCCTTAATTGCTTTAATCTCCTTATGAAAGGGAGCCTCTCCTTCACATGCCTTGGCCCCACCTTTAATCTTCCTAGTGCAGTTTTCAGATCCAAACTGTACATTCTGCATTTCTTTCTGCCCCATCTGCTCTTCTTCACTGTAGATCTGCACAATATTCACCATTAAAAGCCACACCACCATTTCTACATTAGGCTGTCTTGAAATATCCTCTGCCAAAGACATTAGTCCATTGCTTTTCAACTTAGCATCAGGCAAGCATTTGGGCTGTGGGCAAACTGCTGCCAGACTCTTTATCAAAATATCCCAGTTGCTGCCTAAGTCTTTATTTTCCTCTGGAACTACATTTTTTGCAGCCATGCTTTCTTCCAGGCTTCTACTAGAATGGCCTGTTAAGCTCTGCTTACAGTAGTCAACAGCTTTTCTAGCCCAAAGTTCCAAAGTCTTCCACATTTCTCCAAACATCCACATGGTCAGGTTCTTCACAGCCAACAGCCCACTCTCTGGTACCAAGTAACTGTATTAGTCACTTTTCTGTTGCTGTGATAAAACCCCATGACCAAAGGAACTTATAAAAGGAAGAGTTTATTTGAGCTTATGATTGATGGTTCCAGGGAATTAGAGTCCATTGTGGTGGGAAGCATGGCGGCTGGAGCTGGAGCAGCAAGCCAAGGGTCACATCTCACAATGAGCACAGGAAGTCAAGAGAGAGTGACTGGAGACCACAAGGCTTGTAAAACTCACTAAGCCTGCCCCCAATAACGTACTTCCTCTAGCATGGCCACACCTTCTAAGACCTCCAAGAACAGTGCCACCAACTGGAGACAAATGTCTGAATACTTAAAGCCTATGGGGGACACTCATTCAAACCACCACACACCTTCATGTGTATGTATATATACATGTGAACGCACATGCATATATGCACACATGCATGTATATGCACACACACATATATACATCCATGTGTATGTACATATACACAAATACACACATGCATATATGCACATATGCATATATACACATGCATATGTATGTATATATACATGTATACACACATTCATATATGCACATATGCATATATGTGTGTACATATACATATATGCACATGTGCACATGCACATATACATGTACATATATACACACATGCATATATGCACGTATACATGTATATGCACATGCTTATATATGGATATATGTACATATACACACATGCATATATACATATATACATGCATGTGTGTATACATGCATATGTACATATACATGTATGTACACATACATGTATACACACGTGCATATATATGTACATATACATGTATACCCACATGCATATATATGTATATACATCTTCTGATTTCCACCAGTGTTGTCCATGGAGCCATCTTCTTGGCCCTGTCCTGTGATTTCTAATCCCCCTTCCAGCTCTACTGTTCAGTGATTTCAATTTTGTCTTTTCCTCCTGCTTGCAGGATTTGCACACCAAATCGTTGATTAAAGGCAATCTGCATTGCATTCCAGAGTTGCCTGGTGCTTTCATTCTCTCTGGTCCTTTTCTGTCTTTCCAATCTGCCATCTGCTAATTTGCTGACATGGCAATATTTTCCACTGACCAAAGTGCACCAGTTTTTCCACCTCTGGGACTTGCTCTCCTGCTGCATGGCTTTGAGGTGTCAGCATCAATAGAATCAGAGAAGCAGAGGGAAGCCTTCCGGTCTCTACAGTGTGGTCACTCTATAGTGAAACCAAGCAGTTCAAGGCCAGCATCTCTTTGTGATGATGAGAGGTGAACTCTCTGTGACTTAACTTCAGAGGGCTTTATTTATGGATCACTTGGAATTAATGGAGATGGGAAACATAAAACTAAGTTATGCAACTTCTTACAGTTAAATTCTGAGTTATGATGGCTTCATCACTTTAAATGGATTTTGAAATTTAGTTGAGATAAGCAATTGAAAATTTAAAAATAGAAAAATAAATCATTTAAACTGCTGGCTTTCTGTTCAGTGCATGGAAACCACATAGCTGTCTTACTTCTATTTCTTACTGTTCAGTGCATGGAAACCACATAGATGTCTTACTTCTATCTCTTACTGCCTGCTTAATCCCACTCTGTGATCTCTGTGCTCTCCCTCTGCATCCCTCTTCTTTCTGTGTGGGGAATCTTTCCATATTTTTTGTTTCTTGCTTTTTCTGTTAGTTCCTTCCTTCTTTTCATTTTTTTCTTTATTTCTCCCCTTCCTTTCCTCTTTCTTTTTCTTAATATTTTTTACTTATTTTATGTTTATGAGTGTTTTGCCTGCATATACATAAGTGTATCCATGACCTGCAGTGCCTACAAAGACCAGGAGAGGGCGATGTATCCCTTGGAACTAGACAGTTTTCAGCCACCATGTAGGTGTTGGGAACTGAACCCAGGTCCTCTGTAAGAGCAGCCAGTTCTCTTAACTGCTGAGCCATCTCTCTAGCCCTTTCCCTCTTTCTTTTCTCCCTCTCATGTATGTCTAGTTTTCTTGTTACCTCATCCCAAGCCTGCTGGGGAATTTCGGGGTCCTACTGAACGAACAGGGGTGAGAGGCGCAGAGTCAAGACACAGACCCTGGGAGTTGGGTGAATACAGACAGAGGGCGAGCTGTCACGGGCTCCTTTATTGGGGGCAGGGTTAGGGATTATGTACTGTTCACATCCCTGCTTGTGATTGGCCCAGGTCTACAATGCTGCTTGTATGGTCTCACCTGCCTAGGGCAGGTTAGATTGATGAGGGACAAGCTCTGCACATGCGTAATTCTCAGCATACTGGCTACTACATTTCCACGCTTTGTATTTAATTTTGCATGAGGAGAGGTCCAGTGGGAGCTCAGGTGCTATGCCTGAACCTTGTTGACCCCACCTCTGGCATTCCAACATTTGATTGCATTTGGCTTAGGTTGCCCTGGTTTTGCAGGGTCTTACCCCTCTTTGACTGGCCAGCCACTGAGGGAAGAGGCCAGGAGCAGTACTGCAGAGGGGAGAGAAAAGCTCATTCCTGTGAATGTTGGATGGATGAGTGCAAGATGTGAATCACCTCATCGGGAGAGGTGCATGCAGAGTCCCTATTGACCATTGCTGAGAGGACCTGGGCCCGTTGTTTTGTTGACATGGCATTGGCTGCAGGCAAAGTGAAACAGACGCCTGAAAAGAAAAAGTCAGAAATGGCCAGGAGGTAGAGAATGCCTTAGGTGAACAATGTAGCAGGATCAAAAATAGACTTTAGCTTAGACCACACCTGTGAAACAAAGCTAGTACCAAAGGCTATGACCTTGGGGCGGGTAGAGTTAAAGGAGACAACTTGAGAACCAAGGGTCAAGGTATAGTTAATAAACTGTTGCAACCAGGGGCCTTTAATAATGTCACCAAGTTCAGGATGTAGACGTGTAATATTGAGGACTTGGTAGGGAATCAGGCAGAATGAGGAAAACCTGGGGTCACAACTCATCTCTCCCTCTCATTATGTGGCTTTCTTCAACTCCTTGAAGGAAGTTCACAAGAGTGAACTACAGGTGGTGTCTCCAAGATGGAATTATGTCTGCTGAGGGGTGTATTGGGTCCTTAGCCCCATGATTTTAATGGAATTTACCTACTGGTCAATAAATCTGACAAGTGAGATAGGGATGGATGAGCCACAAGTCAGAGCAACCAGAAGTCCACTGGCAGATCCGGGAAGTCCTCAGCTCTCAGGTGAGAAGGAAACTGGCTCTTTGGGGAGGTCTTGACCCTAAACTGCCTAGCCAATGTTTAGCTCCTACTTTTATCACATTACCCTCTGATGAGGTTATCCCAATGGCCAAGAGGGAATCAGGACGCCACCGACCACTCTGACTTCTTCCATGCTGAAAAGAGGTGTAGGAGGTGGCAACTGTGGTACCCCTGCTCAGTGGATCTATCTGAAGGACCCCAAAAGGATAGTTACAGAGAGAACAAAATCATTGACTAGTGCCTGTGAAGGCAAGAGTAGCCAGGAACATTTTCTAGGCAGGAACCAAGAGAGGAACAGGGTGAATTAAAAAAAAAAAAAAAAACCTTAAAAGTCCGTTAGAATTTCTCAACCAGGTTCTGAAGCATCCATTATTGGGCTTTTTCTTTTGTTCACTTGGCCATGGTGTCTGGACTCAGCATCTGCTTTCCAGGAAATTTCAATAGTCACAGTGAGTGTGAGTTTTCCCTTAGGTAGTTGCTTAAATAGAGAGAGGAAACTTTGTTATTTGGTAACAACAAATCTCATATGACTTTAAATGACTTAAAATCTAGTGTTTGGAGGCACAATCTCTCAGACTTTAAAGGAAATATAATTATTACTTATCTTTTGGTTATACTTTTCTCTTGGTCCATACAGTTAGCCCAGATTAACCAACTTTTGGGTTTGGCCAAATGGGCATGGGCATTATGTATGGTGGTTATCCATACAGAAAAGCTAAGTTGCACCAGGCTAACACCTTTAATTACTGTATAATATTCTAGTTAGGGCTTGGAAAAAAGTTCAAGCAGCCTTGTATAATACTGACTGGAGGAGGGACTTAACACCATATGTTAAGCAGGCATAACCCACAAAATCGAATTAAACAATCTCAAGCTTATTTTAAATGTAAAACTGTTCACTACAATTACTACAATTGGCAACAATCTTTATCTTTTTTCAGGCCCTTTATCGTGATTTATAGTTTTCCCAGAAAGACAGGAGTTGTAACACATACCAGAATACAGGAAATAAACTGATAAGGATTACCAAACCCATCCAAACTGTCTTCTTCTGGACTGCATGCAACTGGTTCAGGAAGAGAGAATCTAGCTTTTTTGAGCCAAATTATCTAGTTAGGTTAAGGGAAATAGCAAAAGCAACTCTTGCAAGAAACATAAAGTACATTTTTCAATAGCCATATGTAACCCACCATTTGCTTGTGCCCATTTAATCCAAACCTGTAACAGGGAGTCAGGATCAAGCCAGGAGAGGACTGAAAATTAACAACTCTGTATATTCACAATCCTATTCAGGCCACTAGTAAACTAGTTTGAGTGTTTATACCAATTTAATTTAATACAGGTATCTTATCATTTTTACTAAACCTTGAAGTGTCATGTGATATGCATATAAAGCTTGGACAAAAACTGAACACTCTTAAACAAACCTTGACTCGATATATATTTTGATTTTTAAACTAGTTGACTGAACCTTACAAATTTAAGCTTATTTATATAGTGTCCTTTTTACCTGTCACAACAAACCTCCTCAGACTTTTATCACTTGCATGAACTTTTCCATCATCTTCACATAAATCCTTACTAAAAATACCTTTTTAACATTTTCCACCTTTTTATATCCTTTTATTACCTTGAGATATAGAATTTATAAACAGATCAACCCTTAATTGTGCAGATTTACTAAGTAATTAGCATGTATTTTCTGTGTAATGAGATGGGACAGTTATCTCAAATACACTAGTATAAACTGTGAGATGTTCATGCCAGCTTGGGAGCAGGTTTTGAATGACCAATTTCCTTTGAAAGCTTAGAGGTATTTTACCTAGGCCTGGCAAATGTCCCCACATGTGTAACGTGTGGAAATAAATTGCACCCTAGAACAGAAGTGATTATTCCTTATAATGAATTTAAAATGTTAAGGACCAAGGACCATAAAGTAATTTAAGTTTTACCTCACATGACAGTTTACTTGTGAATCAACTTGGTATCAAGTAAATCATTAGCATTAGATGCAAGCCTATTCATTTAAACAGCTCCATAAAAACAAATGTTTAACTAGTTTCAAACCCAAAATGTCAGCACCTTGATGAAAACTCTAAATTACAGATGAAAACTTAAATCACAGTAAAATATGACTCTTAAGTTTATAAATCAACATAACAACATTTAAACTTCACAGTTTATACAGTACTGAGGTTGTCTAGCTGTGAGGGAAATTTTCCTGTTTTTAATTTAGGATTAAATTGGGTCAGTTGTTTGTTTCTGAATCAGAAATTCTACAGTAATCATCTTTACACCTAAAGACCTTGGCTGTGCTAATTAAAGGCATGCCAGGATTAAAGGTGTGGCCAACCACACCTGGCTGGGGAACTTCCAGGAGTGACCAGACCAGCGGGACACCAGTTCAAACCCAGGGAGGTAAGTTTGCTTCCTAAAGGGGGGAAGGGGATGGGGGAAACAGATAGGAAACACAATAAAGCCCATTAGCTACCCCAGGAGGGATAGCTCTCCCACCATGGAGGCAAGAAACAGGGCTGGCCCAGGCCATTCTGGTATCAGTTCTCCACCCAAACCAGACCAAGATATCCACATGCCTTTGTCTCCCGAGTGCTGGAAGAGTTTGGAAAGATTTTTTTTGGAGTACCCAAGTTATACCACTAAAATATTTATATTTCTGATTAGGCATGTCAGAATAAGATTTTACTAAGTAAGAGGGCTTAAGGCACTTACACCCTCCAAATAGGTTCTTATCCATAAGCTGAACTGAACTTCCATAGTTTAAAAAGACTCAAACACGCACATTCAAAACATCAGGAGTTGGGGCTGGAGAGATGGCTCAGCGGTTAAAAACACCAACTGCTCTTACAGAGGACCCGGGTTCGATATCCAGCACCCACATGGTGGCTAAGAACCATCTATAACTCCAGTTCCAGGGGAATCCAACACCCTCTTCTGACCTCTGAGGCATTGACACGGGTGCACCAACCTACATGCAGACAGTACACTCATATACATAAAAAATAATTAAAAAAAAAAAAAACAAAACAAAACATCAGGAGCCTGGGGCAAGAGGGCTGCATTATCATCTTAAAGTGATCATAGTAAATTTTTTTTGTCTTTTTTGAGACAGGGTCTCCCTGTAGCTCTGGCTGTCCTGGAGATCAGGTTGACTTTGAACTCACAAAGATCTGCCTGCCTCTGCCTCCCAAGTACTAGGATTAAAAGCGTGTGCCACCACGCCTGGTTAGGAGACTAAAAGCATGGAGTGAAGTACAGTTTTCATGAATTTGATTCACCCAGTTATCTGAGACCAACTCTTCTTCAACACAAACATGCAGCCTGCCTGAAAAATCAGCAAGAAGGGCATATACCCAGAGAGGTCCCTTTTTCTCCCATGAGGAAAAAGGGAAGGAGGGAAACAGGCTCAAAAATTCTTGTAGAAACATAACAGAACCCAAAAGCTGTCCCAGACTGCTCTCCCTCACTCCTTGGAGGCAAGAGCCTATAATGTGCCCCAGAAGCCATGAAGCACCCCACTGATCCAGGTGCTAGACCACAAAATGGGTCTCTAGCAGAGACCTAAAGTTGCAACGTGGTCACTCCAGAGAGCTCAGGAATTCCCCAAGCTCTAAAGACCTCCTCCCAAGCCAGACCAGGATTCCTGACTAACTGCTGATGCAAATTTTTCTACCTAATAAGAGGCAGATCATCTCTGGTCCTTTGAGATAGCAGCTGGGTGGAGGAAACTCACCAAAGCAGACCAGATGGGCTGACCTTGAGCTCACAAAGAACTGCCTGCCTCAGCCACCAGAGGACTGGGATTAATGGTGTGTGCCACCGCACCCAGTCCAAGAATTCATTCCCAGTCCCAAAGGCTAGTTGATGTTAAATCAGGGATACATCCCACACAGATAATCTGGCCTGCAGATAATTCCAAAGCAAGCAAGTTACCTTACACAATCCCTTTTGAAAGCAGACAAAAACCAAATTCTAGGCCGTTAAATGCATTTTTAAATGTCAGTTTTTAAAGTTTGCATGTGCGTATCTAGTCTGGCATGCCAAAATGAATGATTCTGTTCACTTTAAAGGACTGAAACTTGAAGTGGCCACTTTGACAGAAACAACATGAGACAATTATAATTACCAAATTACAAACACACGTAAAAACTTAGACGCACGCTTGGACACACAGAAGAACAGTTACCATAAGCCCAAGACATAGAGGAAATGCTGCATGCATGGAGCTGACGCCCTGTCGGTCCTGGAACCAAAAATCCAGATCCCTTGCCTGGATTCCAAATCACTGAGGTGAACCCCATGTTAGCACTTTACCAGTGGAGAGTTAGGGCAACCCCCATCTCTGTGTTCAAGGAGCAATACTGCATCTAATTTCTCCCAATCGAGTGCCCCAGACCAGAAACTTGAGTTTAAACAAATGAAAGTTAAAAGAAAAAAAAAAAAAATTGAGCTCTTTCTTACCCAAAAGACACAGCCAGCCAAACGAGATGTCTCTAGTCTCTCCAGTGGGGGAGCGCTCCCTGGGCCCCCCTCCAAGGGTATATTGGTGGGGAGGTGAATGAGTGTCCCTAGCAGGGGCAGCTGAAGGGAGTTTGGGGGGTGGGGATGGGGGGGCAACCTTCCTCAACCTGGTGAAAGTCAGGGACACAGGGCAGGGCAAACTTCTCCTTGGTGTTCTTGTGTCAGGCTGAGTTATGCTCACACAGAACATCCTCTGCCGAGGCGCCCTTAAGGCTTGTGGTATGGCGAGGAGGGGCAATGCAAAGGGCCTCCTCCTAAATGAATCTAAGTCCCGGGATTTCATTTTAAAGCCACGGGTCTGGAGGAGAGAGGCAGCCGTCCATGGCTCCCGAACGTGGGGAGGAATATTATCCACAAGGGCAGGAAATGGTAAGGGAGGAGAGGGGTCTGGGGGGGAGGGCAGATGCTCACCCTAATGCTGGCCGAAAATCAAGGAACACCAAAGGGTGCCTACTCACCAGTCAAGGAAGGGGGTGCCTCGCCAGCACCGGGGGTCAAAAAACCACATTGGGTGCCAGATGTAGGCAATCCCCCAGGCCTGCTGGGGAATTTCGGGGTCCGACCAAAGGAACAGGGTGAAAGGCAGAGAGTCAAGACACAGACCCTGGGAGTCAGGTGAACACAGACAGTTCGAGGACTCATTTATTGCTTGTGATTGGCCCAGGTCTGCAACCCTGCTTGTATGGTCTCACCTGCCTAGGGCAGGTTAAGTTGATGAGGGACAAACTCTGTGCATGCATAATTCTCAGCATACTGGCTACTAAGTATCTAGTTCTTTGTTTCTTTCTTTTTGTTTGGGAAGTTTGGGGTTTGGAGTTGGGAGGGTTGTTTTGGGGGTTGGTGATTTTTTGAGACTAGGTCTCCCTGTGCCCTCAGATGGCCTGGAACTCACTATGTAGACCAGGCTGGCCTCAGTCTCACAGAGATACACCTACCTCTGCCTCCTGAGTGCTGGGATTAAAGATGTACATCACCACACCTGGTCCTATATAGTTTCTTGTTATTGCTGCCTAGCTTCTTATTCCCTGTATGAATGCTTTGCAGATTTCTGTTTATTTTTCCCTGAGCAGACTTCTCCTAAACCCAGATATGCCTAATGTCGACAAGAGTTAGTACTCTAATGGCAACTGAAGTGAGCGGTGGAAACGGCAGCCAGAAATGGGCTCTGGCTTTCATTTCCATCTTCATGGAAAGGTTTAGTTTGGAATTCTTCCTGCTATGAGGCTTAGGAGTCTCCCTTAGGAAAGAAATGAAGACTTTTGCTTTGTGTGTAGACAGAAGGTCCAGCTGTACTTTGTGTGTGTGTCTGTTTGTGCATGTGTCTATGGGTATACATGTGTGTCCGTGTGTGTCATGTATATGTGTTTGTCTGTGTATCTCTGTGTATATGAGTATATATGTGTCTGTGTGTATATGTCTGTGTATCTATATATCTGTAAGTCTATTTCTGTGTGTATTTATGTACATGTGTATGTATGTGTGTCTCTATGTGTGTACATGTATACATGTGTGTCTCTATGTCTCTATGTACATATGTATGTGTGTATCCACTTGATATTCCTGGCTGGCCTTAGGGAGTAAATCCAATTGCCTTCACAGCCCTGGCCAATCTAACATCTTAACCCTATCATCTCCGGTTACTTGTTGGCACACTCCAAACATTGACAGGTTAATCAGCTCTTTTAATCCAGCCCCCTCTACTTCCTCTGCAACAGCATTAGCCTGGTATTGTTCTCATGATATCCATTTAATTTCAGGAGGACCAGATATTACTTTAGTCAAGAGAAAATCGGATTTAATTTTATTTTTAAAACCTGTCACAACAGCTTTGTGTGCTCTTGTGGAAGGCTGAGTTGCACTGTGTGCAATTCATTATGTTACTGCCTTCTCTCGACAGCTCAAAGCTATGAGACCAGCGCAAGCCCTCAGGACTATTAACACAAAACACTATGGACCAAGTACCATTCTTAGTGCTGTCTCTCTCTTTCCCTCTGTGTGTGTGTATATGTGGGCATGGGTGTGGGTGCGTGGGGGTGTCAGAGAGATAGAGAGAGAGAGAGAAATGGCATGAGCAGGTTGGAGGACAACTTTCAGGAGTTTTCTCTTTCAGCTGTGGGTTCCATGAATCAAGCACACTTTTCTAGGATTACACAGCAAGGGCTGTTACCATTGAGTAGTCTTCTGACCCCCAAGTACCATCCATCCTAAGAACTTTGTGTGTGCCCTCATGAACCCTCGCAGAATGATAATGACATGCACACTGGTACCACCCCATCTTATACAAAAGGAAGCTGAGATGCAGACAAGCTGAGCAGTTTGCACAGGGGCTACCCAACCAGCAAGAAGTCAGAGACCAGTGTGGGCTGCCTGGCTAGGACAGTTTGTCCTCGAATCTGAACAAGTGTCAAGGGAGCCTTGTCAAAGCATCTCTACCAGGACAGTTCCTGGAGAGTTGTCAAAAAGGAGCTGTGCCTAGGGGGCGCTAAAGAAGTCTCCATCACAGATAGGAGACTCAGGAGGGAGGCTACCATGGTGGGGGATGCTACTAGAGTGTCATAAGTAGTGCAAGAGAAATGCACCTTCCTCACAGGAAATGGGACACAGAGGGAGGCAAGGCAAAAAGTCAGTGAACAGCGAACAAGAAAACAGTGTTGGAGAGAAGAGCAGTGAACAGTGAACTAGAGAGCAGTGTGGGAGAGAAGGCCAGGGAGCAGTGAGATAGAGAGCAGTGTGGGAGAGAAGACCAGTGAGCACTGAGATAGAGAGCAGTGTGGGAGAGAAGACCAGTGAGCAGTGAGATAGAGAGCAGTGTGGGAGAGAAGACCAGTGAGCAGTGAGATAGAGAGCAGTGTGGGAGAGAAGACCAGTGAGCAGTGAGATAGAGAGCAGTGTGGGAGAGAAGACCAGTGAGCAGTGAGATAGAGAGCAGTGTGGGAGAGAAGACCAGTGAGCAGTGAGATAGAGAGCAGTGTGGGAGAGAAGACCAGTGAGCAGTGAGATAGAGAGCAGTGTGGGAGAGAAGACCAGTGAGCAGTGAGATAGAGAGCAGTGTGGGAGAGAAGACCAGTGAGCAGTGAGATAGAGAGCAGTGTGGGAGAGAAGACCAGTGAGCAGTGAGATAGAGAGCAGTGTGGGAGAGAAGACCAGTGAGCAGTGAGATAGAGAGCAGTGTGGGAGAGAAGACCAGTGAGCAGTGAGATAGAGAGCAGTGTGGGAGAGAAGACCAGTGAGCAGTGAGATAGAGAGCAGTGTGGGAGAGAAGACCAGTGAGCAGTGAGATAGAGAGCAGTGTGGGAGAGAAGACCAGTGAGCAGTGAGATAGAGAGCAGTGTGGGAGAGAAGACCAGTGAGCAGTGAGATAGAGAGCAGTGTGGGAGAGAAGACCAGTGAGCAGTGAGATAGAGAGCAGTGTGGGAGAGAAGACCAGTGAGCAGTGAGATAGAGAGCAGTGTGGGAGAGAAGACCAGTGAGCAGTGAGATAGAGAGCAGTGTGGGAATGAAGGCCAGTGAGCAGTGAGACAGAGAGCAGTGTGGGAGAGAAGGCCAGTGAGCACTGAGATGGAGAGCAGTGTGGGAGAGAAGGCCAGTGAGCAGTGAGATAGAGAACAGAGTGGGAGAGAAGACCAGTGAGCAGTGAGATAGAGTGCAGAGTGGGAGAGAAGACCAGTGAGCAGTGAGATAGAGAGCAGTGTGGGAGAAAAGACCAGTGAGCAGTGAGATAGAGAGCAGTGTGGGAGAGAAGGCCAGTGAGCACTGAGAGAGAGAGAGCAGTGTGGGAGAGAAGGCCAGTGAGCACTGAGAAAGAGAGCAGTGTGGGAGAGAAGACCAGTCAACACTGAGATAGAGAGCAGTGTGGGAGAGAAGGCCAATGAGCACTGAGATAGAGAGCAGTGTGGGAGAGAAGACCACTGAGCAGTGAGATAGAGAGCAGTGTGGGAGAGAAGGCCAGTGAGTAGTGAGATAGAGAGCAGAGTGGGAGAGAAGACCAGTGAACAGTGAGATAGAGAGCAATGTGGGAGAGAAGACCAGTGAGCAGTGAGATAGAGAGCAGTGTGGGAGAGAATACCAGTGAGCAGTGAGATAGAGAGCAGTGTGGGAGAGAAGACCAGAGAGCAGTGACATAGCAGAGTGGGAGTGAAGACCAGTGAGCACTGAGATAGTGAGCAGTGTGGGAGAGAAGGCCAGGGAGCAGTGACATAGAGAGAAGAGTGGGAGAGAAGACCATTGAGCACTGAGATAGAGAGAAGTGTAGGAGAGAAGACCAGTGAGGAGTGAGATAGAGAGCAGTGTGGGAGGGAAGACCAGTGAGCAGTAAGATAGAGAGCAGTGTGGGAGAGAAGACCAGTGAGCAGTGAGATAGAGAGCAGTGTGGGAGAGAAGACCAGTGAGCAGTGAGACAGAGAGCAGTGTGAGACAGAAGGCCAGTGAGCACTGAGATAGAGAGCAGTGTGGGAGAGAAGGCCAGTGAGCAGTGAGATAGAGTGCAGTGTGGGAGAGAAGACCAGTGAGCACTGAGATAGAGAGCAGTGTGGGAGAGAAGGCCAGTGAGCACTGAGATAGAGAGCAGTGTGGGAGAGAAGACCAGTGAGCAGTGAGACAGAGAGCAGTGTGGGAGAGAAGGCCAGGGAGCAGTGACATAGAGAGCAGTGTGGGAGAAAAGACCAGTGAGCAGTGAGATAGAGAGCAGTGTGGGAGAGAAGGCCAGTGAGCAGTGAGATAGAGAGCAGTGTGGGAGAGAAGACCAGTGAGCAGTGAGATAGAGAGCAGTGTGGGAGAGAAGACCAGTGAGCAGTGAGATAGAGAGCAGTGTGGGAGAGAAGACCAGTGAGCAGTGAGATAGAGAGCAGTGTGGGAGAGAAGACCAGTGAGCAGTGAGATAGAGAGCAGTGTGGGAGAGAAGACCAGTGAGCAGTGAGATAGAGAGCAGTGTGGGAGAGAAGACCAGTGAGCAGTGAGATAGAGAGCAGTGTGGGAGAGAAGACCAGTGAGCAGTGAGATAGAGAGCAGTGTGGGAGAGAAGACCAGTGAGCAGTGAGATAGAGAGCAGTGTGGGAGAGAAGACCAGTGAGCAGTGAGATAGAGAGCAGTGTGGGAGAGAAGACCAGTGAGCAGTGAGATAGAGAGCAGTGTGGGAGAGAAGACCAGTGAGCAGTGAGATAGAGAGCAGTGTGGGAGAGAAGACCAGTGAGCAGTGAGATAGAGAGCAGTGTGGGAGAGAAGACCAGTGAGCAGTGAGATAGAGAGCAGTGTGGGAGAGAAGACCAGTGAGCAGTGAGATAGAGAGCAGTGTGGGAGAGAAGACCAGTGAGCAGTGAGATAGAGAGCAGTGTGGGAGAGAAGACCAGTGAGCAGTGAGATAGAGAGCAGTGTGGGAGAGAAGACCAGTGAGCAGTGAGATAGAGAGCAGTGTGGGAGAGAAGGCCAGTGAGCAGTGAGATAGAGAGCAGAGTGGGAGAGAAGACCAGTGAGCAGTGAGATAGAGAGCAGAGTGGGAGAGAAGACCAGTGAGCAGTGACATACAGAGCAGTGTCGGAGAGAAGGCAGATGGTGAGAAGCCTTTCACTAAGCCAGGGAGGCTGCAGATACAGGGAGTCACATTGCACTGAATCTGCAAATGAATTCATTGCTAAGATTCTGAGTTCAGCAAAGTCACTCTGGCTTCCTCTTCTGAGATTGGGACCACATGAACCCAGAATGACTAATAATAGGTGATTGTAGTGAACTCTGCAGAGGAGCATTGGGGTAATAAATCTCTGGCCTGTCTAGAATTGCGGCATATTGCATGTACACATTATGATTTGAATCTTCAATGTCCTTCACAGACTCATGAGCTCACATACTTGTTCTCCAGTTGGTGTAGCTGCTTTGGGAATGTGTGGACTCTTTGGGGTGGAAGCCTAAGCAACAGACATGGGTTACTGAAGGGCACCCCTGACATCTCCTCTGCTTCCTGCCAAAGCTCTCTGCTTCCTGACCCACCAAGATGGTGGATCATGTCCATCACCACCATGTGGTGAACAGCCACGTGCCACCCCAGACCAAGGTATTCCACCATGCTCTTCCCTTCATGATGAACAGTATTTCATGACACCGTGAGCCGATATGAATCTATCCTCTCTTATGTCATTTCTGTAGGGCATTTTGTCCTAGCCATGAGAACAGTAACAATTCTAACATGCAGTTGAAACTCAGAGAAATTCAGGAAGATGGGCTGGAAAGGACGACAAGGAGGAGAGTTTTTATTTAGATGTCTGGATTAGTCATGAAATCATGGTACCCACTTTGCTGAAGAGCCTTGTCTAAAGCTCTGAGACATCTGATTTGAAGAAAGAGTTCTGGCCCAAGGCGGTTCACCAGGCTATGGATTCAGACACTTGGGTAAAGCAATTCCCCTAGAGAGTGAGAACTCTATGGACTGCAAATGGCGGCTTGGCAGTAAGTACAAGTCAGTAACTCACAAGGGGGAAGAAAACAGAAGAGGATCTTAGCTCAGAAGCCAAGATGAGAATTTCCAATGGCAAGAAAATCAACAGCTCAGATCCTTGAGGGAGGCAGCGTAAGAGAAATGTCATGGGGCCTGGCAGTTCCCAAGAATATTAAGGGGAACAGATAAGATTGCAGTGCTGTCAGGCTGGCTGAGGCACAACTGTCTCAAAGGAATTAATGAATGTGATCATCAGTTCTGCCAACCTTAGTTCCTCCTCTCTCTTTCACAAGTAGTCTGAGGTTGTGCCTTTGCATGTGAAAATTGCAGTTTTCTCGTGTATAAAGTTAGTACATATCAGGGCTGGAGAGACAGCTCAGTGATTAAGAACAGTGACTGCTCTTACAAAGGATCTGGGTTCAATTCCCAGCACTCACACAGTGGCTACAACCATCCACAACTCTAGTTCCAGAGGATCGGCGATCTCTTCTAACTTCCAGGGGCACTGCACAACACGGGTGTACTTACACACACATGAAGGCAATACATTCATATACATAAAATCAAAAGTAATAAAATATTTTTAAAGTTAGTACATATCTCAATGGACATTTGGGTACTAAATATGGCACCATATGGATATAGACAAATCATAGATGGTTGATGCAGTCATTTCCCTATAATTCTGAAATCAAGTAATAGTGTTTTTCACCCTGAATCTCCTCTAGGGCAAATAAGAAAATTAGGAATCAGGTAAAGTTTAGACAATGAGACTTTTTCTGCATTTTGTGTTTTTTAGATGCACGGAGGTATATGTAAGCATGTATATGTGTGTGTGTGTGTGTGTGATCATGTCTGTGTAGGTGCACATGTGCACATATGTGTGGGGGCTATATGTCAGGAGAGGGCTCAGCTGTCACTTCTCAGGTGCAGCTCCCCCTTGTTCAGGGTCTCTTGTTCACTTGGAACTCACTAACCAAATGGGGCTGGCCTGCCTGGGAGCCCCAGGGATCAAGCTGTCTCTTCTTCCCTAGTGTGGAATCACAAGCATGAACTGCCACAGCCAGCTTTTTCTCTGCTAACTTGAGTTCTAGGAGATGGAACTCAGGTCCTCTCCATTGCAAAGCGAGCTCTTTACTCTAGCCCTCCAGTTTGTCTTTTAGTTGCAAATACATTTCACGTGGTCAACAGTTTTCCTTTAGATCTCCTCTGAGGCCTGTTTTGACAGCTTTTTGAATGAATTCACATTTCAAATGATAACCCTGAAAGACCTCACCATCCATGTTAATTCCACAAAGAGAAAATTTCATTCATTGCAAAGCTTGTTCTGTGCTATTTTCATTTTCTGGGAGGATATGGGATGTTTATTAATTCTGAGAATTCTGAAAGATAAAACTGATGTTTAATAAACTCCAAAAACCATCATTGGATTAAGGGTGTGAGCTAACATGTTGCTTATATGCAAACATCACTGTTGCTCCTTCTGGACAGGCATCTCTTCTCTGAGCAGTGTGTTAGGTGTCAGTCCATCCTTCTTCAAATTTCCAAGTTCATCTGTTCCAAATGCAGCCTTACAAAAGGAAAAATACAAAATAGATTGTTTATGAGGGGGCCCAGCGTAAAGTGTTACACACTCCTTTTACCCATGTCCTGCTGGACAGTGCTTAGACCATATCTAATGACAACAGAGGCTCCAAAATACTGCCTCAGAAGAAAAGGAAAGTTAATCTGAGGAAGGTGAACCAGATTTAACACAGGGGAGGTAATATGCAACACAGCACTGAGTATGGCTGATAATATGCAACACAGCACTGAGTATGGCTGATAATATGCAACACAGCACTGAGTATGGCTGATAATATGCAACACAGCACTGAGTATGGCTGATAATATGCTACACAGCACTGAGTATGGCTGATAATATGCAACACAGCACTGAGTATGGCTGATGTCACAAGCAACACCAGTTTCCAAGTCACACTGATTAAATGCAAAATTAATTCCATTTTTTCAGATTCCTCATTCCTATTTTAGGGATTACTTAAGAGCTGTATCCTGCCGGGTGTGGTGGCACATGACTTTAATCCTAGCACTTGGGAGGCAGAGGCAGGCGGATCCTTGCGAGTTCAAGGCCAGCCTGGTCTACGGAGTGAGTTCCAGGACAGCTGGGGCTACAGGGAAACCCTCTCTCAAAAAGACAAAAAAAAAAAAAAAAAAGAACTGTATCATGCAGCTGTGGATATAGTAAGTAGTAGAGCCCTTGCCCAGTATGTGTGAGGCCCTGGGGTATCGTTCCCAGCACTGGGCAGCGGACAGTGTTCTTGTTCAGCATAGCCAATTTGGAAACCTAAGCACAAACAGCCACAAAGCCCTTCCCAGACCTCGAACTAGAAGTTAATTGTCCCAGGGTTCTTCCCACAGAACATGAGTCTCCAAGACCCATTAACCTACAAGAGCTCAAACACAATACTGCAAGGACGACATAACTTTACTGGCGGCTGAGTCACTGGTGTCCTAACATCTCATCTACTCTGCAGTCAAAGTAGATGAGAAATTCATAAGAAGGATTACAAAGAGGGGCTGGAGAGATGGCCTAGTGGTTAAGAGTGCCTACTGCTCTTGCAGAGGATCTGGGTTCTATCCCCAGCACCCACACGGCAGCTGAGAGCCGTCTTTAACTCCAATTCCAGGGGAATCGATGCCCTCTTCTGACCTTTGCAGCATTGCATGACACGGGTGCACAGACCTGCATGCAAGACAGTACATTCATACACATAAAGAATAAATATAATTTAACAAAAAGAAGGATTACAAAGAAACTGCACTGTCAATTACACTGCAGTTAAAAAGTAAAGATTTTGTTTAAGGCTATCCTTTTCTTAGTAAAATATCCCAAAACATAAAGGAGAAGGAAAGAACACATCTGTAGGATTCTCCCCAAAGAAGAACACAGCACGTCCTCTGCCTGTCAAGATCAATGGCAATCTCTCTAAAAGGGGCCTGTGGGGTGAGAGCAGTAATATCATTAAGGATCTGCTGAGCAAGGAAAACAGGAGGAAGGAACAGATCCGGTGTCTCCGCATCTTTAGTGGCTGTAGAATTGCTACAGTGTGCAATTTTGTTTCGCTCATCAATTTTTTTTTTTGACCCATGAGGCACAATGAGCCACTTCCCTTATGGTCCTGAGACTGGCTTCACCTTGGGAGCTCACAAACCAGAGAAGCCCAGTATAGTCTCTACGGGAGGAAGCAAGGGACAGTGTGAGTGGGCCAAGAGGGAATGACAGGGAAGAAGAGGAGAGAGGAAGGATCAGAGGAAAGATAGGAGAGAGGACAGGAGAGAAGAAGGGAAGGGAGGGAAGGAGGGATGGGGACGGAGGGAAGGTAAAAGACAAGATGGGTGGGAGGGGAGGGAGAGGGAAGATAAAAGACAAGATGGGTTGGAGGGGAGGGGGAGGGAAGATAAAAGACAAGATGGGTGGGAGGGGAGGGAGAGGGAACACAGATCTCAGCAGGAGCACACTAAGATAATAAAACAGGAAATAAATTCTGAGTTGTTAAGGAGACAAGATAAGAAGTCGATAGATTCAGCACATTGCCCACAGGTACAAGAATACCTTTATTAATTAGTGTGTGTGTGTGTGTGTGTGTCTGTCTGTCTGTCTGTAAACATGGGTATCTGGTCTTATAAATCTTACTCCAAATATTAGTTTAAAAAAGAGGAAGAGGAGACCATGGAGAATCAAGGACTCCTGAAGAGACTGGGATGCAGAGGAGGTCCCCTCGCTTTCTCCAAGGTGCCTGGCAGACACTGCTGGCTGGAGCTCCAGTGTCTTCCAGCCTCTTTCTCTGCCCTCCAGGGAAAATCAGGGTTAAGAGAGGAAACATGCTATTCCTGTTTCCTTTCTTCTTCCTTGACTTTTACTGTCAGGATGATGGAGAGGGGCAAACTGCTATTTGTTTCTGTGTTGTTGAGTGTCTGTTGAGTGTCCATCATTGTCCCAGGAGGCCAGAGGAGCAATGATGGACAAGACAGAGTCCCATCCCACTGAGAGCTGCCCGTCTGCTCCTCAAAGCTTCTGAGATGAGGGACTAATGCTCATTCATCCACTAAAGAAAGCCAGCCTCCAAGGCAGGGCAAGGGTATGTGGCTGACAGAGACACAGGGCACAGGAGTCCATGTTCTCCTGGCTGTCCAAGTCCAAACAAACCCCAAGCAACTTAAAATATGAAGGTGTCCTTCAGTGTTGACAAACTGATGGAAACATTCAATTTCACTCATGATTAACAAACTAGAAATAAGGTTTCTGAAATCATTGCTCTCATGTACTACAGAGATTTGTTAAAGCCAAACTGGGTTCATACAAATTGATGGGGCATTAGAACACACATGCATGCGCACGCACGCGTGCACATACACACACACACACACACACACACACACACACACATTTTCATTGATTCCAAAATTACCTACCATTTATTTTTATCACACTCAGTCTCCCTCCTCACCTCTGGCCTCTCCCCACTAACCTCCACATTTCATGTCCTCCATTGTCTATTGTCGTATTTGTTTACTTAATTTTTGTTTTTGTTTTTTTAGCTGCAATCTTATATCATTTATTTATGCTCTTTCTGTTTTTTTTAATATATATTTTCAGTAAAAGATTATCAAATCTAGACCCGTCTCCCCCATCCTATCCCCCCACCCCACCAGAGCTCATGTATTCTGCCAAACATACTTTTCATCTACTTCTCAGTTTTTCTCAAAATTCTCCATGTGGAAGTTGACTGTCTTGAGCAGAAGTTCACTGTTTCAGTCACTTTTTTCATACAGTACTTTCTGTTGTTGTTGTTGTTGTTGTTGTTGTTGTTGTTGTTTCCAATATGCATCACTCCCAACTACTTGGACAAAAGCTCAAGGGGCCGTGCACAAGAAATACTTACAGCTAGGTAATTGGCACTAGCATCCACAGATGACAGATACCATTCGTCCTTTGTTTTTCTGGGAATGTGTTACTTCACTCAGCATGATGTCTTCTACCTCCAACCATTTTCCTGCAAAGCTCACAATGTCATCTTTCTTTACCGCTGCATAAAATTCCATTGTTTAGATGTACCACATTTTCTCTATCCACTCATCAGTTGAGGGGCATTTGGGTTGGTTCCAGCTCCTTGCTATTGTGAAGAGACCTGAAATAAACATGGCTGTGCATGTATCTCTGTGGTGGGGTGAGACTTGTGGGTACATGCCCAGGAGTGGTATGGATGGGTCGGATGGCAAGTTCATTCCAAGTTTTCCAAGGGTTCTCCACACTGCTTTCCATAGTGGCTGCATGAGTTTACATTCCCACCAGCAGTGGATGAGTGTTCCTCTATCCCCGCAACCTCTCCAGCAATTGGTATCATTTGTTTTCTTGATCCTAGCCAGTCTTATTGGAGTAAGATGATATCTTAAAGTGGTTTTGATTTGCATTTCCTTAACTATTAGCAACACTGAACACTTCTTAAGATGTTTCTCAGCCATCTCTAATTCCTCACTTGTGAAGTCTCTGTTCAGCTCTTTGCTCCATCTATTGAGTGGGTCATTTGTTTTCTTTCTTCTTTGTTTTTTGAGTAGTTTATATATTCTGGAAATCAATGCTTTGTCAGATGTTTCTGCAGTGAAGGTTTCCTCCCACTCTGTGGGATTTCTCTTCACTTCCTTGATTGTTTCTTTTGATGTACAGAAGCTTTTGAGTTTAATGAGGTCCCATTTGTCAATTGTCGACCTTAATTCTTGTGCAGCTGCTGTCTGATTTAGGAAGTCTTTTCCTACGCCTATGTCTTGTAGTCTGCTGCCAACTTTTTCTTCTATCACCTTCAGAGTTTGGGGTTTCACGTTGAGGTCTTTAATCCATCTGGAGTTGACTTTTGTACAGGGTGAGAGGTAGGGGTTTAATTTCATTCTTCTACAAGTGGTGATCCAGTTTTGCCAACACCACTTGCTGAAGATGCTGTCTTTTCTCCATTGTGGCTTCTTGGCCCCCTTGTCAAATATGAGATGGCTGAAATTGTATGTGCTCAGATTTGGATCTTCGGTTTTGTTCCATTGGTCAACAGGTCTGTTTTTGTGCCAGTACCAGGCTGTTTTTATGACTATAGCCCTGTAGTATAGTTTAAAATCTGGTATAGAGATCCCTCCTGTGTAGCTCTTTTCACTCAGGATTGATTTGGCTATTCGGGGTCTTTTGTTTCTCCAAATGAATTTAAGAACTTTTGTTTCCAAGCCTGTGAAGAAACTCTTGGGGATTTTGATTGGGATTGCATTAAATCTATACAAGAGTTTTGGTAAAATGGACATTTTTACAATGTTAATTTTCCCAATCCATGAGCATGGGAGGTTTTTCCATCTTCTGAGGTCTTCTTCAATTTCTTTCTTTAAGGGTTTAAAATTTTTGTTGTAGAGGTCTTTGGTGTCTTTGGTTAGGTTTGTTCCTAGGTATCTTATTGTTTTTGAGGCTATTGTGAGTGGGAAGGTCTCTTTGAATTCTTTCTCCAGTTGCTTGTTCTTGGTGTAAAGAAAGGCCATTGATTTTCTAAGGTTAATTTTGTATCCTGCCACTTTGCTGAAGCTGTTAATCGTTTCTAGGAGTTTTCTGGTGGAGTTTTTTGCATCCCTTAAGTAAACAATCATATCATCAGCAAATAGGGATAGTTTGACTTCCTCTTTTCCAATTAGTACTCCTTTAATATCCTTTTCTTGCCTTATTGCTCTAGCAAGTGTTTCAAGCACTATATTGAAGAGGAGTGGTGATAGGGGGCAGCCTTGCCGAGTTCCTACCTTTAAAGGGAATGTTTCCGTCATTTCCCCATTTAGGATGATATTGGCTGTGGGTTTCCTGTATATGGCTTTGATTACATTGAGGAATGATCCCTCCAATCCAATTCCTTCTAGGACTTTAAGCATGAAGGGATGCTGGATTTTGTCAAAGGCTTTTTCAGCATCAATTGAGATGATGGTGTGGTTTTTGTCTTTGATTCCGTTTATGTGTTTGATGATGTTTATTGATTTTCGTATGTTGAACCATCCCTGCATCTCTGGTATGAATCCAACTTGGTCATGATGGATGATCTTCTTGATGTGGGTCTGTATGCGATTTGCCAGTATTCTGTTTAGAATTTTGGCATCTGTGTTCATGAGGGAGATGGGTCTATAATTCTCCTTTTTAGTTGTATCTTTGCCTGGTTTTGGTAATAGAGTGATGTTGGCTTCATAGAAGGAATTTGGGAGAATTCCCTCTGATTGTATACTTCTAAACAGTTTCAGAAATAATGGTTGTAGGTCTTTTTGAAATGTTTTATAGAATTCTGCTGTGAAACCGTCTGGGCCTGGGCTTTTTTTAGTTGGGAGGCTTCTTACTACATCCTCTATTTCTTCATATGTTATGGGTCTGTTTAAGCTGCTGGTCTCCTCTTGGCCAAGCTTTGGTGATTCCCAAGATTTCAGATATTCATCCATTTCTTCTAGATTTTCAAACTTGGTAGAATATAGGTTCTTGTAATATTCCCATATAATTTTCTTGATCTTTTCCTTGTCCGTTGTGATATTTCCCTTTTCATCACAGATTGTATTGATTTGGAGTTGTTCCTTCTTTCTTTTTGTTAACTGGGCTAGAGGTCTGTCTATCTTGTTTATTCTTTCAAAGAACCAACTTTTGGCTTCATTGATTTTTTGTATTGTTTTCTTTGTTTCTATTTCATTGATTTCTGCTCTGATTTTTGTTATTTCTTCCTGTCTGTTGCGTTTAGGGTTCATCTGTTGTTGCCTCTCAAGTGCTTTTAGCTGTAGTGTTAGATCATTCACTTGTGCTCTTTCTGTTTTTCTAATGTAGGCACCCAGGGCTATAAATTTCCCTCTTAGGACTGCTTTTAAGGTATCCCATAAGTTTTGTTGTGTTGTATTGTCATTGTCATTCAGTTCCAGGAATGTTTTTATTTCTTTCTTTATCTCTTCCTTGACCCATTCATTATTCAAGAGTGTGTTGTTTAGTCTCCATGTGTTCTTGTAGGCAGGAGGGCTTGTCCTGGTGTTGATGTTGAGCTTCATTGCACTGTGGTCTGACAGGATGCATGAAATTATTTCAATCTTTTTGTATTTGTAGAGGTTTCTTCTGTGTCCCAGGATGTGGTCGATTTTGGAGAATGTTCCGTGGGGTGCTGAGTAGAAAGTGTATTCTCTGGTATTAGGATGGAATGTTCGGTAGAGGTCTATGAGGTCCATTTGGTGTATCATATCGTTCAGTTCAGATGTCTCTCTGTTTATTTTTTGTCCTGTTGACCTATCCAAAGGACTCAGTGGGGTATTGAAATCTCCCACTATGAGTGTGCTGGGGTTAGTCTGTGACTTGTGGTCCTGGAGAATTGTCTTTATAAAGTTTGGTGCACCAGAATTTGGGGCATATATATTCATAATTGTGAAATCTTCTTGGTGGATTGTTCCTTTGATGAAAATGTAATGGCCTTCTTTGTCTCTTCTGATTTCTTTTACTTTGAAGTCTATTTTATCCGATATTAAAATAGCAACACCTGCTTTCTTTTTGGTACCATTTGCTTGGAATATTTTTTTCCATCCCTTCACTTTAAGGTGGTGCCTGTCCTTGAAGGTAAGATGTGTTTCTTGCAGACAGCATATCGATGGATTCTGTTTCCTAATCCAGTCTCCCAGTCTATGTCTTTTGATTGGGGAATTTAGTCCATTAATATTTAAGGTTATGACTGATAGGTTTGTGTTGCTTCCTTTTGCCTTATTATCCATCTGCGGTTTTGATTTAGGTTTCTACTTCTGCAGTTATGCTTTTATTGATTTCTCCTTCTAGTTGCCTGGGGTTGGTTGCTCCTTTCTTCTGTTCTTTGGATTGCTTCAAGTATTCTCTGAAGGGTTGGTTTTCCGGACATGTATTCTTTCAAGTTGTTTATGTCATGGAAGATTTTCCTCTCTCCTTCCACTATGATTGACATTTTTGCTGGGTATAGTAACCTGGGCTGGCATCCATTGTCCCTCAACACTGGGAATGCTTTGCTCCAGGTTCTTCTTGCCTTCATCGTTTGCTGTGAGAAGTCCGTTGTTATTCTGATAGGTTTCCCCTTATAGGTCACTTGTTGTTTTTCTCTTGTCGCTTTAAGAATTTTCTCTTTGTTTTGGGTGTCCAGCATTTTAACTATGATGTGGCGTGGAGAATTTCTTTTCTGATCTTGTCTGTTTGGAGTTCTATGTGCTTCTTGTATTGGTATTGGTTTGTCCTTTTTTAGTTTGGGGAAGTTTTCATCTATTATTCTGTTGAAGATCTGATCAATACCTTTCTCTTGGGATTCTTCTCCTTCCTCTATTCCTATGATGCGGAGGTTTGATCTTTTCATAGTGTCCCACAGCTCCTGGTTGTTCCATTTTTGTGTATTTTTAAATTTTTCATAATCTTTCCTTGAGGTTTTTAGTTGTTCTGTGTTGTCCTCCAGGTCTGATATTCTTTGTTCTGCTTCCTCCATTCTGCTTCTGAGGCTTTTTTCATTCCTTTCCTCTTGAATGGATGAGTGTTTGATTTCCTTTTTCATTTCCTCTTCTGATTTCTTTAGTGTTTCTATTTCTTTTTGGAGCTTCTCGATCTCTTTTTGTAGCTCTTTTGTTTGCTGGTTGGTTTCTTTTTCTTTTTCAGCATGGGATCTTTTCAGTGTTTCTACTTCCTTCCGGAGCTTGTCATTCTCTCTCTCTCGGTCCTCATTCTCTTTTCTTAGTTCTTTAATTTGTTCTTTATGATCTTGTAGTTCTTTAAGTATGTTCCCAATTGTGTTTCTGATGTCTGTGTCCTGGGGCATCCCCGGGGGGATCCCACTGCAGGAGTCATCCATAGGGTTGGTAAAGCTTGGCGTGGGATTATCCTGCACCTTTCCAGTGTAGTCTCTTCTTCGTGTTCCTGGCATATGGGCTTCTCCTTGCCTGTATTCCAATGTGGGTCCCAAATGCCTCTTCACTGTGTTGAAGACTTGTTTTGCTTGCCTCCTTCAGATGTCTTCATTGTTTGTTTGATTGATTTTTTTTTCCTTTACTCCTTGCTTATGCAGTGTTTACTTCTCTAAGCTTTAGGCTTTCTATTCGAGGTCCAACTCACTCATCCCTTTCTGTTCTGAAGGTTCTCCAAAGAATTCACTTGGACACTCCTTCCTTTGGTAATCCCAGTTGGCGGGGGGTGGAGGGGGGGTTTCTTTAGCCCGCACCCCGGTACCTGTGCTTCAGGTGGTCTTGGGAGATTTCACAATTTTTGTTTTTTAAAGGCTTGCTGATTCTAATCAGTGCCTTCCACGTGCTCCTGGGTGTGTTCCGTGCCCTGGAGTCTGATCATCCTATCAGTCAGTCATCACACCAATAAGGAAAATGGACTCTCACTTTCTCAACATCCATCAGTTGCCAACAGATTCTCATCTAGAGCTGGGGCCTCCTCTCCACATTCCCATCCATCCTCTCCCCTGTCTGCCGTGGGTTTGCACAGGTCTTATGCCTTAGTGCCCTAAGCACTGTGGGTTCATATATGCAACGACCTTGTGGGCTACCGACAACACAGTCTACTCATATTCATCTATCACTTATGGTTCTTGGAGCATTAGAACTTGAGTGAAGTTGGAAGATGGTAAAACTTAGGGTTAAGAGAAGCTAACTGGGTCCCCTGGACCCCGGGCTTGAGCTTATTTCATCAAAGTGTAGTAGTCAGTGCTCCATTATGGGAGCCTGAATGATGCATCTGTGGTTTCTACTCTATGTTGAAGAAAGGGCTACATCATGAACTAGAACATGACTTTATTTTATAGCATGAACAGAATTTTGAACTTTGTGTCTTCTTCTTTTCGGACAGAACAGACTGTCCTTACAGTTACACTTCCATGACTACAAAAAAACTTGAAATGTGCTTTCTTATGTATCATGTGCTTGGACTTCTTCCAATATCAGAATGACATGAACTATCAGATTTCACTAAAGTGCTGCATTATATGTAGGCCTTTAAAATGAGCAGCCATTCTGAGGGTCATTGTTTTATAAGGCTGATTGTTTTTAAATTCTACAGACATTGCTCCAAGATGGTGTGTTTAGCATAGAGATACCTTTGTTCCATGAAGAGGTAGCATGACCCCACTGTCATCCACAGGATGAAATTGTCAAGGTTCCTGGGGAGACCAATGACTTACTCTGTGATTGGATTCACCACAGTGATCCTCCACCAAGTTACAGCAACACCAGAAAAATGGAGAAGAGTTTCTGTGTTAGGGAACTTTTTGAAAGCTGGAGGTAAGCAATAAAACCACCAGTATGAACAAAGAGATTCCTAGAAACAGCCTAAATTCTATCTAATGGCTCAGGCAGAAGCATTAAACATATCAGAGCAGGAGTCACAGAGTGGAAGTTGCTGTAAATGTTCTTATCTCTTAAGCATTTCGAATGAAAACATTTCATCTACTAGGATTAAGCAGACACAATTCAGGGTAAGGAATTGGCATGTCTCCATTTTCTTTTTTCTTTTTCTTTTTATGTGTGTGGTAGGGGAGAGAGTTTAGAGAACCGTGACTACCATAGCTTCTGTGTTAGGAGTGAGAAAATGGGAACTTGTAGAAAATTACAGATGTTCTTTCTCCTCTCCTGATCACTTTGAATGGCAAAGAGCAGGACTGGAGACTTAGATTGTTTGGCTCAGTATTTGCCTAACGGGCAGTAAGCCCTGGGTTTGCCCCCCAGCAAAGTAAGGCAGTACACGCTTGTAATCCCAGCACAAGGAAGATGGAGGAAGATCAAGTTCATCCTCTACTACATAGCAAGTCAGAGACCAGCCTGGGCTATATAAGACCCTATCTCAATGCAACATACATACATACGTACATACATACATACATACATCCATACATACATACATACATACATACATACTTGCCAGAGATAGAAAATTCAGGGTTTTGAGTTTCCCGGCAGCAAAATACAGAAGTTGTGCTGTAACAATCAGAGGCAAGTTCAGATCTTATGCTGTGCTTTTCATGACTAACTTCACAAAAAGTGGGCTACTTTTATTTTTATTGTGTTATAAATTTTAGAACATAGTAAACTTCTTCAGTATTAAGTAACTCACTTTACACTGACATACCTGCATCCTAACATTTTTCTCTTCCATTAAATATTTTCAAGATGTTTCTCATCATGCCAATAAATTCAGTAGTTCTTTCAAAGAACAGAATAGACACTGTGCAAACCACATAGCATTTTGAATTAGTTTGCTTTCTGCTGCTGAAACAAAATACATGAAGCTGGATACTTATAAAGAAAAAAGGTTCTTTCTTAGCTGACAGTTTCAGACACTGAAAATTCAAACATCATGACACTAATTCTGACTGATGAGGACTGCTCCCCTTCTTCCACCCAACCCCATCATATTATGGTAGACAGCAACATAACTAGCGTACATTCAAGAAGAAAGAGAAAGAGAGAGAAGCTGTGACAAGTATAGAAGGACTGGAATCAGGCCCACTTTTCTAAAACAACCCACTCTCTCAGGGGATTCTACATTCTTCAAGGCCATGTGAACCTGTTCTGAGGAGAACACTACCCATTGACGGTCCTATTTATCTTCCACATCATCAAACGGAGACCAAGCTTCTAACACTAAGACCTGGGAACACACTCCAACCATGGGCAAATAACAGCCCCTGGGGGACACACTACCACCATGGGCAAATAGCCCCCGGGGGACACACTCCAGCTATAGGCAAATGACAGCAAGGTGGGGGACACACTCCAACCATGGGCAAATGACAGCCCCTGGGGGACACACTCCAACCATAGGCAAGTAACAGCAAGGTGGGGGACAGACTCCAACCATATGCAAATGACAGTCCCTGGGAACACACTTCAACCATAGGCAAATGACAGCCCCTGGGGACACACTCCAACCATAGGCAAATGACAGCAAGGTAGGGAACACACTTCAACCATAGGCAAATGACAGCCCCTGGGGACACACTCCAACCATGGGCAAATGACAGCCCCGGGGGACACACTCCAGCCATAGGCAAATGACAGCCCCCGGGGGACACACTCCAGCCATAGGCAAATGACAGCCCCCGGGGGACACACTTCAACCATAGGCAAATGACAGCCCCTGGGGACACACTTCAACCATAGGCAAATGACAGCCCCTGGGGACACACTCCAACCATAGGCAAATGACAGCCCCTGGGGACACACTCCAACCATAGGCAAATGACAGCCCCTGGGGACACACTACAACCATAGGCAAATGACAGCCCCTGGGGACACACTCCAACCATAGGCAAATGACAGCCCCTGGGGACACACTACAACCATAGGCAAATGACAGCCCCTGGGGACACACTCCAACCATAGGCAAATGACAGCAAGGCTATGCAGTTTGTAACCACATATCTGGAAATATCCAAAATTGAAAAAATTCCAGATGCGCTTGCATCACAGCCTGTGTGTGAGAATAGATCATTAGACCATTGATAAAGTGTACTTTAAAGTGAACTATCAAAGTCGAAAACATTTAAGAATACTATAATAAGAGATAAACAATGTTATTAATGTAAGTAATATAAAACTGCATTCATTATAGTTATATTTATAGTAATTAATAAGTATTTTGCTTCTTTTTGAGGTTTCCATATGTGAGAACTGTATCTGCATCATTTCTACCCTCCCCCAACCCCCTCCAACTATTACCACCACCCTCCCACCCACTCCTTCTCAATTTTGTGACCTCTTCTTTGATTACTATCATATATCTGTGTATATATATATATATATATATATATGCATATATATGATCTGCTGCATCCATTTAGTGATGCTCATGTGCACAGGTATTTACAGCTGACCTCTTGGGCATGAATAACCTAAGGGAGTTGACCCAGGAGCCATGGATTGCCCGTAGCTCTTCATCTAGAGGTAGGACCTGTCCACTCGGCCTGTCCACTGGTGTTGTCATGATGCAAGTCTTCTTTAGGCAGCCATATTGTTGAGATTGTGTGGCTGCAGCTCCTCTGTCATTTGGAAGATGCTATCTCACAGCAGATGTCCTGGTACACTGCCTCTTCTGTTACCTGAGCCCTAGGTGTAGAGGTTGAATTGGAGATACATCAATCAGGGCTGGGTTCCCCACAGTCAGTTATTTTCTACATTTTGCCCAATTGTGGATCTCTGTAATAATCTACATCTGTGGATGGTAGCACAGACCTTTAGATCCAGCACTCAGGAGGCAGAAGCTCTTGTGAGATCCAGGCCGCCCTGATCTACTTAGCAAGTGCCTGGCTAGCTGGGGCTATACAGTGAGACCCTGTCTCAAAAAAAAAAAAAAAAAAAAAAAAAGAATTAGTGCATTCTCTATAATAACAACTTTTTTAAGTTGACCTAAGAAAAGATTTGCTTCTCTGATATGAATTTGTATATGATCTTTTGGCTTATTTATTGTAAGACATTTTGAAAACAAATTGGCATGAAATTTACTAAGGAATAATAAATGTTCTCATTAATCTCTACCTGTAATTTTATTTCCAAGTATGTGTTTAAATGATATTTTATTAATGATCTTTGAAAGTAAATCTTTCCAAGATTCTCCAAGAAAATGTAAGTGTGTAAGGTTAGTCATCTCTGTGTCACTGTGACAAAATACCTGGACAAACAGCTTATAAGAAAGAAAGGTTTGGGGCTGGAAAGCTGACTTAGCAGTTAAGAACACTGATTTCTCTTGCAGAGGACCCAGGTTTGATTCCCAGCACCCACATTGTGGCTAACATCCATCTATAACTTTAGTTAGAGGGGAATCTGACTTCCTCTTCTTACCTCCACAGGCATTGTATGACATAGCTGCACTAATACACATGTAGGCAATAATATATATATTATATATATTATATTTTTTTTTTTTTTTTTTTTTTTTTTTTATTTTGTATTTTTTATATTATATATAATATTATAATCATAATATATTATTATATTATAACTATATATATAAATATATACATATAATATATTAGTATATATTAATATATATAACATAATATATATATATAATAACATATATATTAAATATATAATATATATATACATATATATTATAATTATATTATATTATATATAGTATTTATATATATTATATATTATATTATATTAAATTATATTATATTTAGTTTATTTAATATTATACTGTTTATATTAGTATTCTATATTATATTATAATATATAATATATATAATATAATATACTATCATGATATATTTTATTAATATAAAATATATAATATATCCATATATAAAGAAAGGTCAAAGATTTCAGTCCTTGGCAACAAGGTTCCGTTGCTTCCAGCTTTTGGCAAATAGCAGCACATTATGGCTGGAGCTGGTCTCTTACGGTAGTCAAGAAACAAAAAGGACAGAGGAAGAGGCTAAGTCCCAATACCCCCGGAAGTGCAAGCTCTCAATAATGTATCCTCCTTCTGTGTCTTAAAATGCTCTACCCCACCCCAGTAACACCAATAACACCAAGATGAGGACCAAACCTTAACATGTGGGCTTTTAACATGGGGACCCCTTGCAGGACAGTCCAGATCCAAACTATAGCACACCTTCAATTAATAGGACTTTCCTTCTGTTTGCCACTTGCATTGAAGCCTGTGTGGTCACCCTCTTTGTTTTACCCTATGCTGTGAGATAGCAACTCCGTAATTCTGAGGACGTTATTCTGATTCACCTTCATGAAGTAGATTTCCTCCATGGTATGTGAGCATGAACTGTGCAAATGCATGCTATCTGCAGAAGGGCAGGAACATTCCTCTTCATTTCTTCATCTGATTGCTTCTTCCTGCAAAGAGCTTTAATAGTCTATGACAATGCTGTGCTTCTTGGTGGACTGACTGTCAGTTCAAAAATTGGAAAGTGTTGAACAGACTGATTTTCATCGAAAGGTAACTACCCTGAATTTTCATAAGCAAGGAATTCTTTGTTGAGATTTTCAAGCTTCATATTTTTAAATAACTTTTTTCCACTTATCTTACTCTCAGCACATTGGGTCTGACCAATTCATCTTCGTCTGAGCTGGGTATTACATAAACTACAGCCTCTCCAAGAATCAGATGAAGGCGAGTTGATTCTGATATTTTTACATTAACTGTGTTCAGTGATTTTGACATCTGGCACCGGGAACACATTTCTTAGAGTCTTGGAGGGTAAGCGTACTTTCAAGTTCACCAGAGAAATGCAAAGTGTTGAGAAACCTGTTGCTGTTACAGCTCATTCTGGGACCTTGTTGCTATTTCCACTTTGAACAGATATGGATTAAATATGCACCTAACTGAAGCTCGTCCTTCTATAAGAGCACTCAGATTGCATTTCTACATAGTTGTTCGGGTTTTGATTTTTTTTTTTTCTGTCTTCTCAACTCCTGTTCCATTAGAGCTGAAGATAGAAATTAAGAATGATGATTGAAGTAGAGAGACATAACAAAGAAGGGGGGGGCAGGAATGTTTGCCAGTCTGTCATAGGGGAGAGAAAAATCATACTTATTAAGGACTAGAGAGCTCATGAAAGTGAACTTGATCCACAAAAGGATGGAACAAGCAGGCACAATAGCTCTTATCAGTTATCCCACAGACAGAGAATGGGAGCTGGTAATATGTCTGTGGAATCCATGTACATCTCACTCAGCTACATGCATAGGCTCTCGTGTATGAGCTTGAGAGCCCTGCCCCCCCACCCCCTTTGGAGGCTTTGCTCTGTTGTAGGAAGGCTTGCACCCAGTATGTGCCAAGTCACTTCTTGGGACACTTTGTCCAGCAGTCTGTGTAAATAAATTGCCTTCCATCAATCAACTCTATGAATTACTCCCCCTCTCCTTACATGGCACTGAGAAACTTCTCACCAAGAGTAAAGCCAGTTCCCTCTACTGCTACAGGGTGACCATTTGAAAACTAGTTGGGCTTGGTAAACAGAGTGGAAACCATCTCATGGTAGGAGGCTGCTTCCTCAGTATTGGGAGTGAGAGTGTGACTGTGGTCTGCACGATCTTCCACACTGTGCCCTGTGGGTTTATTCCTGAGGTAGGAAGCACTGGGAAGCTGTATTTTCAGATCTAAAGGAGGCAACACATTGCCTTCTAAGCTTTTCACCTGTCTGCTTAGCACACGCCTCAGACTCGAGAAATCCAATTCCAAATTTCACTTTCTCACAATCTATTCTTCTTGTCTTTTTTTCCTCTTTCTTTCTTTTGACACGTCCTTGTCCCCAGCTCGGGCTGTATCATGTCGTGACAAATACCTGTATCATGTTGTGACAAATACCTGTATCATGTCGTGACAAACACCTGTATCATGTTGTGACAAACACCTGTATCATGTTGTGACAAACACCTGTGTCATGTTGTGACAAACACCTGTATCATGTTGTGACAAACACCAGCACTTTAAGGCTGCTCTATTTGGGTTCTTGGTTTCAATTCATCGTAATGGGGAAGGCATGGCAGAGTTCTTGATTGGGGGGAGGGGTCATCTGGTAACACTCCTCAAAGTTTAGCTGATCAAGAAGCAAAGAGCCCCCAGCTGCATCAGAGCCAGGCTGTAACCCTCAAAATCCCAACCCCAAGAAGCCTGTATTTACCAGCTAGGCCTCATGTGCAAGAGATTCTACAATCTCCCCCAAAGAGTTCCACCATGTAGAATGAGGTGTCAATCACATGAGCTGGTGGGAAGCTGCACACACCTAAACCTTTGAGGTTGTCCTTTGGGAAGACATGAAGCAATGTCTGTATACCCCAGGTAGGGCACTGACAAAAGACAAAGAAACATGATCCCACTCAAGTCTCAGTGAACCAATGAGTTTATTGAGGTTTTTTAGAGGAGCGTCAGTGAGCAGCTACTTATAGAAACATGGCTGACCTAAAAGCCACTGCATCACTAAGAATGGTGACACTCAAGGATGGTGACAACTTACAAAGCTGGATCTCTGGAGGCCCTTGCAGAACAGGCAGATGGCTCAGCTCTCTGAAGTATCTTTTTTGGCAATCATTTGCTGCCTCTAGAACTTGGGGCAGGATGGGGGGCTTGTAAATCTTGGAACTTTCTGAGATCAGTGAGTCCTATGAGCTTGCTGAGATTTTGTAATGTCCCTGCTCAGAAGAAAGAGCTACACCAGAATCCCATACCCAAGCACATGCTCCGTCCCTGGCTTTTCCTGTGGTTGACTTCATAGGATCTGCTTGTGTCTTAAAGGTCTATGTTCAGCATCAGTCAGTCAGAGAGGCCTAAATAGAGAGTAGAGAGCCCTTAGGAGTCCTGTGTCCCTAGCACATAGTAGAGTGTCTGGCAACCAGTAGATGCTAGAGTAGAGGAGAGAAAGGTAAGAATGTCATCCCACACAGTATCAAACTGCCCTGTGCTGTACAGCCTTGGGGAGGAAGTGGCTGTGTGAAATATCAAAGAGCAAGGAATACTGTGCCAACCTTACCTGACTCATTTCAGGAGGGAGAGGTTGCTCTAAGTTTAGGAGTTGTTGAAAGTAAGAAACATGAAAATACAAAATGGGCCAAGGAAGGGGTGTGTGTGTGTGTGTGTGTGTGTGTGTGTGTGTGTGTGTGTGTGTCATACATGCTAAGGAAACCCACTGCCCCTGAAACATTATTAAATATTTATTTATGTATATGTGTGTGCAGGGAGGGGGTACCCTCAGAGGCTAGAAGAAAGTCTCAGATTCCCATGAAGGTGGAGTTACAGGTGGTTATGACCACCTGATTTGTGGGTGCTAAGAACTGAACTCTGGTCCTCTGGAAGAGCGGCAAGTACTCTTAACCGCTGAAACATCTCATCTCTTCAGCTCCTAGAGGTAAAACTCACATCGTGAGAAGGACGTTCGGAGGCATTTGCAGAGAAGGTTGTTGGAAGCCGTTGCAGCGGACTATACGAAATATGAGAGTGCAGCTAGTGCGCGTGCGCTAGTATGCGTGCGCTAGTGTGCGGCAGCAGCTGGAGCTCAGGAAGCAGACCTACTTCAAAGAGAAGACTAGAGCTTAAACTATTGAAGAAAGCATAGAAGGGGAGGCCGATCCATTAAAAATCAGAATACTGACCATGTCGGTGGAAGGAAAGTATTGAAAGACACAGCCATTGGTTTTGAAACTGGAGAGCTCAGTGGTAGTCGGAGAGCACAGGCAGCAGGCCCTGGAGCTGTGGCTTGACTGTCAGAAGTGTGGCTGGGGCAGGAGTGTGCTTTCCTAGCCAGGGACAAGACCATGCTATGCTAGTACCATCAGCAACAACGGAGAGCTCTCATGGTGCTGAGAAGAAGCAACTGCCACATGCTCGTTCCTGAATGGAACTTCTATATCACCTCTCAAGGCCTGAGGAATATCAAAAAAGAGGAAGAAGAAGAAGAAGAAGAAGAAGAAGAAGAAGAAGAAGAAGAAGAAGAAGAAGAAGAAGAAGAAGAAGAAGAAGAAGAAGTGGTGGAGGAGGAGGAGGAGGAGGAGGAGGAGGAGAAGGAGGAGGAGGAGGAAGAGCCAGAGGAAGGGTGAGTATTGTGGAATGCTGTCTTCCAGGAACAGCACAGCCAATGCACTCCTGCATTCACAGCTGCTGTTATTGCCTACAAGACCTGCAAAAGATGTGCCTGCCAGCATTCTACCATGGAGGGAGGAAGGACTTAATGAGTGCTGTGGGGACGGCCACACAAGACCTCATCCCTGTCTGCGAGCCTATAGGCAGTTGATAGTTGATGGTTGCTGGGAGAGAGATTCAGAGAGAGAGAGAGAGAGAGAGAGAGAGAGAGAGAGAGAGAGAGAGAGGAATGAAAGTCAATAAGCCTCCAAAGGAAGGCAAAGGAGAGTAGGAGGGGGAGGGGGAAGAGAGGAATAAGAAAAGAAGGAGGAGGAAAAGAAGAAGGGAGATGAGGAAGAGGAGGAGAGAATGAGGGGGAAGGAGAATGAAGACACAGAAGAGGGGAAGGGGAAGAGGACGGGAAGGAGAATGAGGACAAGGAAGGAGAAGAAGGAAGGAGGAAGGAGGAGGACGGGAAGGAAGAGGAAGAGGGGGAGGGGGAGGTACTGAGAGACAGGATGGAGCATCCACTCCTCCACGTCAGGAGGCCAAGCAGGCGCCTCTCTCAGCCTGCTCTGGGTGAGCCCACTCTTTCTGCCCTTTCACTCCTCTGCCCCAGCACGCTGTGTCTTCTGTTGTCACTCCCTAACACAGCTCCATTCACAGACAACAAGAAAAGAGTGCACTGCATTTTCACTGACTTTCTGCTTCTCCTGCCTTGTCAGGTTTTCCATGAAATGCAGATCCCTCTGCCTCTATGTGAAAATGTCACTCTGCACAGCTTCAAACTTTAACAGCTTCACACATCCGTGACCTCTGGAGAGAAGGAAGTTCTGTGAAATACTATAAAGGCTTCCTTCCCTTGCAGTTCTCAGTAAACCCATGAATTAGGAGCAACAGAGCCAACGAGAGCCTGTAGGAAGCCTCAGAGGTAACCAGGTGTCCATAGCTCGCAGACTTTAACTCTTCATGAGCTCCAAGGCTTGCTTTGGAGAGCTGCTTTTTGTCCATGTTAGGTGGATTTCTTTTTCATACCAGGTAGATTTTGTTGTTTTGATTTTCCCCTGCATTAATAGTGTGTGAGAATAAGATAGGCCTGAAGAATTGGTCAATTGCCAACAGAAAATAGAAGATTGGCTGGGCGATAACTCAGTTGGTAAAATACTCACCTTTGCATGGATGAGAATCTGAGTTCAAGCTCCAGAACCCACATAAAAATGCTGGGCCTGGTTTTGCACATTTTATGATGTTATCATGATACTGTGGAGGCAGCATCAGGAAGAGGTCTTGGGCTTGCTGGCCAGCAGGCCTAGCCTACTTGGTAGGCTGGAGGCCAGTGAGAGACCCTGTCTCAAAAACAGTGGACACATGAGGAAAGACATCCATGCTCCCCCTCTGACCTCCATGTACAAAGCCACAGATATCATCCTGGCACGGTGGTACACACCATGGAGGCAGAGGCAGGGAGGTCTCTGAGGTCCAGGTCATCCTGGTGTACATAGCAATTTCGGGGTTATCTGGGGTCACATGGAGACCCTGTCTCAAAACTACAAAAATAAAAACAAAAAAATCAAGTGGGCAAATAAACACGCACCCCACATATGTGCATATGAACACACATGAACACGCAAATATAAGTAGTAAGTTACATGAGAGGAGGGGGCCAGTGTTCTTAGCTCTCCAGCTGAAGATCATCAGCCTCCTCTGGGTTTGCTCCTTGGCAAAGATGGGCAGTCATGACAAGAAGAGCTGAGCACAGGAGAGATGGAGTAGATGGTGGGTGTCTGCAGAGCCCAGGTACTGCTGCTCCATCTGTAAGGTCCTCGCCCTAATTGCCGGGCTCCATGAGATGCTCTCGTGGGGGTCTGCAGAGCCCGGGTACTGCTGCTTCTTCTGTAAGGTCCTCTCACTAACTGCCGGGCTCCATGAGATGCTCAGGTCCTGTGATTTCCCACCGTATCAAATCAAATCAGAGCAAGAAAGCATCATGCTCCTGGGTGAGCATTGAGTTCAGTAATTCCCAGTTTGCATAGGAATTGTTTGGACCAATTCTGACCCCAGTGTCTATGCAGTGAAGTCAGGGATTATATATTCCTCACAAACTCCAGGGAGCATATTGGCACACTGGTTCACATACCACATGTTAAGTAGGTCTGCTGCAGTGTAACTCCTGCAGGGTCTGCCTGTTCCTGTGTGGCGGCTGTAAGGAGCCAAAATCACAGGATAGCAGTTATTCCATAATTTGTCTTTCTTATTGTCAAATGTGGTTGGAGACGAACTACTTAGCCATCATTTTAGCAAAGATATATTATGCACTACAATATAAAATTTAATTAAGAAATGTAAGAAAAATGTACAGAATTATTGTTTCTCAGTCCAGATCTCCCATTTGGGGACCACAGTGAAGAAGAAGCCTGGGAGATTCAAATAGCTAGCAAGCCTAATAGCAATGAAAACAATTGTTAAATTTATTGGACCTTATTTTGAGCCAGACGTGGTACAAAATACATACACTTAAATACGCACAGAAGTTTTCTGAAGAACACATTACCATTGTTCCCACATTGAGTCTAAATAAGATGAGGCTCATAGCAGCTGATTAATTTGTCAAAAATATATACCTAATGACTGCAATGTTCCTGCCATTGCCACAGCATTTTAGGGCCTCTGAGGAACATATCCTCTCCCTCTCCAAAACTCAGTCCATAGCAAACAAGCTGAGAATCAGTTCCTGCACTTGGAAGCACCCGATGTTCCAAAGCCAGCCTTGCAAGTTATAGAAGCACGCCTTACACAAACATGAGTGTTCATGCCTTCGTTTCATTACAGATGGCATGAAGCCATCGATGTGTCCTGATCGGTGGCCGGACATAATTCTAGGCTCATGGAAAACCAGTGCTTCTGCACTCGTGTTTTTCGTGCCAAGCAACCACAAGAGTTAAAAGGAAATGGTGTCTATAATGCAAACAGCATTACTAGTGAACAAGGAATGAGTTCCATCCCTTATACAAATGGAATTTAAACTGGTAGCCTCCAAAACATGAGGGTCCTTTTCTATGCCTTCCGGCTTAGCATTCTAAGAGTTATTAAGACACGTCTTTTGTAGTAGTTTTTTCAAGCTCACAACAGTACTACAGGTTTATCTACATCAATGCTACTGAATAAACTGGTTACCTTTCTCATCACTGTGACCAAATGTCTGACAGAAGCAGCTGAAGGTAGGAGAGATGAATCTGGGCTCATAGTTTCAGAGCGTGCAGTCCACTAGGGTGCAGAAGGCATGGCAGGGAGGCTCCCTGGTGGTAGGAACATGTGCTCGTGGCTGTGCAGCAGAGCTCCCAGGAAGCAGAGAATGAGAGGGAGAGCTCACCTCTCAGGCCCAGGCCTGGGGAGCCACTGCTGCTGGCCAGGTCTCACCTCCCAGGCCCAGGCCCGGGGATCCACTGCTGCTGGCCAGGTCTCACCTCCCAGGCCCAGGCCCGGGGATCCACTGCTGCTGGCCAAGTCTCACCTCCCAGGCCCAGGCCCGGGGATCCACTGCTGCTGGCCAGGTCTCACCTCCCAGGCCCAGGCCCGGGGATCCACTGCTGCTGGCCAGGTCTCACCTCCCAGGCCCAGGCCCGGGGATCCACTGCTGCTGGCCAGGTCTCACCTCCCAGGCCCAGGCCCGGGGATCCACTGCTGCTGGCCAGGTCTCACCTCCCAGGCCCAGGCCCGGGGATCCACTGCTGCTGGCCAGGTCTCACCTCCCAGGCCCAGGCCCGGGGATCCACTGCTGCTGGCCAGGTCTCACCTCCCAGGCCCAGGCCCAGGGATCCACTGCTGCTGGCCAGGTCTCACCTCCCAGGCCCAGGCCCGGGGATCCACTGCTGCTGGCCAGGTCTCAAGCCCTCAGGATTATCCACGGACAGCGTGGATATATCTGCCTACCTATAATTCCTGCCTGGGGAGGTGGGACAGGGAATTCCCCTGAGCAAGCTGCCTAGTGACAATAGGCGTATCTGCGAGCTCTGGGTTTGATTGAGAGATCCTACCTCAATGAAAAGGTGAAACCACAAAGATGAGGATGATTCTCTAAATCAGCCTTGAGCCTCCCCATGCATATGCATACACACACACATTCACACACACATACACACACACACACACACACACACACACAAGTGCACATGTATGTATCCACATACATGCAAATGTGTACACAAAACAAAATGAAAAAAGAAAAGAAAAATATATAACCCAAGCTGACACACCACATGGTGGGGAAATTCAAAGATCTGTCCTCTGAGTTCCATGCTTAGGATCCCATAAGAAGATGCTCCGTGTCTTCTGTTGCCTAGCAACATCCATGATGTAGACACCAAACCTTTGAGAAGAGCCTGAGCAGTTCATAGGACTCCCTTGTATGTGAACATCAGGTACAGTCATTTCATTTCTAAGTATAATCTGAGATGTTCTTGAGCAGTGCAAAGAATCCACCCCACAGAAAACCATTTCTTCAAATAAACTCACCAGGCATGGTGGAACACACTTGTAATTCTAGCACTCAGAAGGACAATGAGTCCTAAGCCACCTGGAGACTCTAGCTCAAATAAATAAATAAATAAATAAATAAATAAATAAATAAATAAATCAGACTAGGGAGATAGCTTAGTCAATAAATTACTTGTACTGCAACCATAAAGAACTAAGTTTGACCTCCAGCACCATATGAAAGCTAGATGTTATGGCACATGCCTGTGTTCTGCTAGGAAGGAGAATCCCAGGGGCTTGCTGGCCAGCCTAGCTAGCTGGTGAGCACCCAGGTTCAGTGAGAGAACTTGTCTCAAAGTATTAGTTACAGAAGCAACTGAGGACAAGACTGAAAAATGACTCTGGCCTCCACACACATGTGCACACATGACCATACACAGAAATGCAAAAGAGATGCACATTTCTCAGCAGACTACACCACTGGCAGGCAAGAGCTATGGAGAGCTCTTTCCTTTTTCTTCTTGAGTTTCAGGAGGTGCCTGGTCTCTTCCCAGTCTCATTCATCATTAGTGGGAAGTTGAACCATAGAATGAATTCTTGACCATCAATTCTTCACTACTAAACTCTAGTCTAGAAGCCAGAAGATAGGTAATGAATGAGGTTTATCAAGTCACACGATACAGACAGGGTAAGAGGACTGTCATGATGCCGAGCCAAGCAAGGCTCCACTAATTGAAATCCCGAAGTAAGACACCAAACTGCATTGAGACCACTTATCCCACTGATGGTGCTAAGTCAGAACTGTGTTTGTGTGACTCCAGCTCTGCAGAGGTCACCTTCGGTATAGCAGCCAGCAGATCTCCCTGAGACCTGCAAGACTTGCCAAATAAACTCATTTACCCTTCATGCTGTGGTTCTCAGAGTATTTACAGCCAGTGAGAGCAGTGGTGATTATGGTACTAGGAGAGAGGTAGCGTCCTCCCTCTCCAGGAATGTTCATTTTCCTTAGTGATGACAGCTTTATGATTTTATTGTGAAAATCCACAGAAGGTGTTTTATGAAATCAGCAGTCTTTTGAGATACTTTTAAAGCCAGTGACACTGAAGAGGGAAAGTATACCATGGAATAGAATTAGAATAAAGCTCTGAAATGAGAGACGAGATACTGTTATGAGGTCAGAAGACACTTCTTTCTTTGTTTTTTTTTTTTAATTTATTTCTGTACGTGTATGAATGTATTGTGTGCATGCAAGTCTGTGCACCCGTGACGTGCAATGCCGCGGAGGTCAGAAGAGGGCGTCGGACTCCCCTGGAACTGGAGTTTCAGATGCCTTTTTACCTTCTGCATAATGAACTAACCAGAAAACTATAACAAAATGAGTTTTAGTTATACCTCACGAAACCAAACGAGCTACCTAACAACAATTATATGAATGAATCCATNTGGAGTTTCAGACAGCTCTCGGCCACCATGTGGGTGCTGGGGATCGAACCCGGGTCTTCTGCAAGAGCGGTTGGCGCTCTTAACCGCTAGGCCATCGCTCCAGCCCCGACACTTCTTTCTTTGTAAGCATCACATCAATCCTCAGATATACATTTCTGCTTTTACAATGACCATAGAATGGAAACTGTTCTTTCTATGTTAAACCTGTGCATTTCCCAATTCATCTTCTTTCCTGGGAAAACCTCAGAGTTGGGGACTTTTGAGCTGTCTTGTTCCCACTCTGTCAAGATGGAAGCCCTGCCTGCCACTTCCCACCGCCCTGCTTCTCTGAGTTTGGATGAGAACTGCCTTTCTTTCAGTTTAAGGGAGTTTGTTTAGCATCTGGGTTTCACAGGGAAACAGGGCAGGGTAAACCATCTTGGAAGATTCTCTCTGTACTCATTTGCATCTAGCAAGTTCTTGCACTGCATCTTGGCCCAAATGCAGCCCCTTCTCCCCTAGTTGGTGCTGGGGAGGCTGCCGCCATTCTTCAAGCCCGTCTTCCCTACCTCCCGTATTAACTCTTTTCTCCTGGTGTCACTTTGTACTCATGCTTTTCCTTAATTTCTCTCTCTTCTTGGCTCTGAGTTGTGCAAATGCTCCTCCACAAAGTGTTCTTTTTTATGGTGTCCTCACATCACCCTTCATACAAGGGAGTTTCTGCTAAGACTTCTCCAAAATCATTAACTCTTTCCCACCTCTGATTCTTCCACAGTTCCAAAATCATAATCTAGTTCCTTCGTGTTCATTATCTCCCTTTACACCTCAAATAAGATGTAACGTTAAAAATAAGAGTTACTAGGGTAGAGAGATAGTTTAGTCAGTGGAGTGCTTGCCATGCAAGTATGGGGACCTGCATTCAATCCAGCCTTAGGTGGGTGTGGTGTCATTAGTGATCCCAGGGCTGGGGAGTTGGGGACAGGTAGAGCCCTGGGACTCATGGGTCAATGACCATAGCCTTATCTGGTAAACTCCAGGTCCCAATAAGAGAGACTGTCTCAAATATCATGAAGCTGGAAAGATGGTTTAGCAGTTAAGAGCACTGGCTGCTCTTGCAGAGGACCAGAGTTCGGTTCCCAGCATCCACATGGTGGCTAACAGCCCTCCATAACTCCAGTTCCAGGGGATCCTAAGTCCTTTTCTGACTTCCATGGGCATTTCATGACATTGGTGCACTTACATACATGCAAGCAATACACTCATACACATAAAATAAAAATAATAAATAAAATATACTTTTAAAAAAAGCAAAGTAGAAGGCTTCTATGAAATGATACCTGGGGTTATCCTCTGGCCTCACACACACACGCACACATGCACACACACGCACGCGAGAGTGCACTGTGTTTCATGGCATACCGGGCTATGCAGTTTACACGGCCTCTCCTTTAAACCCTGCAAATTAGAGGACAGTCACGTCCTGTTGATAGAGGCACTGCAGTGAGACTCACACAGCGAGTAACCACCAGAACCTCTGGCCCAGTCTGACTCCTGTATGCAAACAAAGACATGGCTTGCTTAATTGTGAACTATAACTTTTAAGTGTGAGTAAGGTTTAACAAATACCACCACACGGACAAATCCCTTGTACTGCAGACCCATTCATAAGGATCTGTTGGGTACTTATCTACGGGGGCGCATGAACAAGTATGATAGGTATACACATGGAGGACTAAGAAGAGGAAGGGAGGTGAGAGCAGAAACAGCCAAGAAAGAAGAAGGACATGAGTGTGCAGAAGCCAGGGCGGGATGTCAGGAGCCTTCCTCTGTTCCTCTCCACCTTGTTGCCTGGAGACAGGCCCTCTGGCTGAACTGGATGCTCAGTGCTTCCATTAGGTTGCCTGTCCAGTAAACTCTCTAGATCTGTCTATCTCTACGCCCCCCCCCCAGTGCTGGGGTTACAGACATGCATATCCACATTGGTTTTTGACAGGCCCTGGGGATTTGAACTCAGATCCTCATAGTTGCAGAACAAGAGCTCTTACCCTCTGAGCCATCTTCCCAGCCTTCTGAATGTTTTTAAAGTATCTGCTCCAGCTGAAGCCAAGACTTGTGATAGGAAGGAGGTGTGTGTGTGTGTGTGTGTGTGTGTGTGTGTGTGTGTGTGCGTGTATGTGTGTGTCCCTTCTTCATAGCATTTCCTGAATAATAGCAATGGCAATTGTATGTATCTCATCATATATTACTGTAGTAACTTTGAAATGCTGCACAGAGTGTGAAACTCTCTCCAAGGAAGATTATAATTGGCACCATCATGTACAAACTTCAGAGCACTTGCTTTCCCTTATTGGTTCATTCTAAAGAGGTGTGCCTCTACCCCATTTCTCCCTAGGATCCTCATAACTGCTGTTTCACTCCCATGTTAGGAAGATGGGGGAAGGGGAGACAGCATCTCTAGGAGCAGCTCTGCTTCAAAAGCTTTTTGTTTTCCAAGCCATGAGGTAACCCAGGCTGCTCAGACACCTTTGGGTTTACAGCTCAGATAAACCCCCACTGGCTCCTCTCTGCAAAACTCTGAGACATGCTGATGTTGCAATAAGCTGTAGCCACCTGCAACTGATTCTAGCATTTTTGCTGGGCTTTGAACTACCACCGGAATTCCTCAGAATGCCCACTGTACCCATGAAGACCACCTACCTGCAATTGCTTTGGCCTCATTCATTTTACTCATGTATCTAGGTGTTAAGCAGAATTTCCTATCTTGGGCCAGCATTACTAACAGAGCATGCACATCTGTGGCCATGCAGAGATTATAGTCACTGAGTGCATTTGTAGCAGATGGATGAGCTTAATAAGAGAATAGGACTGACTGTAGGAATTAAACTGAGAGCAGTGGGTGGATTCGTCAGATGTCCTGGGCTTCAGGAATGATGGCTCTCTGCAGAGTTGCAAGTCACATGGCTGTGTCTGTGCCTGGGGATGAACTGCAGCTTTCTCTGGGAAAGAGCACATTACTGTGGTGGCTTTTAAGAATAACATAGTGGGGACAGGGATGTGGCTCAGTTGGCAGAGTGCCTGTGTACCAGGCATAAAGCCCTGGGTTCAGTCCTCAGACCGAGTAAACCAGGTATGGTGGTAAAGGCCTGTAATCCCAACCTTCGGTAAATGGAAGCGGGAGGACATTCTTCCTTCATCTCTGGCTACACAGAGAGTTCAAAGCCAGCCTGGACCAAAGAACTTGTCTCTAAATAAATAAATAAATAAATAAATAAGCACCTTCTGGCAATATTAGGGGCTTTCTATAATCTTTGAAGACCTGAAAATAACAAACCCCAAAGAAGTACATGTTTTGAGTGTTGCACCTACTGAGATACTGGTGTCTCATCTCAGGTTGTGATAGTGATGATCCTGGAAATCTCTGTTCATGCGATTTCTTTTGTTTACATCATGTGTACATGTTGTATAGGTGTGTTTGTGTTAGAGCGTGCCACACACGTGTACCACAGTGCATCTGTGGAGGTCAGAGGATAATATCCGCTACTGACCTTTGTTCTGAACAAAGGGCTCTTGGTTTTTTTTTCACTGTGTACACCAAGCTAGCTGGCTCAGGGCTTCTGGGGACTCTGCTGTCTCTACCTCTCATCTCCCTGTAGGAGTGCTGGAGCACAGCAATTGTATGCATGCACTACTATGGCCAGCTTTTGTGTGAGTTCTGAGGATTCACACTTAAGTAGTCATGGTATATTCAATAAACACCTCACCTACAGAGCCATTTCCCAGCCCTCGTGTAAGTTCTTATTTGACATCGCTATTGCGTGTCGGTACCCAAAAGAAAAAGATGAGGATTTGACAACGGGGATTTTGCCAATTTTAGTTGTTAATGCAACAAGTTCTCTGAGATAGAACACAAAAGTTTTATTGGGCTAGAAGATTGTGTGGTTTTCTAATCTTTACAGCATGTTCCTTTCCACATCTTTAGAAAAAGAAAAGTAGCTAGAACTACTTTATGCACTCTTGTAAATAATTATTCTTCTGGTCTTTTTATTAGTGAGTTTTAGGTTTAGAGGTTTATAGCAAGAATGTTTATAGAGTCACACAACCTAAAAAAGTCAACTTGTTTAAAAGTGGCCACCATTTAATCAGCACCATTTTGGCAATGAATATTTTTCAAGCTGCCCTTTTTGCATGTGGGCATTATGCCCATCAATAGGACTACTACCAAGGACCCAAAGGGGGGCCACGTCTATGAGAAGAGCCTTGGAGACATGAATGGAAAATTTGCCTCTGTTTAGCATGAATGAGCCTGGGATTTCAATAACAGTCTAGGGCCAGATAAATAATGCTTCCTTGGCTTCGTAATCATGCGTTGCATTAGGATATTTGTGTGAAGCGCTTTCTGTTTCTCCTCGCTTCATCTCTGATCTTTAAGTGCCCTGTTGGATTTCAACTCCTCAGTTCTGTCAAAGAAAGAAATCTAATTTATTCTTCAGAGTACATGTAAGGGAAACAGCTTTGCTGTGAGATGTTGGAAGTACATGTAATCAATTTATTTTGCTTTACACACACACACACACACACACACACACACACATTCAACCAAAATGCTAAAGTATACTAGAATCTTAAAAGTAATCACATCATAAGAAACATGGTTTGTTATTCCTTATTCTTTGTTACGCTTTTTTCCATGAATATGCATAATATTTAAAGTAAGTTTTCTAGAGAAGCATTTTCGAATGTTTCTTTGAATTATTTATATCATCATCCATCTTTTCTACTCTTTGATAAACTGGTTGTTTTGCCCCATAGCTGATGAATACCATAGTCCAGTAATGACCAGACTCTGCAAGAATGTTCATTCTGTTCAAGAAAGACAGCCTTATGCTGGGAGATAGCTCAGTGGTAAAGTGCTTGTCACAGGAGCATGAGAACACACTCAGAGCCAGGCCTGGTAGTGCATGCCTGGTAGTGCGTGCCTGGTAGTGCGTGCCTGGTAGTGTGTGCCTGGTAGTGCTTGGCTGGTAGTGCATGTCTGGTAGTGCATGCCTGGTAGTGCGTGCCTGGTAGTGCGTGCCTGGTAGTGCATGCCTATGATCTCAGCACTGCTGTGGGCAGAGGGGAGGCAGAGACAGGGAAGTCCTTGAGTGTTCTCTTGGGCCAATTATCTTGTCATAGTGAACACTGAGAACAAGACCCTGCTTCAAATAAAATGGAAAGTGAACAATGACGCCAAGACTGTCCTCTGACCTACACACACACACACACACACACACACACACACGCACTGTGGTACATGTGTATTAGCACTCAGACACATGAACACGCACTCACATCAAATATACACAAAAAAAGATAAAAAATAACCTTCCTGCTAATCCCAACATCCGTGACAGTAGCTGAAGCCGGATGGGCAGGAAGGCTTCCTGATTCTGTTTGTTTCTCCTCCGCTAAGAGCTTCAAGTAAGGTGAATACTGGTGCCATCCAAAAAAAAAATAATGCTGGGTTATTTTGTGGGCAGGATGACTCTTCAGCAGAGAAGATGGGTGTTCTAGTTTGCTTTCAATCACTGTGACAAAACACTCTGACCAAAACCAAGTTGGGGAGGAAAGGGTTTATTTGTATTACATCTCCTGGGTCACAGTTCATCACTTAGGGAGCCCAAGATAGGAAATCGGGCCAAGAACATGGAGGCAGGAGCTGAAGCACACGCCATGGAGGAATGTTGTGTACTGGCTTGCTCCCCTGGCACATGCTCAGCCTGCTTTCTTATATAATACAGGACCACCTGCCCAGGGTGGCACCGCCCCCACAGGTGCTACTGCCACAGTGCGCTGGGTCCTCCAACATCACTAAATAATCAAGAAAATGTCTCTACAGACATGGTCTCGGGCCAGTCCAATGGAGGAAGTTCCCCATTTGAGGCTTCCTTAGCCCAGGTGTGTCAAGTTGACTCTAAAGCTGTCCAGCACCACGAGGGTTCCTGTTAAGCATTTGAACGAAAGGAGACAAATAGAATTTACCTTAGGTTCACACAGTGGGTAAGAGGACAGCCTGGGGCTGCCTCCCTTGTGTGCCCTGTGAGCTCTTTTCCCTCCAGCTCGTGGTATCTTTTACCATTATCATGGTCAATTAGATTCCAAAGAATACAGAAGAGTCTCTGTCCTTTCATAACCTTCCATGTCACTTGAAGTCCAGACAATACTCTTCCACATCTTTCCCCCCGTATTTGCATTTTCCAAAAATACACTGCCCATAAGCAAGAAACCATTCACCTTAGGTGAACGCCTGTATTGATGCTGTGGGCAAGCCGTCACTGGAGAGGCTTGCCCTTTCTACAGGTGCCATCTTGAATCACCTGTTTCCAGTGAGGCATCACATGTTGTTCTTTGCAAAGGAAGGAAATAAGGAAGTCTGTGCTAGGGATCTGTGACTTGCAAGTTTGCTTTTTTTTTTTCTACAAATGTCTTTGAATGATTGGGCTTCACATCCACAGGATTCTCATTGATTCTAGGTGCTGCATGCACCCTCTTCCCAGGGATAAGTTTTCTGTCCGGTTATCGTTATTGCTCTTCTCTTCACCCCACCGAAAGCTCCTTTGTCCTTTTATTCGAGAAGATAAGGCATGGCCACACCTGGGCACCTGGTTCTCAGAGCTGTGCAGTCAAGGCAACAGTGTGGAGCATGTGCGTGGCCATCCACATTCTGATCTTGCGGCTGGCAGTGTTCTTCATGCGCCATAACATTCAGCCTGATCCCAGGAAACCCTGGAATGCGGCCACTGTCCTTATCCTCTGTATTGACCTGTACCCAGCTATAAGCCTGGAGGACATGGGCTGGCCTGGTGCTGCAGCTGCCAACACACAATGGCTATTTGTCCATATGTTCTGTCGCAATGCCAGCTGGGCGGTAATCCTCCAGATTACCCACCACAGAGAGATGGAATTACTTCAGATTCTCAGCCCATTAAAGGGATGCTGGGACATTTGAGGCCATGTTTTAAAGAGCCTCTCTGAGGTTCTGTGGCATGAAGAGCCACATTAACGTGGGAGCTGCAGCCTCAGCCTGTGGCTTCCCTGTGATGGAGAGCACTGTGCTGCTTGTCTGGCCGATGGTGAACATTAACTAGGAAGCATCACTTCCTGCTGTTTAGATGAAAGAAAAGGCTCTTCTAGAGACAAATACCCCACACCTTCAAGAACAGCCTGGAGGATTTCCAGATCACACCCTTGAGATGCTAGAATTTAACCCCACTGCCATTTATTCCAAGTGTTGTTTCCATGGAATTTATTGGGTTCTGTTTCCGATGAGCTAACATGGAGAGCTGGGTGACAAATGCTTCATTCATTTGACAGTCCTTGCAATTAGCACAGTGTTGTTGGCCAAGTCCAAGGACACCTTGGGTATGTATCAGTGAGATCTAACAAATGACATGTGGTCAATCTCTGTCACCTGCTTACTAGACCTTTGAGGCTAAGAGATGTCATTGTTCTTATTTGACCTTTTTTACACTGTATCAGATCCTGGTAACAGTCTTTCAAAATAGTCATCTGTAAGGTGTGTGTGTGTGTGTGTATGTGTGTGTGTGTGTGTGTGTGTGTGTGTGTGTTCTCAGGTGCAGGTTCACATGTGGAGTCCCAAAGTTGACACTGTGTATCTGCCTGGGTCACCATTTGCTTTATTTATTGAGGCAAGCTCTCTCACTGAACTCCGAGCTCTCAGTTCCAGCTAACTGACTGCTTAACTAGCTTGTTGCAGAAATCCCCAGTCTATGCCTCCCCAGTACTGAGTCGGCAGCTGGGCAGCCACACATGCGTTGGCTTTTATGTGAGTTCATTGGGTCTAAACTCCGGTCCTCAGGCTTGCAGGACAAGCACTTTTCCAATTGAGTTGACTTCCCTACTCCCATCTGCAAGTTTAAAGTGAACTGCCAACAGCCTGTGCCTGGCTGTGCTTCTAACTGACCACAGCTTCCCAAGAGTTATTAGGAAATGTTATAATGTTTGCTTCTGAGGGCACAGGACCACCTTCCACACCCCCATCAAGTTAAGCATGCATGAAGGAAAAGCCTTCCTCTTTTGAAGCATTTATGAATCTGAACTTGCCCATGTGTTGACATTTGTCAGAACTTCCATCCTGCTGCATTCTGGGTAGCACGGTAAGATATCACTTAACAGCACTGTGTAAGCTTCAAGCTGACCATCCTCAGGGAGATTCCTGCCTGAAGTGTTTCCCAGGCAGCCTGTGGTTGGGTTTATTTTGCATTCGAGTACTGTGTTTACATGAGTCTTGCACCTTCTTCTTCCTCCTCCTTCCTCACGCATCCCCCCTCCTCCCTCTCAGTTTCCTGACTTCTGATTACTGTTGCATATATGTCTGTGTATGTGTGTATATCTGTGTCTGTGTCTATGTCTGAGTATGTGTCTGTGTGTGTCTGTGTGTCTATATGTGCCCATGTCTATGTGTTTGTGTCTGTGTGTCTCTGTGTGCCTATGTGTGTATAAGCAGCATACTGAGTCCCTTCACTGTTCCTCATAGGCACGTAGGCACGTGTTTGTGGCTAACGACTTAGACTGAATTGCCTGTCAGGGAGCTGAAAGCTGATTCTTCTTCCTCAGCATCCACTGATTGCCTGTAGCTCTTGCTCTAGAGTGTGACCTTGAGAATGCTCCACACAGCATGTCTTAGCAGCTCTGACATGAACGTTCTCTTGCCATCAGCTAGCTGGCTGACATGTGAACCGCATGACCCACTGTCTCCATTCAGATCCAAGACGCTTTAGAAATTGCCTCCCTGCCATCCACCTTGATCCAGTCACTCCAGTACTGAAGGAGCCGCGGTGACTTTGGCCCTTCACCTTAACCCCAGCTGCTGGCTCAGCTCTTCTCGAGCCACAGATTCTCCCTCTGAGCTTCTGTCACTTGCTTGGCTTCAGATTCAATCTGATACCTCTGACACTGCCTTCGTGAGACAGCGTGTAGAAAGAAACTGAGAGGCTGGAGAGATGGCCTAGCGGTTAAGAGGGCCGACTGCTCTTGCAGAGGACCTGGTTCAATCCCCAGCACCCACATGGCGGCTGAGAACTGTCTGTAACTCCAATTCGAGGAGAACTCCAGTTCCAAGGGAATCCGACACCCTCTTCTGACCTCCATGGCATTGCACCACACGGGTGCACAAACCTACATGCAGACAGTACATTCATACACATAAAAAATAAATAAAAATTAAAAAAAAAAAAAAGAAAGAAAGAAAGTGAGGACAGTTTTGAACAAGAGACTCTGCTTGGCACATGCTACTTCCAGCCACTACCTAACCTTTGGAAGTTGCAGGATGGGGGCGGGGGGGACTGGAGAGATGGCTCATCAGGTAAAAGTACTGGCTGCTCTTTCAGAGGACCTGGGATAGATTCCCAGCACCTGCATGGTGGGTAACAACCATTGGGTAACTTCAGTTCCAGAGGATCTGGTGCCCTCTTCTGACCTCCGAGGGTATTACATAACACAGACACAACACACATGCAGGAAATACACTCATACCCTTATAAAAATAAATAAAATATTATTTTAAAAGGAGCTGCAGAAGGATCCACCTCAGGCAGCCTGTCACATTATCTCCTGCTCTTATTTGTGGCTGTTAAGCCACCTGGTGTCACAAGTTTGTCCCAGGGAAGTTTCCAAGATAAGAACTCTTCCATATTAATTAAGCAACGTTGTTTAAGGACATGTAAAAGCCATTTCAGAGCAAAATAAGAGAAAAGGAATTCATGAGGAGATTCTCAATGGGTTAGATAGATCTTGCAAGGAAAGAATATTGAAGTGTAAGGCACTGACCACTTTGTAATTCACATCCATTTATGCATTGTTTATTCATGGGTAACAAAATATATTAAAAGCCAGGCTGGGGAGACAGCTCAGTGAATTAGAGTACTTGTTGCCCAACCAAGCCTGAGGTTCTGAGTTTGAGTCCCCAGCACCCATATGAAAAGTTTGCCATATACACATGGAGCTATAATCCTGATGCCCGGGGGTGCGGGGGGAGCATGCTCCTGTGACTTCAGAGCCATAGTGGGTAGAGACAGGAGGATGGCTGAGCATTGATGGCTGGCGACCTCACTCCAGATTTAACAAGAGAGCCTGTCTCAAGAGAATGGAGAGTGATAGAGCAGGATACCTCACGTCGGGGATGGATGTACCATACTACCGTACTACCATACACAGACACTCACAGATACACACACAGGCACATACACCAAAACAATTATAAATATGTACTAAAAGCTAATACGTTTTTCAGATAACTGTTTTTAAGCCCTAGGATTAAAAAAATAGAAAATGGCCCCTATCCTCCTAGACTGACAAGACAAGCTATCAATCCTAGGGAAAAAGACATAGAAAGTAAAGTGGGATAAAGGCTATCCTTATGCTACCTTACTTCGCAGGGTTGACTTCTTTTAAGTTAATAATTTATACTTAAAATCAAAAAAGCCTTTAGATATATGTTTCTGTTATGATAACTGAGATCCCTGTCCTCCAGTATCTTGCACTATTTTTTGGTCTGTTTCTTATATCTTTGGGTACCTGCTGTGTATGGAGTTCTCCTAGGCTTTGGGGCCCAGTCTGAATCCATGGATGGTTGCCACCTCAGGAAAATAGAGCTTGGGTTGAATGCAAGGAACAGAGCTGGGTTTCATTCCCATCGCTCATGAGATAGTTTGAGGCCACCATTGCAGGGGTCTGCCCTCTGGAGACCAGCCTTGCTATAATCTAAGATCTGACTGCATGGAGATCAAGCCCATCACTCCTGACAGAGTGGTATCAATGCTCAGCAATAGGAAGGGCAGCCCAAGGGAGGTGGAGATGGCTGGACATCCACAGCTGTGAATGGCTTTGAGGCACCACCAGAACAGAGAAACTCGGGGAGTCCCTAAACTATAAGTTCTTTTTGTTTACACTTCCTCTATTGAATGGAGACTTCTGTTCTAACACATATTTGCTTTTAAATAAAATGGACATTGGGCAAACCAGTTAACTACTGACTGAGATAGTTTATTGTTAAGCATTTAACAAAAGAAGAAAGAGGTATTATTTAGATCACTTTCAGAAAGGATTTAGTGTGTGGTAACTGAGGTTCTCAGTGCCTTTTTTAAAGATTTATGTTTATTTTATATGTAGGAGTGTTTTGCCTTCATAAATGTAAGTGCACCCCATTTGTGAAATGCTCGCAGAGGCCAGAAGAGGGTGGCAGATATCCCTGGAACTGCAGTTAAAGACAGGTATAAGCTACTATGTGGATGCTGGGAACTGAACCCAGGACCTATACAAGAGCATCTAGGTCTCTTATCCATGGAGCTGTCTTTCCAAGCACCCTCCCACCCAGTGTCATTTAAATGGTTATGGAAATGTAGGATTAACTCGTGTTAAGAAGAGCCACTCCTCCCACTGCAGAGGACATCACTAACGGTAAGCACGAGAAGCTGAGTTTGATCCCTAAAAATCATATAAAGAATGTTGAGCATGGTGTTGTGCCTGTGCTCTAAGTGGTGGGGTCGGGGAGAATGTGGGGACAGAACTGACTGGTGAACCAACCTGGCCTACTGGGGGAGTTCAGGCCAGCGAGAGACACTGTCCCAAGAAAGCAACACAATAAAAGATGGACACATCTAAGAACCCACACCCAAGGTTGTCCTGGGATCTCTGCAAACACACACACACACACACACACACACACACACACACACACACACACACGTGAACTCGCAGACCCAAATGGACAGCAGACCTCAAGTTACTACTTGTAGGTCTAATTCAGACCTACCTGTAGTCAAGCCAGATGCAGAGCTAAATAGCCCTTGAGCACTGAGGAGAGAGGCTGGCTCCCAACCCCACAGTCTGTATGTGATAGTGACACAGGCAGGGCACACAGGCCTGAAGCTAGACCTTGGGTCTGATTGGATGCATCCTCACCTGTGCTAACTGATTCTACTGACCAATGAGGAGCCTGACTATGTCAGCAGCATCCTCGGGGCCTTTTCATGCTAACGACAGATGAAGCAGGCATCTCCGCACCGCAGTAACTCATCAGATTTCACCAGGCTGCAGTCTGATTTGTCCTGGGGTGGGGGTGGGGGGTTACTGGGACTGTTGGGTCGCTTTTGCTAAAAGTTTCTCCTTCAGGAGAAGATTCCCCAGCAGCCTGTAGCCCTCACTCTCCTCCTGCCCCGGGGAGTTCTCTACATGGTCCTCCAGCACCACAGTGGAGGAGCACCCGAATGCAGGGAACGCAGGGTCTGTGATTCATGCCTACAGCTGCCTTCCCTGTGAGGCTGATTCAGGTGATGAGAATGTGTTTGTCTTGCGTCAAAGAGACACCCAGCCTCTCCTAATACAGCTTTACTTCAGGCTCCCTGCATCTGGTTTTATTACTTATTTTTAATCCATGTAATCCTGTTTTCTGAGTGAATGTCACCTCTGAGTATAGGACATTCCTTCCTTCAGCCTCATCAAGCCTGTGCATGATGTCAGTGCTGAGTCTCATTGTTTAAACTGAAGTAAACTGAGGAACAGGTGGAAGAAAAAGGAGTTCAGTGAATCCCAGACCTCCATGTGCTAAGCTCAGAACTTTGTGCCCAAGCTGCTGGGCCTTCTGGTCCATGAGGTACTAGGAAGAATTTCTTCTAGGAAGCTACCAAGAGGTGGAAGTGAGAAATGAGACAGCCTGGGCTAAAAGCCCACCCAAAGCTGTGTACCTCAGGAACTACATGCGACTTCCTTTGCCTCAGTCTTTATCTATAAGCCAGGGATGGTGTTAATATCTGATTCACAGGGTACATTCAAGGCTCTGTGAACTGAAGCACGTGGAAGTGTCGTCCAGCGTTTCCACATACAGGGTGCTACTAAGGAGCCCTCTGTGCCAGTCGCCTCCACCCAGAATGTGGAATGATCTCTTCTAGGACAACTGAACTGCAGAGGCAGGAGGGAAAACAGTCCCCAAACACCCTGAGGCCGTTGTGGATCCCCAGGCACCCACAGCGTCAGGCTGAACTCTCCTCCCCTGACTATCCATTCCTAAAATCATCTCCCAGTCAATATGATGGGATTCACATTCCTTAGTTGCCTCACCCAAATCCTCGATGCAGAGGAGAAGCCTCCCTCCTTCCCTCCAGGACCCCTGGAGCACTAGCCTTGACTTATCCCTTATCCTTCACTTGCCTCCTCCCCTCCCAGTCCACAAGCAACTGTGGGAAGCACACCTGCCCTCTCCAAACACATGCGCACATACATACACACACCTGTGCTCTCACACAAACACCCTACACAAACACACATATATACAATCACACACATCCAAATGTATGCACATATGCACACACAGACACACAACCATATGTACACACACATGCCAATATATATATATATATACATATATTCATACACATTCACACACTAGCATTTGCACACCCATAGACACACACTCATATGCACACACACATATATGCTCACATGTATACACCCATATACATACATGCATACACACACCTCCAAGCTCAAGCCTCTAGAGAGAAGTCTTCCTTTACCAACTCAGAGAGCTGTGAGGAGCACCCTTGTTCCTACCCACCCCTCTTATGTAAGAAGTCACTATCTAGCCATGGAACTTCACAGAAAAGACTTACTTTTTCTGAGCTTGTTTCTATGTCTGTCAAACTGATGCTCTAAGCCCGCTCTTCTCAGAGGGATCCTGTTTTCTAAGAGAATGTCCCTTCCTAGCACACCCACACCCATGTGTAAAAGGAAAAAGCAGGCATGAGGAGATAGCTCAGGAGGCAAAGGGCTCACCAGGAAAGCCTGGGGACCTGAGACTGATCCCCAGAATCCATGTAGGAAAGCCAGACACACCGCAGCTCATTTGCAATCCTCGAGCTGAGGAGGAGGTGAGAGGTGGGTTCCCAGGCTTCCCGACCAGCCATCCCCAACCACTTAGTGAGTTATAGACCAGTGAGAGACCCTGTCTCAACATACGAGCTGGATGGCCCCTACGGAACGACACCTGGGGTTGATCTCTGGCCTCCACATTCAGGCACATATACGTCCACTTGCACACACAGGAACATATCTATACACACAGGCACACACACACACACGCACGCACGCACGCACGCACACACACACACACACACACACACACACACACAAATTACAACAGTTCATCCAAGTATGTAACTGGCTGCTGCTTGCAATTGTAGAATGGGACGGCACCTCATTCTATAAAAATGCACTGGCGGCTGCACTGAGCTGAGCAGACAGAAACGGCTTTGTGTGTAGAAGCAGGAGAAAGCAGAGGAAACAAGAAATTGATTGGTTCATATAAAGTTCCTCACTGACAAGGTTAAAACATCAAGGATATCTTAATCAAGCCAGCCCAAGGAAACTGATCCCTTCTGTCTGGCTGCTGTGAGTCTCCTCATATGCTGTCCCATTGCCACATGTGCTGAATCTGGAGCTCACAGATTCGACTAGACAGGCTGATCAGTGAGCTCTGGAGACCAGCCGGACTCTGCCTCCCAGCTCTGCGATTACATATGCACACTACCACGCCCAGCCTTTTCCTCCGTGCTCAGGATCTGAACTCCGCTCTCCATGATTGTGAAGCCATCTCCCCATCATTAGAATCTATAACCAGCCACATAGACACCAACTCTCCTTGACCTTCTTCTGAAGGTTTCCTAAACCTGCACTTTGGTCATTGGGAAGGTAGTACAGAAGCATTTGCAGAGAAATTTGCTGAATGTCCAGAATCTAATCAGCCAAATTATAATACCACCTCAAAACCATGGCATGACAACTAGATGATAAAATAGCTCATATTCTTGACTCTTTTTGTAACTAAGGAATGGTACCCATAACTTGATCCTGATGCTGAGGTTCCTGTAGTATTGTACTATAACTTGTGTTTGTTCTTCTAAAACCAGGATGCAAAGTTAAGAGAGAGACACTTAAATTAAGTAGAGTGGGTTGAAGGAGAAAAGCTTGTCTACTTTGCAGGGCGACGTGCTTCTTTAGTGAGTACAGGACAATCCAATATGAGTATATAGAACTGACAATGATTTATCCAGCACAAAATGTAAGCCTATTATAGAATCATTATTTTTCTTTTTTTTGAATCATTATTTTTCATAAACCAAATCAATACTTCTTCAGATAACATTTACAACCAAGCAATTACTGACACAATTAAAATTTATAATTAGATCCAGATAGCTACCAAAAAAAGATAATTATCTAGTTATATTGAAAGAAATCAATAAACGATAGTAAGTATAGAGGTCCCTTTTCTGTAACCCCTTGTTTGACCTGTCACATGAGCCAAAGAATGTCATTAGCTGTTAAATTTGTGCTATAGATACTAACACTACTATTGGTAATAAGACAGAAGAAACAGGTTTATTGCCCTCTGCCTTTGAGGAATAGAGACAGTCTATGAAGTTGACATAAATATTCAGGTAATAAGCACTTTGAGAGGTGACATTATAGGTAGGGGGAATATAAAGGATATGATGGAAGACCAAATCTAAGAGTTGCGCCTTCCACACAGTTAGAAAGCATCAAGGAAAGACTTCGCTACTAGGAAGAAGTCAGAAAGAATGGTCCAGCCAGGGACTAGGGAGTGTGAAGCTGAACTGTGACACTTAACAGTAGAAGTAGATCAGAAACCCTTACCAAAACAGTCATAGCAGTATTACCCTTGTCTTGAAGCCAATCAGCTCTGATATTTGTACTGCCTGTTTTAAATGCCAAAGAGCTGTGCCCTACACTGTTTTATCAGGTTGTCAAGAAAACTCTCTGTGGGGCAGGGTAGATAAGCTACTACACAGTGGCATTCAGTTAGGAATGAGACTGCATTGTGGAATGACAGGGCCAGGCCTTGTGTTTTTACAGGATGGTATCTAACAGTCCCAAACAAGTTGCCAAGTCAGTGCTCATCAGGTCCTTTGGCTTTGGTGGAGGGTGGAGAGGCACTTCCATGAGGCCAAGGCTGAGCCAACAGAACATTCCACTTAGCCAACATAGCAAGCATAGCTCCTTTATTGCTGGTCTCTCTCTCATCCTCAAACAGTATCAGTGAAATAATACATTATACTAAATTGGGAATTGGAGATGGAACTCAACGAGTGAAGTGCCTGCCACCCATGCACAAAGTGCTGGGTTTCGTTCCCAGCCCCAAATAAAGGCAGTGTGACGCCCATGCCTGACATCCTAGAACTCAGAAGGTGGGGGCAGGAAGACCAGAAATTCATCCTCAGCTTCAGAACAAGCCTGTGGCCAGCTGAGTAGCATGAGATGTTGCTTCAAAAAGGAAAAGGAAGAAAGAAAGAGAGAGAGAAAGAAAAACAGAAAAGAAAGAAAGAAAGAGAAAGAAAGAAAGAAAGAAAGAAAGAAAGAAAGAAAGAAAGAAAGAAAGAAAGAAAGAAAGAAAAGAACAAAGAAACAAAGAGAGTGAGAGGATGAAGTAGAGAGGAAAAGAAGAAAGGGAGGGAGGGAAGGAAGAAAGGAAGGAAGGGAAGGGGAAAGAGAAGAGAAGAAGAAAAGGAAAGGAAAGGAAAGGAAAGGAAAGGAAAGGAAAGGAAAGGAAAGGAAAGGAAAGGAAAGGAAAGGAAAGGAAAGGAAAGGAAAGGAAAGGAAAGGAAAGGAAAGGAAAGGAAAGGAAAGGAAAGGAAAGGAAAGGAAAGAAAAGAAAAGAGAAACCCAAGTGGATAGGTTACTTATCTATTAGGCACATGTCTGGAGAAGAGCTCACTCTAGGAAGCTGAGGCAAAAGGGTTTCTCTGAGTTCAAAGTCAGCCTGGACTACATAATGAAGCTTTGTCTCAGTTCAGAAAATATCTATAAGTAATACATTGTTTTTCATATATGAGTGTGAAATTTTCAAATAGGAAAGATTAAAAAGGAGATATCTCCCTAATGTGATATTCTTTTATGATTCTTTTCTTTTTTCAGGGCTTAAAAAAATAGTTTTCTCAAAGGAATTGAAGCGAAAACTGGCAAGGAATAGAATGTCAGATGATGCTAGGAGAGTGACGGTCACAGGGAGGGGACTGTAACTGTGTGACTGTGGGTGGAATCAGATCAGGCAATGACCCTTCACAAACACCTAAAGAAAACAGCTCCTGAATCACCACAGTTAAAAGTAGCCTGCAGGGTCCCTGTGTGGCAGTTCCTGAGATCTTGAAGCTTGCTACCAGATGCAGAACACCAGGCTGCTGCCTTCGGTACCTGGGGGCCATACCTCATTCCGCCCATCATTTTACCATCATATCACATGCCTTTGTTCTCTGCTAGAATATGTCTATTTGTCTTCCATTCTGGGTCTCAAGTAGAGAAAATTTATAATCATGTCACCAAAGATGAGGTGGGGGGGGGATACTGGCGATTAGATGCTGCACAGGGTGAGAGTCAGAAAATAAGGCTGGGGAGATAGCTCAGTCAAGTGTTTTCCTTGCAAGTATAAAGACCTGAGTTCAATCTCCCAGAACCCATGCTAATTTTTTTAAAGCTAGGCCTGATGGGATCAGTTTGTAATACCAGAGTTGTGGAAATAGAGGCAGGCAGATCCCTAGAACTTGCTAGCCCCAACCTATTTGGCAAGTCTCAGGCCAGTGAGAAACACTATCCCCAAACAAAGGTGGAGGGTTGCTAAGAAATAGCACCTGAGGATGGCCCTCTGGCTTTCACATACAACACACCTGGTACATCCATGTGTGCGCACACTCATAAAAATGATCAGCAAGGGCTGCAAAGAGAGCTCAGTCGTAAAAAGCACTTCCTCTGTATATACGAGAGCCAGAGTTCAAATCCCCAGCACCCATATAAAAAAGCCAGGCATGACTATGTACACCTGCAATCCCAGCATTGGAGAGCAGAGCTCTACAGATGGATCCCAAGAATTTGCTGGCTAACCAGTCTAGTCAAAATGGAAATACATTTACATATTTCTTTTCAAATGGGAGATTACAAGAGACAGAGGAGAATGTCTCAGGCCTCACTCCTCTCTCCACAGTGCCAGTCTCTCAGCTTCTTTGATTATTCTACGTGTAATGCATGGGTGCTCCCCCACCCATTGTCAAGGTCAATGATTATCGATTGCCATCTTGAAAGTGTCAGTCAGCACTGTTCTCTTCTACAAAGTCCTCATCTGACCTCCGTGCTCCCCACAGAGACCTTGTACATGGCTGCAAATTCTCATGACATATTATACGTGTCATTCTGCTGTTTGGGCTTTTTAGAATCATTCATGTTCTGAACAGATATTTGTATTCATGCTTCATTTTTCACAGTAGACAAAATATGGAAGAAATATCATATTGATTTGTACATAAAGTGTGATGTCCCCATTTACTATAATATAAGCCCTCACAAGAAGAGATGTTAACACAGGCTGTGACATATGTGACCCTTGACTATATCATGTTAAATGAAATAAGCATTTATCATACTGTATTATTCCAGTTATTTAAGCTAGCTAGAGTAATCGAGTTTATAAAAATAGGAACTATGGGGCTGGAGAGATGGCCTAGTGGTTAAGAGCACCATCTGCTCTTGCAGAAGACCTGGGTTCAATTCCCAGCACCTACATGGCGGCTGACAACCGTCTTTAGCTCCAGTTCCAGGGGAATCTGACACCTCTTCTGACCTCTGCAGCATTGCATGACTCGGGTGCACAAACCTACATGCAGACAGTACTCTCATACACATAAAAAATAAATAAAAATTAAAAAAAAACAGGAACTAAAATGGTGGTTGCCAAGAACTGAGGGGTAGAGGGATCTGGGTAGTTATTGTTAAGTGGATACTGAGTTCCAATTTTACAAGATTAAAAAAGATGTCCTTCAGGAGGCAGAAGCAAGTGGATCTCTGTGAGTTCAAGGCCAGCCTGGTCTACAGAATGAGTTCCAGGCCAGCTGGAGCTATAGGGAGACCCTGTCTCAAAAAGACAAAAAAAAAAATGGTCCTGAGATGGAAAGTGATGGTGGGATGGTGGTTAGTGTTGATCATCAACTTGAAAGAATCCAGGATCCCCTGGGAGAAGGAGCTCAGAGCAGGGAGCTCAGGGCAGGGAGCTCAGGGCAGGGAGATCAGGGCAGGGAGCTCAGGGCAGGGAGCTCAGGGCAGGGAGATCAGGGCAGGAAGCTCAGGGCAGGGAGCTCAGGGCAGGGAGCTCAGGGCAGGGAGCTCAGGGCAGGCCTTGGGTCTTGGTTGCAAGGCTGAAGTGGGAAGACCTGGCTACTGTGATGTCATTCTGTGCTGGGATCCTGAACTGTGTAAGCAGAGAGAGGGAGGTGAGTGGCATTGTACATCCGTCGCTCTCTGTTTTTGATTGTGGACAAACAGTTGTTTCCAGTTCCAGTCACCTTAACTTCCCTATGTGATAGACTGTACAAGGCCTTGAACATAAACCAAAATAAGCCTTTAAGTTGCTTTGTTGAGGAATTTTATCATATCAGCAAAAAAAAACTACTAAAACCATGGTGTGACAGTCACAAAATAATATAAATAGCTTAATGCCACTGAACTATACACTTCAGTTTCACTATCATGGCCAATATCATGTCTTATGTATTTATCACAATGTTTAAGTGATTTTTAAAACTGCACATACTCAGCCAAGCATGGTAATGCACACTTTTGATCCCAGTACTTGGGAGATGGAAACAGGCAGATTGCAATGAGTTTGAAGCCAGCCTGGGATACAAAGTAAAATCCCATCTCAAAACTAAACAAAAAATACATTTATTTGTTGTGCCACTCCATTGGATTATACAGAATTTAAGGGACCCTGCCTCACATTTCTGATAATCTTCTCTGGCTTCAGCAGAGAGAGAGAGAGAGAGAGAGAGAGAGAGAGAGAGAGAGAGAGAGAGAGTTTGTGTGTGTGTGGTGGCCACAGTCTGAGTTCATCTAAGTTCAGTGAAGCCTATGTTTTAAGGAAAGGACTACAGACAACAACAAATAAAGAAAAATTACCTAAATCTATAGGATGGGGATTATGAAAAGAATCAGGAAAAGCAATCACTAAGAAAAGAAGTAAATTTAGCAGTAAAGCCTCTGTCAAACGGATTTTCCAATACAGGGCGGAAGCAAGCGTGATCTTGAATAAAAGAGACCTGTGAACAGTACAGAAAAGAGGGAAGAAATAACAGCAGGAAGCGAATCAGTCTACTGAGAGCGACTGCGAGAAAGGGTCATTTCTGGGATAAAGGGGAAGGGGCAAATCCATGGAAATAATCATTATTACCTTTGAGACCAATACTAGGCATGAGTTGCTGGCCTGTGGAAGAGCTCGAAAGTCTAACTGCAAATATATGTAGGAGACAAAAAAGCAGCATATGGAGAAATACAAAAATACACTCCCTGAGGATACTGCCGCTTCAGATGTCAAAGAAAACTGGATGAGGCACAGCAAGGGTGGCTTGCCACAGCGCCGAGACTCAAGGACGAAAGCCAGGCAAGTTAGCACAGAAGCCATTCCCTTTGCTGATGGCTTTAGTAGACCAGCCCATGGAATGACTGGGAAGAGTATGGGCCACTCACTGATGCTTAACCATTACAAGAGGAATTGTTAAGTGAAAGGAGGGGAACTAGGGAGCTGCCTAGTCTGTGAAAGCAGGAGAATGCTCACCTTGCAAGCATGAGAACTCATGTGAGAACCAGAGCCAGGCATGGCGGTGCACACTGGTAATCCCAGCACCAAGGAGGCAGAAGCAGACAGATCTCTGGAGCTGCCGGCCAGCCTGCCTTGCCTTCGCAGGAAGCTCCAGGCCATTGAAAGCCCCAAGTCAAAAAAAACAAGGTCCTTTCTCCTGAAGAACAGTGTCTGAGTCTGACCTGTGGCTGCCACATGTACATGATGTACCTCCATGCACAACCATAAACATATGTGCAGTATATTTGACCACATATAAATCATACCCTATACACAGTAATAATAATATGAAAATAAAATAACACTATGGAACAATTCCTACCCACTTAGAAATTCCTGAGTTAATAATTAAGTGAGGGGGATCATTTTCTTCCCACTTAGAAATTCCTGGGTTTTGTCTTCCTGTGTGGAACTGAGGGCCTCGGGCTCCACGCCCACAGAGGTTACATCGGTTTTGCTCCCTTGCCACTTAACTCAATTCCTGACAGCTAAGTTTACCAAAGGTGTTTTATAAATGGATGCATGAAAAGTGGACAATTGCCTGTTGTATGCAGACCCTGTTGTTATGTCACCCATGACCTTCATTAGGATAATGTAACTCTGTAGCTCAGTCTCCTCTTGGGTAAATTAGTAGCAGAGATAGTTCCTACCTCGGAAGCTATCTCAATGTCTTGCTTTTATTATTATTAATGTCATTATTATCAATATATTTTATTGAAATTTTGTGCATTTCATATAATGCATTTTAATCATATTTAGACCCTTCTCCCATGCCCGTCCCCAGAGTCATGCATTCTGTCACATATGTTAAGGCCTATTGAGTCAAATTTGTGTCCCCATATTTCTGGAGTAAGAATAGTGGGCTTTCTCATGATGTTTTCATACATACCCACCATCACCACGTTGTTCATGTCCACTCTGTCACTGCCCTTCCTGTGGCTCCTTTCGCTCCCACTGGTCCCCTCCCTCCCCAGAGAATCACTTCTCTGCTTTCATATCTATATAAAGAGAGAGTCTGAGTGTATAAACCTAGCTACTATTCTGCATGTCACTTAACAGAGAGAACAAAACGTCCTTACATGTAAACTAGAAAGAAAACCAGAAGGTTGCCACACAGTAGTATAAAAAGAAGCGGCATCAATTGCCCATAGATTTGTGGCAATATATTTATATTGAACTGCAAGGGCTTTTCCAACGTCTAAGAAGAAAATAACTGAGATGTTTTTAATTTGCTTCAAATTAAAAAAGCATTAGAAAACACATCATGTATAATCCCTGACACTCTTTTTTCATAATGTCTAAGAGAGAATTTAACTTTCTCTTCGTGTTTCAGATTCGGCTATGATCAAAAGTTGTCCTCCTTCACTGAGTACATTCTTATTGGTGCTGCTTTTCTTTCTGGGCTGGGCTGGGACAGCACAGAAAACTATAGCCAGAGCGTAGGACAGGAGCAAAGATCCGAAAGGTGACTCACGTTTGGCTCTGAGTGATGAGAAGCTGTCAATTTCAGGCTAAGGAGGGGTGAGATCTGATGTATAAAGCCTCCGACTGCTGTCTGTTCAGCAGATCTTGAAGGTCCAAACAGGAGGAAGGAGAACAGTTGGGAGACGGTGGCAGGAAGTAACCCAGATGTGGAGCAGGATTCTGGAGCTGCTCAAAGCGGAGACAAAGGTCTCTGCTGATGGGCATGATGTGCAGGGAGGGCAGGTGCTTCCTAAGCCCTGTGGAACACACTTGGGTGTGAACTGCTTTTTTTCAAACTCCTTCATGTCAACTTGCTTTTGCTGTTATTTTCTTTGATTTTTCATTTATATCATAAAGATGGGGAGGCAGTGTGTGGATATGTGGAGAACTTGCAGTTTTAAGTCCGATTTCAATAGTGGAAACCTGGGGACTCTGAGCTTCGTATTCCACTGGTAAGAAAATAGCACCTCTGTGGCACCCCCCCCCCCAGGATCTGCTTGTGGTATCTCTTAGAAGGCCTACCGGTGGAAGATTGGTTTAACTGGCCACAGAAATTCAAAGTTTTAAAATTTATTAACTTAGTGTCCACCGAGGTCAAGGATTTTCCAGAAACGAGGATTGTAGAATGCCTGCATTTTGTTTTCTGTGTATAATTTTCATCCTCACACAGTCTGTGCTGGATTCTTCTCATACCGGTAGTCTGACTCTCGTGGTCTGTGGGCCGGTGGAGTACAAGGAAGGGTGCTGCGGCCAAGGGAACAAGCCCTCTCTGGTTCCAGCCCTGTCTCTTACTGTGTGACCCTTCAAAAGGCATTCAACCTCTCTGTGCCCAGCCTCCCTAGCTCTAAAGTGGTGATGATGGTATCTCCTCTCACAGGATGATAAGCTTGTGCCTGATAAGCACCTGCGACACTGCCTGACATGCAGAGACCTACATAGGATCTCCCTGTCATTTGTATTCCTTCTTCCTCAAAGGTGATACTCGGCTCTGCTTTTAAGAAATTTGGGGAGATGGCTCAGTCAGTAAAGCCCTTGCCACACAAGCTTAAGGATCTGGGCTCTGATCCTCCAACACAATGTAAAATGCCAGGTTCCTTAGCACTGTCTAAAACTCCGGCACTGGGTCATCGGTGGAGACAAGAATGTCCCCAGGACTCTCTGGCCAGCCAGTTTAACCAAATTGGAAAGCTCCAGGTTCAACAAGAGACCCTGCCTCAAAAATTAAGGTTGAAGCTGAGCATGGTGGCCCATGCCCTTAATCCCAGGACTCAAGAGTCTGAGGCAGGCCCATCTCTATGAGCTCGAGACCAGCCTGGTGTATATGGTGATTTCCAGGCCAGCTGGAGCTACCGGGAAACCCTGTCTCAAAAACCAGTTAATCAAATCAATCAATCTATCAATCAGTCAAGGAAGGAAGGGAGGGAGCGAGGGTGAGAGGGAGAAAGAGAAAGAGGGGGGAGGGGGGAGGGAAGGAGGGGGAGGGAGAGAGGAAGGGAGGGAGAGAGAGAGATATAGAAAGAAAGGGAGCAACATACATACAAGTACACATGCAGAAACATATAAGCACATCCACAGAAAGAATTTGAAAAATGCTAAATATCTGAAGTCCTTCTATGACTAGGGAGAAATTCTGTTTAATAGCAAAAGGACACCAAACCTCTGTTTGATGTGGTATAGTACAGATAATTTCAGAAATGTGCCTCTTTTAAAAAATACCATGGTTTCTTCAAATCATACTGAACTAAACAAGCCAAGGGCCTGACCACTTATGGGCAGTATTGTATTTAGGGAAATCCTTTGAGAGCTTGTATTCATACATCTGTCAAATTCAGATTAGAATGTGTACTTCCTGGAGATTGTTGTCAGGACTGAACAGGCATAGAGGAGAGTTACAGAGAGAACAAATACCAGGCCATAGAAGGCGACACTGCTTGTGTGGGCTGATGGACCTACAAAGTCCCTGACTTTGGAACTCTTAGTACTTGTAGGCTGGGAAGGTAGAAAATTCCTTGTTCATTTCTGATTTTCTAAATTGTCTTCCATTGTGCTTGGGATGTGGGCATTGTCTTTCATCCAGTGGGTGTCTTCCTTGATCTGTCTCTCCCTCATATATTGAGGCAGACATATATGTTTGCAAACATATATGTTTGCAAAGCATTCATACACATAAAATAAAAGTAATAAACAAGAAAGAAAGAGAGCGAATGTAGAAGTAATGCCTTGTGCAGAGACCTCCCGTGAGTGAGGCGGAGTTGGGGCTGGTCCTGGTTCCTGACCCCACTCTTGCCCTGGGTCCTCACGCCCCCTGGGCCTGACTCTTCCCTGCATTCACCTTTCACCTGGTTGTTAGGAAGCCCTGGGTAGCACTGCTGTTTCTAAACATGCTTTTAACATGTAAAACTCAGAGGGCTCATCGGACAAAGCACGTGTAGTTTAAGTGTAAGGACCAGAGTTGGGATCCCTGGCACCCGAATGCATCATGAGGTACACATAGGTGTACATGTAAGTACACCTATGTGTACAATGCCTGTGAAGGCCAGAAAAAGGCATCAGATCTCCTGGAACTTGAATTCCAGTTGGTCGTGAGCTGCCATGTGGGTGCTGGGAACTGAACCCCATGGTGTGAACGGCTGAGTCATCTTTCCAGCCCCTCATTCTTTCTTTATTCCTTTTTTTGAAAATTATACCGTATTTCAATGGATGCCTTCATACTACAGCTAGGATTCTGGGAGTACTGGGAACTCATTTCTTTTTCTCTTATATATACTGAACATTTTTAATTAGTATATATTCAAGGAACAGAATATATCGTGTTTGTTACCATATTTACCTTCATTGCCCTCTTTTCCTCTTTTCCAGGTGATGCTCTTCCTTCTACAAATAGTCCCATTTCTATATTTCTACCCCCCCTCTCTAGTGTGTGTGTGTGTGTATGTGTGTGTGTATGTGTGTGTGTGTGTTTACAATCTAGATCCCAGATATGAAGAAAACATGCGACCCTGATCCCTGTCAGTCTGGCTTATTGTACTTCCCATAATGACCTATCAGCATCCACATCATTATTCTATCACTTCTCGTGGTCAACATATCCAGACACATTCCACCTCTGTGGTTTTTGAGATCTAAATGGAAGACATCAGTGAGACACTTTCTAGGGTGCATTGGTGACTCTTCTATCTGCCACCTGCAATTGGTTGATATGAAAGGTGAAATTCAGCAAAAATCCTCTTCTGTGTCTCCCTGTAGCCCGGATGGAACCAGAACAGGGTGGCAGGATGCGGGGTGGGTGGGGGTCATCTCCGAGGCTCACTCTTCTCCCAAAGCCCCCCTCCCTGGTGTTGTGTCTACGTCACCTTGAAGGAGGAGAGCCAGAGGATCGGGAAAGTAGAGGATATCATTTCCCTTTGAGGGTGAATTGTTAACATGTTTTTGTTCCCTGACCCTAAACAGCGTTCTGGCCATTTTCACAGATGTGAGCTGAGAGAAAAATACATTCTGTGTTGTGTGGAGGTGGGACATGAGAGGCAAAGTGGGGGTGATTGTGGCTAAATACCCATCCTGAATGTATGAAAGTAGAACAAAACCAATTATTTGTACAATAAATACATACTGATTTTTTATTTGATTTTTCTAATAATAAATAATAAGTAATGAATACAAGCATCCTTCATGTAAAACCAATTTGCAAGCAGCTATGCCCAAACTTATACAGCCCAAGGTCCCTGTTGTCCAGCTGGAGGAGCTTGTATGTACAATCATGTTGATCAAATAAGAGTCCAGTCTATATTGCTGTAGTTTCACAATTCACCCCAATCAGAGCCCTTACATTCTACCATGCTCTCTCTTCCACAGATTGTTCCCTAGGCTTTAGAAAAGGGGCACAAGTGGGTGAGAAGCAAAACAGTCTACTTTCTCTGGAGATGTTGTTTTGGACTCTGATCAGTTCAGGTTGTTCCCTTTCATAGGTTGACAGTTTATCCAGGAATAACCTTTAAATCCTACTAATAAAGCACAAGCAATTAGATATACAGGCATTTTTTTTAATTTTATTTATTTTTGTATGTGTATGAGTGTACTGTCTGCATGTAGGTTTGTGCACCCGTGTCATGCAATGCCACGGAGGTCAGAAGAGGGTGTCGGATTCCCCTGGAACTGGAGTTCTCCTGGAATTGGAGTTACAGACGGTTCTCGGCCACCATGTGGGTGCTGGGGATTGAACCCGGGTCCTCTGCAAGAGCAGTTGATGCTCTTAACTGCTAGGCTATCTCTCCAGCCCAGATATACAGGCATTTAAACAGTACTAATTATTATGGTACGTTACATTGGTATAGACATAGATGTTTGGATGGTATGCTAATCCATGAAGTATAGCTTTTCTGTAAAAGATGACAAGGTCTTACTGTGGCTTATAACATCACCTAACTACTAGAGGACATAAGCTTGTGGCATCAGCTATGAATTATTCCTCCAAGGAGAGAGCTAATAGCCAATTCAATTTGGGATATACAGAAATATGGCTGCCACTGCTGCACAATATTTCCAGGCAGGTGAGGTATAGCTAATGCTGACAGAGGAGTCTTGCTTGACTCAAGGAGACCTATATTTGCTTTATTGATTTAGTGGCCTTTGGTAACACTCTCTGGCATTCCAGAGACCAACTGTACACTTGCAAGTGTGGTCTCAATGCATCTTTTCCCATGCTTACACCAGGTCTTTGACAGCAGGACCTTACTGCCTCTCCTTTTGCAGGTATCCCAGTTTACAGGCAAAAAGTCTTTACCTTTTTTTTGGGGGGGGGGCTTGGATCCCCTAACCAACATCTCCTTGGCAGAATAATCCATTGCTGATATCAGAGCTCTCCTGTATTAATATATTTTGCTTAATTACACAGCTTATAAAGACTTTAGTATTATATTTGGCTCTGAATAGAGAATTATCCTTTCATAGTTCCTATGTCATTAGTCCATACTGATTTTTTTTAATGAACTAGGGCATGGAATGCCTCAGTGGTTGACTGTCCTTGCAGAGGATCTAGGTTCAGCAGCCAGCACCCACAAGGCAGCTAACAACCATCTGTAACCCCAGTTCCAATGGATCCAACACCCTCTTCTGACTTCTTCAGGCCTTGCATGCACATGAAGTGCAAATAAAACGTTTTAATAATTTTTTTGGTCTTTTTGAGCCAGGGTTTCCCTGTAATCCCAGCCATCCTTGAACTCACTCTGTAGACCAGGCTGGCCTTGAACTCACAGAAGTCCACCTGCCTCCACCTCCCGAGTGCTAGGATTAAAGGCGTGCATTACCATGCCCAGCTCGTTTTAATTATTTTCAAAAAGAAGTATTGGGCATATATGGAGGGGGTAAATTCCAAATGTTCCCAGAATCCTGGCCATGAAATACCATGAAAACATTCATATTATTAAAGAAAGAATACAAAGAAACTGAAATGATGTAGATTCTTTGAGAATTGACTGCTAAGAATTTCCAAGTTATCCTAGCAACACAGTCTCTGTAGATGAAGCCAGAAGTCTGACTGTGATGTGAGTCATGGAGGGAGTGCCTGACCCTTGCAAAAAGCTCTTTTGTGCTGAAGGATTTTGGGCCTTCAATGGGGTTCTAGAACAGAATCCAGAGATTGCCATGGTGATAAAATCAGGTACTATACAGACAAAAGCAATTGATTTTATATTTCTATCTGAAAGTATCCATAATCCTGCTAAAGCAGTTAAAAGTATTGTTTTCCTCCTAGAAATATCCTCCCCCCCTCAAAAGGCATAAGCCTTGTCATGCACTGTGGGACTGGCTTGCCCTGTATGCAGGCAGAAGGACCATTACACTTCGCCTTGCCTCTCGGATTTTGCTTCTGACCTTTATTTCAATGAGAAAAAGAATCAACTCTACCTGCTTATGATTTTGGTCAGAATCAACTCTACCTGCTTATGATTTTGGTCAGAATCAACTCTACCTGCTTATGGTTATGGTTGGAATCTGCCACTGGAAGTTTTATGGTAAAATCACTTGGGAGAACATGGATGTGTGGAACTCACGGGATCCCTTCATCATCCTATAGTGAAGTTCTGGGAGCCCCGTGCCAATAACTGAGCTCACAGTCCTGTTCTTCAGTGATAACTTTGTCAAAATGGGGGAAAAAGTCCCCGTGTTGTACAGGCGGGGAATTAAAGTCCTGTGCTGTCATTTACATTTCCAGGGCCCTTTGTTCAACTTTGCATAACTTCTTTCCCTCTGCAAAATCCCCAGCTCCATTGTCTTCTTAGCAACACTTACTCCGTCCTTTGTGTTGCTTTCTTGAGCTTGCTAAGCAAGGCCCCTTGCCTGGCTTAGCAGTAAGGAAACAGGCTCTGGGCTACCGTGTCAATTTCATACACTAGAAGGCTTGCGTCCGTCCACAGGGAAGCTTAGATTTGTTTGTTTTGGCTCGGTTTGAGACCTGGCTCCCTTATTGGAGGACCGGGCCCCCCTGGTGGAGCAAAGGTTAAGAAGACTTGGCCAGATCCTACAGAAATGAACTTTTCCCTTGGATGCTACCTCAAATCTGTCCTTCCCAGGGGAAGGAGGATCACAACACTCGTGGAACAGATCCTGTATGCTAGAGAAGACAGGGTTGGCAATTAAAGAAACTCAACAATTAAAGAAACAGACTATTCCAAGCTTAAACATCCAATAAACACTCAAGTCCCTGCCATGATACCCCAATTACTTGTCTACTTGATATCAACCTACTCTTGCTCTCATGGTATAAAAGACCTGTAAACAACAAAAACACCTGCCCATTAAGCAAATCATAAGCATCCTATACTCACCCACTCCAGGCAAACAAATTTATGTAAGCCTCACTATCTTGAATCCCAAGTGAACTTTATGTTCCTACTTTTTTTTCCGTTTTATTAACTTGCTTTAAGTTAGCACAAAATGTAGGTTTCTTTATGACATTTTCATACCTGTATGTAGTGATTTGAATGAAAAGTGTCCCCCCAACCCCAATAAACTCAAGTATTTGAACACTTGGGATATGGTCCCCATTGGATTGCAAGCTCTCTGCTCTAGCAGCCTCTTGCCATGCCCCACCCCCAGGACGGATTCTCAGCCCTCTGGAATCCTGAGCCCAAATAAACCTTCCACCCATAAGCTGCCTTGGTCACAGAATTTTATCACAGCAGTAGAAAACAATTACTATGTATATCATTGTATTTTGCTCATGGTTCTCTGTTTAGGATAAATGAATCAACACTCAAGATGGTACCACGGAGTTTGATACTTATGGAAGTCGGCTGTCACCTCCCTGATAGAAAGCACCAAGTAATAGGGATTGAAAACAGAACCTGTGCTGGAAGCTGATAATTCCAGACTCTGTGCTCATGGGAATCAGCCTCTGCCCAAACCTCACTGTTTTACAGAGCAGAATCCCTGTGCATCAACTGAAGAGAACTGTCTCTTAAATTCCCAGAGGGGAGAGCCTTCTACCCATGCTGGTGAGGGGTAACTGATGCCTTGACAGTGTCGGTAGGCTTTTGCTTGTCAATACATTCAGCTGCTTTTTTAGCAAATGCCTCTTCTCTTCTGTGGTTTGGTGCCCTTGGAAGTTGTCCTCTCACCCCACATTCCTCTGTGCCCTGAATAGTGAGATTATCGGGCACACCCACCTGCTGCTGCACTTCCTTCCTGCTCAATTTGAATCAGCAGTGAGCTGCTTTTCTTCCAACTGAGAGCCAGTACATGCAACAGCAGCAGGGAGGTTGCTGTCTCTCTGTGTACAGATAGTCTACATCCTCTCCAGATCTTGGGAAAGGCCCCTGTTAGCCTTACACTTCTGTTTCTTCAAATATAAAATTAGTGGTTTGGGGATAAATAAGCTGAGTGTCCCTTCTACATTATAATTCCATATCACGTACACTGGGGAGGACTGGGTTTGCACACACTGGACAATTAGAAAACTAAGAAGCCGCTCCACATTGAATTGCCCAATAAACATGCCAGTCCTACCATGATACCCCCGTTTCTCCTTTACTTGATATCAACTTAGCCACTCTGCTTGAACCGTAAAAGCCTATACATAGCAAAAGTCCTGTCCCCAAAGCATTCTGTGCTCACCTGTTCAGGCAAATTCATGTAGTCCTCACTATCCTGAGTCCTAAGTGACTTTGTCCTTTTTATTGGATTAACTTATTTTTAGTCAGAATACAAAATAGAGGTTTCATTAGGACATTCCGTGCACATATAGCATTGCATTTTGCTCGGATTTGTCTCCCATTGTCTTCGCTTATCATACCCCCCTCCTGCTTGTCAGTGCTCACCCATACAGCTGCCCCTCTGTTTTCCTGTCTACATACACATATATGTGTGTGCACATGTGTGTGTTCTGAAGGAGTGAAAGAATATAATATTTTTCTTTCTTGCCTCTTCCATTACTGTCTTCTTTCCCTACCCTTTATACTTCTTTCCCAAATTCTCCCTCTACTTTCATTTATATATATACATGTGTGTGTACATATATATGTATATACATGTGCATACATATTATATATGTGTGTACATATATATGTATATACACGTGCATACATATATGTGTGTACATATATATGTATATACACGTGCATACATATTATATATGTGTGACATATATATGTATATACACATGCATACATATTATACATATGTGTGTGTACATATATGTATATACACATGCATACATATTATATATGTGTGTACATATATATGTATATACACATGCATACATATTATATATGTGTGTACATGTATGTATATACACGTGCATACATGTTATATATGTGTGTGTATGTGTGTACATATATATGTATATACACATGCATACATATTATATATATGTGCGTATGTGTGTGTCATATATATGTATATACACGTGCATACATATTATATATATATATGTGTATGTGTGTACATATATATGTATGTACACACGCATACATATTATATATGTGTGTACATATATGTATATGCACGTGCATACATATTCTATATGTGTGTACATATATGTATATACACATGCATACATATTGTATATGTGTGTATGTGTGTACATATATATGTATATACACATGCATACATATATATATGTGCGTATGTGTGTGTCATATATATGTATATACACGTGCATACATATTATATATGTGTGTATGTGTGTACATATATATGTATGTACACACGCATACATATTATATGTGTGTACATATATGTATATGCACGTGCATACATATTATATATGTGTGTACATATATGTATATACACGTGCATACATATTATATATGTGTGTGTATGTGTGTACATATATATGTATATACACATGCATACATATATATGTGTGTATGTGTGTGTCATATATATGTATATACACGTGCATACATATTATATATGTGTGTATGTGTGTGTACATATATATGTATGTGCACATGCATACATATTATATATGTGTGTGTACATATATATGTATATACACGTGCATACATATTAAATTCAGATTCTCCATCAGCTCTTGACCTTCTGACTAAACTCTGGTTATACTCTTTGTTCTTAACACTTTAACATCTGCTATAGCCTCTGTCCTATTTTTTATGATTCTCGTTCAGTCTCCAAAGTCCGGCTCAAAGAACCTCCCCTGTGGGCTGTCGTTGGGTGCCCACAGTCCTTCCTCTGCACAAGCCTTGTGATGTGGTCTTGGGTGCTGTGTCCATGGGAGCTTCTCTTACTACACTGAGAGCTATTCAGGTCTCTCTCAGTTTTCTGACCCCAGAATCCAGCATCATACTTGGCATATACGAAGGCTCTCAATGACCTAAACACAGTTGGAACAAAGTCCACTAGCAATACATAATAAGTAATTTAGACAGAAGTTCAATATATACACTCAGTTGTGTCTGCAGGAATATTGGGTGAATACATATGGTCAAGCTCAGCTTCTAGGCTAATTAATTAGTTACTTACAGACATTAGAGAGCACATTTGCTGAAGCCTCAGGAAATGGGCTGGAGGTCAAGGGATAAATAATGTTCTGCCTAAACTGCATTTTGATTTAAATTTGCCCCCTCCCCTTAGCACTGTTTTATCTAGCAAGGATAAAATATAAATCACACAGAGCTCTGGCTGGCCAGCATGAAACTCAGCAGACCTTCAGGCTTCCTGGGATCTTTGTGCCAGCACGTTCCTGCACCTTTGATTTGAAGATGAACAGAATCAGCTCCATTCTTCTTTCTTTTATTCCTTCTTCCAATGAAGACATTAAAGCCCAAATCTTTTATAGATTTCTGTAGTTTTTTGGCAAGCAGCTAACATGTGCCTGGCGTGCTCTTGGCACCATGAGGAACAGAGTAGAGGAAACCAAAAGATAGTTTGAACAATGCTGTCCAAGGGACCATTCTTTTTACTTGGGAGAAAATTACTTATTTAACCACATTTCTCAGCAGCAACGTCTGTGTACAAAAGAATTCTAAAAGAAAGGAAGACAGATAAACTATGATTCTGGACCTCAAAGCTCTTAGAGTTTCAAACAGTGGAGTTGCAATTTCAAGTCTTGAAATAAACTTTGTGTGTAAGGAAGAGCATATGTATTATATAAAATACTGTAAGACGGAAAACATTCAAGAGGAGCTGGAGAGATAGCTCAGTGGCTAAGAATACAAGCTGACTTTACAGAGGATCTGAGTTCGGCCCCCATCACTCACCTGCGGCAGCTCAAAACTGCCTACAAGTCCAAGTTCCAGTGGATCCACCCCCCTCTTCTAGCCTCCAGAGACACCACACTCAAGTGCACATACCCACATATAAGTCCAAGTTCCAGTGGATCCACTCCCCTCTTCTAGCCTCCAGAGACACCACACTCAAGTGCACATACCCACATATAAGTCCAAGTTCCAGTGGATCCACCCCCCTCTTCTAGCCTCCAGAGACACCACATTCAAGTGCACATACCCACATATAGACACACACAACACACACATAATGTTTTAAATAAAAGCAAAGAAAGAAAAAGAAAGAAGCTCCCATGGAGTGAGATGCTATCAACTGAAGTTAGTTCTCAGTTTCATGTGTCTGGATCAGAATGTAGAGTTTGTCTCTTTCCATAAAATATGTTCAAATGCTTAGATTTTAGATGTCCACTGATTCAGAAAGATTAAGGAGCAGGGACCTAAATCCCTATCATTCAGATTTCAATAAACTTCAGAGAGAAAGAAGAGAACTGACCCAATATCAATTAAACAAGTTTGACATATTTAAAATACTAAAATAGTCACAAATGTATCATGTTTTCATTGAGTCTTTAATTTTGATTTGATGGGAATACATTCAAAGATAGAGGGCATGGTGATGCATGCCTTTAATCCCAGCACTCAGGAGGCAGAGACAGGTAGATCTCTGTGAGTTCAAGGCCAGCCTGGTCTACATAGTGAGTTCCAGGAAAACTGGGGCTTCAGGGAGACCTTGCCTCAAAAAAAAAAGAGAGATGGAGAGCCTAAGGTATAGCTTGCTTTGAATGCTTGAACCTCCAGTTCAATCTTTAGCACTGCCGAGAAGGAGAGGGAAGAGGCTGGGAACGCGGGAGAGGGGGAGTGCTGCTGTGTATGCTCAGGAAAAGGTGGCATCTCATAATTTGAGCTTCTGCAGACACCACCCAATGCCCCAGTATTACCTCTCCTTATAACTGAGAGCCACATTGGCTTCACTTATGTGAAGCTCAGTGACCAGGTTCCCATCCAACAGTTCCTCAAGTGAGAAGGGAAACAGCAGGGTGTGCAGGATGCTCGCAGCTTCGGGGCCCTTTCTCACAGCTCTTTCCAGATCAAAACCAAGAAAGTAGCATTATTCGGGATATGGATTTGCCTCTGTTCTGCTGTATGACCCAGCACAGGAGTCTGGCACTGTGTTTCCTGAATTAAGCCAGAGCACATCTTTCTTTAATTTTTAACAGGCAGAGAGTATAAATGAATTTCAGTTGATAAAAATATAAGAGGCCCTGTGATAATGACAATTCTTTTCTTATTGTCTTGTTGCTGCGTTTTTCTCTTTGGCGGGAAGCTGCAAAAGGATTCCTTCTGTTTGGGGCGTTCTGCTGTCCCAGAAGGGTGGAACCCAGGTTCGTCTTCACCATCCTTGTAAACAAACTTTCAGCATCATTCACTGAGAAACAGACCTGTATTAGTCAATTTTCTGTTGCTGTGATAAAACCACAATGACCAAGGGAACTTATAAAAGGAAGAGTTTATTTGAGCTTATGATTAACAGTTCCAGGGAATTAACAGTCCATTGTGGCAGGGAGGCATGGTGGCAGGAGCTGGAGCAGCAAGCCGAGGTTCACATCTTCCACAAAGCACAGGAAGCCAAGAGTAAGACACTGGAGACTGCAAGGCTTGTTGAACTCACTAAGCCCGTCCCCAGTGATGTACTTCCTCCAGCATGGCCACACCTTCTAAGACCGCCCAAAGCAATGCCACCAACTGGGGACAAAATGTCTGAAAACTTAAAGCCTATGGGGACACTGTAACTCAAACCACCACAAGACCCTAGGGGGATTCCTGGGATACTGTTAATGTGTGCAGGAGTCTGTGACCAAAGGACCATTCCTTCAGCTGTGAGATGAGCACTGGGGGGGAGGGCTGCACAGTCTTATCACATGGCAGGCATGATTTCCTGTTGTCAGAAATGTGTGACAGTGATGGAGAGATAGCTTAGGTAGCAACATACTTGCTATACAAGTGCAAGGACCTGAGATTGGATCTCCTACACCCAGGAAAAGAGTCAGATGTGGTAGCACACCTGGAATTCCAGCCCTGGGGGGATGGAGACAGGAGGATCAATGGTGCCTGTTGAAAAGCTGATCTAGATGAGTTCCAAGTTCAGTGGATCCTGCCTCAAAAAATAAGGTGAATAAAAGATACCCCAATGTTGACCACTGGCCTCCAGGCATACACAAACATGTGCACATGCATACATCGTATATACACCACATGAAGAGAAGAAAGAAAAGGAAGGAAGGAAGGAAGGAAGGAAGGAAGGAAGGAAGGAAGGAAAGAAGGAAAGAAGGAAAGAAGGAAAGAAGGAAAGAAGGAAAGAAGGAAAGAAGGAAAGAAGGAAAGAAGGAAGGGAGGAAATCACAAACTGAGTTGTGAGGGGAAGAAACACAATGTTTGATCTTAATCCTCCTGGATCACCCATAGAAATTCTGGTTATGGGCTGGAGAGATGGCCTAGCGGTTAAGAGCACCGACTGCTCTTGCAGAGGACCCGGGTTCGATCCCCAGCACCCATATGGTGGCTGAGAACCGTCTTTAACTCCAGTTCCAGGGGGATCCAATGCCCCCTTCTGACCTCCGTGGCATTGCACGACACGGGTGCCCAAACCTACATGCAGACAGTACATTTATACATATACAAGAATAAATAAAATTTTTTTAAAAAAGAAATGCTGGTTATACCACAACTTTGAGAATCTGTCACCCTTCACGATGTATGAGGCCAGGAGAACACATCTTATGTTTTTCATATATTTCCACGCTTGCCCTTTAAAGAATCCATTTACAGCTAATGAAATGACATACCAACAGGGATGGAGAGATGGCTCAGCAGCTAAGACCACTGACTGCTCTTGCAGATGACCTGGATTTGGTTCCCAGCACCCACATGGTGGCCAACAACCATTCATAACCATAGTTCTCAGGGATCCAATGCCCTCTTCTGACTTCCACAGGCATTACACAACACTAGTGTGCTTAAACACCAGCAGGCAATACACTCATACACATAAAATAAAAATAATAAATAAAATATATTTTTTTCGGTTTTTTGTCTTTTTAGAGACAGGGTTTCCCTTTAGTCCCAACTGGCCTGGAGCTCACTTTGTAGACCAGGTGGACCTTTAATTTTTTTTTTTTGTATGTGTATGAATGTACTGTCTGCATGTAGGTTTGTGCACCCGTGTCGTACAATGCCTCGGAGGTCAGAAGAGGGTGTCAGTTTCCCCTGGAACTGAAGTTAAAGATGGTTCTCAGCCACCATGTGGGTGCTGGGGATAGAACCTGGGTCCTCTGCAAGAGCAGAGGCCATCTCTCCAGCCCAAATAAAATATATTTTTTAAATGACACACTGATATACCATATTGATAGCTCAAGTGAGACTGAGAAATACCTATATTAGTTACTTTTCTGCTGTTATAATAAAATAACATGGCCACTTAGCAAAAAAGGGTTTACTTTGGTTTACAGTTCCAGAGAGATAGAGTCTATCACACAGGGAAGGCATGCCTTGGTGGGAGTAACAGAAAGCAGAGAGATCACATTTCATACACATAGAATCAGAGAGAGAACAGGAACTGGAAAAAGCAGGTCAAGACTGTAAAACATCAAAGCCTATCCTCAGAGGTGACTTCTTACCCCAAGGCTGCACTTCCCAGAGATTCCATAACCTCCCTGAACAGCACCACCTACTGGGCACCAAGTGTTAAAACACTTGAGCCTATCTGGGACATTTTTCACTTAAACCAGCACAATATTCAAGTGCCTAGAATCATAACATTAGAGTGCGGCTCTGAAAGTCATGAAATGCAGCCTTTTGTTCCAGATATTGTTGTATTTAACACTAATGATCAGTTAATGTTATTGGAAATGGAAAGGACTCTGGAGAAGGTTCTGGTACATTCTCACTGTCTTTCCTCTTTCCCCACAGCCTTGACGTTCTTGGTAAACTTAAAATCCCAATGGATTTTTATAGTCAACCAATATCATAAACACAATTGCTACAGTATGTTGTGTAACTTTGAAATCCAACATCCAGGAACCTAAGGTGAAATATGACAGTGAGATCTATGTGATGTACATGAGCTTGAGTTCTTGGAAAATGGCTTAATGTTTAAGTAGCCACTAACCCTATGGCATCTGATCTGTTTATTTATTGCTCAACCATATCTGTTAGGTTTCTCTGGGACAGATTTCTAGTCTCTGAATGACGCCATCCAAATCATCATTTCATAGTTCAGAACACTATCATCCCCATTTCTTCTGAATTGTTTAACAGTTTAAACTATTCAAGATTGATGGTAAGAAATTCCTGAGAGAGTGCCTATTCATATATATATATATATATATATATCTTTTAAACAGAAAGAGACAGGGATATAGTGGCATCCAAAGAAACCACCCAGTGTCCTGAAAACTTTGTTGAGTTTGATATTCCATTCCCAGGGGAGTGGAGGTGAATGGTTCTTTACATGTAAAACACTAAAAACTAGAACAGCAACAAAGGGGAAAAGCGGGCAGGGATACACATAAGCTCAGATCTCCCCCTGGGCACCCAAAGGAATGCCGTTCCCCTGTGCAGAACATAATCCAACCAAAGCCTCTGCTTTTAAGCTGCCAATGGAATTTGTATGTCATTTTTAACTTTTTTGCCTATGTGTGAAGCATATGTTTGTGCCCAGAGCTTGACATCAGGTCTCTTCCTCAGTCGTTCTCACTCAATCCAATGCTCACAGATTGGCTGCACTGGCTGGCCAGTGAGCTCTGGAGATCTGTCTGTCTCCATTCACCCTGTGTAGGGTTACAGATGTGTGCACACCTGCAAGTGTTGGGGATCAAACTCGGGTCCTGGAGCTTGTGCAGTAGGCACCCTTCTGGCTGAGCCCTCACCCTAGCCCCTAAGTTCTACTTTTCTTTCATTTCCATGATAACAAAATTAGCATGCCCAAATAATGTACTAACACATATTCTTTCTCTAAAAACTTCAAACAGGAGACATGGTCCTGGCGTCTCTCTTGACCAGCCCTCACCCTTCCCCTCCTCCCATAAGGCAATCATAATCAACAATACGGAATGTATTCATCCAGAAAGTTGTCTATAAATGTTCTTATGCATTATGTGTATGCTTAGGAATGTATAGGTTTGCATGGGTTGTGAACTGCTTCGACATCCTATTAAGGATATTAAGAAGTCAATTACCTTAGTACGCCATATAAATTAGAGCAATCACCCCCATTAACCTGATTTTGATGCCCCATAACTCATTTGAGAGCCAATCACTGGCCTGAGGCCATCTATTCTGCACACCGCATTGATCTCATATCCTTAATCATGCCCAAAGAAGCACTGTGGCCTGCAGTTCTAAATTAACTCCTAATAAACTGATATTGGGAGGGAAGTGACAGCTAATATTCAAAGGATGATTCCAACTCTACAAGCAAGTAAATAACTGTCTGAGAGAAAGTCTATGGAAGGGTGTTAGACTTAGAATTGAATTGGTACTGAGTCATTCTTCTTTTGGTATAAATAGGAAAAGGTTGTAAGACCTGATTTTTTTTTCAAGTTTTTACTTTTTATGTGTATGCATGTGTGTCCGTGTGTGTATGAGTGCAGGTGCCTGCAGAGGCCAGAAGAGTGTGTCAAATCACATGGAACTGGAGTTACAGTCAGTTGTGAGCTGCCTAACCTAGGTACTGAGAACAGAGTTCTCATCCTCTGCAAGAGCAGTAAGCACTCTTAACTGCTGAGCCATCTCACCAGGCCCTGTAAGCTAAATCAGGGACTGAAGCAGTGACTCAGCAAGTTCACTATGAAAGTATGAGGACCCGGGGGCTGGAGAGATGGCCTAGCGGTTAAGAGCGCCGACCGCTCTTACAGAGGACCCGGGTTCGATCCCCAGCACCCACGTGGCGGCCGAGAACCGTCTGAAACTCCAATTCCAGGAGAACTCCAGTTCCAGGGGAATCCGAGACCCTCTTCTGACCTCCGCAGCATTGCATGACACGGGTGCACAAACTTGCATGCAGACAGAACATTCATACACATACAGAAATAAAATTAATTAAAAAAATTAAAAAAAAAAAAGTATGAGGACCCGAGTTTGGAGTCTCAGCACCCATGTGAAGAGCCCAGACAGGCCAGAGCCTGCTGTGATCCCAGCATGGGGAAGACAGAGAAAGGAGGATCTTGGGGTCTTGCCGGTCAGCTGAATCGTGAGCTCCAGGTTCAGTGAGAGACCTTACCTCAAAAAAAAACAACGTAGAAGGCAACTGACCAATACGTCCAATGTGGACCTCTGGCCTACACGCACACATGCACACATGCAAATGTACATATGCACACGTGTGTGCCCACAACCACACACAGGTCTATGCACATGCAAAGACACACACACACACACACACACACACACACACACACAAAGTAATAAAAGCCAAATCACACAAATCTTTAGGACAATAAGAATTTCACCTTTGCATTTATATATGCTTCCAGTAACAGATAGTGCCAGAATAGCAAAAAGGATCACTTGGGTATTTTTCTCTTCAAAATGTCTATGACTGCTTTCATTTGTAATATAGTATTGAGAGAGTCGCTGCTCGCTGCATTTCTTTATGAGTAATATTCATCGCTGTCACTCTGGCATAGGAAGCATTTGTCCCTTGATTCATGCCACACGTGTGGGTAGCAGCAGATGCTGGGACAGCATCACGATGTCAAGCCTCTTACAGGCCCCAGCTAGCAGAGCAGGTTGGCCACAGGCTCCCACCCACACTGTGCTTCAAGACACCCTGACTCTGCTGTCAGGTTGAGCTGAGGTGACTCCCTCAGTCATGAGCAGACACTGAAACCCCTCATGATGGAGTTCTATCCTGGAGGGTTAGAGATGACTCCCGACACAGCCGATGCCCCAGACACTTGATTCTGTTTTTTTCTCTTGGTCTCTGTCTCTCCCCCAATCATACACAACATGATGCATTAAACATTAGTGCTTAAGGGACAGATCACTAGAACTTGGAGAAGATTGAGCTGCTTTGCTCTGGGGATGAATTTACAAAAATAATGTGTTTTGGGCTGCATATGTCTGAACCTGATGCCCATTCACCATTTTTGTCAAAGCAGAATTGCAGTCAATCTACATGATCTACTGGGATTCATTGTGAGCCTTTATTGTGTGCAGATTTGCAAATAGGAAGTGGTATCCAGGGCAGAATAGATGTTTTTATGTTTGGGATGGTTTGCCTGGTTTTTGTTTTGATTTTTTTCTGACCTTTTGTTTTGTTTTGTTCTGTTTTGTTTTTCTCTGGCCCAGGCTGTCCTTGAACTTACAACAGCCCTGCCTCAGCCTCCCATCTATCGTTATATTTCACTAGGTACACCAAGCTTGTATTTGTTACTTTTCTCCTGGCTGTGACAAAATAGCTTATGAAGGGAAGAGTTTTTCTTCAGAATTTTCAGGTGCAGTCTACTGTGACAGGAAAGAGGGCCATGAAAGCAATTCCAGCTCAGGAGGCAGGAGCTTGAGACAGCTGGTCACACTGCATCTGCAGGAGGAAGCAGAGAGAGGTGCTCAGTTCTCATTCTCCTTTCCTTCCTTCCAATTCAGACCAAAATCCCAGTCCATGGGATGGGGCTCTAGGTGTGGGCCAGATACACACATTGGGAACACTAAAGAGCCCTGTGTGGGGGAGAACACCCATAGCCTCAGCAGTGAGGAGGCAGAAGCAGGGGGATTGTGATTTAAGGCCAGCCTAGGCCTCAGCATGTCCCTAAAAACACAAGAAAGGAAGGGAGAGAGGGAGAAAAGGAGGGAGGGAGGGAGGGAGGGAGGGAGAAGTGAGGGTAAGTGAAGTACAGGAAATGTAAAGTGAAGATATTAGTTGCAGTTATTATAAGTTAAGAATCAATTAGTTTAGGGTATGGTATTGTATAGAATTGTATTTGAGGTGATTGTATTGAATAGGGTATTGTTGTGCGGGTCTTCAGGTGTATGAGATGGTTATTGGGAGTGAGAGTCGTAGATGTGATTGAGAATGGAACATCCACAATATATACTCATTTTTAGAAGTAGCAAAGTGATGTCATCATATCTGGAGAATTTGGAGATTTCTGTTGCCATGGCTACTGTCCTCGTCATTATTCCCCTAGACTGAGTCACTAACTGCCAACTGGTCCACCTGCCTATCTGAAGACCCTTTCTTGTTTTTATGGCTCTTCTCATCATTTACAAAGTTTTATCATAATTAACAAGTACCTCTTGCCTGTACATTTCAGTTCTACCTCTGACCCTACCGTCACATGATAAGTACAAAAACCCTCTGTGTGGTGAATATTAGTTGCTTGAAATTTAGGGCTCGGTTTTGGATCTCAGTTTTATTCAATTTGTCACACAACTGGTCTGTTTTGTGCCATTACCAGGGTTTCTATTTTATGGAACTGATAGCCCTGGTATATAGTTTGATGTCTGGTTAGTTTTAGTATGCGATCCCACCCGTGGTTGCTCTTTTTTCACTCAGGGAGTTGCTTTTGGCCTATTCAGGTCTGTTGTTTTTCCAATGAAAAATTGAGTATTTTTTTTCCAAGCCTGTGAGAAACCTTGGGGATTTTGATTGGGATTGCATGTAAAAATTCTGTTACACAGTTTGGTTAGGAGTAGGGATCATTTTTAGTTTTTTTTTTATTTACTTATTAGGTTCCCAATGCCATGAGCATGGGAGTTTGTCCATCTTGCTGGATGTCTTCTCAAGTCTTTTCAAGGGGTTTTAAAACCAATTTTTTTGTTAGAGATCCTTGGGTCTTTAAGTTAGGTTTGGGTCATAGGTATTTTATTCTTTTTGAGGGCTATTGGTGAAATGGGAAGTCCTCTGGAGTCCCGCTCTTCAGTTTCGCTGTTGGTGGGTGTAAAGAAAGGCTACGATTGGGTCTATGATGTATTTTGTACTTCCTGCCACTTTACTGAAGCTTCTTACAATCATTTCTAGGATTGGTTCTTATGGAGTTTTTAACTCCTTAGGTATGCCATCATATCATCAGCAAAAAGGGATAGCTTGATTCCTCTTTCCATTTTTTTTGTGAAATTTATTATTTCCTTTTCTTGCCATATTGCCTGACAAGAGGTTGTTTCCAGCACTATGATTGAAAAGGAGGGTGACAAGGGGCAGCCTTGAAGACTTTAGGGGTAATCGTTCTAGCATTTTCTTCTCCCATTTAGGATATATGTGGCTTGTGGGTTTCTTGTATATCGATGGCTTTGATGATTACATTGAGTAATAGACGTCCCTCCAGTCCCAATTCCCTCTAGGACTTTCAACATGAAAGGGATGGCGGATTTTGTTCAAAAGGCTTTTTTCCTTCCACGTCAAGAGATGATGGTGTGGTTTTATCTTTCAGTCCATTTATATGTTTGATGATATTTATGGTTTTCGTATGTTTAACCAGCCCTAAAAGACGGGAATCTCGGTATGAATCCAACTTGAGTCATGGTGGATGATTCTTCTTGGTTTATGTGGGTCTGTTATGCGATTTGCCAGTATTCCGTTGGGAATTTTGTGCATGCTGTGTTTCATTAGGGCAGAGGGTCTATCGTTCTCCTTTTTGGTTGTATCTTTACCTTGTTTTGGTAATAGGGGTGATGCTGGCTGGCGTACATAGAAGGGACATCTGGGAGAATTTCCCATCCTCGTTTTAGTCCTTTAATAAACAACAAAAAGCGTGTATAATGGTTGTAAACTCTTTTTTTTTTTTTTACACCATTTTTCTGCCTGGCATTTTTTTTGGGAGTCTTTACGTATTACAATTTCTTTCTTCCTGTATTATTGGCCTATTTAGGCTGCCGATCTCTCTTGGTTGAGCACTGGTGATTCCAGGAATTTCAATATTGATCCATTTTCTTCTAGCTTTTAAACTTAGTAGAGGAGGTTTTTGAAGTATTTCCTGTTGATTGTCTGGATCTTTTCATTTTCTGTTGTGATATTTCACTTTTTTTTTTCATGTTTTTATGGATTTTTTTTTTTGTTCCTTCTTTCTTTTGGTTTAACGGGCTAGAGGCTCTGTCCTATTGTTGTTTATTACTATCAAAAACCAAACTTTGGATTCATTGATTTTTTTTTTGTATGGTTTTCTTTGTTCTATTTCATTGATCTCTGCTCGATATTTTTGTTATTTCGTTTCCTTGTTTCTGCTGCATTTAGGGTTCATCTGTTGTTTCTCTAGATTTTTTTTTTCAGTTTGATATTCTTGCTTTTCTCTTTTCTTTTTTTTTTATTTTTTTTTTCTTTTTAATGTAGGCACTTAAATGCATAAACTTCCTTCTTAGGACTGCTGTTTAAAGTGGTCCCATAGTTATTTGCTGTGTTGTTTTAATCATTGTCAGAGTTTCAGTATCCAGGAATGTTTTATTTTCTTTATTTCTCCTTGACCCATTCATTATTTAGGAGGTGCTTTGTTTAGAGTCTCCATGTGTTCTTGTGGTTGTAGGTGTTTATCCTGGGTTGTATTGAGTTTTTATGCCTGTGGTCTGATACAAAATGCATGAAATTAGTTTCATCATTTTTGTATTTGTTGAGTTTTTTCCTGTGTCCAGTATATGTCTATTTTGGCAGAATGTTCTGTGGGTGCCTGTCGTAAGTCAGTAGTAGTGTTAATTCTCTGTGCTGTTTGGTGGGGTGAGTTGAAATGAAATACTCAATAGACGTCTGTGAGTTGGGAGGTCCATTTGGGGTCTTGGTTATTGACCATTTAGTTCAGTTATCTCTCTGTTTATCTTTGTCTTTGTCCGTTTGATCTTGTCTGCCTAGGGGACTTGATGGTGGTATTGAGTGGTAGTCCCTACTATTTTTGTGTGCTGGGGTAGGGATTTTCTTAATGGCCTTGAGATCCTGAAGACTTGTCTTTTAAATTTATTGCACCAGTGTTTGGTGTGCATATTATATATTGATGATTGTGTGAGATCTCCATCGTCAATTTGTTCCTTTAAGAAAGATGTACATGGCTCCCTCTTTCTCTCTTTTTTTGATTTCTTTTTTTTTTCAACGTCTCTAGTTTGTCTGATATTAGAATATCCAACCTGCTTTCTTTTGGGTACAATTTTGCCTTGGAATACTTCTTCCATACCTCATCATTAAGTTGGTTGCCTATCGTTGAACATTGAGATGGGTTTCTTTGTAGACATATTAGATGGGTTGTTGTGTTCCTCCAATACCATTCTCCAGTCTATGCCTTTTGATTGAGTAGTTAGAGCCTATTCAATTTTTAAGGTCTTATAATTGAAAGATGGCCTCGTTGCTTCCTTTACACTTTGTTATCCATTTGGACTTTTTGCCTCTATTTCTACCTACTGTTTTGGTTTTTTATTTCTTTTCGTGGTGTTTGCAGGATTGTTGCTCCTCTCTTCTGCCCTTGAATTGCTTCAAGTATTTTTAGAAGAGTTGTTTTTCCAGCAGTATTTCCATCTTTGTTATGTCATGGAAGATTTTTTCTCTCCTTCAAGTCTATAGTCGACATTTTTGCTTGGGTATAAAGATTCTGGTGTGGCAAATCCATAATCCTTTAACACAACTGGGAATGCTTGCTCCTGGTTTTCTTGCTTCATTGGTTTGAGCTGAAAGAAGTAGAGTCATGTTTTGTAATTTGATGCGGTTTTCCCTGCCTTGTATGTGACTTGTTTTTTTCTTTGTCGGCCTTCAGAATTTTATCTTTGTTTTGGGCATCTAGCATTTTTAAACTATGATATGGCATGGGGATGGATTTCTTTCTCTTTCGATCTTGTGCTATTTGGAAGTTCCTAGTGCTTCTGTATTTTATGGGTTTGTCCAATTTTTAGTTGGGGACATTTTTCATCTATTATATCTGCTGAAGATCTGATCAATACTATTCTCTTGAGATTCTTCTCCTTCCTCTATTCCTATGATGCAGAGGTTTGATCTTTTCATAGTGTCCCATATTTCCTGGTTGTTCCACTTTTGTGTATTTTTAAATTTTTCATAATCTTTATTTGAGCTTTTTAGTTGCTCTGTGTTATCTTCCAGATCTGATATTCTTTGTTCTGCTTCCTCTATTCTACTTCTGAGGCTTTTTCCTTTCCTTTCTTCTTGATTGGATGAGTGTTCTAATTCCTTTTTCATTTCATCCTGTGTTTTCTTTAGTATTTCCATTTCCTTTTTGAACTTCTCAATCTCTTCTTGGTGCTCCTTACTTCGTTGGTTGGCTTCCTTTTTCAGTGTTTCTACTTCCTTTTGGAGTTTTTTCCCCTCTAGTTTTTTCTGGAGTTTATCAATCTGTTCCTTTAGTTCTTTCCGAACTTTGTCATTGTACCCCTCTAGGTCCTTTTTGAGTTTTTCATTCTGTGTCTTTAGTTCTCTGAATTCTGCTTTATTTTCTTTAATTTCTCTGCATAGGTCTGCAATTATTACTCTAAGCTCTGTTCCTTGGGTCTCCTCCAAGGGGATCCCATTGTAGCTATCTCCTCCAGGTTTGGTAGAGCCTAGTGCAGGATTATCCTGTGCCTTTCCCATGTTGTCCCTTCATCGTGTCCCTGGCATGTGGGTTTCCCTTTTGTGGTTCAAATCACAAATGTTTTTTCACTATGTTAGTGGATAGTTTTGCTTGCCTCCTTCCGATGCTTTTTTTTTTCTTTCCTCTTCCTTGTTTATGGAGTATTGACTTGTCTAGGTTTCAGGCTTTCAATTTTGTTTATATATTGGATATTGGAAGCCTAAGTCAGTCTTCTCTTCCTGTTCTGAAGGTTCTCCAAAAGAAAGTCCACTTGGATTCTCACCAATTCCCATTGGCGGGGGGTGGGGGGTTATGCCTGACCTAGCCTGTGCCCCAGTACCTGCCTCAGTGACTTACGGCTTCCTGCCTGTGCCTCAGGAGCCAGCCCACACAAAGCCACAGAGGGACCAGAGCAAACCCAAACCCGACCCTCTGGTCACGCTGCAAAGGCAAAGCGTGGTCCCGCCCAGAAGGGAACCCCCCACAAAAGGGCTCAGAGTCGAGACCCTCCTCCAGCCACCCCTGAGACAGTCCACCCCAAAAAGTACCTGCCTGAGTGACTTACAGCCTACTATCTGTGCCTCAGGAGCTGGCTGGCACTGTCATTACTTTCTATGAAGTACAAATTTACTCCCCCGTATAAGGAGCAAAGTTTGGTGGCTCAGAGCTTGGCAAAATGTTAACCTTCTTTCTTATAAAATGATGCTCACAATTATCACTTCCAAATACTAAACATCTGCCCAGGGTTCTCAGGCACAAATGTGGAGAACGGCCACGCCTCCCCCAGCAGGTCTTTATCCCAGCTGACTTAGACCACCCCTCGTTGTTGACAGATCCTTCTCACCTACCTGTTAGATGATCAGCTCTGTTCTCCCACTAGTCCTTTCAGGACTTACCAGTGGTTTAGGTGGAGCAGATTACCTGGAGGCATGAGTGATCAGGCAACCTCTTAACCTAGGCAGAGAAGGAAATCCAGCAGAGGACTTAACTATCAATAAAAGAGAAAGTGTGTCTTATACAAAAGCTTAGCCCAGTACCATACAGTAATGGGAAATAAATCACCTTGGAACTCAGGTAGAAATTCTACATTATTAGCTTTAAAAAGAATCTGTAATTATTCATGTAGAAAGAAATAATCTGTCCTCCCCCCCCACACACACACACACCCAGGAAGAAGAAAGTAAAGTTGTAAAGGAAAAGCAAAGATGTTAGTTTTAGCTTCCCTGTCAACAGATTGTAGACAGGATATCTATATCTAGATGATATTATATGTTTGCCAACCATTTTCAAATAGGTATGAGTCACCACAGACATAAGATGATAGATAGATGATAGATAGATAGATAGATAGATAGATAGATAGATAGATAGATAGACAGATAGATGATAGGTAGGGAGGGAGGGAGGGAGGTAGAGAGATAGATCATACATACATTTGTGTATAGTTTGGGGCTTGTTTGAAATATGAATACACTGTGGAATAGCTAATCTAAGCTAATTACCATATGCATTAATGTGTTAACTATTTCTTGTTGGTGAGAACACAAAAATGCTCTTAGCGACTTTCAAGGTTACATTAAGCCTAGCCATGGTGGTGTTCAAGAGATCTCTTGAATTTACTCCTCCTCTATGACTGAATTCTGTGTCCTTTGAATGGCATCTCCAAAACCTCTCAACTATTTTTAACTGAGACTGAAGAAATGAAATATGAGATCTAACCATGAATGCAAAATCAGAGTTTAGGGATTTTATCATTTCAGTCAACTTGGTATGAGTCATAGATATTACTTTGATGACAAGAATGAAAAACAACTATAAGAAAAAAGAAATACAAAAATATAACATGAAGGAGGCAGAAGCAGTTCCTCCCATCCTGCCACCCTGTCCATTCCCGGGGACTAGACTGAAACTGTATATGTAGTGAAGCTGGGTTGAGTGGGCCTTAGGAAGTCACACCAACACAGGCTGGGGGAAAGCTATGGATGTGGTTCAGCTTGTTAAGGTAGTGCTTTCCTAGATTGGGCTAAGCCCTGGGTTCAGTTCCCAACTCCACAGAAACCAGGCATGGTGGAACATGACTCTAATCCCAGCATTTGGAAGGTAGAGGCAGGAGGATCAGAGGTTCAGGGTCATTCTTGGCTGCAAAGCAAATTTGAGACCAGCCTGAGTTACATGAAACCCTATTAGAAGAAAAAAGGGAGACAGAGGAGGGGGAGGGGGAAGAGGGGGAGGAGAAGGAGGAGGAGGAAGAGGAGGAGGAGGAGGAGGAGGAGGAGGAGGAGGAGGAGCAGCACCAGACCAGACAACTGAGAAGTCATCTCAAATCCAGGAAGACTTTACTAGAGTTTGAGCCATATGATAACGACATGGGGGGCGGGGGCGCTTGCTAATACTTACTGAGTGCTGATGGCACAATAATCTCTGATTTGTGACTATAGGTGGAGGAATGGGAGAATGGAAGATGGTACCTGCAGAACTTTCTAGATGGATTGGAATTTGAGAGTGGGGAGTTGGGCCAATGGACGATATCTTAATTTTCTCCTAAGCCCTAGATTTGGGCAGCAGAACTTGTACTTCCGCTAACAGACTGGGTTTGTTTTGAAGAGGGCAGATATCAGAGATGGGTTGAATGGCACACATTCAGATGAAAGATTGGATTCAGTTCATACCAAGTGTCCCTGTACACCTCACTGAGTAACAGCCCATACAGGTAAATGGACCAGTTCTTTTAAATACATGCTAATAAAATTTTATCTGTTGAAGAAGAAAGTGTAGCTTGTTGTATTTGTCTCAGGGTAGTGGTTATAAAGTGAATATTACAACTTTCTTTAAAAGCATTGCTTTTGTAGATGTTTCTGGGCCAGAGCTTCTGTTGATTCCATAAATCTACACCTCATTTCCTTGTGAATTTTCTTCCTGACATAGATGGTAACGTCAATGTCATTTTAACAGTAAATTCTATAAAATGCTTTCTCTTGAAAGGCCTGTAATAAAAATTATGTCCTGGAGACTACTCTAGTTACTAGCTATTTGAAATTCAAACATTTATCCAGACACAAAGGAAAATGTATTACTCCTAGTATTACTCCTGGTAATTTCCTTCTGTTTTAACCGCTCTAAAAATCTAACAGACTGTCTAAATTCAGTAAAACAAATCACCTCAACATCACAAGGGGAACAGACTCTCAGACTTACACAGCCATGGACAGCCAATAAAAAAATACCACATAGCTGGTGGCTTTGCCAGGTTCTAAGGGGAAAAAAGTCTTCCCCAAGCAACAAATAAGCAAAAGGCAGGACACAGACAGTTCATGAGCAATACTAATTAAGACAAGCAGATCAGCATATCACTGTGTGACAGGAATAGCCAAGATATGAATGCATGCTATAATGTCTGAGGAGGTATCTAAGTTGGTAGAGTACTTGCCTACCATGCAAGAAGCCCTTCATCCAATCCCCAGCACTACATAAACCAGACTTGGTGGCACACACTTCTAATCTCAGCACTCAGGTGAAGTTCAAGGTCATTCTTAGCTACATAGTGAATTTGAGGCCAGCCTAGGCCATATGAGGCCCCCATCTCAAAAAAAATATCATATTTGATACATGGATATTTAAATATTATTTGCACTAATTTTAACTTTTTAACACCTGTTAAGTTTAAAAATTAAGCTGGAGAGGTTTGGGAGACAGCTCAGCGGATAAAACGCTTGTTGAGCAAGAAAGAGAATAGAGTGAGGATCCCCAGCATGCATGTGCCTGCTGGGCAGCATGGTAGCTCAGAAGGCAGAGACAGAGCCCTGGGCAAGCTGACTAGCGGGACTAGCCCTATCAGTGAGCTCCGGGTTCAACTGAGAGACCCTACTTCAATGAATAAGGCAGAGAGCAGTTGAGAAGGACACCAAAAATCAACCTCCGGGCCCACAAACACAGGTGCGTGTATGTGCATCTCCCTACATGTACATGTGCAGACACACAAATACATAAAAGTATACCGATGTGGGAAAGATTAGAAGCTAGGGAAACAGATGATGTATGCTTGAACACAAAAATAAAAGGGTAAATAACAATATGGGTTTCAGAAATAAGAAGCTGACCTCACTGAAGAGCATGGGAGAAAGCAACCATCGAACAGTCTTCATTTCTGTACTTAACATACTTTTTCATTAAGACTTTTTTCCAGAAATAATATTTATTCCAATTAAACATGATAACATGTTCTACTTACAAGACAGAGTTTATTGTTCCAATTAAATATGATTAAATTTTCTATTTACAAGAGAGCCTTTTAGAGAAAAAATATTAGATAGTTTTATCACAGGAAGTATGGGTATATGATCCCTGGGTAACTAAATCATCCTAATTACAGTAGCAAGTATAAATAACAATTAAACTGTGGAAACATCTGCTTCAGTTGAGCCAATCTTGCCTCATAAAAAGTTCTCGAAGAGAATAAACTGCCCTCCAAAGAAGGGAGATTTCATCTTCTGTCCACAATTGTCATTCTTCTCGCTAGTGGATTTAGTGTTTGCTTTGATGTGGTACAGACAGTGCATATATGATTAGGTATAATAGTGATAAAAGATATCAGATAGTATTTTTTTTTCCAGTTGAAAAGATCACAGCCAATACCAAGTGCTGGAGAGGTTGTGGGGGAAGGGGAACACTCATCCACTGCTGGTGGGAATGTAAACTCATACAGCCAGTATGGAAAGCAGTGTGGAGAACCCTTGGAAGACTTGGAATGAACTTGCCACCTGTAGTGGTTTGAATGAGTGTCCCCCATAGGCTCTAGGTATTCAGATGTTTGTCTCCAGTTGGTGGCGCTGTTTTTGGAGGTCTTGGGGTATGTGGCCATGCTGGAGGAAGTGTGTCACTGGGGGGCAGGCTTAGTGAGTTTAACAAGCCTCGTGGTCTCCAGTCTCTCTCTCTGCTTCCTGTGCTCTTTTCAAGATGTGACCCTTCGCTTCCTGCTCCAGATCCAGCCACCATGCCTCCCGCCACAATGGACTCTGATTCCCTGGAGCCATCAATCATAAGCTCAAATAAACTCGTCCTTTTATAAGTTCCTTGGTCATTGTGTTTTATCACAGCAACAGAAAAGTGACTAATACAGTAATTTGGTACCAGAGAGTGGGCTGTTGGCTGTGAAGAACCTGACCATGTGGATGTTTGGAGAAATGTGGAAGACTTTGGAACTTTGGGCTAGAAAAGCTGTTGACTACTGTAAGCAGAGCTTAACAGGCCATTTTAGTAGAAGCCTGGAAGAAAGCATTGCTGCAAAAGATGTGGTTCCAGAGGAGGATAAAGACTTAGGCAGCAACTGAGATATTTTGATAAAGAGTCTGGCAGCAGTTTGCCGGCAGCCCAAATGCTTGCCTGATGCTAAGTTGAAAAGCAATGGACTGATGTCTTTGGCAGAGGATATTTCAAGACAGCCTAATGTAGAAATGGTGGCTTGGCTTTTAATGGTGAATATTATATAGATCTACAGTGAAAAAGAGCAAATGCGGCAGAAGGAAATGCAGAATATACAGTTTGGATCTGAAAAGTACACTAGGAAGATTAAAGGTGTGGCCAAGGTTTGTGAAGGAGAGGCTCCCTTTCATAAGGAGACTAAAGTGATTAAGGAGAGGCCTGGAGATTTACAAGCAAACAAAAGAATCAGTGCCTTCAGGGAAAGACCACACCCAGCTAATCCTCCAACAAGTCCAGGGCAGAGAAAAGTTGCAAATGTGGTTGAAATAGGTCAGAGTCCATCCCGAGCTTGCAGCCAGATTTGGCAATTTCATTCACATGGTGCTAGCTTTAGAGGCATGAAGTTTGCGAGAGTGAAGGGGTCATCAGTTCTTCCTCCACGGTTTCAGAGAGCTGCCAAGGTCAGGCAGAGTACAGCAGGGATGTCCCTGCATAAAGCAGGCCCTGATAGGCCATTGCATGAAGCTGTGAATGTGAAGCCTGGTTGGCAGCAGAGACCCCAAGAAGACATTCGAGATGCCAGACCTGTGAGATATTTGCCAAGGAGAGCTGCATACAGGGAGTGGTACCAGCCTAAGAAAGAGATGTATGTTGCAAGCAAAGATGGAAGAGCTAAGCCATCTAAGCCCTTTGGAAGTCAAGTCCCAGAAGTCGCACATGGAGCTACTGTACTTGGTTTTTGCCCTGCTGGTTTTCGGTCTTGTTTTGGTCCAGTATTTCCTCACTATGCCTCTATTCCTCCCTTTTGGAATGGGAATGTGTATTCGGTTCCACTATAAGTTGGGAGTTTGTAATTTGCCTTTTGATTTTACAGGAGCTTACAGTTAAGAGATTGGCCTGAGTCTCAGAAGAGACTTTGGACTGTGGACTTTTGAATGGCATTGAAACTGGTGGAGACTATGGGGACTTTTGGGGTTGGACTGAATGCATTTTGCATTTTATATGGTCAGGAGCCTATGGGGGCCAGGAAGTGGAATGTGGTGGTTTGAATGAGTGTCCCCCATAGGCTCTAGGTATTCAGACATTTGTCTCCAGTTGGTGGCGCTGTTTTTGGAGGTCTTGGGGTGTGTGGCCATGCTGGAGGAAGTGTGTCACTGGGGGGCAGGCTTAGTGAGTTTAACAAGCCTCGTGGTCTCCAGTCTCTTGCTCTGCTTCCTGTGCTCTTTTCGAGATGTGACCCTCGGCTTCCTGCTCCAGATCCAGCCACCATGCCTCCCGCCACAATGGACTGATTCCCTGGAACCGTCAATCGTAAGCTCAAATAAACTCTTCCTTTTATAAGTTCCTTGGTCATTGTGTTTTATCACAGCAATAGAAAAGTGACTACTACACCACCCAACCCAGCCATACCACTCCTAAGCATGTACCCTCAAGACTCACCCCACGCAGAGATACATGCACGGCCATGTTTATTTCAGCTCTCTTCACAATAGCAAGAAACTGGAACCAACACAAATGCCCCTCAACTGATGAGTGGATAGAGAAAATGTGGTACGTCTACACAATGGAGTTCTATGCAGCAGTAAAGAAAGATGACGTCATGAGCTTTGCAGGAAAATGGCTGGAGCTAGAGGACATCATGCTGAGTTAAGTAACACAGTCCCAGAAAAACAAACGCCAAATGGTATCCCTCATCTGTGAATGCTAGTGCCAATTACCTAGTTGTAAGTACTTCTTGTGCATGGCCCCTTGAGCTTTTGACCAAAGCAGTTGGGAGTGATGCATATTGGAAACAACAATAACAACAGAAAGGACTGCATCAAAGAACTACTGAAATAGTGAACTTATGCTCAAAACAGTCAACTTCCACATGGAGAATATTGAGAAAGACTGAGAAAAAGATGAAAAGCATGTTTGGCAGAATGCATGAGCTCTGGTGGGGTGGGGGGATAGGGTGGGGGACATGGGTTTAGATTTGATTAAAAATATATATAAATTAATTAATTAATTTAAAAAAAGAAAAATAAAGAAAAGACCACAGCCTTGTACATGCCCAAACTAATAGAAAAAGAAATCATTTTTTATTTTACTTTTTATTGAATTTTTTGTAACCCATATATCATCATAATCAATCTTAATAACCTTTAAAGCCCCTTCTCCAGTCCACTGACACCCTCCCGCAGCTCCCCACTAGAAGTCATACATTCTGTCATTTGTCTTAAGGCCTATTGTGCCAAATTAGTGTCCAAGGAAATTCCTCAATGGAAGTTCATCCACTGAGCTCTAGTCAGCCTATCCAGAGACCCTCGATTGAAGACCAGCTTTGCCTCACACAATGTGTCTTCAGCTAAGATTGGGTTCTGCTGCTCATTTCCTCAGTTCTATGCTGGGTTTTTGTCTGGCAGAGTTTGAGTGGGTCTTGTGCTTGCTGACTCCATTGCTGTGGGTTAATATGAGCAGGGTCCTAGGAGCTTGTAGGAGTCTGTTTCCATGTGGTCGTGCATCACCTTCCTGGATCTTACAATCTTTCTGTCCCTCTTCTGCCATGGTCCCTGAGCCCTGAGTGAGTGATGCTTAATATAGACCTGACCATAAACCCACACTCTGTAAACTCCCAATCTCCCTAGTTGGGCCATTTGTGACCTTTTGAGTTCCTGACCCTCTGCTGCATGTGTGAGCTTCCTTAATGAGAGTTAAGAGATCCATTAATGTCCTCTCGGGGTGCCTTGTTCTATGTTGCATGAGCCTTGGTGAGGAGATTGCCTTGTAGATGTGCTGCCCAGGCAAGTCGCAGACAATGTCTGTGTGTGACCACTTGTGGTACTCTGTAATAATCTCCATCTGGTGCAAAAGAAGCTTCTTTGATGAGTTATGTCAGAGATATTTGTCTATAAATATAAGGATGCATATTTTGCTCTTAGTAAAAAGTTACATTAGTCTAGGGATGTGACATCCTTGGGAATTTCTCTAAGATCTAGGACCTCCCCATCTTTGTGTATTTGGCTATGTTTATAATACCACACATGAGTTTCCTCCCACTGAAGGGGTTTATATCCAATTCGTTGGCTATTGATTGCCCTCAAGATAAAAGCGCCACTGCCACTCCCATGTCATATGTTGTGCCAGACACTGATGTGGATATTTGGTATTAAAGCTGGTGTGGGAAAATCCATTGCTGTTCCCCCCTGGGAGCTCGCATAGTGCTCTCCAAAGCTATGAGAGCTAACCTTCAGGGGAAGCGGCTTCCAGGATAGTTTCAGCTCCATTGCTCCAAATCCAGTCTCCGAAGTATGTCTGTCTTCAGCAATAGGGTCTTACCTTCAGGGCCTGGGAGGCAATCAAGGGCTGTGGCAATCGCCTGTGTAATTTTGGCCCAACTAGGGATATTGGGAATTTACAGAGTGTGGGTTTATGGTCAGATCTATATTAAGCATCACTCACTCAGGCCTCAGGGACCATTGCAGAAGAGGGACAGAAAGATTATAAGATCCCTATTACTTGGAGAGAGACCACTCATCTATTTAGAAGTATTTACATGTACTTGAATTTATTTCTACAGAGGAATTTCCACATTCCATGTATGCATATGACATAACACAGGATGTCACTATTTTTAATGAATCCATAGAATGGATTTCAATTCATAAATAACTGTGGTATAAATGAGTCATGGTGTTTCCTCTACAGGAAGGGAAATATAATCTTGAGTATTCCCCATCCCATAAGATTGAAAATAATGGGCTGGAGAGATGGCCTAGCGGTTAAGAGCGCCGACCGCTCTTACAGAGGACCCGGGTTCGATCCCCAGCACCCACATGGCGGCCGAGAACCGTCTGAAACTCCAATTCCAGGAGAACTCCAGTTCCAGGGGAATCCAAGACCCTCTTCTGACCTCCGCGGCATTGCACGACACGGGTGCACAAACTTGCATGCAGACAGTACATCCATATACATACAGAAATAAATAAAAAATTAAAAAAAAAATAAAAAAAAATAAAAAAAAAAAAAAGATTGAAAATAATTTGATCAAGTATCTTGTACTACCCTAGTGAACAATTTAAAGGAAAGTTTCTCCCATCTGGCAGTTTCTTATTATGTAGCCTTCAGCTATGCACATGGACCCCTGTAGCGATACTGTAGGTGTAATTTATCATTAGATTGCTAAACTAATATGCTTCCCTCAGGTCTTTTACACTAGCTACACATTATTTCTCTCTCCCTCTCCCTGTCTAACCCTCCCTCTGTGTGCAGAATCTTTTCTAATTATAACAATATATCCACCCACCCCTTTCACCCTCCCAACCCCAACCCTCCCAACCCCCAACACCCAACCCCTACCCCCCAACCCCCTGTGGCTGGGAAGACATTGTCCAAATTCAAAGAATCATCATACCATTCAATGCTAAAATAAATTCTGACTCAGCTAACAAAGTAATAGGTACTTAACACTTCTTTTTAAATGGGAGGGGAAACTGAGAGGAATATTTTATGTCCAAATTACTTTGTAAATCTGTTGGCCCCACAGTTTTCTTCTATTTGAGTCAATTATTTGTTCTTTTAGCTTGTAGCCAATAGCAAAGTATCCTATGATTTGCTGATTGAGACTTTCCAAGTATGTGGTATTATAGTTCATTTTACATGATTTTGGAAAGAGGATAAGTGACACACTCTCATTATATAGTCAAGGCTGGTCTGGAACTTGTTCTATAGTCCAAGCTGGCCTCAAACTTAAGATCATCCTTCCTTAGCCTCCCAAATGCTGATATTACAGGACTGTACCACCACCTGGTATTACAGGACTTCGTTGTTTCTAAACAAGTAAAAAAAGAAAGATTGCAATTCAGTGACTGTAAAGAATGTATTAAATGATTAATTGATGAGATAGACAAATGATAGCTAAATAAATTATACATAGATAGATGATATATACATGCATACATTAATAGATACTACATAGAAGATGATAGAATAGATGATAAATTAATGGCTGGATGTATGGATAATCACTTTATTTTCCTATTCATCCCCATTTTTCTAAAGGAAACTGAGGCCAGAAAAGCTAAGAAATTTCCCTTATGTCTGAATGCCTCTGTTTATTTCTCCAACTTGGAGAGAGACCACTCATCTATTTAGAAGTATTTACATGTACTTGAATTTATTTCTACAGAGGAATTTCCACATTCCATGTATGGGTATGACAGAACACAGGATGTCACTATTTTTAATGAATCCATAGAATGGATTTCAATTCATAAATAACTGTGGTATAAATGAGTCATGGTGTTTCCTCTACAGGAAGGGAAATATAATCTTGAGTATTCTCCGTCCCATAAGATTGAAAATAATTTGATCAAGTACACATAATTTTGGCAAACTAGGGCTACAGTACTGTGAGAAATTTCTAAATAAGTTATTCCATTTTCACTTTGGAATTTTTGAGACTTACTCCTTAACAGATACACTTTAAACAATTTTAAGAAAAGGAATTGAATGCTAGTTTCAGCTGGTGCTATAAAAAAAAAGTGATGATGGATAAGTGGTCTTTTAAACATCAACATCTGTTCCCAATGTCTCCTCCAGTTGTACTTGCTTAGTTTACAACTCGGGCAAAATCTAGGCCATTTTTAGCAAACCCCACACGTCCATGAGGAAGACACTGAATAGCATTCTGATTTTGCATATTTACCTCACTGTCGCTGGAGTCTTTATTAATGGTGATGATTCAAGAATCCCTGCAGCACAAAGATGAGACCAGACATTTCCTGTTATAGATGGTGTTAGGCTCTGAAATGTCACCCACAGGCCACAATATTGTGAATGCTTGTTTCCCAGATGGTGCCCACCGCCCCCCTCCACCCCCCACTGCCAGCTATTCTAGGGGTAGTGGAAACTTTAGGAAGTGCCTCTCCGGACTGGAACTGGCCTCGGAAGTTTATACCCAGCCCCAACTTCCTGCTTCACTCTTCTTCCTGAACCCCTGTGCTAGGAAGTCTCCAGCACTCCGGCCAGAATGAATTGAGCTGTTCTGTCACACCTCCCTACCATAGTGGACTGATGCCCTCTGAAACTGTGAGCCAAAATAGTCTCTCCTCCCTTGAAGCACTCTGCCACAGCAACATAAAACTAGCTAATACATCTGTGTAGTACACACTTGGGACAAAGACATAAAAAAAAAAAAAAACTGCGTGGGAAGCTTGTTGACTTCATCTCTTTGAATTAAAGGAAAGTTGTCCTGAGACATGAGATAGTACACACAGTAGTTAAAAATAAGAGCTGTATGATAGCAGGCTGCAGACATGAATCAGTAGGTAAAACCATTGCCTCAAGTCCTCAACAGCCACATTTAAAAAGAAAAATCTAGGTGTGGTGGCACATGCTTGTAATCCTAGCATTGGTGACATGGGAGGGCTCTTAAGGACTGACACCCACGGCTGTCTTCTGTCACCTACACATGTGACAAGTAAATGTGTACCCAAAACTATACATGTATACACACACAAATGAATATAGTCATCAATATTTATTTTGCAACAAAGTTGAAAAGAACCTTTAAGTATTGTGGCATTATCGTTTTATGCTAAGGTAATAGTGGAAAGCACAGGCTTATGAATTGGGTTGATCTTCATTTGATCGACCTCTTGCTTCCTGAGTTTCCTCTCCTTTCAAATAAGATAATGGTGGCACTTACCACATAAGGCATTTGCAAGAAATAAGAGAGCTTACATGGAGAATATTTCAGGAAGTGTCCAATAAATATTAGCAACTTTCAGAGCTAGAGAGACAGCTCAGAGTGTAAGAGCACTGGCTGTTCTTCCAGAGGACCCAGGTTCAGTTTCCAGCACCCAGGAGGTAGCGAACAACCATCCCTAACTCCAGTTCCAGGGAAATCTTATACCCCCCTCTGGCCTCCATGGGTATTGCATAACACAGGTGTAGGCCAAATATTCATACGCATAAAAAAGATAAGTAAATAAATATTTTAATATTACCAGCTTTTGTTAGTATTAGGAATTGGTGAGATTGGTCTTTTCAACTCATCAGCACTATTTGGTATTATGTTGTGTGTTTTGTTTTGTTTTAAGGTACTAGAGATCAAGGCCAGGTTCTTATGTAAGCCAGCCTCATCCCCTAAAAGTGAGCTATATCCCCATCCCTTATTTTACTTCAGATAGGATCTTGCTAAGCTGCCAAGGCAGGCCTTGAGCTTGTGATCCTCCTACTTCTCAGCCTCTCAAGTCAACTAATAATGCAGGTTTTCTCACCTTATGCTTTCTTAGTAAGGTCCATCAACTCTTCTTATAGATGGCGTACCTTTCTGATCATCTGGGCATGGTGACACACACCTGTAATCCCAGCACTCAGGAGGCAGAGGCAGGTGGATCTCTTGAGTTCAAGGCCAGCCTGGTCTACATAGCAAGCTCCAGGCCAGCTGGGACTAAAGGGAGATCCTGTCTCAAAAACACCAAAAACAATAACAACAAAAATATGTTTAGATTCCTGGAAATATCTAATAAATGTAGTATTTCCAAATATATGTCTTTTGCAGAGAGAAATCTCTTAAAGGCATTTCAATATGGAAAATACATGGTCAATTAAATATATTCCAGCTTCTAGCAATATCATTTGTTGCATGTTCTCAAAGCCAGCCACATTGGTCAGTTGGTCACTCTCATAACAATATGGCACACACAGCCGGGCATGGTGGCATATGCCTTTAATCCTAGCACTCGGGAGGCAGAGGCAGGTGGATCTTTGTGAGTTCAAGGCCAGCCTGGTCTACAGAGTGAGTTCCAGGACAGCTGGGACTACAGGGAGACCCTGTCTCAAGAAGACAAAAGAAAAAAAAAATATGACACACATGGGCACATCTTGCCTGGGAGATTGGTGTCATAGTTCATAGGGGTCACACCTGGGCAAGACTGTTGACAGCTTTTCTCTCAGCTGCCCACACAGCCCCTTCTGAGATACCATCCCACATATTTTTATTAAGCAGAAGAAAAGTCATTTATTTCCTTCCCAGACCACACATGTCCAGGGCATATGCACCCTCTTTTATTTTCCTTTTTTGGTCTTTTTGAGACAGGGTCTCCCTGTAGTCCCAGATGGACTGGAACTCACTCTGTAGACCAGGCTGGCCTTGAGCTCACAGAGATCCACCTGCTTCTGCCTCCTGAGTGCTAGGATTAAAGACGGTTCATAGCCGCCATGTGGGTGCTAGGAATCAAACCCAGGTCCTCTGCAAGTGCAGTCGGCGCTCTTAACCACTGAACCATCTCTCCAGCCCCATCACATGTACCATCTTTATATCTATCACAAGCCCTAAAATTCAGGCTTTGTCTCCCAAGGTACAGACAGTGAGCTCAGGGAAAAGTGAGTAGTGGCCTGTTTAAGGGAAATTTTTATTTATGAGAACATGCACTGTTACTGTTTCCTACTGGGTTACATAAAGTGAGTTGAAAGTATTAAAAATTTGTACTTTATTGGAAACTTAGCACTTGGAACCTAGCATATTTAGTCTAAGAAATTCAAGAAAATCTAGAGAATATTCATTTTTTTAAATTTCTCATTAAGATACAATCATTAGTTTTACTTGGAATTTCCATCACTCCTAAAGGAATCCTAAAAAAAAAAAATTTCCATCTTTTTAATCAAGAAGAATTATATTTTTGTTAAATTATTTTAAATTTAGATAACGCACCTAGGATTGGTAGGTAGCCTTCCACTGCTCCTAGCACCTAAGAAAATCTTTTTTTTTTTGTAAGGGATGTTTAGTTTAGACAGGTTTTCACTCTGCTGCTCTGGCTGGCCTGGAACTCATGATGTAGGTCAGGAGAACCTCAAACTTGGCAGCACTTCTCCTGCCTCTGACTCCTGGTGCTGGAATTACAAGCATGTACCACTACACCCAGCACCTGAGAATAATCTTATGAAGAGCAAAGGTTTGTTTTGGCTTGCAGTTTGGGAAGGTCCAGTCCTGCGCCGGTTGACCCATCACCTGGCCTGTGCTCATGCAATACATTTTCATGGGAGTTAATGGTGCAGTGAACACACACACACACACACACACACACACACACACACACACACACACACACACCTCAGGGCTGGAAAAGGAAAGGGGGAGAAATGTCCCCCCATGGCCTAGAGACAACCCACCAGGCCCCACTTCCTAAACGTTCTGGTGTCCCTCAATAGAACAGTTTTCACAGCCAACAAGTCTTTAGCATGTGAGCCTTTGTGGCCATTAAAATGAATGGGCTAGCATGGTTTTTTATATTCGTATACATGTGATGAATTTTAATCATTTTTAGCCCCATTACCCTCTCTCATCATCCTCTTTCTTGTGCTAAAAATCTTCTTCCCAACAAGTTCCCTTCCTCGTGTGTGTGTGTGTGTGTGTATGTGTGTGTGTGTGTGTGTGTGTGTGTGTAAGAGAGAGTTTATATACGGTTGACTGCATGAGCATAGGTTGGAAGCTATTTGCTGGAGCACAGGCATCTTGTCAGTAGCTATACCACTAAACGAAGTGACTCCCATTTCCGCAGCCTCCATCAACTGTCAGGGGCAGGTGGAGTCTCATGAACCCTATCCATTTCCATGACGAAATGTTGACCACAGCCCGGGCTTGTGTAGAGCTGCAGTTCTGCTCTGCGGTGTTCCCTGAGCCTTCGGAGTGGGATATGCATAGCTGTCCCGTTTACGGCCAAACACGCCCTTCACTGACTTCCTTCACTTTGACGGTTCTGAGACTGTATTAACCACTGCTCACTCTAGCAATGTCTTCATCTTACCTTCCAATATTATCTGATAGGCATGGGCAAAACCCTAGAATTAGAGACAGGAGACACCCCTCAGTGAGAAGAAGCTGCTGCATATAATATGACTGACAAATGCAAAAGGTTTTTTTAAAATCCAACTTGTCTTTTTGATTAAAACATTTCTGGAACATATTACACACCACAGCTCCGTTAAAATAGGGAATAAATAGCAACACTTGACACCTTCTGAAGGACCCAGTATTATTGTAATATAGTTATTACAATGTAATATAATATAGTTCCAAGCAGTGACCTGTCTCTGCCTGCCTGGTAGTTCCAAGCAGTGACCTGTCCTCTGTCCGCCTGGTAGCTCTCTGCTTCTTTCCATAAAGATGGCCTATGAAAGGGATAGCAACTGACCATTGTTTCAATCCTTGTGTTAGCATAAAGCAATAGAACTATGTCTTAAAAGAAAGATTTGGAAAACTAGAAGAAGGGATGTGATCTGATTTCCTTACCACTTAGATCTTTGCCCATCTCAATGAAGCTAGTAGCAGCTCTGGAACTCCCCGGAGCTTTAGTCATTTTAAACGTGTTAGGGGGTGAATGCGACACTTCGTCAAGAGTTACTGAGGAATTCATGATGTGCAATCTAAAAGATACCTGCTTAAGGTAAATTCATTCTTCTTTAGATATGTGGAATCTATACAGAAGCACAGATTACAGTGAGCAATATAAATAATTAAAACATCCAATGCATTTTAAAATATGATTTTGCTCCTCTGTCTTAAAAATGGAACAACTCTAGTTTTATTTGTAACATTTATTTATTTATTTAGTCATTTAGTCATTTACTGATTCAGTCATCAAATACTTCTTGAGCCCCTACTCATGACTGATAGAAACTATTCTTGGCACAAAAGAAACATCCCATCCCTTTGGAACTTGGTCTTGTAGCAGCAACCATGGGTAGGAACAAGCACTCACTCAGAAAGCAGAGGTAGGCAGAACTCTGTGGGTTAAAGGCCATGCCAGTCTACATAGTGAGTTCCAGGCCAATCAGAGCTACCCAGTGACATCCTATCTTGTAAAGAAAGAAGGAAGCAAGAAGGGGATGGAGTGAGGGGGAGGGAGGAAAGAAGGAAGGAAGGAAAGGAGGAAGAAAGAAAGAAAGAAAGGAAGGGAGGGAGGGAGGGAGGGAAGGAGGGAGGAAAAATAAGTAATAAAAGCATCATGAGATTTTACTCCTGAAAGCACAAATGAGAACAAAGAATACAAAAGGAGAAGAGAATTTATTTTTTGCTGGTCACTCATAATGGTACCGTAAACAAGCATAAATACCCTCAGAAGGAATCTGAGGAGAGAAAAAAACAGCAAAGCTACATTGAAGGAAATCTTTGGAAATGCAAGATAATAAAAATGGGTGACTTCTTATTTTCATGAGCCTCAGCTCAGAATGCCGGCCTTGGAGGTTCATGACAACAATCTCAGTTGTCGTTGAGTCCCAGATCTAAAATGTCTAAAAATGGAAAACGTTTCACTGAATCCTGGAAGCTCAAATGTAATTTGCTGTAACATAGAACTGAAGATAATCTAGGGCTAGAGAGATTGCTCAGTGGTTAAGAGCACTTGCTGCTCTCATTAAGGAAGCTCCCTCATGCAACAAAGGGCCAGAAACTCAAAAGGTCATAAATGGCCAAACTGTGAAGATTAGGAGTCCCCAGAGTGTGGGTCCATGGACAGGTCTCCTATATTAAGCTTCACTCACCCAGGGCTCAGGGACCATTGCAGAAGAGAGGGCAGAAAGATTGTAAGAGCCAGGGAGGTAATGCAAGACCATATGGAAGCAGAATCCTATAAGCTCCTGGCCTGGGACCCTGCTCATATTAATCTACAGCAATGGCATCAGCAGGCACAAGACCCATGCAAACTCGACCAGACAAAAACCAGCCTGGAACTGGGGAAATGGGCAGCAGAACCCAATCTTAGCTGAAGAAACACTGACAGCGAATTACTGTTGCTGAGGAAGAGTTGGTTTCTTAAAGTGAGGCACTCTGGATAGGCTGACTAGAGCTCAGTGGGTGAACTTGAACCGAGGAAGTGCCTGGGACATTAATTTGACATAATAGGCCTTAAGACAAATGACAGGATGTGTGAATTCCAGTTGGGAGACTGTGGGAAGGTGCCAAGGGATGAGGTGAAATAAAGGTGGTTAAGACTGATTGAGATGTACAAAAATTCAATATAATAAGAGCATTTGCTGCTCATACAGAGAACCAGCACCCATATAGGACAGCTCATAACTTTACCTGTGACTCCAGCTCCAAGGGATCTGATGTCCTCTTCTGGCTTGTGCAGGCACCTTCACATATGTGTGCATATGCACAGGGAGATACTTACAGACTCATAAATAAAAATATTGTCTTTTTTAAAGCTTTTTAAAAAGAAATAAATTCAGTAAGTATATAACTTTGCATTTTTAGGAGGTGGGTAGGTTCCTACTACAGTGTATGGTCAGTGTAATGTGGAGTAGAGAAGGAAGAGACAGGGGAAGGAATTCAACTCTTCATCTTTTTAATAAAAAATCAACAAAAGATTTAAGTCTTTATTACAAAATATACTTCAAAAGATCTTCCTGGGGCTGGAGAGATGGCCCAGTGGTTAAGAGCACTGGCTGCTTTCGCACAGGACCCAGGTTCAGTTCTCAGCACCCACAGCACAGCACTGTCCAGAACTCCACTTCCCAGAGATCTGCTTCTAGCATCTGCATGCACATGGTGCACTTGCATACATGCAAGCAAAATACTCATACATGAAATTAAAAAACAAATCTTCTTAAAGATCTTGTCAGTGGTTACAGATCATAATATATAGCTGTAGATAAGATTTGCAAGTTATTACCAGGAAGAAGGTAGGTCAAAGACCCATTGACACCTTGCCATGTACCGCAAAGGCTCTGAAATGCAGTGAAGTCAAGTGAGAAAAGGGAAAATCATTTGTTTGCCATTGCTTTCCAATTTATATCGAGTCAAAATAATGGCAAGCCTACAAAGACAACTTAAAAATGAATTCCCATGACTTGCTTTTTCTCTGATTTATCTAAGGCTTGAGATATTCCTTGAAAGGGAAACCTGGGAATTTGGTTCCTAGGTAGGATATTTAATAAGCACAATGAATTTAGTTCACCCAGCTTAATCTGTCCCTTCAACAAGCTTCCAGATCCTCCCAGAGCTATAGATGTTGACACTTGATGAAGGTCAGCATTGATAAACGCAGACAACACATCAGGTAAATGTAGCGAAACCTAAAAGCTCTGTACATCCCACCAACAATTAACTTCCAGAATCTACCCCGCCTTCATTAACCTTCTTGTATATCAGACCTTTATGCTTCAACAAATGTTCCCAACCAGCAAGCTCCTGAAAGGCCTTGTCCAGTGCTGTTAGTTTCTTTCTTTCTTTCTCTTAGACTTCACCCCAGACCTCCTCTAGAAAGCTCATTCCAACACCATACTGCATGCGAACTGAAGACTCCGTGGTTTAGGAAGGGGAGGTTAAGTGAATTGTTTCCTGGGTACCCTCAGGATCACGTTTTCTTCTGTGCCTGAATTTCTTTGTTGATAACAGCTGGAAAATTCTTGATCATAGTCTGCTGATTCAAATGTAAGGAAACTAGAAGATAGCTGTTTCATGTGAAGATTTTTGTTCGTAATAACCATTTAGTCTCTTTTTTTAATTTTTTTATTTATTTTTATATGTGTATGAATGTATTGTCTGCATGTAGGTTTGTGCATCCGTGTCGTGCAATGCCGCGGAGGTCAGAAGAGGGTCTCAGATTCCCCTGGAACTGGAGTTCTCCTGGAATTGGAGTTACAGACGGTTCTTAGCCGCCATGTGGTTGCTGGGGATCAAACCCGGGTCCTCTGCAAGAGCAGTCGGCGCTCTTAACCGCTAGGCTATCTCTCCAGTCCAACTATTT